>OX352772.1:371588360-372261874 GCA_947095535.1 Poecilobothrus nobilitatus
TTTACTAAATAGTATCTACATATTAGATTAAAAGGGACCATTTTTGTAAAATATTATTAGTAACTCTGCAGTAAAATGTGGACGATCTTATAATTTTATTATATGTTCGTTCTATTTTTTATTTAACATACACATAAATATTTAATATTATGTAGAAAATTTCAAATTAAGAGAAACATTTTTTTTTTTAAATAAATTAACCAGAGTATAGACACAATCCTAATTTTACTCTCTAATTTTAATTTCTAAACAAATTTTATTGAAATTTTGGAATTAATTCAAATATATTAGACCGGATTTTAGAAAATGTGTTGACATTTGTTTACAAAACTCTTCCAGTGTCCAAACTATCATTTTTTAATTTTATAAGAACAAAATTACTTAAATTGCGGCTGTTTAAGATATCAGTTAAAAACAAAAATTAGTAATTTTTTTATTTCCACAAGTCTAAAAAACTACTTTTATATAATTCTAATTATAAAACATATCTTTAATACATATCACTTGTAAATTTGTTGGATTTAAAAGAAACTTTTCATTATAATTTTTATTTTTTAGGACATAGGACATAAATTTAAAAAAAAAGAAGAAATTAATAAAAATTATTAGAAAAAAATTTAAATTAAAATATATAACGCAGTTAAACATTAATTTTGAATATATATATTCAATAATATATATTTATATACATAAATATGACTGTACGAGTATATATTAATAACATTATAAGGTAAAGCACTTAAAATTGCATTTGATAATAAATGTCGTTTTTTGAGATGGTTTATTGCATACTTTTAGGGATCGAATATTTTTAAATTTTTAGACTATTGAAACGAAAATACTTATAAAAGTTTAACTAAGAAGACGGATAAATTTTCCAAATTAATTTTATTTATTTTTAAATGAAACAAATATTTAAAGTAAATAAATCCTTTATCTATTTTAAATATAGGTATACCCATAAAACTTTAAAATTGTTTTAAATATAATTTTTTTTACCCTTAATTTTGCATGGATAATGTAAATTTTTTTAATTTTTAACAGATTATTACATAAATTATAACATTTTTTATTAAAAAGAATGTTGAAATTGAACTATAACAAATTTTATTATACAAATATCATTATATTGTCATTAAAAATCCAAATTCGTTAGGTTAAGGTGTCGAACATTAAACTATTAAAAAAGTAAAAGGTTAAAGTAATGCAATTTTATAATTCACTTTTTGTTTATTCATACGAAAAGCTCTGATTTTGTTCAAAAAGCAAAGAAAATAAACCGAAATAAAAGTTTAGCAATTCTGCAAAATATTTTAATTAGTTAATTGAGCACATATTTTTTTATCGTTTCATCGATTAACCGTCTGTGTCCAAAATCATAATATTTTTCATATACGCAAAATTTTAATCATCATTTGAACAATTTTATCTAAAAAAAAAAGAGTTAGTGCTTAATAACAATTGTCAAATTTGAATATTTGCTTACTTCCTTAATATAGTTCATTATTAAAAATTATATAGAATTTATTTCAACAATTTTAATTTCAGATGTTATCAAATATCTCATATAAATTAATAGTATAAAAAAAAAAGTAAGTTTAAAGCATTTTCGCGTGACTTTTAACTTTAATGTTTTTCTCCGTTTATACGTTTTCCAGAATAATAAATAATGTATTTTTTTTTTTTTTCAATTGAAATTTTTCCACTGGAGAATATAAAAAAAAAATTTATGAAAATTGTAGCTAATTCTATATATAATATGAAAAAATGGTAACTATATTATAAATATACGTAGTGTACTAGTTGCTTTTTTTATGTTTTCTTCTTTTTTATAAAAAAAAAAAACAAATAATTTATTGAGTTAATCAGAATTAAAATAATAAAAAAATTCAATTTAATTTATTTAATTTCGATAGAATTTTTAAAAAAAAAAATGCAAAGTAGTGAAATTATTTGATAAATTATTTGATTCAATCCTTACGGGAGCAATAAAACTGACATAGAAATTGATATCAATTATCCTTTTAAATAAAATTATTGCTCAACTTATTGGTTTTTTGTGAATTTTTTTTCTTTATTGAGGATTTAAGTATATCAGGTGCTTCAAATAATTTTAAAAATAGATGATTTAATATTTAAAAAAAATATCTTCCACTTCGTTTTTAAGATTTTATTGATACTTATTTAAAAAAAATGTTATGCATCAACAAAATGAACAGAGCAAAGAAAATAACAATACAATAATAGTTGCATAATGCTAACTTAAATCCTTTACTTTTCAAATATTTGAAATCGAAAATGTCATTAAATATTTTAGAAAATTTTGGAAAAAACCATTGTAACTTATTATGATTAACAATAAAAGAATTAAATTACTAAACTTTTATTGTTTTGTTAAGCTAACAATTATTTTTTGCTGATCTTTAGAAATCCAATTATTACCAATTAACACCTAACAGTGTCAGTATACAAAAATTTAAGCAATGCTTATACAATTTTACCTTAAATTAAAAAAATTAAAAAACAAAAAAAAGGACATCAATACAGCAACAACAATATTAAAGTTTTTGACCTCTTTTCGTTTATAGTGTTTAAAAAAAATAAAAATGATATCATCATAAACATATATATTATACAAAAAAAAAAAAAAAAAAGGAAAAAATAAAATATACCAACATCCAATGCCACAGAATTTAACAGAACAATGAAAAAAAAATATAAAAAATATATATATATATATATAATTTCTATTCAAGTCATATTTCATGTAACCTAGAAATTAAACATTAATAAAAAATAAAAAAACCACAATTTTAAAAAAGAATTAAAATAAAAGAGAACCTTATAAAAATAGCACCTAAAAGCCTAATAAAGAACAAATTCAGGGCTAATGACTTTTTTGATAAACTAAGAAATAATATTCATAATTATTTTTTATCGCTTTTAAAATAATAACAAAATAATAATAAAAAAAATGAACAAAAAAAAAAAAAATTTAATAAAAAGTATAGAATTCTGAAGAAAACAGAAAAACAAAAAAATAGAATGAATAAAAAATTGAATAAAATTATAAGTGTAATTGCTAATTGACATGAAAGTAATTATAAGGCACGAGGTCAAAATTTTTTTTTTAATCTCATAATAGAAACAAATATGAATTTATTTCAATTAAATTTATATAGCCATAGTTACAACTGAACTCATCAATGTTTACAATATTTTAATTTTAACAATAATCTTATGCCATTTTTATTTTTTTTTAACATAAAGTACAATGGTCTGTTTATATGGTCTTCTATATATTTTCATATTTTTCTTTTTCATTATGTTTTTAAAATTGTACTTCAATTCAATCTACGTATTATTCAATCATGAATCTAATCTTTCAAATAATTGCTTTTTAGTTTTGTACAATAGCTAAAGCCGACTAAATCAACAACTTAGGCGCCAGTTATAGCTATCATTGAAATGCTGCCGGGAAATGTTTATTTTCAATTTTTTTGCAGCCAAGACATATAAAATTTAACAAAAGTGTTGATTTAATGGTTAAATACTTTCTAAAGTATAAATTCTGCTACGAATTTTTAAATTTTAAGTTAAATATTTAAAAAAAAAATCAATTTTATAATTTTCTGGATTGTTAATTATTTTCCTGAACAACTAACTGATCAGTAATTTTGCATAATGAAACAAAATTGTTCCAATGACATATGTTTCATTTCTTTCCATTTCAGTTTGTCATTAAAAAAAATTCTGATACAATTCTTGATATATTTCATTATGATTTTGTATTTTAATGAGTTTAGACTTAAAATTTGTTTTTTTTTATTATTTTGTTTAAGTTTAGTTTTAAAATATTTTATTTTAAAATGGAAATTTCAAAAAAATTAATTCTAGAAAATTTACTTTTTTATTCTTCTCAATTCAGCCAATGTCATTATTAAATAAAAAAATCTTTTTTTATTCTTTATTAGTACCATTTTCTACCAATAATAATAATTAAATAAATTAAAATAATAAAAACTTATTTTGCAAACATCGAAATAACGCTAACAACAGTTTAAATTTAAATTACATTTATTTTTATTTTGATTTCATTATTGTCATTTGCCATTTGACAGATAATTTAACTGACAGTTTTCTGTTATAATCGCCTATACAGAAAAAAGTATAAGTTTTCAATGAAACGTTTTTTCCGGAAGCATTTCAATGATAGCTATAGTGAAATTTCTATTTTTTAAGTGATGGCGCCTTAGTGAAATTTCTGATTCCTGAAATTGAAACTTATTCAAATATGAATAATAAATTATTTATTGGATATCCTGTGCTCCGTAAGAGAGTAAAATTGAGAAAATAAAATGAGTTTAATCATAATATTTAAAAATACAACACATTATTGGAATTAAATTAATAAGATAAAAATTTGAGCTAACAGATTATACAAAAACTAATTTAAGGAGTTGATTTTTTCTTGTCTCTGTCTTTATTATTTTGTTAATTCGTAAGCTTATAAAATAAAGTAAAGGATATGTAAAAATTGCTTTATATATAGGTATACAATGCGATAACTACCATAATTTGAACAACCCATAAAACATAAGACAATGCATATACATATGTATGTGATTATCTAAAGTTTGGTGATGTTATTTCATTGTTATTTCATTGATAAAATAAAATCGTAAATCAAATATGAAATAATGTTGAAAGAAGGAAATAATGTCGAAAATTGAAGATTGTAAAATTTAATAAAGACATAATAAAGAATCTTGCATATGTCTATATATATTATCCGAAACTTTGTAGCATTCCAAAAATGCACTTCTCACCAAAATTAAACATAATCAGCACATTAATTTTAAATAATTTTGCGGTTTCGTAAAAAAGCGCTGTTTTTATTGGATCTGACTCCTAAAGAAATAAACAAGATTTAATAAAATGTTTAAAAAAAACATGATTTAAAACAAAAAAAAACAATATTTTGAAAAAAACATGATTTTGATAAACAAGATTTTAAAAATAAATCAATTTTAAAGAACAAGATTAGAAAAAATAAACTTTCGTACCGTTCTCAATTTTTTAATAAAATTTTGCAAAAACAGAATAAAATAGTAAAATTTATTTCTATATTCTTTTATCTTCTTTTCCAAAATTTTCAATCGCTTAAACTTACCATTTTCCTCTTACAAACAAAAACAAAAAAAAAAAAAAATAAACTTCTGCAGTCTACTTCAAAACTTTTTCGTTATGTACTTAAACACCTTCAATCTAAGCAACATAATAAACTTAACTGATTATTTTTTTTCTATGTTTTTTTTTTTTTTTGACAAACATTGAACAAAACAAAACAATAACATAAAACAACAATAATACAAAAAAAAAAAAAGCGCAAACAAAACTTTTTCCAAAAAAAAAAAGTAAGAACAAAAAGTTAAAGTAAGTAAGTAAGAAAGTAAGTAAAAATAACTATCGTACACTTTCAATCTTTTTTAAAATTCTTATTTTAAAAAATTCTTCTTTTTTATACATCATAGTTAAAATATATAATATTTCTGATAATATTGATGTTGATTGTGATTATGATGATAATGATAATAATAATCATAATAATGTTTACTGCAATACATCAAATTAATCACCTGTCTTCTATATTTACCTTTTATGTGAGTGTTAAAGCGTAATCTAATGCAAATATTTTTATTTTTTATTATTGTTGTAAAACTTCTCACTCTTCGTCTTTCATTTTTCTCAGAAGTTTATTTATATTTTGCGTTGATTATATACATAAATATTATATATATATATATATATATATATATATGTATTAGCGTAATTTCAATACTAAAGAAAGTATTGAAATTACGATAAATTTGACCTCAACGTTGTGAAGACTTTTTAAGTTGATCTTTTTACCGTTAAAATAAACCTATGAGTTGTTGTGTACCTGTGATATTTAATAAGTAAAAAAATTAACTCGGTTAGATTTTCATCTACTTGTGATAAAGTTAAAAATTTTTGTTCAAATTTTAAGAAAGATTTGACAAAGAGATTTAGACTTAAAAAAAGAAAAGAAAAATAAAAATCAAATAAGTGATAATTTAAAAATAAAAATTACTGTTTTGTGTAAAAAATCTTATATTAAGTAACAAAATTTTAATGTAGAACAAATCACCGGAAGTAGGTGCGGGATATAAGATTAGAAGCACTATAACCGGAAGTAACCTTAAACTGAAAACATTTTTTTCCAATTGTTTTACATATGAAAAAAAAAATAAAATAAAATACCGACATTAAAATAAATTAAAGGATCAAAAAAGCTTCAAATAGATCATAATAAAACTGCCACATCGAATATCGAAATGTACAGCACCTAATAATTTGAACCTAATGCACTTTAAGTGATCCATATTTTATTTTTATATATACAAAACCATATAAATATATGCTTTTCTCTATTATTCAGTTCGCCTTTACATATTGGAATCTATATATAAGTCAAAAGCAGAACACTAACGGTATATTTAAAATTATAACCTATAATAATGTCATCTATATTTTTTAATGATGTCGCAAAATGTTATAACGATATAATTTGATTGTATATAATACAATAATTACATTGAACACACATACACATTAATATTTTACATAATTACATTATACATAAAGGAGAACTTAAATAACATAAGAATAAAAAAAAAATCATATTAAAGGTGCAGATGATTTTGTTATTGTAGGAAAATTTCAATATTTGAAATTTAAATTTAAATTTAAAAAAAATAAACTTATAATTTGTAATATGTACATATATACAAATGGGTACATAAATTTTAAAAATAAAAATACAAGAAACATAAATATTATGTAAAGTGATGTTGTTTTCGTTATGGTGATAAAAAAAAAATTAACAATATTTACATCTAATATATATCTACATCACATTGCTTTGAAATTTACATATGATTTTCCACTAAATTAGTTTTAACTACAATATTGCCATAAATAAAAGGAGTATCTATCATTTTCGTTAAAATTCAAAATTCCATTTCTCTTTTTAAAACTTAACACTTTAAGTCACTACAGTTTTTTTTTCTAAAAAACTATAAATAATGCCAAAATCAGAATGAAGATCGTTAAATGAAAATTGCGTACATCATTGAAAAGTGAAATTTAACGACAAACATTTTCTTAACAGTTAGGTTCAAGATTTAAGGATTATTGGATAATATTTATTTAACGATATCAAGATCTTATCATAGGATAATTTTAATTCTTAAGTGCAGACGACATAAAGGTTTCTCATGTGGACATAAAGGACACTCATGTGTGAGATGATATAAAGGTTTTCTACTCTTATTTCCTAATGAGCATTATCTTTCAGTTGATTGTACCTTATTTGCTTCAATTTAGTTGTATTAAAAAGCGAACAATGTTTCAATACACTTAATTCATGTGATGAGTTGTTGTGAACCGTTTTATCTTTAAATTTTTTTTGATGTCTGCGAGATATAAGAGTAGTATCATTAACATGAATGTTTTAATCTTTAAAAGGAAGGGTTACTTTCATTCCATTCTAAAAGTAATTTCTTCTCACAAAACTGGTCTTATAAAATTTGAAAACAATAAACCAACGCGATTACGAATTAATAGTTAAAGTTTGATTATTTTAAAATTAATACTGCAGGTACTTAAAATTTTTGAAAAGTTTTTACAATTGACTTTATACTTAGCTGTCTCTAAGTATTACCCGGTTAGGGTTCAATAAATAAAGTGAAAATTAAATTATAATCTAATTTCGTTTTGCAATACAAAATAAAGTAATAAACACAGTTACGAACGAAACGAAAAATTCTCGACTAAAAAGTTAAAACGAATGAATTCTTATGTTATTTACTTCTTTTTTAAGATTTGAGATTATCGACGCAAAAATTTGTCGTCACCGAGATGAAATACATATTTTCAATTTTTCTCGATGATAGTTAGATTTGACATTTACCTCTATAAACAATAAAAGCGCAACAATTATGTTTCATTTCAGATGAAAAATAGTTGGGCGAAACGAAATATCGCCGGTAGTCTATGATCGATCCATCATTATACCTTATATTTTATTAAATAGAACATTATTTTGTGTATTTACTAAAAAATACAGATTTAAAAAAATTTAAATTTTCAAAATAAAATTTAAGGTAAAGAAACTAATAGCATTTATTGGAGAGTTTAGAAAACTTATTATATATAAGTACCATTATAAAACGTTGATAATTTATCAATATGTCTCCTTATGCACTGCTGCATACATTCATTTTAAAAATCTTTAATGTTCATTATGTATAGCTATGGAAAAAAAAATATCTGAATCGAATATAAATTAACCGAATGGTGGGAATCAATAAATACTTACCTCTAAGGTATGTAAAATAAACATAAAAAAAAAAGGGAAAAAAAATTGAAACTCCATTAAGTTTCCATATTTTCAATGAAAAGATTGACGACAATTGAATTCCATTGATACCAAAAACCAACTAAAATATATTTTCTAAATTTTAAAGAATCGAACATTAAAAAATAATCAAAATATATTTTATTAAATAATAAATGGTTTTTTACTAATAATAGAAAATTTTATTTTATTTCTTTTTTAAAATATAATTTTGTACTTTATATATTGATCCTGATAGAAATTATACATAAATGCAATCAAATACAATTAACTCTACATGACATTGCATTAAGTGGTAAATAGTAATGTAAAATCTGGTTCAAAAAGAAAAAATTTCTATTAAAAATTAAATACATCCAGTGACTTTTACAATAATATCCTTTAATAGCCTTTTTTTTTCCTGTGTTGCATTAAATTTTAAAATTTTGATTGTAATATTGATTATGTGGGTTTACGTAACAAAAATGTATAGCAAAGGTAACTAAAATTCTAATATCAATTTGGAAAACTTAAATGCATTTTTAAGTGATTATAAATTATAGTGGAAAAATTAATGAATTGGAAAATTTATTTTTAAAAGTGGAAAAATTTGTAGTTTATCTTTTGGATTGTAAATAATTGTGTGTACAGTTGTATGGTAAAAAAGAAAAATAACCTTAAAAATAGGAAGGGTAAATGTGAATTTGATTATTTTGTTTATTATCCTTTTAAAGAATTACAAAGGAACTAAAAAAAAATAAACTTAAATGACAGTTAAAAACACTTATTTTGTAGTTGTATAAGTTGAAGTTGAAGTTGAATTGTAAATATGATTACTTTGGTTATTAGAATTCTTAAAATACGTTTAAAGGTTTCGGAGTTTTCGTTTTATTCCAATTGAAAATACGAATTCTTGAGATAAGTAATTTTAAATTTATTTTTACATTCATTTTTTTTATGAATTTTTAATATTATAGTACTTCTATTTTACGACATATTTTTATTTTGTTTATGATTCTGGACAGAAAATGGCAGAACTTTGATTGGAAGCCTTGGTTTTTGACAGTTTATGAAAATTTTAGTAATTAATCCTTAATGTTAAAATTTATTAAAAATAGGTACGGAAAAAATGGCTTTAAAATATATATAAGTAGAACTATATATTAAATTATATATAATATTTATATATATTCGAGTATTACTTATATTATTAAACTAATAAATATTATCACATTATAATCACTCAACTTATTTCATATTTTTCTGTGGCATAATAAATAAGATTAAATTTCCTACTTTGATTGTTATACTTTAAGTGTTCAAACAAACTTTAAAATTTCAATTGTAGGAGTTTATTCCCAAAAAAGAAAAAATTATGTCAACACTATAAGGCGTACTAATTAAAAAATAGAGATACAAATAATTACTGTAAACATATTTCAAACTTAACTTATAATATAAAACCTTAAGTTCTAAGAAAAATAACAAAACTGTGTAAGAGATTTTGAAACCTTAAATAATTTTAAATGTAGGATATTAATCTAACTCTACAGTAATGCGTCTATGACAGTTAGAATAAATCTATTTTTCAAAAAGCAACTTGACAAAAAGACAGTTAGCATAAAAAGATTTTTAGCATAAAGCCAGTTAACATAAAAAGACAAATTTCATTTATACTAATGGGATCCTGGCATAAAATTTTGTTAGCAAATGCGATATTTGTCATAAATCTTTTTAAATCGCAGACGAAAATTTACTGTTCCATAATTAATAAACTTCAATCATAACTTACAATGCAAATTGCAGGAGTTACTATTATAAAACTGTCTTTCATTTAACTGTATATCATTTAACTGTATTTCAGTTATTCATATTCTATATAGAAGGCGTATAATTCTCATTTTATAACCAACTCTAAATCCTTCCAAAAAATTTATTTTACATACATATTTCAAATATGCCCTTACTACCCCTGCTAGATATTGAATGCCTGATTTTGCAACCAACTCTAAAACCGTTCTTAATTTGATCGTCTCCATACATATTTCTACAATTTAAATGCATTGAAATGTGTGTGTAAAAAAAACACATTAAGAAAGAATGGAAGCTATCGCCCCAAACCATAAAAAAGCTCGCCCCACTAAACAAATGATTCAAACCCAAAAAACGAAGAAATTTTGTTATTTACTATTTCGCCTAAAAAATGTTAAGTTCAGCTTTCTTCAGTCTATGTCTAAATTACAAATTTAAATATAGAATTATAAACATCATTATTGTCATGACCAATAATACCAACATAATTATTACTATTAACACTATCCGCACTATTACGTAACCAACAACATAAAATAATATCATCTATAAAAACTTTTTGTCAACAAGATTTTATGCAAAGTGTTCAATTACTATAAAAGGAATTTTGCAGATTGCCTTTTTATTCTACCTTTATTATGCGAACCGTTTTTATGCGAACTAAATTTATGCCAAATATCTTTTCGAGAAATTGATTTAGACCAACTGAACAGGTCTATAATATAATTTACTCTAAATTGATATTTGAAACCTTCTATTAAAGTTAAATTTTGTAATAATTTTAATTATATATATTATAAATTTTAAATACCCTCCTGAATATTATGCTAAATATAAGTACCTGCAAGTTATGTGTTACAAAAGCAAAGACTACAGAATAAATCTTCAAAAGCTATTCTGTCAGGTTTTTAGAAATAAATATTTAATTGGTAATTATTTTAAAGTAAGCTTCCACCTATTCTAACCCAATCAACATAAAACATTAAAATCAAATTAAAAAAAAAAAAAAAATAGGAAAAAGAAGTTAAAAAATCCACAAAATATAACCAATAATTACATAAAATTATTTTGTAATAATAATGAAATAATTATATGCTAATTTATGCCCCCAAAAAAAAAAAATCTAATAAAAACATTATTTAAATTATTTGATTTACAATTAGTATTTTTGTTTTTTTTTTGTTTATTTACTCGTATTGTTTTGTTAATATGTGGATTTATAATAAAGTGGCCAAGATTTCAATTAAAAATTGAATAAAAAATAATTTGTTTAATTATTTTGAAAGTAAGATCCTAATATATATACGAATTGCAAATAGGTGAAATTAACAGATTAAAGGTTTAAATTATTTGCATAGTAATTATATTTTCTATCAAAGCAACAGATTAATATTTTAATAGTTTATATATTCTTAAAATTAAAATAGCAAAATCTGTTATCCATTGTATCCATAATTGTTTAATTTAAATTTTCAAATTTCGGTCAATATCCCTTACACTTCTGTGATTGACTTCTGTGAGTGATTTTCATTACGGTTCCTGAAGGCTATAGATTGGCTCGATGAGATACTGCAGTAAATGACGAGCCCTGAACCACTGAGCAGGGGGACATGACGAGTCGCAGAACCTGGTAAAGCAAAAGTGTAAAGAAATTGGAAGACTCCCTCCAGCACCTTCCTCGCCTTGGAATTAACAACAACGTCAACAATAACCACTCCTAATTTGGAAAAGAGTTAAATTTATATCAATTTTTTTACGAGTACAAATATAGAAATGTATGAGTACAAATATATAAGTACAAATCTAATATCGTAATTATCTATAAAAAGATATTTATTTAGTTTGATGAGTTTTTTCAAAATATTTTTAATGTTAATGGTTAAATTTCAACGATTTTAAGTAATTCTTTTTAATCTAAATTAATTTCACTTTTTTATTTAAATTAAACATGAATATTAATTCTGAACTAAACATCAACTATTCTTATTTAAACCTGTGGCATTTTTGTCCTTTTCTTTATTTTTATTTTGTATATAAGTAACTATAGCTAATGTAGCAAATATCCTTTAAATATATTATAAATTATTCCTTATTTAATTCCATTTATATATCCGTTTTCTCTCATGAGACACCTATATATGCACGTAGTTCCATATAATTTCAAAAATATTCCACTCAAATAGATTCTATAGAACTAGAATCATAACCTTTTGCAACTTTGAATTCATATATTGTACATCTTATATATATGTAGATACGAGTATATGTTTTTTATTTGACATTTTCTATATTGAAAAATTTTAAATATAAATAAAACAAAAAAACACAAAAACATAAAAAGAAAAATTACGTTAACACACCATCTCAACCGCACCATCAGCCAAATGATAACAAGAGCAACAATAAAGCGGGTTATTGGCTCCATTTGTTTTAAAGGACAAAAAATAATAAAAAACAAAAAAAAAAGGTTTTTGTATTTTATGCAGATTTTTTTTTTTTGTTGTTGGAAAAAAATTGAAAACGTTGTTACGCTTTACTTGTTTTATACACGATCCTTTTTTTTTGTTTTGTTTATTTTGTCTGAATTAAAATGGACAAAAAAAAAAAAAACAAAAGAAAATAAAACGGAAAATAAAATTTGTTTCGAAATTGTTTTTTTTTTTTTTTTTTTTTTGTCTGAAACAAAAGGGAAAGAACTCCAACATATCCTGTATGATGTTAACAGAAAAAAAAAAATGTATGATAATAATCAGAAGAACAAAAGAAATATAATAAAAATATTAGCAAAATATTATAAATGCATATAATATAGATGGCGTACTATATAGTATGAGAAATCTATTACAAAAATGTCCTTTTCTTTATTTTTGTTTTGTATATAAGGAAATTTATACGTATATATACACAGTGTATACACTGGGTGTGTCGTTACCAACTACACTGCTATGTACCGATGTTTAGACCTTTAGGAGAAGATAATTTGTTTTATATGGAGCCTAAACTGAGAGACTTCTGGTTTTCAAGATATGGGAACTTGAATGAAATTTTAATTTTTTTTTTTGTTTTAATAAATTGCGGCATCTAACTCCGTTTCTAGACTATGTATGACAATTCTGTAAAATTTATCCGAAAATAATAGTTTATACAGCGGTGTATATCAGTGTAGTTTATTAATGGACACCCTGTATATATATTTAAGTATATATATATATACCTTAATTTAAATTCTTTCCCTTATTTAAATTTTTTTTAAAAATTTGTTGTAAAATTTTACTTGATGTTTTTTTCTTTTTTTTTTAACTATAAAGATTATTTGTAACGATAAAAAAAAAAACATTTTTTTTTAAATCCTTCTACATTAAGCTACATACATAACATTAAGCTACTTACATAATATATAAATTAATAAAATGTATTATGTTGTAAGCTAAGTAATATCCAAAAATTTTATTTTTACATACTCCTTCAAACATTTCAAATGAAAGAAATTAATTGGTACGAGCATACTAACTATTGGTCAATGTCGATTTAAATCTAAATGCAGTTGAAATGCAACAAAAATACCAACAATATTTTTTTTAAATCTTAGTTTTTTTGAAAAAATATATTTTTAGAAGACTATCTTTAAATGCGACACGATTATTTTAAAACGATTAATATTAAAACGTAAACTTAAGAATTGTTTGATAATACTTAGTAGGTAGACAATTACTAATATTAATTTAGTATGTCTCATTAACTTTAATATGAACTTTAATATTGTATATCATTTTCATTACTATTTTTATACCCGTATGAACTATGTTCAAGGGTATAATAAATTTGCCATTACGTTTGTGACACCTTAAAGGAGTCGAGCTAGATATAGTGTCAAAGATATGGATCGGCTCAGAATCGAATTCTGAGTCGATTAAGCCATGTACGTCCGTCCGTCCGTCCGTCCGTCCGCACGATAACTCAAAAAATAAAGGAGCTAGGAAATAAAGGAGCTGAAATTTGTTTTACGTCACTTTTGCAAAATTGTTAGTTTTGCTATTTAAATCCAACATTTTCGGTCGGCGGGTTCGAGTAGCTGCCATACAACTTCTATCTTTATATAGAAATAACTCAGTATCTATTCAAGCTAGGTTTCTGAAATTTTGCAAATGATGATCAAGTTTTATGGCAACAACTTCTGTAAAATTTGGTTTTGATGATATGACAGGTTCGGATAGTTGCCATACAACTTCACTTTTTAAATGAAAATAACTCAGTGTCTATTGAAGCTAGCTATCTGAAATTTAGTGAAAAAGTGTCGAGTTGCATGCCAAAAACTTTTGTAAAATTTGGTTGGTCTAGAGCAGCCGGTTCAGGCTTCTTGCATCTCTTGGAACTTAATGAAGCTAAGCGTCTGAAATCTTGCAAATGATAATCAAGTTTTATGGCAACAACTTTTACAAAATTTGGTTGTGGTGGTGCGACGGGTTCGGGTAGCTGCCATACAACTTCTCTTTTTAAATGAAAATAACTCAGTGTCCGTCCGCACGATAACTCAAAAAATAAAGGAGCTAGAAGGCTGACATTTTTTTTACGTCACTTTTGCAAAATTGTTAGTTTTGCTATTTATCTCCAGCATTTTCGCCCGCCGGGTTCGAGTAGCTGCCATACAACTTCCTTCTTTAAATGGAAATAACCCAGTGTCTATTCAATCTAGGTATCTGAAATTTTACGAATGATGATCAAGTTTTATGGCAACAAATTCTATAAAATTTGGTTGTGGTGGTGCGACGGGTTCGGGTAGCTGCCATACAACTTCTCTTTTTAAATGAAAATAACTCAGTGTCCGTCCGCACGATAACTCAAAAAATAAAGGAGCTAGGAGGCTGAAATTTTTTTTACGTTACTTTTACAAAATTGTTAGTTTTGCTATTTAACTCCAGCATTTTCGCCCGCCGGGTTCGAGTAGCCGCCATACAACTTCTTTCTTTAAATGGGAATAACCCAGTGTCTATTCAATCTAGGTATCTGAAATTTTGCAAATGATGATCAAGTTTTATGGCAACAACTTCTGTAAAATTTGGTTGTGATGATATGACAGGTTCGGATAGTTGCCATACAACTTCACTTTTTAAATGAAAATAACTCAGTGTCTATTGAAACTAGCTATCTGAAATTTATTGAAAAAGTGTCGAGTTGCATGCCAAAAACTTTTGTAAAATTTGATTGGTTTAAAGCAGTCGGTTCAGGCTTCTTGCATTTCTTGGAACTTAATGAAGCTAGGCGCAATAGATTCGGGTAGCTGTCATACAACTCCACAATTTACATAAATATATCTCTGTAGTTCGGTACTAAAACATCTGAATGTTTTAGAAACAGGATATATTACGTTCATACGGGTATCCCAGAGTTGACACAGTCTACTCTACTGCACTCTTCCTCGTTTTTTCCTTTTTTGTTACTGACACCTCAACTATACACCGTATTTAAAGAATACGATGTACCTTGACTTGCTTAAGGTATGTTAAAAAAATAATTTCTACAAATTGTATATTTCTTAATTAACTTAAAACTCGTTACGCTAATTTTTTTACTGCATATGTATACACTATATTCATACTTTAAGATGTCTTAAGTAAACTAACAAACACTTAATGCTTGCTTTAAGCATCCCCACAATTCTTATTACGCCATCCCTCCGAGTGAGTTATCATTTAAAATGTTAAATCTTTAAATAATCAATTGTTGAAATACGTATTTATAATTAGCTATTTTATATGTTTATTTTATTTTGTTACAACAATTTCTGGGATAACCCTGCATATAGTCTTATCTCTCTTTCTATATACAAAAAAAAAATAATAATAAGAAATGGTGACTGCGCGCTTGCGGTCAGGGAGGGGTAACTGGTCGTGGGATATTATTATTATTATTGTTTATGAAGAAAAATCATCAAATGTCATTATTCTCATATAACAAAAATCCAATCAAATCAACAACATTATCGCCATGGGCAGTAACAATAGTACAAAGAAGTGTAATTTAGATGTTTTAATAAATAACAATTACAGTTACCAAGAATATTTATACAAAAACTAATATTGACATATAACCAGTTAAAGTTTTAACTCGGATAGGGATACAATTAAAAATTAAATGAAAAAAAATGAAATCAATTTTGGTAAAATTTTGCAATAACTATTTAAATTAATTTAAAAAAAAAAACAAAGTAATATGTAATTCCAAAGGCTTTTAACGGCACATATTAAATTGACAAATAGCAACTAGCAAATTTTCAATATTTGATTGCTAATAACTTTTAAACTGGAGGAATTGCAACATTATTTTATGAGATACTCAAAGATCTTTCTTCTCTCTTCCTTCTTCATTTCAAGGTTCTGAGTTCAGCGTTCCGGAGATTTAAATTTAACAAATTTAGCCATGCTATTGTTGAAAGAACGGTAAATTTAAATACAAAATTTTTAAAAACTTAGATTTTATATCGTCTATAGATTAGAAAAATATACAGCGGAACTTTTGATATCAACATTTAAATATAAAACTGTCTAACTTCTAGGCGCTGTAGTCCTGTTAACGTGTGGGAAAAAAATTCTTCATGAAAATTTATTCTTTTTTTATCACCATAGTTAAAATTCCATTACTTTATCGCAAATAAGTATAGAAATTTTGTAAAAAGATTGATAGACGAACGGACAGATTAAAACTAAAAAGCAAATATTTCAGGAAAATTTTTGAAAAATGTGTCCTAAAAAAATCAGTATTTTGCATGTTTTACAATTTTAGAATATTGTTTACGTAATACGTAACACTTAAAAACTTGGTTTTAAATAAATAGCCTCATTTATTTATTAATTTATTTTCCGTCAAAAATTTCCATATAACCTTGCAATTAAGGCATATTTAAGGCATATTTTCGTTTTCGAAAACACATAAGTATATGATTTTGATTCTAACATCAAATTTTAAAATTTTTTCCTTAAAAAAAAAATATTCTTTTTTGTTTTTTATTCATTTATATTTTGCATCATTTTACATAAAAACATGTTCTGTCAGATGTATTTATTATTATTTTTTGTTTCAATTTTTTATATAAATTTTTTTTTTTTTTGTAAATAAATATTTTACATAATAATAAATTACTACATATTTATTGAAAAATATAAAAACAAAGAAAAAACCAAAAATTTTAACATATTTTTATGTATATCTTTGAGTATAATAATACGCGATGTATCCTGCGATATCATATTGTATGTATGTGTTATATGACTATAGGTTGATTCAACAAACGGAAGATGAAAAACTTTTGTTATGTATTATATTTTTTTGCAAAAGTTTTTTTTTTTTTTTTTACTGTTGGTAGGCATCATAAATAAAAAGAAAATAAACAAAGGAAAAAAAAAAAAATTGACATACAGGTAAAACAGGTGTCATAAGGTTACAAAAATAAAAAAAATAACACAATTTCCATATTTTGTTCGTGTTCTAACTTTTCAAATTTTCTTTTTTTTACTTTTAAAAACTTCTTATTTTTTTAAAACTTTTGAAAGATTGTTTCTTAACAAATAGACTGTACTCTATTCCAAAAATTTTTTTAAGTTCTTTGTCGCAAGTATCTTAAGCTGCATCCTAAAAAAAATGCGACACGAAACACAGGAACAGGAAAATCAAAGTTCAAGCACTGAAGAACTGTGTTACCCTCAAATTTTAAGTCATATTTTTCAAAAGACATTGGATCAAAAAAGTGATATTAATTGTGTCCAAGCTCAGTTTTATATATTCAAAGCATTGTATAAGGACCGTAAAGGAATTGAACGAATTTATAGATTAAAATCATACTTTAAGGTAAATCGAAAGTACAAAATTACTGTATAAATTACTGTATGAAATTACTACTACTATTGCACTAACGGTAAAACATATTTCTTTTTCTTTTCATTGTTTCCATATTTACTACCTTAAATTCAATCTTTAAGATATTTTATAATCATACATTTTCTGTATACATTTGCATGTGTAATACAAAACAGAAAAAAAAACAAAAAATTATTATTAAATTTTTATTTTTATTATTTATGAAAATTTGTCATACTAAATTGAAAAATATTTTTAAGGGAATTTTAAGAGGAATAAAGGATAGATTTATTAAGTAAAGAATAATACCAGAGTTGTTAATCATAAAAAGAAATGAAATGAAATGGTTGGAATGTCAAAAAAAAAACAAAAAAAAAATGTGATGGTTTTGTTAACATTTCAAACGGAAATGGTAAGTATTAGACGGAAATTGATAGAAAAACACAAAATGAAAAACAAGGAAGGAAATTTTACTTAAGGTATTTTAAAATTGAATTTGTCATTGAAAAAATATTTTTTTTTTTTTTTAAATTTTAAGAAATTTTAACAACTATGAAAACAATGTGTCATAATTTTAGACATATTTTTGGTTTTTTTTGTTTATTTTTTATTTTTGTTAGAAAAATTATGAATTGGAATTTAACCATTTCAGAATTAAAATATATATTCAAGGATTTGAAGTTATTTTATGCTAATAGTAAAGTAATTTTTCGGTGAAGTTTTTGCAAGTTTTCCCATACAAATTTACTTTACGCAGTTTATATTTTGTTTCATGTATAATTTGAATTCGTTAACCCTTTCAGTATCAGAATAACCACGTGATTTAAGAATATAAAATTGCTTTGTTCAAGTGATTCAAAGTGTAAATTTCAATAATGAAGCTTCACAACAGAAACCAATTGCCTATCTATAGGAGTCAAACTTAATTTTTTGGAGGTATGAAAGCATAAGGTATTGCTGCAAGTATCGATTATATAGCATTTTCTTTTTGAAAGCATAGGATATTTACCCAAATATATCGAAATTGTACTGCATTATAAAAATTGGCTTTACTAGAAATATATAATAAAGTGAAAAAGCAGGGCTAATTCTAAAATTAGAAAACAAAAAAAAAACAAAATAAATAAAAATAAATTTACTAATTTAAATGATATATAAAATGTATTTAGTTCAACACAATACGATTACATCAACACCAACAAATTAAATATAATTTTATAACCCATAATAATATGAAAATAAATAAATCTTTTAATAAAATATCATTTAAATGAATATTGTCTTTTAATTGTATATTATATATTATTATTATATAAAGAATGAAAAGATTATTGTAATTTAAAAGATATATATTTGAAAAGATTTGTCAAATTTTATGTAATATATTTATTTAAATAACATTTAAAATCCCACAAATGAAGTCCTAAAAAACAAAACTACTAAAATAAAATTAATAACCCATAAACAAAATAATAAAATTCAAAAAATTTATTATATAAGATATAAATTTTAAAATAAATATAAATTTACGTTTTTATTATTTAATTATTAATTAGATTTTATTTTTTATAAAATTTTTTGTCAGTTTTTAACTTCTTAACATTTAATCTTAGAAAACACATACATATACATGTAATTTTAAGAAAATTTCTTTAATTATTTTAATATCTTAAGAATGGGTTAAAATAATTTTCTTAATATTATATTATAATTTTTGTGGTCAAAAATAATCCTTTCAAAATACATAAATACATTTTTAACATCTTAAGATTTAAATTTATCGAAATTACAATTTTATGAAATTGGTTTTTGAAAAAATACAATAAAATGTAAATGTATAAAATTAAATATTTTAAATTAAATAAATAGGTGCTTAATATAACAATGTGACAATTCAATACAGCCAGCTGGTTAAAGGGAATGATAATGGAAAATGAATTATTATTTTAAATCGTGAAAATATATGTCAAAAATTATTTTATAAAATTTATTTTATAAAATATTTAAAATGAAATTCTATTATAAAATTCAACATAAAGTTTGGTTTTGAAATAAAAAATATACATATATAGGACGGAGATTTTATGATGTTCTGTTCGTGAAAACATTTTGAGAAAAAAATCTTTGGGATCTTTGTCAGTAGTAATCCATGTAGGTAAAAAATGGGTTGAGTACAAAATTTTATTTATCAAATATCATTTACATAGATTCAAAAAAAAATTCTCTTAAAAAAAATTCCAATTATTTAATTAAAATTTAATTAAACAATGGAAGAAGCCGTACCCAAACCGCTACTTATTAGTTCATTTAAACCTTGATTTATATTTTATTAAAGAGTCGGCCAACTGATTTCATTTATTTTTAAAACATTAACTAGGTATTTACATTTTTCCTCATGCATTTTTTTTATTAAATATAAAAAAATGGTTAACATATTCATATAATTTAACAATATTCTAAATTTTTGGTTAAATCAAACTAAAAAATTGAGAAAAATTTACAATTCTCAGTTCATACTTATAATACTTGAAATCAAAATCTAACCAATGCCTTTAAAACACTATCAATTCAATATTTTTTTTAAAAAACTAAATTGAAACCGAATTAAAACGATTAAAATTTCTTTTCTGATTTCAAAATACATTCAAATTTCCTTATTCCTTGTTACATTCGCACGAAGGTATAATAAGGGGAATCATAAACTTCCTATTACGTACTTTGTGACACCACGACAAGAGCGATTGATATGATAAAATATAATATATTTCTGGTCAGAATCCAGGAGACGAAATAGGTATGATAAAATGTATGTTCTTGCTCAGAATCGTATATTTTAAATCAATTTAGACATGTTCGTCCGTCTGCCTGCACCATAACTCAAAAAACTAGCATCCCGAAATTTTTACCATTTCTTCTTTATAAAATTGTGTACTTCACTATTGAAATTCAACCAGCGGGTTCAAGTAACTGCCATACAACTGCCATACTACACCGACTCTTCCGTTAGACGAAGAAAACTCAGTGTTTAATGAAGCTATAGGTATCTGAAATTAGTAAAAAGAAGTCAAGTTCCATGTCAGCAACCTCTGTAAAATTTGATTGCTGTAGTACAACAGGTTTCTGTAGCTACCATACTACTACTTTCTGCATATAAAAATAACTCAGTGCTAATTGAAGTTAAGTATCTGAAATTTTGTAAAAACTTATATTAATAATTGGTATCCTTGAGTTAACACACTAAACTATACAAAATTTATATTCTTCCACAGGTTTTCATTTCCAAAATAGTTTTAAAAATAATTTTTCTTGTTTTTGTGTATTAAGAATAGCTATAACCTAATTTCTAAAAAATGTTATTAAATACACATTGTCATAATATATTATCCATAATATTCTTTAGTATATGAATATCCTGTTTTAAAAGAAAATCATTTTAAAATAATTATGAGAATATCTGACAACAGAATTCATTTGTCATTTTATTTTATCAAAGTTATGTTTTCTTCTATGTCCTTTGATTTTATGACACTTAACATATCTTTAAATTCCAATTTTAAGCAATAATAATGTGCTTTTGTTTTTTGGGGTTTTGTACCCAGAAAAAATGATATAAAACATTATTTAAAGGAAACCAAACAGGAATGTATAATATAGGGATTTTTCGATTATTATTTTAAGTATTAATATTAAAAAGGATACAAAAGCATATCCTTAACCATAAAACGTTGTCAATAAATTAAAACATATTAGTTCTTAAAAATTCATTAAAATTTTTGAAGGAGTCAAAGCCTTATCGAAACTAAACCAGAAGTGTAATTATGGTTAATTTTTGTTTTTTTTTATAAAATATAATTTTTGGTTTTACGTATTGAAATGGGTTTTTCGGGATTTTACTTTTGATATAGTTTTTTTTTAAATAACATCTAATAAATTAAAAAGGAAATGATATTCTAAATATTTATTCAACAAAATTTTAAAATCAAATAAAAATTGTAATAGATTACGAATACAATAACATTTTTAATGATCATCAGGAAGTATTTAAACAATTTAAGTACAATGACATATTCAAGGCATGTGTAATATCTACAATTTTGTATGGCAGCGAGTCTTGGATGACTACTTACACCATCAAATAGAAACTCCAAGTATTTGCGAACAAGTGCCAAAAAAGAATATGCAAAATATTTCTGGCCAAATACCATCAGCAACAAGGACTTATGGCAATTAACAGGCGGAGAAAGAATAATGAGCCAAATCAAACACCGAAAGTTGAAGTGGATAGGCTCTACTTTGAGAAAACATCCAGAAAATATAACCAGAATAGAACCAAAAAGGAATCCGAAGAAGCAACTAACGAAAATGAACAAACTTAGGAAGAAATAAATGTCATCGCAAATAACCAAGACCAATGAAGAAAGCAAGTTGATGTCTTATGTTGCCACGAGGAGTAAGAGGAAAAAAAAAACTAATGACATATTCAAAAATAATGTTAGAAACAAAGTCTATATGATTATAAAGTTAGACTTAAAATATGTAGGGGTCGTTTAACATTCAACTTTTAGTTGTTATAACATAACATGTTGATCAATGATACGGTATACACATTATTTACAGATTTTCTCTTCAGAACTATTTACCTATATTTTTTCCTACTTGGGAAATTTAATTTTTCAAGGTAGCAAGGTAGCAAATAATTAAATGAAAACTACCAAAAAAAATTCTATACATGGTAACATATGACCTCAGACAGCTGCAAAGAATGATAACTAAAATTTTTAAAGGACCATACATTTAAACTCAATGATGATATTTTAAACAGTTATAATATTTTGGGGTTCTATAAATACTATATAACGTTATATGCCTAACATTACGACTTAAAAAAAACTAACAAGAAAAAATAAATTATTGAAGTTAAATTGATAAATATGTATTTTATATTATTTATTATTCATAATACTTTTGAATATTCTTCCATTACTTTTTGGCTCTCGCAATTAAAAAATAAAAAAAAATCGAAATTTTTTTTAATTTCTTTTTTTTTTATTATATTTTAAATTCTTTTTTTTAATAGCCCCAAAAAAATATTGAAGAAAATACTCGTAATTCTGAATAATGCCATCAGCAATCACTTGTAAATATTTTTATTCATGATGATTTGCAGGAAGTCAATAATAAAAACAAAAAAAAAAATATTATAATGAGATTCAAATAAATTAAACTCTGCAGTTTTTGTTATAAGTAATTCTTTTCGCGGATTTCCTCTTAAAAATTTTGACCAATTTTCATTATAATGAACTTTTTCTTTTAGTACGAAAAAAAATAATAAAATAAAAATGTGATCTTTTGTCAGAATATATTTTGATATCTGTTTTTAATAAACAATAAATTTCATATTAAATTCAATTTCAATAATTCTGGATTGCAAAATTTTATGTTAACAATTTGCAGTAACAAAATTTGAGTTACAAAATTTTGAGTTACAAGAAATTTTGAGTTACAAAAAAGTATTAAAGTTCACTGAGTAACACAAAGGTTACTATCACGAGTCTGTATTTCATTTGACTGGATTTTATTTGGTGACATGTCGGAAGTCCCATCGTCAGAAGTCCCATTCGGATTTTTGACTCACTTCAATGAGCCAGAAATCCGATGGAACTTTTGTCTTATTGTTCAAGCCTCCGAGATTTTGGGAGGGATTTTAGAATTGAATTATAAATCACGATTATACGCCTTTTACACAATATTTAGATATATACATATGCGAGTTTCTCAATTAGGAGAGATTTTAGAGTTGGTTACAAAATTAAGGTTGGTTACAAAATCCCTGACAATAGGAGTATTACTTATATACATATTTTCGAAAAACGATATAACTCTGATTTTGTAACCAACTCCCTGCCAACTCAGAATTTCGCACATATACATATTAGTAAATTTACTGGAAAAAAGGGGACACCCCAATTTTTATCCAAAACTCGAAAAATTTCTCCTAATACGTTTACTCTACATATTCTATTACTCTCTTCTTTTAATAACAAAAAATAGTGTAGGACTTAATTCAAACTGAAAAGGAATTAAAGCCCGCAGGTTTTAATTCCTTTTAATTATGGACTTGAATTCCAATTCAAAAAAAAATTAACGCCCGCGGGCTTTAATTCCAACAGTTCCAACAATAAAGCCCGCGGTATTTATTTCCTCGGACGTTATGTCAAATGCACTCATGAATTTAACTTATACAAGAAATGTTTATTTATTTATTTTTTTTTTTTATATTTATGAGCTATAAAAGACTATTACTGGATATGATTTGAGTGGCGTTTAAACCAAAACCTTTCGATTAAAAGACAATTTAAGCATTTAACTATATATAGTCTGATAACTTTATGAATCAACTACAATTACACTTTTCAAATTGTTTAAATATTATATTTTATATATTGTCGCAAAGATTGAAGTTAACATATTAACGAGAACTTTAGTTTTTTGAAAGAGTAATCACTAATAAATTTATTGAAGCACTAATTTTGTGACTGAATTAACTAAAGGCCTATACCACATTTGCATATTTATTATTTCAATTTTGGAAATAATAAAAAGTTCTAAAGATCTTCCAAGCACTTGTTGTAGTAAATAATTTGTAGCTTAAAATTAAATGTTGATTTATTTGATTATATGTTCTTAACTACATTATAGAAGATAAAAAAGGTAGAATGTAACACAAGCAAATTTATTATACAGAAGCTTTAATTTTTAAATTTTGCTTTAAGAAACTTTTTACAGATACCTAAATTACAGATGTTTAAAAATTTTTAATTTTAAACCCTAATAACTCTTAAACAGAGAGTGACACGAACAAAATTTCTGAGATAACTTCTGCTAATTCTAAAATTTCTACCTAAAACCGTTCAGAGATATAAAAAAAGGAAAGTTTTGCAAAATTTTGTTTTCAAATAACTTTTTCTTTATACCCGTATGAGCTACGTTCAAGGGTATAATAAATTTGGCATTACGTTTGTGACACCTTAAAAGAGTCGAGCTAGATATAGTGTCAAAGGTATGGATCGGGTCAGAATCGAATTCTGAATCTATTAAGCCCTGTACGTTCATCCGCCGGTCCCTTCGTCTGTCCGCACGATAACTCAAAAAATAAAGAGCGTATGAGGCTAACATTTTTTTTACATCACTTTTGAAAAATTGTTAGTTTTGCTATTTAAATTTAGCATTTTCGGCCGCCGAGTTCGGATAGCTGCCAAAACAACTTCTCTTTTTAAATGAAAACAACTCAGTGTATATTGGAGCTAGGTATCTCAAATTTAGTCAAGAAGTATCGAGTTAAATGCCAACAGTTTTTGTAAAATTTGGTTGGTCTAGAGCAGCCGGTTCAGGCTTCTTCCACTTCTTGGAACTTATTGAAGCTAGGCGTCTGAAATCTTACAAAAGATGATTAAGTTTTTGGGCAACAACTTCTGTAAAATTTAGTTGTACTGGTGTAATAAATTCGGGTAGCTTTCTTACTAATCCAGAATATTTGCACAAATATATCTCGGTATTTAACGTCGGTACTAAAATTATCTCTGAAATTTTTTGAAAGGTGATCAAGTTTTATAGAAACAGGATCTATTACATTCATACGGGTATCCCAGAGAGTTGACACAGTCTACTCTAGTGCACTCTTTTTCGTTTTTACTAAAGACGGTGGAACAAATTATAAGTCACTCAAAGAAATTGCATGAGGCTCCTCTGATTAGTGATGTACTTTAATAAACCAATCACCCCCTTTAAAACCAAACTTTAGCATGTATCCTTTAATGCATGACTTATGCATTGTTTGAATTTGGGGATAAGAATATATGGAAACGATTAATTGGTTTGAATTAGGATTATAGAGGATGAAGGGGGAAGTTTGGGGAGTTATTTTGAAGAAATTAACATTCCTTTTTCTTAAATTGCGTTAAATCGGTGGGCTAAAAAATTCTATAATTTTGAGCTAAAAAAAATGAGATATACTCATTTTTCATTTGACAACTTACTATACTTTATTAAATTTTAACATTTAAAATGAATTATCTTGAAAATTTATTAATTATTTTAACAAAATTATTGAAAACAAAAAAAAAAAAAATCCATCTGTATTTTGTTTTCAATTTTATTTAAAGATAACAAAAATAATTTTATATATAAAAAAAAAACATTATTTTGAAAATATTACATTTAACATAATAACACAGATATTATACAATAAATATTACAATATGTGAAATAAAAAAACAAATAACATTTACAAAACAACGAAAATCAACAATTAATTAATTTTAACAAAAGAATTTAAAAAAAAAAAATTATTGAAATATGGTATAATTGAAAGTAAGGACATGATAATAATAAGAAAAACTGAAATTATTTTTTTTTTATTGAAAAAATATTTTGTTTAAAAATTGAATGAGAACCAATTGGTTACAATGAACATAAAAATAACATATAAATTAATTAATAATAATTATTTTCTGATTAATTTTTTTTTTTTTTTATTAATTAATATTAAAAAAATATATATATACATATATGTATATATATAAAAATAAAAATAAAAAAATATTGTAAATTATCTTGAAATAATAAATAATTAAATCAAAGTAAACCTAACAAGTAATAATAAAATAAAATAAAAAAAAAAAATAAACAGACAAGAAATTAATTTTAATTTACATTTACAAATTTGTAATATAAAAAAAAAACAAATAATTAAAAATAAAAAAAAACAACTAAATTAAAATACAAAAGAAATATTTAAAATAAAACCAAATACAAATAAATAATGTTAATTTATTAACAACAGTAATTGATTAATTAACAGTTAATTAAAATTAATAATGTCCTACTTTTGTTTTGTACTCCTTTGTTTTTCTTGCAATAATGTATATATATATATATATATATATATATGTATTCATTAATAGCCAAACTCAATAGAAGAAGCGTATGTTATGATTTGTTTAAAACTAACTAAAACTGAACATTTTTAAAAGTGATTTTTAATCTGTTAAGGAGTAGAACTAATTCCTACCCTTTATCAGATTTATTTACCCTATCAATAACTTGAACTAAACAAATATTATTGAATGTATTTTTTTTTTTTTTTTTTGCATAATATGCTGTAAATATGATGCAAATTAATCAATAATTCAATTGTAATAAAACCTAAAAGGTAAAATCAATTCTTAGAATACACCAGACCAACTCAAAAGTGTTAATCAAATTTCATTTTTAATATTTTTCGTCTAATTGGAATTAAAAAAATAAATGGTAATTTTTTTATTCTCATTGATTTATTAACATGTTAATTTTGTATTTCTTTCGCTATAAAATACTTTCGTTAAAAAACCAGTTATTCATAGTTAATTTTGTAGTTGTATTTTGTAATAAACGTCAAAGATTTTTCTTCTTTTCCTAAAGAAGTGGGAAGTTTCCGGCCGCTTGTTCTTGGTTTCGTTGAAAGAATATACCTTCTTCCATAATTAGATTCTTACTAACTAAATCCACCTCCTCTTTATTATTAGAATAAAACTTGTAACTGCTAATGCAGTATATTGACAAAGGAGTAGAGATAGAAAAGGATAGGACAGAGATGGAGACACTTTGAATTGAAGAGTGAGACTGTAAAGAAACAATGAATTCGTCAATAATAATATTTCGAAATAAAAAATAAATTTTAGTAACAAAAGAAATTATTAAAACAATATTTGTCATAGAAATTGTTACTATCTATGTATGTAATACATTGGTTATATGAGGTACTTGGTTATATGATGATTATAGGTTAAAATGAGGTACTTTTTTATGTATGAAATATTAGATTATGAAGCTTATAATAAGTTATGTTGAATTATTTTTTGTGATATAATATATATTATCGTTTACATGGGATCGAATCTAAGTAGTCTTCGACAATATCATATCTTCAGGCAAATACTGATACTACTTAACCAATTATGATAGAATAAATCGTAATTGATAGGCTATACATTCCGCAGAACGCCAGAACTTCGATTTTTCGACGGACATATGATTAGTATACACAGAATAACAAAAAAAAATGTAGATGGACTAAAAATAATCTAAAGAAGGTTGATATCGAAAGAGATTGAAACCAGTAAGCAAAAATCTCCAAGAAATCTCCATCATTATGTCATTTTAAGTTTAAATATTAGATTTGTTTTTAAACATTTCACATAACAACTGAAAATTGCACAAATCTAAATATACTTATTTAATTTTTTAACTAAAGTAGTTATTAGGAGCTGAACCTTATTGCAGCTGAAGTAATCAATATTTAAATAATAAAATTGTCAATAAAGTGTTCCAACTTTTATTAAGGTTTTTTTTAAAAACTTCAAGTAATGTTCGCCGTGTATTCATTTTAAAAAAGGAAAATTAAATTTTCTATTTATTTTTTTATTAAAATAATTTGAAAATAATAAATAATAAATTAAAATAGTAACAGTTTATTTATAAACTTAAATAATTATCTTACATGTTAAATGAATTCCCACACACAATGTTATAAAATCTAATATTTTTTTTAAAACTCAATTGTTCAATAAATATCCCTTAAGGACTAAAAAATACTTAGAAAAATTTAATAAAGTTCAATACTTCCTCAAGCTAACTATAACAAAATTTATCTTCTTTTTTTTTTTTTTTTCAGTTAAAATAAATTATATAAAGCAAGTTTATATAAATATATAGCATCATATAGATATGTATATTATATATTAATGTATATACATTTACTGTTAGATATATTTTTATATTTTTCCTTAAATTACTTTTCTTTTGAATCAATAAAATTGTACGACCTATGAAACTGTTATTATAATATACAATATTGTATCCTTGATGGATCTATCTATTTCTTCTATCCTTACAATATCCAACGCACAAATTCAAAACTTAGGAACAGATGGTAACAATAATAATATGCTTCAGGGAAATTCTAGAATACACTACCATTTTAATTAATTAGATACCGTTATTAAATGAATACATACGTTTGTATGTGTTTGTGTTTATAGATGTGCTTTACTTGAAAGAAAAAATTAAAAAAAAATTTTCTCAAAATTACTAAAGAGTACATTTCCAATATACTCTGGTATTAACTTTTTTATTTACTTAAACTTTTATTACAAAATTAATTTCTTGTTAATTGATGGATATTTTTGTAGAAAATATTATATACAGGATGATAATAATAATCGAGATAAATAAATTAAAAATCTCTGATAAATAAGGATGTATAAATAATTAAAAAAAAAAAAAAAAATTATAAAACAATTTAAACTAATCAAATGTAAAAATATTTGTTCTTAGTAAATTGTATTAATTTAATTAAAATTAAAGATTAATCTTGTACTGAATTTGTATTTTGTAACTGAATTTTAAAATGTTTCACTAGCAGACAATTGAAATGTTATAATAAGTCACAATTCCATTGAATTAACGTTATATAACAACAATAAATGTTTTATGAACTATATATATACGTAAAATGGTATAAAACTCCATCAATAGTAAAATTTACCTAAAAGTATGCAAAATATATGCAAAGTATTAATTTACTTAATTTTCATTTTATGATGCTTTGCTATATGCTATGCTAAGTTAGTTCTAAGATAATATAAAGGGTAAAATATGGTTAAATAAAAAAAAATTAAAACTGTTTTGAATCGTTTTGCATTTATACACAATATTTCCAAATGTTTTCCATTTATTATTTATTTATATTAATATTACAAATCGCATAGGATATCATAATAATATTCGGGGCTTCGGTAGCCTAGTGGGTAGGCGTGTGGCGTATTAACCGAAGGAGCGGGGGTTTCATTCCCTGCACAGGTCGTAAGTGTTTTTTTCTTTAATACCCCCTTTACGACCAAATATAATGTAAATATATAGTTTCTGACTCATGGCGCAGTGGTTAAGTCGCCAACCTTTCAATCGAAGGGTCTTGGGTTCAAACAGCGGTCAGGTCATAAATAAAAAATATGTAGTACTTTTATATCGTAATAATGTATATCGTATAATTAATATTAGTAATAATAATAATAATAATATTAATAAGAATAATAATAATAATAATAATAATAACAATAATTATAAATAATAATAATAATAATAATAATAGCTGCTACAGTGGAGCCATCTTTGGTTATATCATGCAAGTAAGGTGCTATATACTGCTGCATGTTGCAATCCACTGATGGCGCTGACTCTGTGGTAAAATAATAATAATATTAATAAGAATATTAATACAAATAATAACAGCCGCTACAGTGACAGTGGGGGTTGCCTTCAATAATTACCTCATGTAGTAATATATATACTACTACTACATGTTGTAACTGTTGTGACCGGCTTTAGTCACTGTTAGTAAAATAATAATAATAGGCGGATTCATTGTTTCCTTACAGTCCCACTCCCAATTCAATGTTTCCGTATCCATTTTCCTATCCTTTCCTATCCCTACTCCCTAGCCAATGTACTGCTTTCGCAGGTAAGGGCACCCCACTATATTGGCTAAAGAGGGAGGTGGGTTTAGTCAGTAAGAATCTGGCACTACTAAGGGGTAATTCTTGGTGTCTTTGGAAGACTCCCACCTCCCTTAGGAAAAAAAAAACATAATATAAACAAAATACATAATAGTAGTATATAATTTAATAATAGTATAAAAACCTATAATGGCCTTTAGTAGCCGATGGTTCAATAACATTGCATTATATTTATGTATGTAATATTAATATAAATAAATAAAATAATACAAAATCATCGGCTACTATGGCCATTTTAGGTCGAATATTATTATTAAATTATACAATAATATTATTTATTTTGCTTATATTACATATTACATATTTACACTATATTTGGTAGCAAGAGGGATTTGTTTTCAATTAATAAAACTTGCTACCTGATCAGGATTTGATCCCACTCTCCCACGTGCTTAACCACTAGGCCACCGAGGCCCCTCATATTTTACATTTATACACAATAAAAAGGTAATAATTGTCTTTCATTGCAGGAAAAAATAGTTCTAGTTAATATAATTTGTTAGTTGAACCAAACACTGATATATCTTTTTACTGCCACTGAAGACATTTTTACTAAGTAAAGATTACTTACTTGAAGAAATGTTTACTTTACACGTACATTTTTTACTTTAAGTGTAGATATTTGTAATAAAAGTTACAATATAAATATTCACTTAAAGTATAAATTTATTCACTTAAAATAAAAAATTTTATTTAGTGAAAAAGTCTTCAGTTAAAGTAAAAAAGGTATACACTTTATTTATATGGCGTATGACGACAACATTAGCGTAAGTTTAATTAGAAAAACTTTGCAATTTCGAAAGAAAATACAAAGAATCTGTATTATTAAATAGCGTAAGTCTGCCTCCAGCATACTCTTTTACAAGGAAGTAAAAGTCATAAAAATCAATAATTTTATTGTTAAAATTAGTTCAAGATCAGTTTGATAAAACATTAAAAACTCCAGAAAATGGTTTTATATTTCATATTATGTTCTACCACAACGAGGAATAAATTAGAATAATTTAAAAATATATCAGTGATAATAAATTGAAAGTAAATTAAAAAATTCTGTTATAACTAAATTTCTAAATTTCTTTTTTTATAAAATAAGTATTTCAAAATATTCTTATTAAATATTATAAAAATTATTTTTTTTTTTAATACTTGTTTGCAATTTATTTGTAAAATTCTTTTAAAAATTAAAATTAAATAGCTAAAATACCTTATTAACTCAATCCAAATTCAAAGGAAATAATATCTCACCTAAAATTGATAAAGAAAAAAATTTTATATTAAAAATTTATTTTTTTTTTAATGCAAGACAATATTTTTTATTAATATTATTCTTTTCGTTAATTTCTTAAAAAAACCCACTTAAAATTCCATCCTATAAACTATTCGAAACTTAACTAATTTGTAAATAATTTTTTTTGAAAATAGCAAATTATTGCAACACAACAACCTTAAAACCATTATAAAACCTTAGCAGCATATTATACAATTTTCAGATTCTTCTCAATTTCCACATAGCACTTTTTTAATAAATTTTTAATTGTTTTCTTATCGCAAACTCAGAATTATTTCGTTTTTTTTTTTATTTTAATCCCAAATTTTTAAAAAATATTAATTTTTTTTTTAAAATAAAGTCATTTAACTCTTTTTTTTAAAGTAAGCCTTATAATAAAATAAAAAATTTTTGAAAAGATTTTATTTATAGAAAAATTATATAATTTTCTGTTTTTGATTTTCCATCAAAAATTCAAGAATGTAAAAAGAAACAAAATATTATACTTTTGTCTCCTATTAAATCATGCTTTAAATTTTTAATATTTTTGTATCCTTTAAATTAATCCTGATAACAAAAAAAAAAAAATGCTGATCCTTTTTTCTTACGTATTTTATCTTATCCTTTGATTATGCAATAAATGACGAAATTTATCTGTCTTACAAAAAAAGAAATAAGTAAAACCCTTCATTAAAATATATTCATTGTAATCAATATTTTGCTTCTTTATAACCCCCTCTTCCTTTTTTCTTTTTTTGTTGTTCCCCCTCTCTTTCATTCAATAATTTAAAATCATTTCATAATTTTTTATTTTTTATTATTTTTATTATATTTTAAAATCCTTTTTTACTGTATACAATATTTATTATTCAACCAAAGAAACACAACCCATATTTAATAAAATTAACATTTCTGATATTGTAGTGATTGTTAAGAATTAAAGGAAAAAAGCACAGAAACAAAAAAAAAACGGTAAAACTCTAAAAACGTGAAAAAATTAATGTTTTTTTTTTAAATGAATGTTTTCTTGTTGTTATTTTTCCTTTAAATTTACTGCAATATTCTTCATTTTGTCTTATTGGCTTTTTAGCGCTTCATATCGCTTAAATAAAGTCTAAATTATTTCTTAAATCCATTTTGTATCTATAGACATTTATTTTCTACTCCAACAACCCTTATCATTAAAATTCTTTTCTAAATTTAAAAAAAGGAATCTTTATATTTTTTTTTTTTTGTTATTTTTCATGAAATCTGATTTTGACAACATTGGAATTTAAAAAAAAAAAAAAATATCTAAAAGTATCCCTTTTCTTTCTGTATCCTATTTCTTTTTTTTATTATTTCATCCGAACGCCATTAAAACCTTTCAATTTTTCTTTAAATTCAAACAAAACAAGTACAAAATGAAGACAATTTAATAAGACTCCTTTTTTTTCAAGGATCCCATTTTTTTTTTTGTTTAATTTTACTCCGTCTTTATAATTTGTTGTATTTACTCTAAAACTTCTTAAATTTCATATAAACAAACAAAACAAACTAAAAAGAACAATCAAAACAAAAGAAAATTAAGCAAAAAACACATGAAAGAAAGAGAAAAAAAAAAAACAAAAAATAATAAATACAAGACATTATATATTTAAATTTAAACAAAAATAATTTACAGTAATTCTTACTAAGATTTTTATTGAAAATATTGTTCCTAAAGACACATAACGTTAAATGAATACAATATAAAATGAGGTCACTTTAAAAAATCTTAAAAAGAAATTTTTTTTTATAAAATGATGCTCAGCTAATTTTTACAGGTTTTTTGAAAATAAAAAATTTCTTTTCGAAAATCTAATCGTAAATTGAGGGAAAGTGAAATCTTTTTGTCCATATTAAAATCAAAATTACAAAAATGAAGAATATAAAATACATATACACCAGAGTCACGAGTTACGTCCGTAATACATTCCAATAAAATGCGTCACAATTTGATAACACGATATAACTTGAAATTTTTTTTTAATAATTTTTTCGCATTCAAAGTTATTTTAAATAAAACCAATATAAAATATGTAATTGAAATGAAACATAACATTTTAATTTTGAAAATGTATAAATTTGATCGAAACTAATAAGATTTTAAATTTGAAATTGATCCTTGCTCCATTGGTTGATTATAGATATTGTGTTTGGTGGCATAAACAAAAGTTTTACATTTTCGCTTATATCGTCTAAATATCTCGTGGGCTGTTGCTTTATTGAGCTATTGAAAGTCGAATTATCAACTCCACAGTATTTTTTACGTTCCGGTATTGCACACCCAACTGGTATTGCACATCCAGTTGGTCATCAAATCCAAAAAGAAAATTCCAGTGATGGAAGTTTTTTTGTATGCGCACCAATATACTAGAAGTTTTTTTTTATCGATACCATTCAAAGCTCTTATACTTATTTCCAAAATGATAAACTATAACATCAGCTTTAGTTCAGTATTAGCTCCAAGAAATAATGTTAATCGATCATTGCTTGGTTTGAAGCTGTGAAGTCAGATGCAATAAATTCTTCTTTTCAAATATATGTTATTTTTAACCAAAACAAAAGAAAAAATTTATTTAATTTATTCTTTATAATCAGAAAATCCACATTTTTTATATTTTTATGTTACAAAATAGTCACAATTTAATTTGAATTTGGTAAATATCAAGTTGCGTCCAATTATGGTATTAAAATTACACTACACAATTATGGTATTAACATTTTTAGCGACGCAAATCGAAACACCGTCAGTCAAAATAACACAATTTCAGGCTCTAATATAGTATTTGACAATATTATTGAGGGTTAATCAATTTTTTTCTTAGGTATATTCAAACATTATTAAGAATTAATCAATTCACTATTAATAATAAAAATGATTATAATGATATTGATGGATATGTTAATCACACGACAATTTTGTTGATAAAAATTAAGATTTAAATTTAAAACAACAACAAAATATATTAAAAAGAATATAAAAGATAATATCTTTTACCTAAAGACAATATCTAGGTAAAGTAACAAAACATAAAAGATAAGATGTAAAAGAGAAAAAAAAAAACGAGCAACGAAAATTTTTGAGTTATCTTATTGTTATTTTTTTACAGCGTCTACAGTAAATATAATACTGAAGTATCTTTAGATTACTGAAGATTCCTTATAATTAAGAGCCATATATTTTCTAATCATTTAACTTTTCATCTAAATATGCACATTTAATATTTAATATTGATAACTTAATAATTATCAATTTTCCCCTTAATAAGCATAGCACAATTAAAATGATTCTTAATATGAGCTCTGGTAATCAGTAAAAACAACTAAAACTCTGACTATTTTCTAATAATAAAGTAAAATTATAATTTGACAATGTTGGAAATGTAATATGTTAATAATTCTCTAAATACTAATTTTAGTTAATATTAAGAATAAAATTTAAGTACCTACGAGTATCTACTCAAAATGTAGGGATCAAAAAATGAATGTTTAGAACAAATTTGGCACCTTGAATTCTAATCATATCCTTAAATTTTAAATTTATGTTTTTAGGACCAGTAAAGGCAATTTTTCTCAGAAAATTGTCTTTAATGGTTTTTAAATTATTTTATATAAACTTTTTACATAGAAACTATAATAATATTATAAAATAACTAAAATAACTTAATTAACTCAAATTATAAACTTTATTTCTATTCAATAAAATAAAAAAAAATTGCACTGTAAATTAATATAATTAAGTTTTTTATTTTATATAGAACGAATTTGTCGTAGTAATTGCAAAATTAAAATAAATCTTTAAAAACGAAACTAGCATACAATTCTATTTATTTTGGTTAGTTTATTTTCATTTAATATTAAAATTTATTCTGGTTAAAATGATAGTAAATACTTTTCTTTCTTAAGCTGATAAAATAACAACTCAGGAACAAACCATTAGGATATTCCTACAAGTTCTATCAACAACTCTAAAAAGTTACAACAAAAACAAAAATATAACATAAAAATATAAGCCTATATAATATCTATACATACATATATATATATATATAATGTAAAGGTATATATATCTATTATTTTTAAATCTCATTTCTTTAGAATAAGAAAAGTTCAAGTATCAACGGGTTTTCGATTTCAATTTTATTTTACTGTTACAATTTTGTTTCCCTTTCCTGGTTCAAGATTTTTGTTTTATTTTTTTTTTTTTTTTATCTTTCCATAATAACTTTTTAAACGCAAGAAAAAATAAACTGTAAATATAAAAAAAAGTTGAAAAATGAAAGAAACAAACACAAGAAGAGTCGATAGAAATTAAAAATAAACAAGTAAAATAATACCCTATTTATTGCTGAAATAGCTTCAAGTACACATCCCAAGTAGGTTATTGGATTGGTGACACAGCAATTAAAAAGTTAACAAAAAAAAAAAAAAAAAAAAAAACACCAAGAAAAATAAAAGAAAAGCAACAGAAGTAAAACATAACAAAGAAGACAAATAAACAACAGTAAAATAAACAACAAGAAAAAAGCAATTTAAAATTAAACTGACAACAACGAAAACAAAAAAAAAAAACAAAAACAAGAGAAAATTTTTAAGAGAAAAGAATAAGAAAATGATGAAAAACTTTATTTTAGCAAAAGTAAATAATCCACCAAAAAAAAAAAAAAAAAAAAAACCAATAGCAACTTAAACAACATATAACAATAACAATAATAAAAAAAAATCACAATAAAAGTAATAATAGCAGAAGAAAAATATTTTTAAAAATGATTAATATTAGAATACTATAAGATACAATAAGAAAAACCTTGGTTTTCTTCCTTGAATTTCTTTTTTTTTTTTTTTTTAAGAATTGAAAAAGAACGAACACTCAAAGAATTTTTTTTTTTTTTTTCCCTTTCAAAGAAAATCTAAGAACAAAACATTGAAATTTTAGACGATTTCATTAAAAATAAAACGGAAAAGAACATTTTGTATATTTTAGAAAAGTTTTCAAAACCCTCTTTTCGACAATATTTCAATATTGTTGAATTAATTTTAAATAATATTTATAGTACACTGTATAGTTATATTTGTATCTATGTATTAGTGTATTGACAAAATTCTAAAACTAAAAAATTAAAAAGAAAAGAAAATTTTTTGGAATTTGTTTTGTTTTTCTTTTTTTTTTTTATTCTTTGCTGTTCAAAAGTTTCCAAAATTTAAATCACTCTATTCAATTAAGTCAAAATCGTGATGATGTAAAGGATAATTTTTTTTTTTAGAAAAACTAAAGGTTCGTTTTCATTTGAAATTTGATATGGTATTTGTTCAAAATAAATAACAAAGATAAAAATTTAGGAAAATTCATTCGCATGACCAAAAAAACAAAAAAAAAAAATTAAAATTATGTTTTGAAAGAGTTAATAATAATCTATAATAATATCTCAAAATACAGAGTGTTTTAAAAGATAATGACAACTATGAAATTTTATATCATATCAAAAATTATACAACATTATATTTCAGTTGCTGGAAAAAGGAAAAATTAATCAAAAAAACATAAGAATATTAAATTTTCAATAATAGATGAATAGTAGTAATAGAAATCTGACAGATCTGGTAGAATCCACACTAAAAATAAAACAATGAACTCAAATATTTAAATTGCATCTACACCAATTATAAATCGCGATAGCAAATGTTTATTGCATCCATGTGTAGTCATTCCTATCCTAAATCATTAAAATTAAAAATTAAATGTTACACCCTTTATTTATTGATATATTCCTTATATTCTGTAACTAAATCTGAATGTACCCTGTAGATTTATATTTATAAATATATAATGTTTTTTTTTTGTGTAAATTTGTGGATCCTTAAATCCTGAAATTTTTTTTGTTTTGTATATTTTTCTTCGTTGTATTCTTTTTTTCCAGTTTTTGATGGTTTTTGTATTTATTTATTTGTTTTATTATTTGGTTTTTTAAATAAAGAAATTTAAGAACAGATAAATATTGAATCATTATAAAGGAAATGTTTTTGATGTACTAATAATTACTGAAAAAATAGGAAAGTAAACATTAACAATAAAGATACCGAAAGAAGAGAAAAAAATAAAAACGTGAAAAAAGGTTTTCAAATTTGACTGATATTCATTGAAGTTTATTTAAATTTTTCTTCTTTATTCTAAACTTTGCTTAAATTTTTTTTTTTGTTTTAGGTTTTTTTCTTGAAAGGAAAAAAAAAAAAGAAACATTTTGTTTTTTTTTTTTAATTATTGTTTACATTTGATTTATTTCAATAAAATATGGTATTATGATATTAAAATAATCATAGATTCTCTTACTGGATTGGAACTTAATAAAAAAAAATTTCCACAGCCTTTCCTTCAAAACAGAAAATTCTTGTAAAGAATGTGATCCAAATGATAAATAAAAAATATTCTGCTAACTGCAGTACTAAACGGGTTAATATAACGTAAGAAAATAGAAGCATTATACTGCTTTGGGAAGAACCAAAAATTCCGCAATGTTTGAAATTAATGTATAAAACCGTTTAAGCGAACTCAAAATTGTCTGTGAGATTTGAAAGGGAATGTTTCAAAGAAATTTCGTTTCAGAGGTTTTAACAGAGGCATGAATCCTACCTAGGTAAACAAAAACATTAAACTTTTTACTTTATATTAAAAAAAAAAAAACTTTAAATGAACTGAGTTACCAATTATTTTCGATAAATGTTTGCATATTTGACTCAGTTTATGAAAAGCGTTGCAAGAAAATTTTTTATTTGTTTCGCAGGAAATTCTAATATTGGTATGAACTATGAATATCTGGTTTTATATAATTTCTTTTCATTGAAATTCCTCGTTGACATTAAAAATACTGCCTATGTTTTGAAATCTAATTCAATCTATTATATACGTCTATTAAAGCAAATCATTTTAATTTTACATCTATTAAAAAAGAAAAAAACATTTAAAATAAAAAGATTTTTCTTTTAAAAATAAAAAATAAAATATTATTTAAAAAAATTAATTTTTTATAATAGTTCTTTCTTTGATATCATCATTAAACTATATTTATAACCTCTTTTGTTAAAATATTATCAACATTTAATTTATGTTTTCCTTTTAAAAATAAAATTGCATAAACATAAACAAAAAAAAAAAAAAAAAAGAAATAATAATTTTCTTTTAAAAATATTTGATTAGTTCATTCACCTCAACATCATTAATTTAAAAAAAAAAAAAAAAAATATTATACCATTGATCATTTAAAGTTTAATGATAATTAATTGCATTAATTACATCCTGAAAATGCAAATTGATTTAAATATGATAAAAACTGTAAAAATACAGGAAAATAAACGAAAAATCTTGATATAAAAACACATGATAATCAAATGAAATATTATTAAAAAAAAATATAACAGAACAATTTTTTAACGTCACTGTACTTGTAGTTGTAATAAGAAAAATTTATACTTATTTTAAAATAAGAAGTAATTTTTATAAAAACTTTAATATAATTTATTACCCCCAGCATATTATATAATTAGAATGATGACATTTTCGTAAATAAAAGTCTTAACAGGTTAAAAAAATAACGGGTTATTTTAACGGTTTTAATGGAAATTAAAACAGTCAATTTTTACTAAAAATTTTCATTGATATTTATTAGGACATCTTTTACGACAAACAGAGCCTCTCACAAAAATATCATGTGTCGATTATATTTAGATGATTGGGGTTACTATCATAAAACTGTGATTTCATTTGACTATATGTCATACTTTGACTGTATATAATTTTTTATTAATTATATGTTTCACAATACAATCAAATAATAATAGAGGCAACTTATAAAAAATACAGACAAATAAAATAGAGGCATATTATACGCTCTCAAACAATTCTATTTAGACGATTCTTTTGAACGCTATACTTCTTAAAGTAGAAAATCTGCTAGATAAAGAAACTGTTAAATTATAAAAAGAGGACGTCGAATCCAAAAACTAATAGAATGCAAATGATTGTGGAAAGTTCTTTGAATAAAATAATATGTTAGACAAATAAATTATTTTAAATAATCCTAGAAATTTTCTATTTTATTAAAAATTTAACCTACTTAGAAACAGGAAAAAAAATATTGTATATGAAACCTGATATGATACACCTTCTGCAGTAGGTATACACTATATGAAATCTGAGATTTAATAAAATTATTATTTAATTCATACTTTTTTGTCATGCTTTTTTTTTTTTAATAATGAACCCTTTTAAAATATAATTATTCGTATAAAAATAAATAAATAAAAAATTAAAATATTTCTTTTTTATTTTTTAATTTAATTTTTTTTCTTTTAAACAAAATAAATTCATTTAATACGAAACCAAGTGATTCAAAAAAAAAAAAAACTCGCATAAAAAATCAATTTGTGTAAAAGAGAGAGAAACTTATGCCCTGTTTTTGTTTCTCAACATTCGTAAATCAATTTTATATATAAAAAAAATTAAATAGTGGAAGAAAAATTAAGGAAAACAGTATAAAAAAAAAAAAAATATGCAATTTAAAAATTTTTTATTTTCTTCTTCATTAAATATTTTCTCAAAATAAATATTTTCTATTTTATTTTTGCTTTCTTTATTTTATTTATTGTGTAAATACTGAAATAACGGAATTAATGAACTACATTCATATATACACGTAAACACTATTTATTTATTCAATTATATATAAATAAAAAACGAGTTATATTGAAATAATTTCGTTCCATAACACAATCATAGATCAAATGAGTTTCTTATAAAGACAAAAAGAAAATTTTGGAATATTGGTTCTAATTTCAGATTCAGCCTCAAATTTAGAACTTTATGAGTTATGAGGTTTTTACTTTACGTATTTTAAGAAATTTTTAGCTTTAGTATCTACGATTCTTGGCGATTTTCACTCTGCCTAAACGAGCGTTTAAATATATATTGTAAATTATTATTATTAATTTATAGATACTAAAAATAGATAATGAATTTTTTTTCCTTTTTCTCTACTCAGGATATTTAAAACTTTCAACCGAAATTGAACATAATACAACTTTTGTAAATGGTTTAAACTATAATATAATGCTACAGAAGCGTATGAAGAAATAAAATCGAATGTATACACAGTTGCCAGTTGGTCACAAAATTAAGGTTTGAATAATTTGTTTAGTGCGGCTTTTTGAGACCAGTAGCTTTGCTATTTTAAATGATCCCTTACCGTTTTAAAAGTAAGCTTTTTATTTTACATATGACGTTAATTTTGCATAATATTCTAAATATTTATTATTCATTCACCTTAAAATTCCCTTTTCCTCAATATTATATCTTTTTATATTTATGCAAGATTTTGTCTTACAGGATTTTGAAACGCTATGATTATTATTATTCTATACTATACTAGTATTTATAACACCATTTCGATTACAAAAAATTATTAAAGTTTTTTTTTGAAATTATTAATAAAACCATCAATAACTTTATGGTGTCATTGTTGAGTATTTAGAGTCCTGAAATACAAATATGTACATAATCATAAAGTCACAAAAAACTCAAATACAATTATTGTATCTACGCATTTACCATAATTCATAGAACCATATTGTAGTGTTCTGACCTATGTTATATCTTATAAGGTATATCCTGTCACTAGTTAAACGTTGTCATAATATTAAAATCAATGAAATCTTTAAAAAAAAATTAAAATATTTGAAAGAAAAACCCAAAGAAAACTGGTTGTATCAATTTTTTTATTCTCCTAGATCAGTTAAAATCATATTTTTTGAATCTGCTTACATTTTATTTAGTGATTCTACAGATTTCAAATGATTTCTTTAAAAAAAAAGCAAAAAAAAAAAAAAAATTTAACAAATTTTACGCAATTTAGACTCGTATTTGAACATAAATAAAAAAAATATTCGTAAGGAGTTGAAATAAAAAATAAAGAACAAAAACATAAAATAAAATAAAATAAATAAATAAAAAATATCTTTTAAAATAATACAAAAAAAAAAAATAAAAAAACAAACAAATACTTAAAAATGATGTGAATTCAACATAAGCCATCATGAAAAAATAGACTTTCATTCTTCTCTTTCATAAGAATTTTTTTGTTTTTTTTTTTTTTTCTTGAAATTATTTTCTGTGAATTCACAATTTTGAAGTGTACTCTTCATAAGTCCATGATACATTAAAGAAGATTAAAAAAACAAAAACAAAATATATATATATATATATTATATAAATATATTATATTATCTTATTATACTCATACATATATATACAATATAATATATGGTTAACAACCCATATATTATGTACATTTAATACTTAGAACATTATTTTTTTTTTTCAAGGAAAACAACTAAAGAAAAAAATAAAATGAACAACGATTTTATTTTAAAAAATTTAAATATTGAAACAAAAAAAAAAAAAAACAGAAAGTGCTTATGTTTACAGATTATTTAAAATAAAAGAAAAGAATATTAAAATTGTCAACTTCATTAAAGTTTTATTGCACATAAAACTTTAAAATCCTTTTCTTTTTTTTCTCTGATTATTTAAAAAAAAAACAAAAAAGGAAACTGTTATAATTTTTATAGTTTTCAAAGGTACTCGGATATTTTGGTTTTAATGGGGGGGTTTTTTTTTTTCAACTAATAAGATATAAAAACTTTTTGTTTAAATGAATAAAAAAGATTTTAAGACCTCTTTTGATTTCTAATTTATTAAAAAAAAAAAAAAAAGGGTTATTAATTTTTTTTTTCATTAATTTAAAAATTAAGGTAAAATATAAATGAAGGGTTTTTAAAGGCGTGTATTTTTCAACAAAAAAAAAAAACATTAAAAACAGTTTGGAATTGTGACTTGCACTTGCACCAAAATCTCTAAATTTTCTTCGAATTTTATATGTATGAAAAATTGTAAAAAATCTAGAGACAGTTTCTTCAATTTTAAGGAAATGATTTTTAGTTAAGAAAAACCGTTAATTTATATAAAAACATAATGTTGAAACTTTAATATTTATGTTTTACTTTGATGAAATGTGTTGCCTAAGTTACAGGTGTCCAAAAATAGCAAATTTTCCATTTTTAACCATAACGCTAACTATAGCTCTTTAACTGAGGGAGGTAATTCTAAACGATCTTTCTTCTCATTTCATCGTTCTAACTGAAAGCTTACCGTTGTTCCACCAAATTACCAAAATTATAGAATATAAAAAAAATATTGTCAAAAATCAAGTGAAACTTTCTTTAATTTTCAGAAAACTCAGAAATTATTAAGACATATAAAAATATAATACAATAAACTTTCATTTTTGTGTTTTAATTTGCAAAACTTTGTACAGGTACCTAAGTTACAGTTGTTCAAAAATAAGGATTTTTAAATTTTTGGTCCTTAATATAGCTCTCAAAAAGTAACCGATGGGTGTTGATAAAAAACTCTATTCTTCTACAACATTAATTTTTTTAAGAAACCCATCTATGGTTAAAATTTCATTGCTCTATCTTAAACGGTGTAGAAGTTTTCTAAACAAGGGTGGAGGGGGGAGAGCATTTGTAAAGGTAAAATAAAAAGAAGTAAAATATTAATTATTTAATTTCATTTTAGATCAATAATAGAAAGAATCACTTTCAATATGAATTGAAATATATTTCTAAATTTTACCCCCTTCGTAACTCCTTCATTATAAAAGAAAATGCTTTATTAAACTATTGAAAAATCATTTTTAAAATTAAATATATATATATATATATACATATCTACATAAAATTAAAGGTTAAATAATGGTTTATCAAGTGAAAAGTTCACTGGGACAATGGTTTTAAATCAAATAAATTGCATTTTTAACAACAAAAACTTTTCATACTTACTACAAAAAGAACAATAATAGTAAAATATTAATAAGATTAGCTTTTATACATGTATTTTTATTTAAGTACTATAATAATATTGAACTTAAATATTTTAAATAGAAATAATCTTTTTAGATTAAATACAAAAGTCAAACAAAAAAAAAAAAAGATAAGTATAATTTCTTCGATAATCTAAAATCCATTAAATTAAATAAACATAAAAAAGTGTACACGTAGGAAGAAAATAGATATAAAATAATAAGAAATTAATACAAAAGTCTTAAAGTGTATAATATATGTACTTTACTTAATTATCTTAAGATACAATGTATACAAAATTTGTTTTAATTTTTTTTTTTTACTTTTTTTTGAATTAAAATGCAAATTTTTTCCGGTGTTTTTTAGATGACTTTATTTTTACAATATATTCGAATTGTTTTTTTTTTTTTGGTCTACATTTCAAATGTATTAATAATTTCATATGAAGTTTTAAATTTGCTTTTAATTCTCACTTTAATTAAAAACTTAATTTTTGTTTGTTTCTTTTTTTTTTCTTGTAGGTATTATTCTTTCAGGGCAAATATCTTAGTACTGTCGGGAGTTCACAAAAAATTTATCAGATAATGATTATTAATTTTAGTGCAATCCAATGCACTAAAAATGTTTTGAAGTTTCTCAGATTGCGATAGGTTCGAAAACACACTTTATTTCAAAATTTTTACAAATTTTTACATTTACCCACGAAGAATTACTGTTTTGCTCTTTACAGCATTAACTTATTTTCTAAAATTTCAATAAAAATTTCTTTATTATCCTTTTAATTATAAAAATGTTATTTTTAAAATTACTAAATTTTGATTCTCACTAAAAACTTTATATCACCTATTTTATATTTACAACATTCACTCCAATTTTCTCTTAAAACATCGCTTTATTGAATTTAACTTAGTTTTTTACACTTAAAAAATCCTAAAAGTTAAATATAATGTAATTCTCATATGTTCATATTTAGGTTTAATGCCTTTTTTTTTTTTGGTTAATTTATTTAAAATGCGCAACTATATTGGAATTGTAAATTTTTTTTTAGTCCCATTTTCTCTTTCACCTTTATTATTTTGCATGAATTTACATGTCAATCAAAAATTATTATAAATATTTAATGAAAATTCATTATTAATCTTCTTAAATATTACACATATTCCATATATATGTATATATATATATATATATATATATCTGAGAGACTACTAGTAACAATCAACCACCATAGAAACAAAAAAAAGATAAAACATTAAAAAGGAGTTCTCCGAAAATAAAAAAACAATAATTATATCTTTTTCGTCCTTGTACTCATAACACTTTTGTGTCATTTTAAATTAAAAATGAATTTTTCAACAATGTACAAAAATATAATGAATTACAAAAACAACAATAATAGTGACATAAAATAATAGTGACAAAAAAAAAAATGAAATGAAAGAGATAAAAAAAAAAAAAGAAATGTTTTTAAAAATCTAAAAATAGGTCATGAATTTTTATAGTAAAACTTTAAAATTGAATTTTTCATTTGTGACAGAAATAAAAAAAAAAAAATAAAAGTTAAAATTAAAATAAAAACAGTTTCAACAATAAAACAATTATGCATAAAAATATAAATATTAATATTATTGTAAAAATAATTTTTTTTGCAAAAAGGCAAGCTGTTATTAATCATGAAATGGTAGATTAATCCTATAAGTATGCAATTTTTGTTTTAATTTAGAAGACAATTTGTTTTATGGACTGATTTACGCTTATGAAGTATATCTAAGGATTACTATTACATTTTATAGTAATTTTTTTCGTAACTTTATACGAATTTATATATTAGGCAATTGAATACTTACAGTATTATCGTATATTAGAAACATAAGAAATAAAGGAATCTTTAAAATATTTATATAAAAAAAAAAACAGATGTTTGGTTTTAATATTTTGAATTTTTCCAAAATTGAATATTAAAAAAAAATTGCTAAATTGTAATACTACTTAGATTTTTAAAAACAAAATAATTAATAAAATTAACAATAAAAACGATAGGATAAATTTAAATATTAATTAAATTATATAATAAAAAAAAACTGTTTTTCTAAACTTTTACTTATAGGCTAAGATAATAAATTTGAGAATGTTAAAAAGAGTTAAATAAAGTTTAAAAAAAAATATATATTTATTGTAGACCTTACAACGAGTATATTGCAATAATTAAAAAAATACTACAAACATGGTAATGAACCCTAATTCTGTATTGATATCAAACAATCATTGATAACAAGCAAAAAATTGGACTGAGTATTTTTTCCTCTTTACCCCTATATATTAGCAGATTTTAATATTTTAAAAAATTTGAATTTAAATTCTCTTATTTGATTTTTATAAATTCTGATTTACTGCAACATATAAAATAAAATCTATAAATTATTAATAAATATTCGAAGGTCATTAATTTTATAATTGTTAAAAAAAAGGATATTTTAAATCTATACAGTTTTTTTTTTTATTTTTTTATATAAATGTTTTCATAACATTTTTATCTGTTTTACACAAAAATGTTGTCATATTTTTTGACAAAAAAATATTGATAGATATTGTAACGTTTTAATATTTTATTAAATTAAATTTAATTAAATTTTTTAATAGAAAAATTAATGTTTAAAAAAGTTATAAAAAAAATTTTTTTATAGTTTACTAGAATTGTAAATTGTTCAAATTATGATTAACTTCAAACAAGCATTAAAATTTAGCAGAGTAGTTAGGTCATGCCTTACATAAGTTTAGATTATTGTTTAAGTGATATAAGTAACACTGTGACGTTTTGATATAGATCTTTATTGTGCTCCCTCTGTTACAATATATTGAATTTTGCCTCCACATATAGTACTTCTGTCAACCCTACTGTCTCTATAGGTATAGACCTTACAAAAGTTTTACTTTATTGTTGAAAGTATTATAATAGCTCTCACAAAATTTTGTTCTTTGAAATAAGTTTCCATTATAAATTTTAAATAATATGAGCCTTCGTAATCTTGTCCTCTAGATTTTCTTATATTAAAAACCATAAACAGCTCATTATCATATCATTTTTTTAATACATGTAAAGCAAAGTATAAATGATTATAAAATGCATAATATATTAATATTGAAATAAATTTATTTTTAAAATTTTCTAAAAAAAATTTATAACTTTTTAAGCAGAAAATTGCTTAACGTAACGCGTAGCATCGGAAAAATTATTAAAACAAATAAATACAAATAAATTATTAATTATTATAATAAAATGTGACTCTTCAATAGTTCAAAACAAAAGAATCTTTTCTAAAAATAAAATAATTATCTTTTTGTAATATTCCAATTTTTTTTTTTTTTCTACCATTAGACTTTTTTATTAAATAATAAGTTATAACTATGTTTATGTTTTTTTATATATTTTTTTAATCCTTATAAATTATAAGTAAATTAAAACCATTGTTAAAATAAACTTTTTGAAAAAAAAAAAAAAAAGAAGAAGAAAAACCATTTAAAATCTAAATTCTCTCTTCCCTTCTCTTTTCATTTATGTCAAAAAAAAAAAATATTTTAAGATAAAATAAATTCACTTATAAAAATATTATACTTAAAAAAAAAGGAAAAATAATAAAATAAGTAATAAGAAAAAGAAATAAAATTATTAACTCCCATTTTTAAAATAGCCACTACCTTGTATTTACTCCCACAAAAAAAATAAATAAAAATAAATTTGAATTCATTTGAATTTTCTTACAAAAAAAAATTTTTTTTTAAAGATCTTAACTTTTGAAGGATCTCGAAGTTGTTTTTTTTTTATCTTTTTGTTATTTTATGTATTAACATACAATTGAGGCAACTAAATAAAGTTGAAAACACTCAACTTGATATTTGAACTTAGCAAAAACAAAAAATAAAGAATTTCTATATTAAAATTATATTTATTAAAATTGAATACCCTTAATATATATAAAAGTAATACAATCCTTTTTAGATTTTTTGTTTTTCAGAAAAAAAAATGAGCCTTGCCATTTTTCATTCTACATAATGTGGAAATTTTATTAAGGATTTATTTATTTAGAACATAAAACTTTTAAACCTTATTCGAATTTTGCTTTTTATTCACTATTTTTGATACGAAACGGGGGACTTACAACTGCCCATACATCTAGGCCCTTCAATCAGTTGTGCTGCTTTTTATTGACTATTAAGTATAAAAATAATTATTAGGTTTTTTTAATTTTATGTGTTATGTAGATGATAACTCTTTCCAAAGATTATGCATTCAAAGATAAGCAAGTGAAAAAATTAAAAGTTTTATTTAATTAAAAGGAAATTTTAATTCATTTAAGAACTTAATTATATGTACTTAATTATTAGTTGTCAAATTTGCTTTTACATTTTAGGATATCGAACATTGGAAATATAAAGTCTCATAAAAAACTTACATTTTTTTTTTCATTATGTTAAATATCACTAAAATCAACAATTAAAACAAAACATAAAAGAAATACTTATTACAATTTTGGATTCCCTTTCAGTTTATCGTTAACTTACATAAGTACCATTTATAAATTTTCTAAAGAACATGATAGCCCCTTTTTATTTTTTCTTTGAGAAAATGTAATCCCTTCTAAAGTATTCTCGCTTCCAAGCTTACATTTTATTTCCACTTCCAAGCCTTCTCTTATTGATTTTTTTCTTCAACTACACTTCTCTTACAACAATTTAAGGTTAGAAAAAAAATAGCTACATACACACTCCTGCAAAATAGCTAGGTACATTATCGTCATAAATGTAATTAAAAATCAACAACTCTAAATAATATTTCCACTATTGTGTGTTTATATTGTATATGGGAAAAAAAAAAAACAGGATATTATTTGTATTATCCTTAATGGAATTATTTGAAATGTAGATCTTAAATATTATAAGAAAATAAATTAAAAGGCAACTCCAAAAAAAAAAAAACACAAAACAAAACAAACAAAAAAGGGAAGAGTAAAAATCAAAAAAAAAAAAAAATAATAATAAGAAGGACTCAAAAATTGTTATTATGAGATAATAAAAACTTAATTTTTGAATAAAAAGAGGATATAACTGTTTTCTTTTTCATTTTCTTTAGTTTTTTTTTTTATTTTTTTTTTTTTTTTTTTTTTGAACAATTATTTTCTTTTTCTTATATAAACTTCTCAAAGTAAAGGAAGAAAATTAAAAAAATAGAAAATATTTAGCTTTTCCTATTCTTTTACAGTGTTATCCCTTCATTGCTCCTTCTTTATTTCCAATTTTTTTTTTTTTATTTGTTGAACGGCTGTTGTTTTATTTCTATTGTCTTCCAAAAAAAAAAAAAAAAAATTCAGTGTTGTCTTCTTCTCTATCAACATCTTATTCTTTATAATTTCCTCTAAAAAGACACAAAAAACTGAAAAACGAAAAAAAAAAAAATAATTTCTTTCATTCGTTTTTTTTCTCTTATTTTTTTTTTTTTTGTTTTTTTTTTTTTTTTTGTTTTTTTTTTTTTTTCTGTAACAATAATAATTAAGAATCTTTTCACAATTTCCTAAACTTTTTCTTTCATTGTTATCCCAATTTTTTTCTATTTTTCAAGTTTTTTTTTGTTAGTTTTTCTTTTAAGGGTGATACATAATAAGTATATATATATATAAATAAAAGATATATAATCTATTTATATATAAAACACATTTATATTAACAATTTTTCGCTATTTTAGTTCTTGGTGATATTTAATTAAGAAATTGTTGATGCTATTAATTTGTAAAATTAAAAAGTTCTGTTTTTATTTTGTATCTTTTTATTGAGGGTGGAAAAAAAAAATGAAGAAAAACTAAAAAAAAAGTTTTTTTTTTTTTATTATCTATTCAACAATAATATTTGAATTAAATTAAAAAAAAAAAAAATACAAAAAACAAGGCGATATGTAAAAACAATGATTTTTAAAGGCGAACATTTTTAAAAATAAATTTGTGAAAAGCGACATAATTTTTAATTTAAGTTTTAATATGTGTTAAAAAACAATTTTTAAGCTGATATAATTTTCTCTGAAAAATTACAGTAGTTTTCCTTAGAATTTTTTTTTTTGTTTTAAGAAAAACTATGACACTAAATTGTTTTTAAAAATGTTAAAATATAAAGTTCAAACTTTAATTGTAAATTTTCAATTTGAACAAAATTTCAAAATTTTATGTCTGTAAATATTACGAATATTCTTAAATTTTCAATTGTTAAATATCTTACTCTTTTTTAAATTACAATTTTTTTTTTTTGGTTTATTATCCTGCCACATAAATGTGACAAGAAAATAACATGGTCTTTCTTTTCCCATTGACATTCCATCTGTATTTTTAGCGTATTTTTACACCTCTTACCCAGTTGACCACCGAGGCTCTCAGATTACAATTATTTCATACAAAAAGCGTTTGTGAAATTCAAAAATAATGAAATTTTCAAATTGATTTGATTTACAAATTTTAAGAATTGTTTTCTTTAAACTGTTTCAGATTTTTGTATAGAAGATTATATTATATAAAACTTTATATAACATTAGACTTCTCATCATGGTCATCTAACACGTAGATGATCTGCATATTTAAACATAAAATTGGCTTGTTTCGAAAGTTTTTTGTTTTTAAAAAAGACATACAGCAGGATCAGTAAAACAGAATATTTTTTGAAAGAATTTGCTTAGAAATATTCTTTCTAATTCTTTTAAAATATTTTGGAAAGGTAATAAAAAATGTAATAGGCAGTTTTATATACAACAACATATATCTTTTTTTTTCTTTAAATTAAAAATTACAAATTGAAAAGAATAATTGCAATTAATTAGAAAAACAAAAATTGTTACCACCCTGAGTTTTTAATTTAACTTCGATATTTTTATAATAGGTTTTTTTTCTTATATAACTTATGATTACACCCATTTTATTATACATCCGAAATAGAGTTCTTTTTTTTTTTTCAAAAGTCAATAATCAAAAATTACGAAATTTAATGATATAGCAATTAATTATAGCCTTATTAAAACATTTAAAAGCTAAAGAGATAATTGATAAAGTATTTATGAAAATTTCTTTTTAACATAAAATGGATGGAAAGAGCAGCCAACAGTCAATAAAAAAAAATATAAGGATAACGGGAAAAAATTACAAATTGAGAAATTAGAAAACAAAAATACTTAAATTACAAAAGGATAATTTGAAAAATATTGGTTATGGTTTTTTTTTTTTAAATTGCTTCATAATATTTATTTAATTTTAACTACCGCTATCTAGGACATTTCGAGAATAACTTTTCGTTACAACAGCAAAACTTTTCTTTGACCAAAAAGTACTTTTGAGTACAATATTAGAGTGAATAAGGCGAAAAAAAAGAATTTATTTTTAATAATATTTTAGAATACGTACAAAATAATTTAAAATTATTGAAATTTTTTTAATCCTTCTTTCAATATTAAGGATACGAAAGTTGAAATTTTTGAAAATTTTCTATTTTAAAATATTTAAATGAGATTTCTGTAATACTTTTTTAAAAATTACACATAATTTATATCACAAAATCCTAATCCATACATTTTTATTATTTAATTGAAAACAACATTTAAATAATTATTTTTTTTTTGTGATCTCTTTTTAAGGATTTTTTAGACAGTTCATATTATTGTACAGTATAAATCATTATTTACTCACTTAACTTTTATTTCAACATGAGTTCCTCTTAATAAAAACTTCTACTTTAATTAAAAGTGAAATGATTAAAGAAAAACATTAAAAAAAAAAAATGCTTTCATAATAAAAAGTAAAAAATTTCCTTACTAGCTTAACAAAAAATAAAAGAAAAATAAATAACGGAAATATATTCTGACATTGACATTTGTAAATGTCATCTTTTTAGAATTGGTACTTAAACCTTTGAAATAAAATTGTCATTAATGAACATACAACAAAAAACAAACATCTTCTTGTTATTAAATTCTTTATTATTAAACACATTCTCTTAATTTAAGTATATATATATATATATTTGTTTTTCTACTTAATTATTGTCAAAGTCCAGACTATATGACTTAAAAAATCCACTTTTTAACCATAATAAATAAGAAAACAATTTCTTTAAATATATTCATACATACATATTCTTTCTATTCTCTTCCTTTAATAATTTTCTCTGTATAACTGATATCAAGCTCGTTATTTCATGTCTTACATTATTATCTTATACATCACACATACTTACTAACACATTATTTTATATACAATAAAACGATAACAAGACAAATACTTTATTCACTATTTAACTGTTATAACTGTTTTTAACGCACCCATATTAACATTTGGTGGCGGATATTCTATGTAAGTTCTAGGTTAACTTAATAAAGTTATATGTGTACATATAAAAGCGATGAATTTTCTCTCTTGTATGTAAACAAACATACACTATGGTATACTCATACTCTAAATATTTAATATTATCACGAAGGTGACATGCCAAAAGCCATGCCATGCTATACTATTCCTACAAAAAAAAAAATAAAATGATATAATGGTGGTATTAGTGGTGGCACTTGTGTTTTTTTTTACATTAGATTTAGTAAATGAATTGTTTATAGAATAGGAGTAGATAAGAGAGACAAAATAATCAGATTTATATAGTGTATATAAAATGAATATGAATTTGGGTGGGGTTGAGTTTAATATACGATAAATTCTTAACAAATAATATGACGGCTGTGATAATATGAATTAACAAGAAAAAATTTTTTATTTGTCAGAAATAAGAAATAAAAAACAAAATAAAAGCACATTTTTTTTTGTTTATTTCAGTTAATTTTTTTTTTTGCTGTTACTTTAATACACAAAAAAAAACAAGATCCATTCTGTTGTAACAGTTTACGTTATTTTAAGAATTCCTTTATACAAAAAAAAAAAAGAAAATCAAAATTATTCTCGTAATTTACTTTAGTGAAAATATTCTTATGATTGTCTGTTAATTAGTTGTGTTTTGAAAAAAAAAATTAAATATAGAGATTTTTCCCGTTTTTCTGTTTTTCAAGTCCAATCGTTTTTTTTTTATTATCTTTCTATATTGATTTACTAGTTGGTTTTATAAATCTTTAATTTGATAGTTACTCTGCAGTAAAATTTAATTTTTTTTTAATAAGAAGACTTAAGTGATCCTAAGTCTAATCAAAACGAATTGTTGTGGTAGAAATTTTAAAATAATATATTTCAGAAATTTTGATACTTTCTTGAATTCTTTTAAAAGTTTATATTAAAGAAACATAAAATAACTTTAATTTTCAAATCATGATAATCGATTTTAAAAGTTTCAACTACAGATATCTTGAAAAGAGAGATGGAAGCTACTACAACTCCTTAATATAAAATTATAATAAAATCGAATCATTGTAACAGTTTATCGATTGTGAAATTTTTTTTATAATTTATCGTTTTGTTTATTTCTTCGTCGCCATTGAATTCGATTTAGTGATCGAAATACAAATTCGAAGAACAAACTAAAGATCAATCGGCCATATCCTCATAGACTCAATAACATCAGCAGCATAATTGCAGAAGAATGTCAGAAGACCTACAGCGAGAAAGAGCTGCCAGAGTGAGATAGTAAAAATTAGAAAGATCAGAAATTAAAAAAATAAGAAATATTTCTTGGGCGAAATTAAAATAATAGCTTAAGATACAGAAAATTGGAGAGGATTTGAGAAAGGTCTATGTTTCCTAAAGTGGAGTAAAAAAATTTTAATCAAATTGATCTTTTACAAATAAAATTTTTGTAAAACAATAATTCAAAGTTTAAAAAAAAATCCTTTTATAAATCAAAAAAAATCCTTTTTTTTTCATTGTTTTTGTTTTTCAAAAATCGAAAAAACAAAATTTTCTCCTCCAACAATTTTAATTAATAATTTAGTATTATGTCTTTTAATTTTTGTTTTTTATATGATGTCATAAATTCCTCAAATCAATAATGTCCCAAATCAATTATCTTTAAATAAAAATATTCATTACTGGCAATTATAATTATAATATAACGGTAAATCTGAATTTAGCATAGTATACCCTAGCAAAAAAAAAAAATTTTAAATAAAATGAAAATTTTTTGGTTAAATGGTAACGTCTGTTTATAAAAAGGTATTTTGAGGTGAAATTTTAGATAAAGGTTCGAATATAGACAAAAATATACATAAGTATACATATAAAAAAAAAACATATATGTCTAAATATAAAAATCCTACAATTTTTAATGTAAAAAAATTGGGTAATGTGAGGCAGTTAACATTTTCACAAGTTAAACGAACTAAAGTCACGCACTTTACTTTGGTATTTAGCAATATTTTAAATTTCTTCAGTTAATTTTTAAGCATACCTATATATTTCTTCCAAATTTTTATATCAGTTATATATACATATATAACATCTAATATATGCATACAAAGTTTTATGTAAATTTGTTATATCTAATATTTATTTCACTTTGACTAAAACAAAACAAAAAAAAAAAAACAGAAAAAACAGCAAAAAATGAGAAAAACAAAAGGTTCCTTTTTTTGTTGTATTACTTTACATAAAATATTTCAGGTTAGGATTTTCCATATAATATTATATACATTTAGATATATACATATATGTATGCATATTCTGATAAGTTAAAAAGGATTTTGGATTTTTCGGGCGTTATAAAAAAAAAAAGTCACGTAAATGTTTTGTACAGAAATTATGTGAGTACATTTGTTTTCCTTTTTCTGCCTCTTATAGTTATACTTAAGACCATTATCATGTGTATTAAATCGTTTTATATAATAAATATATACAATATATACATATTATATATACGTATATTATATTTTATTAAGTTGATTTTATTGAGGTTAAAGGTAAGTTCGAGTAGGTCTAATACTGAACGTATACTCTATAATTCATTATAATTTCATTGTATATGAGTTGAACTCATACGTTATCCTTATGTAAGTACATATATCTTACATACCTACAAACATATTTATTATTTAAGTGACGGCCAACAAAAAAAAAAACTGTAAACAAGTCAAAATATAATATATAACAATAAAGTGATAAGTTTTGTGATAAATGTGAAAAAATAAGTCATACATATGAGTTATAAGAATAGTAAAAGATCCAAAAAAAAAAAAAAAACAAAAACAAAATAAATACAAAAAATATTCACCTCCCATACAGACTACTTTTTCTTATTGTTATAATGCTAACAATAATTATTCGGTACAGGACAATTCCTTTATAAATGGAAATATTTATTTTGTAAGTTAGTTTAGTGGAAATTTTATTTGAATTTTCTTTTTTGATTCTTAACTTTGATAAGAAAAATAAAAAGCTAAAAAATACTAAAAAGGAATAAAAAAAAATTGTCTTATGACAATTAGTAAGAAAATTTGTAAAAAGAAAACAAAAGGTTAACTATTGTCTGTGGATAAAAAAAAAAAACATTTATTTCTTTAGAATTCTTATTAAATAAAGAAATGGTGGGAAAATTGTATTCATTTAAGAAAAGAAAAATTATCCTTTTACAAGCAATTTGTTTGTTTTTTTTTTTTTTTTTTTGTAGGATAAAAGGACAACATTTGAAATAGGCAACAATAAATAAGTCTTGAAAGTAACATGTAGGAGTTTAAGAAAAGGATCTGGTTTACTCCTTGGTGTTAAAACATAAATATATTAAGATATATGTATGTACATATATATATTATAAAAAGCTCTTCATTAACAAACAAAAAATAACTATAATATATATACATATATATATATATATAATATATGTTACTTTTAATAATATATGCATATGTAGTTTAGCTCTTGTGTACATGATAGGAGCATAGTAAGATCGAAGGACCCAAAATAATTAATTCAAAAGCATGTATCTGTAGATAAATTTATGTTAAAAAATAAATGTTTGTAATTAAAAGAAATTTAAGGTCGATTCTAGGACACATACACAAAAGTTAAGGAATAAAATTTAATAAAATGAAATCTTAAATTTTTTTTCTAAATATTTATATATATAATACACATATAAATGCATAATATTATTATATGTATATATAATAGATTTAATCAAAAACAGGAATTTGAGAGTTAAATAAAATTATTTAGGATAAATAGAAAAATATTTGTGTGTGATAAATTGGTTTTTTTTTTTTGTTGTTTTTTCCTATTTATTGTTATATTTGTTATATTTGAAGTGTGTAAACTGTACTGAATTGTCTGTATTATATTCTAAATATACACAAGTTATACAATGTATATATATATGTATAAAAAGTTTCTAATTTGGTAAGAAAATGATTGGAATATTTGTTTTATAGAAGGAATAGAGTTGTTAACTTATTAGCATGTATTTCCGGTCAATAATGAAACTTTTTGGATATTTTCAACTAAAGGAAATTAAAAATTCTAAGAAACTTATTAAAAAATTGTTTTTTTTTTTAAAAAAGTTGTTTTTTTTGTGTTTTTTTTTTTGTACATGTTAACAAAAAAAGAAATTTTATTTTCTACCATTAGAAACTTGCCACGTATTTTTTAAAACTTTATTTCATAAAAAATCTAAACGATATAACAAAAAAAAATATGTTCTAAATGTAAATAATATTATTGAACGTTTAATAAAAACGAAAAAAAAAAAAAAATTTACGTGCCTAAAAGTATACCTTACTAAAAATAAAACAAAAATTTCCATTTATATTATATGTTATTTTCCATTTAATGTGTTTATTTCCATTTACTTCCCCCCTTCCCTTTTCCATTCCTATCGCCATATTTAAGTTTATTTTTTATTTTTCCATATATCTTATATACTTAACCCATATTTTTTTGCAAAATATACGTTATATATAATTTTATTTCACTGCTGTCGGTTCATTTTATATATATATTTTTTTTGTTTTTCCTGTTTTTTTTTTCTTTAGAAAATTTAAACATCATCGTATGCTGTATTTTTGTTTCATTGGAAAATATCGAAAAATCATACAACTTTTTTCATTCCCAGCCCCTATAAACCTGCTTTATTTTATTTATTTAAATGTAACACGCGCTTAAGTAATAATTTTCGTCCCTTTTTTTGCCATTATTTAAATATCAATACAATATAGAATTAAGTTTAAAAGTGGCGGCGGCATTATTGAAGCTAAAAACAGCACAGTAAAAACATATATAAAATCACAAAAATTATATTAAAGTACCCTCTTATCAAAGACATAACAATTTATATAATGAAAAAAACAGAAAAATAAAACCTTAACTCAAATCATATAGTATTTACGAGTCATTTATAAGAGATTACCTTATAAACAACCAACAACCTAACTATTAACAACACAATATTTCAACTGAAATGAACAAAAATACATGCTAACGCATATACATACTAATATTTATTAACTATTTAAAATATATCCACACAATACAACTATATATATATATTTCCGTCACTCCTTAGAGCTGAATCCACTGAAAATCTACTTCAATATAATTTGAATTATAACATTTCACTTAATGAAAATTCATTTCAATATAAAAAAAAAAAAAACAATATTGTATTTTGTAAAATCCATACACAAATACGATATGAAACAGACTAATAAAAATCTGAAGATAAAAATTTTTTATATAAACTCAACATTATTAAATAGGCACATAAACACATGACACACATAAATAAAATACAATAAATTAAATGCAAAAACAATACCATATGAATATTAATATTCACCTTAAGCACCTCTAAAAAACAGACAATATTATACTTATAAATTAATCAACACAAAACAACATAAACTGAATTATTATATTTTTAACACATTGTTACTAAAGTATTTTTTATGCAAAAAACAAAAAAAAAAAAAAAAAACAAAAAATTGAATATAAGGAGTCATTTAATGTGTCATTTCAAATATAGAGTGTTAACATACATAACAATAAATTTATTATCATAATAATCATAAAAAAATCATTATAAGAAAAACGAAAAAAAAAAATCTATCTATGTAAAAGGAGTACATATATACACCTTCCAACTATACTAAATTTATTTAATAATTTCAGATGTGCTGGAAACAAAATGTTTTTTTTTTTTTTTTGTTTTTTAACTTATAAATTTACTAATTCACACCATACTAAATAATATCAGCTATTAAAAAAATTTAAATATAAAATTACAGTTATTTTCCTTCAGGTACATTTTATTCTCCTTTTTAATTATGGTGAAAAAGGTGAATATTAAAAAGTAAAATAATAAAGATTGACACACAATAATTAAAAATATTATAATGAATGACACTTTTGAACAGAAAATTTAAAAGAAACGAAAATCGAATACCTTTACAATATACAGTTATTATATCCGGGGAAATATTTTTTTATGATTTTTATTCTACAAAAGGATAATAACAAAGTAAATGGGACCAAAAGAAATTTGAAAAAAAAACCAAACAAAATGGAAAAAAAAAATAGAAACCGAAAGAAATGAAAAACGTCAAAAAGAATTGATTGATTGCTAAAAATAAAACTTAAAAATTTTCAAATAAAGAAAAGAAAAAATTCAAAAACATAGCTGTACTTAGTAACGATATTTACATTTCCAATAAAAATTAATTAGATTATTTTAGGATACATTTTGGTTAATTATCTACCTTTAAAAGGCGCACAACACTCTCTAATATATTTTAAATTTTAAGAAAAGCAGCAGACCGAAGTGTTTTATTAGATAAAAACAATCATTTATGAAATAATTTCGGTGGTGTAGAGTGTATGAAATACGCAATAAAAACCAAGGAAGTGTAGATTCAAATCCCAAACACGTCGTAAGATTAATTTCCTCTTTATCACATTTACATCCATACCTCAAAAGGAAAGGCTGTGTAATTTCCTTATCACATTTATGTGGCTGGAGAATAAACAAAAAAAAAAATTTCAAGAATAATGCATTTTATGGTCAAATTATACACAAACACAAAAAGGATGTAATTAGTTTCTAGTTGACTAACTAAAAATTATTGTAAGACTAATTCGTAGAATAGAATGAAATTCTTTAGATGAGAGTAAGTTTTGAAATAAGTATATAACGAGATTTAATATTGTTTCGAAACAAATATTTATTACTATTTATACAGTTCGTCAATTTTCGAATAAGTCAGACTTTGGACTAAAACATGACTTTTTCTCACTCACAAAAGAAAATTGTTTTAAATATCTATTAAATATCTACGAGAATTACAGTTTTTCTTAATTTTTAGCACATTTCTAAAAAAAACGAGCCCGTCCGGACTTTACTTTTAGAATACTATACTATAAGATTCCTCAAAATTTTTTTCTGTACCACTTCCTGTTTAAGAATAAAAGACAAAAATTATAGTTTTCCTTTTATAGTTTTACATGTGTTAATGGCTTTTCTTAATTATGTAAATTTCCCTTAAAAGGGGTCTCGGTAATCTAGTGGGTAAGAGCGTAAAAAAATATGCTGTAAACACCGAGGAAGTGTGGGTTCGAATCCCACACACGTCGTAAGAATTATTCCCCCTTACGACATTTACAGCCCCGCCTGAACAGGAGAAGCTGTGTAATTTCCTGTCCACATTTATGTGGCAGAGAAATGCATTAAAAAAAAAATTTCCTTTAAAATTGAATGTAAATATTTCTTTATTTTTCAAAATTTTTCTTATTAAGTATATATGAAATTCTAAGAAAATTTTCAAATTTTTAGTGCAAGTCACAATTCTAAACAGTTGGCATTGTTGTCTTTTGGAAATGTACTCTTTTAAAAACCTTTGATTTACATTCTGCCTTGTTTATTATTACAATAGTGATTTATTTTATAATTTTGTTTTGTAAATTTTTTTTCCAAGAATTGAATGAAATGGAGAATTCATCTTTTACCTGTTCTTTATACAAGTAAATAAAAAGCTTATATTTACTTTTATATATTTTTTTAGTAATTTTAAAAATTTTTTATGTGTTAAAACACTGAAGGTGGAAAGTTTTATTTATAGTACAATGTAAAATAAATTGTTAGATTGTAGTCAGTATAATTAAATAATTTCCATTTAAATATCAAAAGAATTTTTTTTTTAACACCTATAATTACTAATTCATTTCACTCGAAGTATTTGCAATAAAATACATTTTTTTTAACGAGAAATTATTTTGTATAGTTGATTGTGTCTACTCAAAGATATTCGCACGAACTTTAAATAGGTATATTCGACAAAATTTTCATTTCTTTTTAACAAAATTTAAAATATATGACTTAATTAGGGTACCGAAAGATATTTATGTAAATTTGGGAAGAATATAAAATATACTTTTTTCGTCTTCTTTAAGGTGTCAGTAAAGTAACAGGAAATTTGTTATATCCTTAAAAATATGTTAATACCGGTATAAAAATGTAGAATTATAATGCAAAATGTTATTCGAATTTGAAATAAAAAACTTCTTCAACACTTATAATTGATATTGAGGATTTATTATTTAAAGGATATTCTACAAGTGATTGCTTTATTAATTTAAGAAAATGCGCTAACACTTTACAAATTATGTACTTCTAAAATAAAGCGACTGTCAATTATGTTCAACCATACCCACGTCACTCTCTTAAAAGCGTTTATGTTTTTCGTTGTCTGGTATTTATTTTTGTTTTCAAACAAAATATGTCATACACTCTTCTTCTGCAAAATTCTCAACTCTTATTCTTATTTGTAAAATGATTTGAGAGAAAATATCTTTACGGTTTTTAGAATATTTTTCAAAGGAAATTTTAAATTTTTATTAGTTTCACTCTGTTTCTTCATTCGCCCGTCTGTTTTAAAAATTTTACACCATTTAATTTTTATACAACACTCCCTGTTTAATAGCTGTCAGGGGTGGAAAATTGAAAATTTCCAATTTTAAGACATTTCTATCTTAGACGGCTGTAATATTTTTACACGTGGTAAAAACTTTACCTAATTAAACAGGATAGGCTTTAGGTAATTAAAAACTTTTTCCTTGCAAATTAAAATTTTTTCGGTGCAAGTTACAATGTTCTAAATGCTTTTTATTGTATTTTGAAAAATACGCACCTTTATAAACCTTTGGTTTTACTTTTTTGGCTTGTTTGATAAATCATTTCAAAGGAATACTAACTTTTTCATATACTTAAATGTTGTTTCATGTTTGTGAATCAGTTTTATGGTTGAATGATCGGTTTGGTTAGTTAATTATCGCAAATCAAATAGTTTTTATCACTAAAAAACAAATCTCAAATGTTATTTTCAAAAAATAAAAATTTTTAATCCTTGAAAACAAAAAGTAAATAATAAAAAAATTTAAAATTATCTTAGGTCAGCTAATCTTTCCTATTTTCATTATAAAAGAATTTTTTTTTATTTTTTTTTTTACATTTATATTTGGTTGCATGATGTTGTAATTAAAAATTACTCCTCTACGTTTATATACCAAACCACTGGATCACTCGACCACCTAATTATTTGTCTAACACTTAGAAAAAACGTACTCTGTGTATGAATGTGAGGTGAGATTTAAACCTTAAGCACTTTATTATTGTATGTAATATGCATTTCCCAACAATATTAACTTAATTCAATTTTAAAGTTTTGAAAAAATTTCCAAAATATTTGCTTATATTAGAACTGATTATCACTATAAGGTTTTATTTCAAAATCAAAGTCAATTTAAATAAATTGTATCTAAAACTAAAAAAATCTGTCCTATTCAAAATTAGAGTTAAAACATCGATTATTCGATTACAAGGATTAGAAAATTTCTAAATAAAATGTACCATTTTTATTTCTAGTACCCACCGATGGTTCAGAAAGTTTAAAATATTTTGTATCATCCATTATGGAAAATTTATTTTTAAAATGTATGTGACGAAAATAGTTTGGAAAAAAAATTACTTTATTCTAAATTAAAAAAAAAAATAATTTTTTTTTTTGACTTAAAAATGATGTTGAAAACCAAATTAACGCTTTCCACAACTTGATTGCATTTTACGCTATAACGTCTGCAATAAAATACATTTTTTTCTTATGTAGTAAATAAACAATGCGAGCAAAATTAAATAATGTCTGCAAAATTATAAATTCAAAAATTTTTCAATTATTCACTTGCTTTATATCCTCTAGATCCATATTTTTCTATTTTTTAAATTGTATTTACGAAAAAAATCCACCAAACGAAATATTTTATTTTTATTTTTGATATATAGTAGTTACCCACTATCTAAACAAACTATAAAAAAAAAATACCAGTACCAGTAGTAAAAATATTTTTTTAAAGCTTTCATTCGGCCATAGTTGCTTTGCATGCTTAGCCTCTGCAAAATTAAGCCAACGATTGGACCTGACGCTTAATATACTTATAATACACAAAACAGCTGAAAAACTGTCTACATTGACCTCCAGAATGGGTTAATAAAATCTAATTGTATAATGGATCTAGTAAACTTTTGGCAACAAACAATGATTCTAAAAAAGTTAAGAAAATCGGTCAACTTAAAGAAAGTTTAGTAAAACACCCTTATGTCAAAATAAGTGAACAAGTAGACGATTCGGAAAATAAAATAATAGGTATTCTTCTGTTGCAAAATTTGTGTATTTGGAAGTATCTTTTTTAATCTAAAATTGTAAAATTAAAGGTCAAAAGGTTACCTTATCAAAAACTGGACTAATTTACTATAAATTTATTTACTATAGTAAGTCACATTTAATTTTAATATATTAAAAATGAATTTTTTTTGCCCTATCCTAATATTATAAACAGCTGTATTATTATATATCACATATTGTCTTTTCTTCTTCTAATACATTTCATAATGTTATGTATTACGTCCTGCAGTATTGCTTTTACATTAAGAACACAAATTATACAAGTACACGTAATGTGAATTTTTTTTTCTTTTTTGTTTACATTTTTTTTTTAAGGAAAATTTTAAAATTCTAAAATCATATTTAACAAATCTCTTAGTTTTTCTTTTAATTTTTTTGTTTTTCTTTACTCTTATATACTAAAGTTATATTGAATTCGTCATCATATACGAGGATATCCAATATGAATATCTATATAAACACCACGTGTATATATACGTATATAAATATATAAAAACTATATTAGTATGCAGATCATAGATAAATTCACTCATATGACGTATATATATAGATATTTTTATGTATAAATATTAAAAATAAATTTTCTTTGTAAACCTTTGCCTTCCCCCCTTTATGTCCTTATAATTCTATAAGAATTATAATATATTTATCTGCAGCATTTTCATTTTTCTATATATATATACAATTTTTGTCTTGGTAAATGTCCTTGGAATATGCATTCTAAGCTTTTGTTATTATTTTTCAAAGAAATATAATATAATATAATATAAGGTCTTATAATCTTTAATAAATTCTTTTAAATATATTATTATATATTTATATAATACTTATTGTATGAATGTTAAAAGGATATTCTATTATAATATTTTTATACAAAAAATAATATGTAGATTGTCTTTCTATATGATATCATCACGAAATTAATTTAAATGGATTAACTTTCTTTACAATTTCATTTATAAAGATATTCAATATTTATTATAGACCATAAATACCTACATTGTAAATATATATATATATATATGTTTTTTTGGTTCACTTAATAAGTTATTCATTCTTTATGCTTAAGAGTAGTATTAGAAAAGCACAACTTGAAAAATCGGAAGTTAGAAAAACCTTTATGAAAACAAATATAAAAACAAGTAAAATAAAATAAAAGATATTAGAAAAAACATTTTTCGATTTACCGTTGCTTTGGAAAATTTTGAAGAAACCAACGATCATTAAAGTCATCACCATGAATATCATCATCTTTCGTACTAGTTCCATTTTTCTACTTTTCCACTATTCCACTTTTCTATTATGACATCACAAAATATTTTTTTTTTTTGCTTGATTTTTCCGTTAACGGAAGAAGAAAGTGCACGTACAAATGAATTCAACAGTTACAAGTATCCAAAAAGATCAATACCATTTTTTAGAATGTTGATGCGACAATTTCCAGTTACATGATCTTCTGCCTCCACGCATCTATTTAAATATTGTGAATATGAAGTGGTTATTTATAAATGATTTATTTATTTTGATCTTTGTTCTATCTTTTTGCATCCATAAATAGGATAATATATTATGTTAAGATTTTATAGAAATCGAACGTTGTGCCGAAAAACAAGAATTTTACTGTTCGAAATAAGTTAATTCAATAAAGAAGTCATTATCTTTTATACTTAATTTTAACACAACTTACGCATTCTTTTCTAATTTAAAATTTACTACTTGTAACTTTTTAGTCTTTAACTTTTAGAAATTGTTATTTTCTATCGAAAAATTAAATAAGGAAAATGTTCTTAAGATTTCAAAGCAGTCAAAACAAACAAGGCAATATGATATTAGATTATTATTAAATTTATCTCAAAAAAAAAAAAAAATAAAATACACGTTTCAGGTTTTATAAAATTTTCAATTTATGTTGTTTTAATAAAAAAGGAAACCAAAGCATTTGTTGCATAGATTTTCATTTAAATTTACACTCTATTATTTAAATAAAACTATTTAGAAATCTATAAATTAATATTACTTTTTTTTTTTTTAATATCCGTAAATTGTTGAACATTATTTTATCCATCATTTTTGATACTGTTTTATTTCACAATAAAAAGATATTTAAAAATATATAGTTTCTATACTTGGCCTATATTTTTCAACATTTTCTTATAAAACATTATATTATTATCCTTTTTTTCCTTTCATTTTTTTTTTCTTGTTTTTTTCTACAATTTTCCTTTTTAGTTTGAGTCCATTCTAAACAAATTTTTATTCATAGTTTTATTGTCATAATAATAAAAATATATAGTATAAAAAATTGCATTCAGCCACACGTACTTATTAAGAATATATAATATATATTTATAAAAATAGATAGAATCTATATATTAATATATATATACGTATGTATGTATATATAGATTATATAAGTTACATTAAGTTGATATCTGAAAGTATAAAGACAAAATTTGACATACTTTTGTAAAAAATTAATAACAAAAAAAAAAAAAAAAGGAAATTTGAACTCCTCCGATCTCAGCACAGACTGATACTTTTTCTATATGTAGTGGTTAATAATTTTCAAAGCTGACAAAAAGAAAATAATGAAATGAAAAGTTTTGTTTTAAATTTTCTCAAAGTATTTTCTTTATCTTTTATATAAAAATAACAGTATATCATATATATATATATATATCTACAAATTAAATTAAAAAGAGATCGTAGTGATGGCTAAAATATTATGATACAAGGATCCTTTACTAGCTGATACCTTTTAGAAAATAATATAAAATAATAATATAAAAAATAAAAATATAAAAACGCAAACAGAAATAATGAATTCATTTCCTTCTATTAAAGTTGTCTATATTTTTAGACTTATCTCGATACTACTTTATTTTTTAGAAGCTGCTCTCTATAACAAAACTTTTTTACTTTTAAAAAATCAAATAAAAAACTATATATTTACCATACAATTGATAAAATACAGAAAATAATTGATTCTGACCTGAAAAGAAATGAAAAAAAAATTGATTTATTATATGTTTAAACGATAATTGAAAAAAAAAAATAAATTCAACGTATCCAATCAAGAAATCTTATTTTTGGATGGTCCTTCTTTTATTGAATACAGCAGTAACCAATATACAAAAGGGAAAAAGAAATTTTTAGTTACAAACTTAAAACAAAACTCGATTTAAATTTTAAGTAGACCTTATGGTTTTTATATCAATGTTTAGTCTTTAATTTCATAATTTCAACAGACAAAGTTAGTATTAAACAAAGTTTTTTTTTTAGATTTTTATAATAAATAAAGTTTTTCTCCACCAATTTGGTATCTACTTCACAAAATTATGAAAAAATTTCCACAACACTGTAATAGAAATAAAAAAAAAAAGAAAAGGTTGAAATGTAAAACTTATTTAATTTTTTTTTTTTTTTTTTTTGCTTTTTACATTTCAAGGATAACAGACAAGGTAAGGATACAATTCTAAAGGATATTAACTTTTTGCTCAATGTCAGTAAAAAAAAATATATATATGTATATAAAAATTTAATAACGTTTTGAAAAAAGATGAACAAAATGTTGAACACATCATGAATTTTTGAAACATGTGAATAAATACTAAAATTGTAGTAAATTTATACTTTCTTTATGTACAATCCTGATTTTTTTTTTGTTTTTTTTTTTAATTTTTTTTTTTTATATTTTAAACTCAATTTTTTAAATGGAAGCAAAAAAAAAAAAAGATAGAAATATGTACATGACTTCTTTGGAAATTAAGAAAATTATGATGAGAAAAGTTATGATAATTATCACGAAATTTATAAGGATTCTTTAAACATGAATAAGGATAAAAAAGTTTAATGAAATTTTTAGTTTAGATGGATATTTTGAAAAGGAAACAAAAAATACATTATATAACTTTAATAAATACTTACAATATATGTATTGGTAAAAAATTTTAAAAATATATTGTTTTATTGTAAAAAGTTATTAAGAGAAGTTAATTGTGTTACTTAATTCTTTTATTTTATTATTATGAGAGTACGTAAATACAAATGATTATCATGTGAAGTAAATATCCTAGAAGTATGCAATTAATTTGAATTACCTGGAAAAAATAAATAAGAATGGAGGGCATCTGAGATCTAGTAGTTCTGCACGTGGCTTATTAACTGAGGGAGTGAGAGTTCACAGCCTGCACAGGCATCAAGCTTTATTAATTGAAAATAAATCCCCATTGCTACTAAATATTGTGCAAATATACAATATATAATATAAACAAAATAAATAATATTAAAGCATTAATCTTTTGTCCTCAGATATTATTATATTAATCCTTAGATAGTATTAAGTTACAGTTTTTTTTTATTTTTATCCTACCCAAACCAAAATTTAAGAATTTCAAAATTTCCATTTAAGAAACTATCAGATTAGGGATGTTATAATTACTTACTTAGTTAAATATTTGTTATGAATTTTGTATTTTTGTTATTTGTTCTTCATTTCGAATTCACTAATAAAAAAGTACTTAAACTATTATCTAATGACTTCAAGTAAATGATTTTAGACTCCACAGCTGCAATCCCATGTCTTCGGACTCTGAAGTATCCATATACTAGTTGATATATTGAGTAGATGGATTATTACTGGCTCCTTTCGTTAAAAGGAATTAATTTCTTTATGATTTTAACTAAAATTCCTGATAAAATTATATTTTCTTTATAACCACATCATATTTGGTAACTTGTTGATTAACCACTTACCACATTTTTTTCACTTATGTGGGAGCTTGTTTAAAGGTTAAAGTTTGATATTAACTATTTTGATATTCATGCTGTCTTCCTTTTACCTATTTTTAGATTTGGGGTATACATATTTACTTTAGGGAATTTATTTTTAAAGTTTCAATTTTTCTTTTTCGGATTGTGGATTTTTTTTTGTTTTAACGAGAGACAATGGAAAACATCAAAAGTCACTTAAAGACATTGCACGGTATTCTTCTGGATATTGTTGGACATTAACTAACCAAAACCACCCCATAGTGATTAAATACATAGTGAAAAAATCTACAGTTTGATTTTGGGATTAAGGTAATGAGAAGGATACATAGGAAACTTTGTTTGGGATAATTCAAATTGAAGGATAAAAGCGAAAATTTGAAGTGTTATTTTGAAAAAAGATGGTTTCTCTTTTATTTTGTTTAAATCATATACATATGAATTACTAGTTTTTGCGAACACATGCGCTGGTATAACGTTACAAAACAATGACGTGCTCATCATTATCGAATTTTTGAATGCTCTAGTTACGGCATCTTGACTGTTCGGTTCCGTAGAGGTGGGTATCTGTCAAACGCCATATTTAACGTTTGAAGACTTTGTGTAGAGATGAGTGAGTCAAATGTATTTTTTACTTTAATTCCGTTTTTTTTTTTTAGTGACCTCTGTGAGACAGTTATTAATCTATTAACTTATTCTTAAAAATTAAATACTATTTTATTTTGATGTTGTTTTGCAAAGTAATAAAGCCGGAAAAATGCATAAATATTATCATCTCTTAAAAAACACAAGATATAAAAAAATAGTGCATAAATAGTCTAATTTTATTGTTTCAAAATTCTAAAGTAAAAAATTGGATTTGTTTTTATTTAATTAAAACATAATAAAATAAAAAAAATTTATTAAAATTAAAAAAACAAATGCATAGTTTTAATTTTAATTCAAAATCCAGAAGAATTAACTTAAATATTTATTTCCATTTTATCTTTTTTTTTTTTGTGCTAGGATTTATTAGATTTTATAAAATAATATCAAATAAAAATTAAAATTAATACAAAATATAATAAATATAAAATGAAAATAGAGATTTTATTTTAAAATTAAGAATATACAATAAATCATATTATTTAAATTTTTTTTTTTTTTTTTAATTAATAACATAATTAATAATTCGATATATGAATTAATTGAACATATTTTATTTTTAATTATGATTAGTAAATTTTGTAAGTAATGGGGTATTACTAAATACAATATAATATTTATTATCTTTTACTATAATTTAATTTATAAAAAAAAATAAATAAATATTTGTATGTATATTTTATATTGAAAATATATAATTTTAATTTTTTAAAATGAAATTTTATATAGCTATAAAAGAACCAATTTTCAGTCAATAAATAACTTTGAAAAAAGATTTTTTTTATATTGAAATAAAATTTATTGAAATAAAGTTTTTAAATAGATTAAAAAAATTATTGTTTTTATTAAAAAATAATTATAAAAATATTTTTCTCAAAATGAAATAATAATCTTAATAAATATGAAATAATTTTATTATTTAATTTATCCTAAAGTTAACTCATTCAATGGCAGCTTTAAAATAATGTTTTCAAATTAAATTTATTTAAAAAAAAAAACAAAAAAAAAACCATTCAGAAATAATTATTTTACATATATATTTTAAATGATTGCAATATTGTATAAATATATATTTATACAAAATACAATATTTTTAACACATTATCAAAAAAATTTGAAAAAATTTGGCTATTAGTTTCACTAACTCCCAACCTGTCTGGGTGTTTGGCGGGACGGACTTTGAAAATACAAAACTTTTACACCATTTGAAATAAAGCAATAAAATTTTAACTACGAAATAGGCATCGCAAAAAAAAAATTAATTTTATAGTACAATTTTCTTCTCTAGCCCAAACTCGTTACGGAGCTACAGCTTCCCAAATTTTGAAAAAATCCTATATTTAAATTTTTATAAGTAACACAAATTTTATAAGGTACCTATATCTTCAATCTCGAAACGCCAAACGAAACCTACTTTTATAAACTTTATAAATATATGTATATAATAAATATATACTTTTTCCATACGGTATCTTCATTTACCGTTATGCAAAACACAATTTTTCCAAAATGTTTGTTTCTTTCTATTTCTCAAACAGTTCAACTTAGTTAAATGTGAAATGTTGAGATAAATAGTTAGATCTTTGAATGTAAGTATGAGTGATTTCAGAAAATATTTTTATATCTCCTGCCGTTTAGAAGAGGTAAAGAATGAAAAACTGAAAATTCACTATTTTTTAACACCAGTAACTTGAACACCTATCGAAATTATTTTGAAGGAATATACAAAAATCCAAAAGGTCCAATATTTCCTTAATATAGACGAAAGTGTGATTTGATTTTTACCAATTTTTTCGAACCAAAAATAAAAACCAAAAAAGATCAAGTTTTTTTTTCTTGTTTACATACATACATACATACATACGTTTTTTTAATCCTTTATGTAATACGTAAGAGTCAAAGAATAAGAAAAACACATATTTCTATCTAACGTATTTGTAAAGTGAAATTTTTAAAACGTATTTTTAAACGAAAAATAAATATCGTTATGTTGTTCCTTTCTTAACAATAATAAAATCTTATTCTGTCAAAACAAAAATGGAAAAACATGAAGAGTGTCAAAGTCAATTAATATACAAAATATATATGGTACCGTGATATAACGCCATATGTTATAAAGCCATAATGTCTTTATGACTCAATCGATTGAGTCATAAAGTTATAATCGCAAAATTCTTTAATATGGCTTTAAAACACACTCGAGTGTTTAATATAAAACGACCATATTATATAATATAAAGCAGCTTTATGACATATGACGTTATATCACGGAACGATTATATATACCAACATGCGTTCGATAAAACATGTTTAATTTTGGAAATATGCTTTTCTTGAAAACCTGAGGTTTTCTAATTACTACTTTTTTCACTTTTTAACATTTAATTTTTTTTTTTTGAAACTTTATTTTATTTCCTTTACAGTTTTTATTTATTTAATTTTTTATTTTTTAATTCTTTATATAATTTAATTGACATTGTATTTATTAAAAAGCTTGTATTTGACTTAATTTTAATCTATAATTTAATATAATTAATTAGGTAAATAATCCTTCGGTATAATTACCTTAATTTTTTTTTTTTTTTTTATTATAATTTAATTTTTATTGCCCTCAAAATAATATTTTTTTGCACTAATTTATTTTTATCCTTTTTTTTTTATTTAATTTTATACGTGTATTCAATAAAAAATAAAAAAAAAACAGGAATACACTTTTTTATTTAATTTTTCTTTTTTGCACTCATTAAAAGTTTTTTTTTTTCTTAATCCTTTAATATTGCTACCTACAAAATTTTATGATTTTAATATTAATACAATTGAAACAACAACAACTTTTGTTGTACACATATGAACATATAATATGTATGTTGTTGTTTAAGGATATGATATTTTTATATTCGATTTTTTTTTTTTTTTGTTTTTTTAAATACATTTTGAATGCATTACTGGATCAAAGTTCGCAATAAAATTTTAATTATATTTATCTGTCAATATTAAATAAGGATATTTTACGATAATAAAATCATAAAAAAAAAAATTATAATCGGTTTTAACGACATTTTTATTTAATAAAGAATATATGCGAATATTTTCCAGTTAGATTTATTATTATATTGCCTTATTATTTTTTGTGACATGATTTAAGAAAAAGAAAAATTATGAAAAATTTTCATTAACTGAGAATTTTAAAACCTTATTAAGTATCAGATTATTATAGTGAAATACTATTATGTAGATACATATAGGAACGTCAGTGGCTTATTGGGAAAGAGAGTATAAAATGCAAACACTGAGTTAAGGTGTGTAAGAATCTCCCACACGTCGTAAGAATAAATTCTCCCTTGCGAAATTTACAGCCACCCTTGAAAAGGAAAGGATGTGTCTTTGTAATATTTATGTAGCAGAGGAATAAACAAAAAAAAAAAAAATAATCTATCTATAGTTATCAGAATTCTTGCAACTTATTTAAAATTAACCTGTAATTTATAACACATTTATTATAGAATTTCAGTAATCAAAAACAGCATTGGCAAAATACTCGTATCTTTCTTAAATCCCTTCACAATCTTCAAAATTGCTTCTTTAGACACAAACCGGATTGTTTCTTTAGAAATAAAAAAAAATCAAATTTCTCAAAAAACCTTAAAATACATTTTATAGGATATTTTATTTATATCAGAATATTTTGTTAATTAAATGTTTAAAAATTTTCATCGTAAAAATTAAACTCGTGATATTGAAAAAGGAACTTCCTGAACTTTTTTTTTTTTTTTAAAGTTAGTAGTCAGAAAAAAGGTTTTTTTTTTGTTTTTTTTTTTATTACATAATTTAATTTACAATATGATGTAAACGTATTTTTTATAAGAGAAAATCAAAGAAATAAAAAAAATTCAAAGCCGTCATATGTCCAGGATTAATTTTATTATAGTTCATTGGACTGATGAACTGATGAAGTGAAAAAAATATATTTTTTTATGACTATTAAATTAAATGTGTTATATTAAGTTTTTCAGTTGTTAAAATAAAATCACACTTGAAATTTTTGATTTATAAGGGTTTTTAATAAGTTATTAAATTATTAATATTGATTTTCAAAATAAAATAAACTTTTACTTAAATTTAAAATTAATTTAAATATAAAAATCAAAAACCCTATCGAAAATATAAATAGACGTAATATCTTAAGATTGTTGAAAACATTTTAATGCTGAAACGAAAAGAAATAAAAACCCTAAATTCTTATTTTGAAAAAAAAATTTTACAATTATTATTTAACATGTATGAAACGATATCGAGTATAGTTTAGTTTTAGTTTAAGATCTTTGAAATTTAAACATTGTGCCGAAGCGTTTATCAAAAAAGTACTCTTTTTATCTTTAAATTACTTTTTTTACTAAATGATGATTACTTTGTTGAAACATTGTTCTCTATTTTCGGTATTTAAAAATCGAAAATGTTTATTAAAATACCTTTGATTTATGTCCATAGAGACGTTTTCATAAAGAAAATGAGATAATACATTACTAACACAGTCAGAGTATACAGACATAGGGTCGAATGAATAAAACTGAGGCTAAGCTCAATTTTCCATTTTTCAAACAAAAGCTATGAATTTAAAGCTTTATTGCACCAACCATTCATCACTAATCAAATATTCATTTTTTTTATTAATAAGTGAGTGTTCTTTACTAATCAAAATTTTATTGAGTTATTACCATCTATGTTTTTGGTCCAACAAAAACTTATCAAAAAAAATATTAGTTGATTATTTAGATGCAAGTTTTTGTTTGAAAAAGTTATATTTGAGTTCAATCTCTGTTTTATGAATACGACTCATAATCTGATCAAAGCATATTTAATAAATGATCAGCACAGAACTAAATTTATCATAAATTCGATAAATACTCCATTAAATATTAAAACAAAAATTATCTTTTGTTTATATAAAAATTTATGTTATTTATTTTGATATTCGGTCATCATAATTTTATAAATTTTAAAAAACACCTATTCTTATTCTTTTCATTTATTTATTTATTTATATACAGTTACCGTGGTACATAAATGTACCAGGTAGCTATAACCCCTGTTTCCTGGTAGGAATGTGGGGTGTACGAGATATTATGATATAATAAAGTATTTATATATTGCGATATATGAATATTTTTTTTTTATATTATAATTATTGTCCCCAGCCGGGAATCGAACCTGAGAACCCTCATTCCTTTATGAATGAGAAGCGGTGTGTCAACCACTGCATAAATGGCTGGAGCATTATTCTTTTTATATTTTGATAGATACTAATTTACTCTAAATGCTCTAAATTTTATAACTTATAATTTTTTTTTTTTTTTGACAGATTGTGCTACGCTTCGATTTATTTATGAAAACTGCTTTCGATACCTAAATAAATCTTGTTTATTAAATAGAAATCAGAAAGGACACTTCTAAATAATTAACTTTCAAATAACTTATCCAAAGAGGAAATTAAAAATTAACAAAGTTAGGAAAAATACAAAATACAAATTCTACATCTGTGGCATGTCCAACATTGTTATTTATCCTAATTACGGTTGGTAACTTCAATTTATTATAGTTAAACTAATCTAAATAATAAATCTTTTTAGAATTAAGATATATTGAATTATATACGAGTAGATACTTAATTTTTACTTTAAAAAGTTAAAAGAAATTAAACTTTCACTAGAAAAAATAATATTATCAATTTTAAACTAAAAAACTTCAAAACATTTTAGCAATAAATTCGCAACTCTTTGATTCTATCATAATCCAAGGGGAAAACAAAACTTTTCTCATCAAAAATGTTCGATTTTATAAAAAAAAAAAAAAATCAAAATGAATTTAAGCACTTTCTTTTTTTTATAACGAAAATAAATATAATTTTTTTATATACCATAAAGAAATGATTGATAAAAACATAAAAATTGGTTCAAATAAAAAACGGAAAGAAAATAAAATAAAAATCGTATTATTTTGTTTTTTTTTTTTTAAAGATGAAATCCCTAACAATTCATAAGATATATCCGTAAGTATTCCCATTATAATATTTACAATAATCACAGATTTCTACTGAAAATACTTATAGGTATATTTTTTTTCAGTCGTTCTTGTCATATTTCCCTTTCCAAATTCTCCTCTCTTAAATTTTAAAATTTATTTTGATGTAAAAACTCATATGAACATGAGTTGAAAAAAAAAATTAAATGTTAACGTATTGAATTGAACTATAAGATACTCATATATATTTTTTTTTAATGCATTTCTCTACCACATAAATGTGGACAGGAAATTACACAGCCTTTTCTGTTCAGGCGTGGCTGTAAATGTCGTAAGGGGAAATAACTCTGACGACGTGTGTGGGATTCGCACCCACACTCTATCGGCGTTTACATTTTATACGCTCTTACCCACTAGGCCACCGAGGCCCCTACTCATATATTACTACTGCTTTATTTTAAAATTTAATCTGAACTAAAAAGTTAGAGAAAAAAAAACCAAAATTGGAAATTTAATCATTCACAAAAATAAAAGTTTAGGTCATATCAATTTTATATGTAAAGAAAAGGATTTTAAAGATAGATTTAATATTTTTTTTATAAGCCATTCTAGCGCATAAAACGGCTTGAACAAAATCAATATTATTTCGGATATTTTTTTTTAAACATTGTAATGAAATTTTTAAGTTTTGTAAATAGAGAAACATATTTGGATCAATGATATCAGAATTTTGTTTATTTAATTTAAAGTTTATTAGAGTCTTAAGAGGTACATGATTCTAAATATTTTTCTAACTCATTTTGACGAAATATTTATTCATTGCAATCATTCTAATCATTCCAATCATATTCAATGATTCTAACGAAACTACACAGATTATCACCTAATTCGCAGACTACTAACAATATCTGCAGTTTTTACACTTATAAAGTCAATATTCTAAACTTCAGTTGAAAGTCAACACATAAAACATTTTAAAAACATACCTATAATAAAACAATATACAAAAATTTTTTTAAATTGCAAAAATATTTCAAGAAATCTTTAAGGAAATCTCTAAAGGTTGCCCACCTTACAATATTTTATTTCAAGCTTCTTTTCACATATTTTCTATTTTATATTTTTTGTTTTTTTTTTCTTTTTTTTTCTTAAATATCTTTGATTGTTTTAAAAGCATTTTATAATGTATTACGCAAATTATACACACAAATATATAATATTATATATTATATTATATATTATATTATATACAAAACAATTTATTTGAAAAATTTATTCCACCAAAAAGCACTCATATGTAAATTTTTTACCGTTTATAGGTACAACAAAACCAAAACATAAAAATTTCATGTAAGTAAACAGCTAAGATATCACAAAAAAAAAAAAACCAAAAAAAAGAAAAGAAATAAAAAAGAGACAAAACATTAAAAATAAAAAATAAAAAGAAAACGATGATATTTTATGGCATATAAGTTCCTACTTTTATTGTTATTGCAATGGAATGCAAAGTAGGCGGTAAAAGATACGAAATGTTTTCTTGTTTCTTTTTTTTTTTTTTAAAGCTGCAAAAAAATAAACAACAAAATAAATAAACTTAGGTTACATTCTATTACTCCATTTTATTCTCCTATTCCCTTACTCTAAAAATTTTCTTGTATTTAATTTGATATCTTTTCTTGCTATGTTATAATATCTTCAGGGGCGGCTCACAAAACTTGTAATACTTAAAAATTGTTCACATTTTTACTTATTTTGTTTTTATTTTTATTTTTTGCCATTTTACTTTGAACCGAATAATAGAAAAGGTAAACTATATGTGTTAAGGGATATGTACTCGACTAATAAAATACAGTTAAAAGACACATTTTTTTTATATTATTTTCTTATGGAAAAAAAAATATATAAACTATAACAGTATTTTTTATATTATTTTGTTAAGAGGAAAAAATAAAATTTTCTTTCTCTTTTTCATTTTCAAATAAAAGAGACAACAAATAAAATATAGAAACAAAACAAAAATGATAGCATATTATAACAGTTAAAATGAAAAAAAAAAAAAACCGAATATTCAAAGGGAATTTATGTCCTACCTTAGTTTATTCATACATATATATAGATAATATATATGTATATGAAAACTTATAAAATATATTACACGTTCCTTATCCGTAGATGAAATATTAAACATTGAACAAGAGACAAAAAGAAACACAAGAAACAGCATATCTACGTATGTACATTATATAATAATAAAAAAAAAATTTAAAAAAGAAAAACAACAAAGAGTAAAAGAGATAGAAAATAAGAAAAAAATTTAACATGTAAGATATTTAATGAATGTAAATTGTTTGTATAAATGTATTACATTATTATATAAGGTGTTAGAATATTTAAAATATTTTTCAACTTATGGATAAATTTTACTCCTTTTAAAGAAACCTTTTAATTTTAAACCTATGCAATAGTATTATACAATTTTCTGTAATGCAGTTAAAACTGCAGAAGAAAATCTTTCCATATAACCATAAAAAATTATGGTCAAGGTTCTTAAAAACTTAAAGAATATTTATTTTATAATTGATTTACAATGATATGAAATACAAAGTGGAACAAATTTTTAATCAAAACTAATATTCGTATTTTAATAATGTAAAAAATAATTTTCTATTTTTGACTTGTTGTGACATGAGAAAATATAAGTCTAAATGTAAATCTAAAATTTGCACTAAAAAATATTCATATTTGTTGGCGTGACTATTATCAAAACTAAATGTACGGATAAAATTTACACGCAAAGCTAATGTTCATGAAGAAATAATTAGAACAATAGTAATAAATATATTAAAAGTAAGTCAAGGTAAATTCTATGTATTTAAATTTACTAATTGTTAAAAAATACTAAATTTTTTTTAAACATATTAGAAATATATAATATATGGCAAAAGCCATAATAATCTTATTAAAATCATATTGATGTGTATCTATTTTTAAATAAGATGATGTCAGTTACAACAACAATTGCTAATGTTATAAAAAAGATGTCTATTTTTTAAGAAGAGATTGAAATATTGAAATAAACAGATAAAATATGTTTATGGACAATCTTTTTCTTAAGCAAAATCCAAAATTTATAATACATCCATCTATGAAAAACAATGGCAGTTGACAATAAATAGTATTTTTTTTAAGAAAAATGGTTTTTTTGCAACTGCGATTGAAGAAAACTTTAAATTTTTTTGAGCAATTAAAAAAAAAAAGTTTCATAATTTTAATCCATTCTCTTTAAACTAAAACATATATTTTATATTTTATCTCAAATTTTCTTTTAAATAAATTTTCCATAATAGATAACATGTAGTATTATTTATTATACAACAAATTTTAACAACGCCTATAAGTATGCTTTAAATGCATGATGAGGTAAAAGTGGAAATGCGTATAAAGTAAAATTTTTTTATAATTGTTACCAAAACAAGGAATATTAAAATTGTATAAAATCCTTAATAAAAAAAAAAACATAAAACATAGTAATTCAAAATATTATACATGAACATTATTTGGTTTTATATATTAAAACTACATGGCAACTCTAATTAATATATATTTAAAAAAAATATATATATGTAATAGCATTGTTAAAAATGTATTTCCCAAGTGAAAACTTCAAGCAAAAATAAAATATTGTTTTGGTCGGATGAGGTTGACGACATACCATTAAAAACGTAAACCAAGAAACCATTTGAACAAATGCATACGTGAGTAAACGAGCACTTAGGATACATGCACATCCAATTACATGCACATACTATTATATAACGAACACCACCTATATATATATATCGTATATATGTACATATATATATGAACACAAATATATAGATATATTCATACCATTTAATAATTATTTATATGCCCACGTACTTATGTAAATTATTTAGGAAGAAAAAAAAAAACAAATTTCCCAAAGGATTTCTAGGAAAAACATGAAAAAAAAACTGTACTCACACACAACAAAGGAGCGGGAAAGAATTTATAATTTTTTAAGATTAGCGAAGGAAACGGTATAATAATACAAAAACAATACAAAATATTTAATTTTTTTTTTTTTTTTCATTTTTCGTAAAACTTCCATATGTATATGCAACAAAAAAAAAAAAAAAATCTTAAGATAGAAAAAATCCTTGAACCATATTCAAACATCGTTTTTTTTTTTTTCTTTTTCTTTCTATGTTTTTCGTTTTCTTTTACAAGGATATAAGGTATATTTTTCTAGAATATTTTTTTTTTTTTTTTCATGTTCAGTTAAATTCACACTACCCTTGTAATTGACAAAACATTTAAATTTATTAAAATAAAATAAAATAAAATAAAATAAAAAAAAAAAACAAAAGATTTAAATGAAGAAAACAAAAATAAAATTTTTAAATATGAGTAAATAACACATCACAATTTTTTTCATTTTTATCTCTTCTATCACTTTTTCCAGTACTTTAATCTGTTCTTACTTGCTGTAGCATCATCTCTATATAAAAATGGTGAAAGGTATAAATTTTAAATTTTCTTGTTCAAATTTTCAAAATTATTGTTATTATGCTTAGGCATATCTTAAAACATTAATTTCAAAAGTAAATTAGAGACATAAGCAAAAAACAAAATAAAAAATTGAAATATTAAAAAAAAGTACGGAAAAAAAAACTTATGATATTCTAATGATGTACTCTTGTATTTTATTTTATTTTTTTTTTTTTTCTTATAAAATTTTACATTAAATTTTATTTAAAATTAGTATTTATTTATTTTATATATAATATAGGTATATAATGTCTGTTTGTGTTTGTGTGTATAAGACTATGAAAGCAATTTACAAATATGAATTAAATTATTTTATAACAGTACTCATTCACACATGTATTTAAATTTCTGTTATTTAAATTGGATTGCCAGTTATTAAAAAAAACATATAAATTTATATTTTTAGACCTACAGTTAGTTTTACGTATACTTTGATTATTTGGGATTCTTTTGTCTACTATTGATGCTAGAAGATTCTAACCATCATCAGTATAATTAATCTTAATCATACAGAAACATTCAACTTAGATCTATAGAACTAAAATGAAAAACAGCAATAAATTTAATTCAAATAATAAATCAAAACAAAAATCCTTAAACTTTTTACAAACCATTGGTAACTCTAATAAATAATAACAAAAATAATATATGTATATTCCAAGGAAATTATTAATCTCCGTTAAATAATAATTGTCTATGAAAAGAATAATGATTTCTGATGAATAATGTATGAGGAAAAAAAAAAAATTTTATTTTACCGCTACAGCAAAAAAAAACAAAAAAAAAAAATATAAAATAAAATTGCGAATAAATTAAAAGGATATTCAAAATTTAACAAAAAAAAAAAGCAAGTAAAAAGAAAAAATAGCATAATAGGGAATTATTTTAATAGCATTTAATTGCGGTTTGTTATATATTATGTACATTATTATTATATACCATATTATTTTATATAATATATATGTACCTATATTATTTTTGAATTAATTTTTATTTAAATAGGTAATTTATAAAATATACTATGGATATAATAAACATTTATTTTAAATCATACTGACATCATTTAGGCATCTATTAATGATCCTTTTAAAGAAAATTTTCTCTTTTCTTTTCTTTTTTTGTTTTGTTTTTTTTTTTTTTTGTTATTATTATTATTATTAAGTGTTCAAAGAATATTTTTATTTATAAGAATACATTTTTTTTTAATATAAGATACAGATATTATAAATAATTTTCTAAATTATTTTGATGAACTCTAAAAAAATTTTCTATTTAATGTTAAAATAAAAAAAATTAGAATATTTAACGAACTTCCTATTTTCTTTATTTTATTTTGCAAAATTATTATTTTAAAAGTTATTTCTGATCGATCCTATCATTTCTTCTTTAGTTCTTTTCTGATTATGATTTAACATGTATAGCAATTTCCAGATACTTTGGTAGAAAAAAAAAAACAATTTACGTACCACTAAAGACCGCATGTTTTATTATAAATGAAAAAAGTACAAAAATAGCTTACACAGCATAGGAGAATAGATTTTAGAGAGAATTTTCCTTTTTTGTTCACTTTACTATGTTACGAATACAACACATATAAGTACACTAGAGCTTCCAGTTGCGTCGTTTTCAAGATGCGTCGCATTGCTCTGGAACGCATTAACGATACAAGTTGAGGCTCTAGTGTACTTAAAAATACATTCTTTACTTTGTATCTAAAAAAATATGATACAGAAAAGCTTGAAAGAATCAAATCTTTATCTTTATATCTCATAAAGTACGGATATGCTTAGCGAAAGTACTTAAGACACAATAATATAAAACGTTAGCAAAAAATAATGGTTATAGTCAATGATTGACTAGTTCTATTACGAATGGTATATGTCTACCGGTATATTTATATGATGGATGTAATTTTGTTGGTAAAAATACGGTACACATTGTATCTTTTGCAGATTTTGCAGATTTGCAGAATTAAAAAAAAAATAAAAAATGTGACATTTTTTATTAATATAGATTGTCATCATGATAAAAGTAAATCTCAGTTTTACTCATTACATATTCATAAATTTATAACACAATATAATAATATGGTTTTTTAATTTATGTAAAATAATAATTTACTAGAAACTATTTTGTAACATTACCATTGGTTACCAAAGTAATAACAATTACCACACCATTATAATAAAATGTTTCATTAAATGAAAATTGAAATTTGATGTTAATAGTTTTTTTCTTTTTTTTTTTTTAAATTATCGTCACGCTTTTTTTTTAATTTATTGCAAAAACTGTATTATATTCAATCATGATTTTGTGAGGAAAATATGACCATAAAAAGATACCTAAACCTATAAATTTTAAACATACAATATTTTCCCTTTTTTTAAAATCTAATTGATTTTGACATTTAAAATTTTAACATTACATATTACGTATCAGACATTTTGATTAATACTCGTACAAATACAAATATTTAAAGAACTAAATTATAATTAAGTGATTAATTCATCATTTACAAGTTTTCGTGTATTAGTAAATGATATTAAATAATTTGTTAATTATATATTGTGTTAATTTGTTATTTTAAGAAACCTACTATTTGGTAAACATTATGAAAAGCATTATATTATATGTAAACAGCTTATAATGTACTTTAATCATGCAAAATACGGTTATTATTCTTTCTACTTAACCTACTGTAAGTTAAGTTAAGTTCATAATATTTCTGTGTTATCCAGCTTTATGTGTTATTTTGTTAACATTAATATTGAAAAACTCAGTTTAAAAGGTGGTCTTTCGTAGCAATCTTGAAGTTAGCCTCAAATTTGACATAATATATAGAATAGATCCATTTTATTTAATCGAAATGTTCAGATTCTTTTTAAAAATGTCTTATCTCCTTTCGAATAAATGGATCAATAATATACCCACGAAGCATCTATTGTACATTGTTTATCAACCATTAATGGTTCTGTTTGAAGAGAATTCAGACTAATGAAAAATTATCTTGTTTCTCGCATACATGCTAAAAGCACTTGAAATTTATTCATTAGTTTATTTCAGATTTAATTATAAATTATTGCTTAATATCAATTATCACATTATTGAAATTCAACATAAACAAAAATGATCCTTTGAAATATTTTTGTCACTTTTAGGCAATATCAAATTCTGACACTATGAAATAGCGTCCAAAAGTAAAAAATGAAATAACATCTAAAAGAATGCAAAATTTTTAGCGAAAAAAGATTTAAAAGAAAATAATGAAAGAAAATATAAAATAAATTTTAGATCCTATTTCATTTCGGTAAAAATGTATAAAATGAAGAAAAGAATCGTTTTGTATAATCGTTGATTGAAGGGCAGGCGTTTTTTATAATTACTGTTTGGTAGCCAGTTTTTTTGTTAAAAAAAATCAATTAAAAAAAAAGAATGTCGATAGTTAAATTCTTTGAAGCTAAAATATGTATCTAAAAAATATTTCGGAAAGATTTTAGATTTGGTTGCAAAATCAGGGTTTTAATAAAATGTTTAATAGGGATTTGGCTACAGTACTCACTATTTTACATTTTTTGATATTAAAATATGTAAGAAAAAAAATAATTGAGAAGGTTTTAGAGTTGATTACAAAATCAGGATTTCAATAATTTGTTCAGTGAAAAGCCTGCCGCCGCCAATATTTTAAATTCTTTGATGTCGAAATGTGTAAGTAAAAATATAATTGACAAATATTTTATAGCTGGTTGCAAAATCAGTGTTATACGTTTTTTCCAAAATTTATTATACACGTATGTGGGATTTTGTTATTGGGATTTTACGAAATAAAAATTCAGACAAACAGCTTAGAGTACAGAACTTTAATAACATTTTCTTATTTCTGCTGCCGAGTCACTGTGTACAATTATTTACAACCTTTTATATAAATTGTAAATATAAAACTTTAACTTTGTTTTGACATTTGAAAAATAAATTTTGTTTTGAATCTTATTTAATTTTTTTTTTTAATGTTTTATAATTTTTTTAATTTTTATATTTAATTTCATTTCAATATTATATATTGTTATTTCATTCATAATTAGATTTTATTGCACCAAAAATTTTTAGATATTTTTTCACACTTCGAATTTTGACCAAAAAAATATAAAATTTTAGATTTTATTTCATTTTTTTATTTTTAAATGCTATTTCTTTAGATGTTATTTCGCAGTACCTCAAGTTTTTAATTGAATGGCAAAAATTTATAATAAATCTCAAATTTATTTAACATTTAAAATAAATGTGCGTTATATTGACATATTGTATTAATGTGACATAAAAAATCTTTTTTGCAGAATTATTTTAATGGAAAAAAAAAAAAAGAAAAGATAAATTATATTCAATTTTTTGCCTAATTTAAATTTTTTAAATAAAAATAAAAAACTAATAGTTACTATATTAATTTATAATTTTAAACTTTTTAATATTGACAATAAATTGTCATACTCTTTATTTTATTTAATAAAACAAAAACAAAAAAAAAAAAAATTTGTTTCTTTTTTGCCAACAGGAATAATTTATTTTATTGACACTTTTCAAATGTTAATAATTGGATTAAATTATTTCGCAATTAAAATAATAGATACATAATTATATGGTCAAAGTATGTACAATTTTTTTAAAGTACATGTAATAGAATATTAAAATTAATATGTGACTCAAAATATTTATGTAATGTTTCAAAATTATAATTATTCGATAATTATTTATAATTGTGAAATAAAAAAAAAAGAACATATCTACTTACATATTTGTTGCTAATGACAATTTATATACAGAAATATAACCATAATATTATGACACTTTTTTATTTTTTTTGTCACATAAAATTTAGCTTAAAGCCATTTGTTTATTAATTAGTTTTCTATTAAAAATTTATAAGTGTTTGTTGAAATAAAAATTTTTTTTTTTTAGTTTTTCCATTTCTTGTTTTGAAATTAAAAATTTGCTAAAATTTGAAATAAATATTGATTTTAGCCACATAAAGAATGAAATATTTTTTCAAATTTGATGGCATATATAATAAAAACATCTTTAAAACATAGGTTCAGTCAGAATTAAAAAAGGGAAGTTTAAAATTTCAAATCTAATTAATACGAACTATGACAAGTCGTTATACTTTAAAAGTTTGTTTACATTTACATATATATTTAAATGTCATCATAACAAATAAAACGACACAAGAAATTTGACGAAAAAATGTTGATTAAAAGTCAAAATTTGCCATTTGTCACAGTTAGTTTTCATGACATTTATGTTGACACTTCACAATTAATAATAAAAAAAAATTCATGGTTTATTTGGTCTATCATGGTCTATTTTGAAAAATAATTCATGGTCTCTCTCTCGTTTAAATTCCATATTATAAAACCCAAAATTAATTTTTTGTTAAATAATTATTTCGTACCGATATATTTTGGCTAATTTTTTTTTTTTCTGTTTTATTTCTAACTTTTTGTACGCTTTAAAGGCACTGTTTTTTAATTCTAATAACAATTTTTCATTTTTCGATATTTCAATTTATTTTTCGTTTTATATGCAGGGCCTCCGAGGTCTAGTAGTTAAGTACCTGGTTTATTAATCGATGTTAGTTCAAATTCAATACAGATTCATTCATCTTGTGTTAACTATTAATTTTAAATATTAGCTGTCAACTAAAAATAAAAATGTGACAATTCTGTTATATTTTCTATTAAAAAAAAAAAAAACTGATTGCGTTTACAAAGTAAATAACAATTATATTATATTTAATATTTAATTTAAAATAAATTGATATTATATCATTTTGAAAAAATATCATAGAATCCATGATAACTAATCATTACAAATTATTTTTTCTGTTCACATAATAATGACATGACAATATTAGTTGACATTTTATCAGTTATGTTTTAGTTTAGTTACTTCACATTTTACAAACACACACACGTACGTAAAAATTTTATATTTGTTTATTGGGATATAGTACATGAGTTTGAATTGCATTTTAATCGGGATAATTACTGCGCTGATTGACTTAATTAAAAAACAAAAAAAAAAAAAATATCAAATTAATTTATCTTCCACCTTCATATAATAATAAAAATTATTGTCAATATTTCATTTTTGTTTTTATTAAAGTGATTAAAATTAAATTAAAATATTTACGAAATAGTTTCAAATTAAGCAGAAAAATTCTAATAATTTTCAATTTTTTTATTTAATACACATATATATTAGATATACATATATATAAATTATTTACACTTAAAATGAAATCTAATTTTGGTATAAAAAAGTTTTCTGGGTTAAAAAAGGATAAAATTCGTAGAAAATTATTTTATAAAATATCCATTGAAATAATTAATAAGAGAATATCGTTAATGAAATTAACATTGATTATAATATTATATGACATTGTAAAATAATCATTTTCAGAATTTTTTGTTTGAATCCTAATTTTAATACAAATTTTTATCTAAATTTTGACATTATCTGGTTAATAAATTACTCCTTTTAATTTAACTAGAATTATGGTGTAAAGGATATTGAAAATTACTTGTAATATAAATTGAAATTATATATCAAATAAAAAAGTGTTTATACCAAAATACCTGTAATATTTATCACCAAGAAAAATTCTTTTAAAAATTAAATGAAGGTAAAATTATGAATATGAATATAAGCGTCATTCAATCATGTAAAAACCGAAACAAAACCGAAGACAATATAAAATATACATAAAAATGCTTAAGAAATTTCCTAGAGAAGCAGCCACAACGCCCTTTTAGATATTATTAACTGAAGAATCACATCACATGATCACTAACATATATAAGTCTCTTTATTCTAAATTTCCAGCCTAAAAGAAAATTGTTTTTTAACGTTTTTTTTTTATTCAAAGAAGTCAAATAAGAAACGACAACCTAAAATGGTAAATTTAAAAATTAACCAATTTTGAAAACAAAATTTAATTCTTTTTTCTGTAGAAATTCCACTGAATTAAATTGAATATTTTAAAATGTCGGGCGTATGTTCTGTGTAGTGATTAAGGTACCAGCCATTCATTCGAAAAACTTTCAACTCAAAACTTCGATTCTACCCCCAATTACGTCATATATCATGAATGACATCTGAATGGTGACATCTGAAATACCGTCTGCGGTTATAAGACACCAGCCTTTTATTCGAAAAGCCTAGAGTTAAACCCCACTTGGGTCATAATTTATAGATAGAAAATAAATATAAATTTTTCTTATATTATATAATTAGTATAATATAAATAATAAAAAATAAGTCTATATAAGTATATATATCATATATATTTTTTTTTTCATATATTGTTCTTGCTTCGGCAGAACATATACTAAAACTGGAACCATACAGAGAAGATTAACACGGCTCCTGCGCAAGGATGACACGCAAAATCGTGTAGCTTTCCACATTTTTTATCCAGTTACTCAACAGTATAGTCTGCCAAAGGGCTAGCGATCCTCAACGCGGTCAAAATGAACCTGCGCCAAAGTGAAAAACAGGTAATTTGTGCCGACTCCCTTTCAACTCTACATGCGGTTGTATGCATTATCAACATCAACAATACAGATCCTACCATTCAAGAAATCAGGGATAACTTAATTAAAAAAGAAAAACAGCTAAAACTGGTGTGGGTTACTAGACATGTGGGTATTACTGAAAATTACTTTGCAGACAAAACAGAAAAAGAAACTGCAAACTGTCCATTGATCATGGTAGAATATGTTAACAAAACAGACACAACCAATGAAATATTTAACGTAACAAAGGAAGAAATGATTCGCACATGGACCAATTTCAACCATTCTTACAAACATATTAACTCAGATAAAAGACCTTCCAACATTCCCACTTCGATTAACATAAGAAACAAAATCGTATATACAAGATTCAGAATTGGACACACTCTGTTTTCGCACGAACACCTGTTCAAAAGGGAACCACCTCCTACTTGTTCCTTCTGCAATAATAATATCACAACTACTGAACACATCATTGCCGAATGTCGAACAATTCACAATATAAGAAAGCAAGAAAACATACAAGCTCTACACAGCCTTCTCACAGAGGTGACAGCTGACAACGTCACAACTTTTATTAACTTTCTCAAAAAACTAAAAATTTATAATAAAATATAAAAATAAAATAATTTTTTTCTCTCAACTTAACTTCTATTTCTTTTTTAACTTGGAAATTTAACTTAACTTTATTTTCTTTTCTTTTAACTTGATCTCAATATTAACTTTATCTTTAACTTTAACTTAATTTTAATATTAAATTCAACTTAAGTGCATCTTGTTCCAAAATAATTTAGCTTAAACCACAATTTTATCTGATTTAATGATATTGTAAATTAATAATATCAAAGTAAAATTATGTAAAAAAAAAAACTTAAAAAAAAAGCCGAAGGCACTCAGTTGCCAGTGCTAACATTTGTATAACAGTAATTGTATTAGGAACTATACCGTTTTAAATAAATAAATAAATAAATAATATATTATATACCATATAAATGATGGCAATATTACATGATAAAGTAGAAAATTAAAAAATTCTTAAATAAGATAATAGATGGCGCACAAATAAAAAATATTTAATATGTTCCATAGATTTACACAATTGTTATAGGCGAATAATTTAGATAATTAACGACTTAGTAGAATTAATAATTTCAAAATCTGAAGTTTAGTAAAGTATGAATGATAAGTGAATAAATAGATGCCCTATATAAGAAGCATAGAAAAGGAGAAAACGAGGAAAAAAGAGAAAATACAAAAAAAAAACTTAAAGATTTAAAAAGTAATAGATAGTGAAATTCAACACTATAATAATACATAAGCATTTAAATATCTAGCTTCGTTTTGAATATTAAGTGTTATATTATTACTGAAATGCAAAAATTCCAATAGGTTTGAAAATTAAAATGGTTTTTTTAAATGATACAAAAAATGTTTATATACATTATTACTGCAGCAGCTAATCGATACATTCATTTTTTTTTACGATATTTTTAATCAAATTCATGTAAATATTTTTAATTCTTTTATAATACGATTTGGCTAAAGTTATTTAAATTATTTCTCATTTAAATGAAAATGAGAAAAATCAGGTCATTTAAAGGAAAAAAAAAATTGTTAATTAATTCAATAATTATTGCATTTATTTGCATAGACAGTTTAATTTTCAATTTAAATACAAAATGTATAATGTAAAATTTTGTTTTTTGTTTTTAGAATTATAATTTTAATCATTTTTGTTTTTTTTTTTTTATATAAATTAAATTTCAAGGATCGAGTATTTTTTTTGTAAAAAAAAATTAATTATTTTTTTTAAATCTCTTTAAAATTTCATGCTTCTTCTAATATAAGACGTAATATTCAACAATATCCTATATATAACCGTTTATAATTGAATGAATTCCAAAAAAATGTTCATGGAATTTTTATTTGGTTCTAATTTTTTACGATGAACAAGTTTGAACCTTCATTTTGTAAAGCACTCTCATGTTATTCTTTTTAAACCTTGCTAAATTCTCAGTTCACCTAATTTATATTATAGCTCTTACCGTTTTCGAAATAATTTAATATAAACTTTTTCTACTCTAATGTTTTATACTATCTAATAATCTTAGATATTCAAAAACTCTTTAAATAGTAATGCGTTTTGCAATTTGTACAGTTAGTTAAAAATACAATATGACTTAAAGTCATATCAGCCGAATGATAATAGGGTTAATCAACAACATTACTATAGTAAAAGGAAAAGGGTATATGTTTTTTTTTTCAGATATGGTAAAAAAAAACAAAAATAGTCTATAAGAAAAGTTTTGAGCACCGTTATTTCGACACAAACTCCGTACAACCACTAAACAACCTCGGTAGAAATTTTTGTTTGAAATCCTTTATCGCCTCCTACTTCATATACAATGATTATCATGGAGCATCCTATTTATATGTAATACTTTTTGCCATTAAAAATAATTTACTGAATAAAAATATAGCTGCAATAGTTTTTATCTAAAAATAAACTACAGCCATTTTGAACAAAGTTAGAAATTTACAGAGCGAAGAAGAAAATTGAAAAGGAAAATGCAAAAATTTTTTGGCTAACGATAATCAGTCATTACATTTAAAACAATTAAGACTTTTTAATGTATTTTTAAATAAATTATTGACATGCATAAATCCGAAAAAACAAAAAATTTTTGTTGAGAAATCAAAAAGAGTAACCCTAAAAGAATTTAATTAAATTTCGAAGATTTATTATACAATAATTTAACCTTCAAAATATTTAAAAATAATTGAATATCACGTATTTTTGTAATAATTTTCAATCTTTAGTTTTCTTATATATATCGATTCTACAGAACCAACATTATATTAAAATTGAATATCCTTAAAATACTTTAAAAAAGTAAGTAAAAGATTTATTTTATTTTTAACCTTGTATGCTTGCATACATATATATATTGTATATTATGTATGTGTATAGGTAACTTATAAATCTTATGAATAGAATGTTTATTAAAAAAATGCAAAAAAAAAAACATTATTGATTTAAAATATCCTCTTATTATAAATTTAAATTGAACAATATGGTATTTTATTTTTAAAATATAAATAAAAAAAAACAAAAAACCCAACTTTGAAAATGAACATGTCAAAAATTTTAATATATGTTTTTCAATATATTTAATTTTAAAAATTTGAGTTTTTCATTTTCTTGAAAATGATCAAAGCAATTTAAATAATATAAATTTTTCTTTTTCTTATTTCTTTTTTGTTTCTTTTTTTTTTTTTTTTTGCTGGATATTCGTGCATCAACTTTATATATGAAATTTTCTGAACAATTCATAAATGTATCTTATAAGTATAGTTGTGGCCAAGTGATTATAATATAAACAATTAATTTAATTATCATTTTCATGAAATGTTGATTTACGTCAATTTTTTTTAACTTGTTCCTTTAAAAATGCTCACATTAATCGAGATTTATAAAAATGATTACAGATTCATTTGACTAAAACAATTCAACTATGACAATTCGAATTGAAACGCAATTCAATTAAGACAATTCAATTAATTATAATTTGACTACTACAATTTGAAACGCTAATTATTTTTTTAACATACATACTTTAACATCAAAAAGTTGGTGTAGGAAGTGGGAGCTCCAAAACCATATCCAAACCTCTTAACAAATTATTAAAACTCTGATTTTCTAATCAACTGTAAAATCCTTCCTAAATATTTTTTATTTTAAAAAGATATTTTTTAATTTAGAAAGATATTTAATTACTATCTAGATTCTAGTTGAATTATTTTTATCCTGGTTGAATTGTATTACTATCTAGTTGGTCAAATTATCCTGGTTGAATTATGTAAGTCGAATTGAGATTAAGTCAAATAGCCGTTAATTGAATTGTTTTAGTTGAATGGGTCAGCAACGCTTAAAAATACTGTTATATACAGTTTCAATTATGTCAGTATTATTCAATTATAAGGAGTTACCGTTTACCGCGCTCATCATTTCCGAGATAATTCAGATTTTATACCTTAAAGGATAATACAAAATTTATGCACTTAATTTATAACAAATCTCTTGTTTTTCCTTAATTGTTTTGCTGCGACAGACTTTGACGAAGTATCGTAATGTAATGTATATGGCATATTGTAAAATTGATTTTTGGAATATAAAAAATGACATCTGCGTATAATATAAAGTCTTCCGATTGAAAGGAAGGAAGAAAAATTACAAAAAACTGATAAAATATTCTTGTAATTTAGAAACAAAAAAACAAGCAACGAAAATTTATTTATTTCAATTATTTTTCCACAACTATGTAAATATTACGTTTTTAAAATTTTATACCTATGATTAAATAAATTTTCTTATAATTTTCTTTTTTTCGTTTTTATCAGGATATATCAAATTTAAACCGAATAACCTTGAAGAGAATATGCTTACTCTAGCAAAAAAAAAAAAAAAACAAAAAAAAATTATTTAAAACAAGAAAATGTTGAACCCAAAATTCTTCTATACAACATATCACATATGTATATCCTTAAGGATTCATATATCATTTTTCATACAATAATCCTTATAATAATTAAAGTTAAATATAAAAATAATTGCTTTGTCATTATTTTTTTTTTTTTTTTTCTTTCAAAATTTTAATTTCATATTTTCTCCAGGAAAAATCTAAACTTGAATAGAATATAGGATATATAATGAATGAAATTTAAAATTTTATAAAATATTTAAAATTAACATACAAAAAAGAAAAAATTAATATAACTTTACTTAAATCTTTTTATTGTTGTCCTAATTTACTTTTCACTCATATTTGATGATGTGTAAAAAAATATAAGCTTGAATAAGCTTAGTGCTAAGTATATTTTTCTTTTTTTACGTTTTTTCATTGAATATTTAATCGTTACATTATACACGAGAAAAGAAGTAAAGAGTATGGAAGGATTAGTTAATCTTCATTAATTGTGACTTACAGTTTAAAGTGAAAATTTATTAAAGTAAAATAAGATGTTTGTACTCGTACGTATATGTAAGACAGAAATCAAAAATTAAATTTTAAGGTTTTAATTCATCTTCTATATAACAAGGACCATAGAAAGGACTATTGCAAATTACGAATTTGTAAAAAGATAGGGCATAATTATTTTTTTCACTTTAACTAAATTTCGGATCGAAATTTTCATATTTTATGTAATAATTGAAAATTATTAAATTTATTATTCTTTTTATAATTTAAAAAGTTAAAATCTGATACGAGTTAACATATTTTTAACTAATATTTAAAGTTTCAATATTCTAACACTCTATTTAAGACATTTCAATAGTAAAATTAAGCTTAAAAAACAAAAATCATATTAATTATTATGTATTACCAGTATATAATGTATAATAAGATATTTAATGTATTTTTTTTTTTCCAATTTAATAATTTTGTTATATTTGAAATTATTAAAAGAAAATTTTTAAAACAACTGAAGAAAGAAAAAAAAATACGTATAGGCCCCCAAACAAATTTATTGATTTTTATTTTTGGTTTATTTATATTACTAAAAAAGATGCAGGAACATCAAGCGGATTCCTCTCGAAGGAATACAAAATAAATAAAATACACAAATCTGTAACGTTTCGAAAAAAAAAGGTTTCAACTTTTATTTCATTAAAAAAAAAAAGAAAAAATATAAACAGATCAAAAATTATTTTTTTGCAAATTCGAATTAGAGTCAAAAAATAAATTTTTGGAATATGAAATATGTATATTTTATGCTTAACTTATTATGTATAGGTACCTATATATATTTTTAATAATAAATTGATATCCTTATATATTTTAATGTAATTTACATATAAAGTTATATATATATATATGTTTCATACAAATACATATATAAAGGACAAAAAAGGAAATATTCCTTGAGTTCAATTTTTGAATTTACAGACAAAAAAAAAAAAACAAAAACCGAAAACAAGACAAATCCTTAATAAATTTTAAGTTTTCATTGTGAAATAATAGTTGCCAATAGCTTTTTCTTTTCCAAAATTAATTATATAAATTATGTGCTTTTCTTTTTTTATTATTTGAAGTACGGTACACACTTACAATTTTTAATTAGGAACCGGAGATTTGATCAAAAAAAGCTACTTAACAAAAATACATTTAATAAAACCGACTTTTAATAAAAAGATATTTATCAAAATGGACATTTAACAAAAAGACATTTGTCAAAATGGGCATTTAATATTTGGACATTTGGCAACTTTTATTTATGTAGGCCAAAATGTATTTTTGTTGCCAAGTGAATATTGCCAACAGATCAGCTTCCGATTATCCGTTAATCAAAAATAATGTTAAATTTTTGTTTTTATTTTTGTTTTTTCCTTCCTTATTAGCCGGCAACTCTAATTATCAATTATTATACCATTGTATATAAATGCACTAAATGGAAAATGATTTAAGAAAGATTTTCTCTTCATTTTCTTTCACTCGCTTTCCTTTTGTTGTTGTTGTTTTTTGTTTTTTTTTTGTTCTTGACTTTTATATTGCCTTATGATCCCTTTTTATTGTTATTTCGCAATTTTGTATTTCGGTTGTCAGATTTTTTCATGATGAAAATTATAACGGACCAAAATTTCCTTACTGTACCAATGGTCTTTTATATAGACACACATTTTTCGTATTCATATAATTTTATACATGACATGTATATTATATACATACATATACACATATAAATTCATATTTAAGTAAGATTATGAAAAGGACAATATTTGATTACATATTTTCTTATATGAATAGGTATATATAAGTATGTATAAATATATCTTATATGTGTTAAGCCAATTCAGATAAACCCAGAATATTGTTACAATTTTTTTGGTTGTGATCTGCTTTTGATTTGTTTTTTTTCTTATTTTTTTTTTATCTTATTAAGAGCAATAGTATAAGCCTTATATATATATATATTTCCTTTAAAAACTTTTCTGCAATTTTTTCTTGATTGCTTTAATGTAGATAAACAGTATTTTCTTACATTTTTAGCACATTTCCAAAAAAATTTGAAAAAATGTGCTTATTAGTTTAACTCTGTCCGTCTGTTTACAAAACTACACCGTTAAAGATAGAAAAAAAAAAAATTTAACCATGGATAGGTCTCTTTAAAAATATTTATTTTGTGGAACAACCTTTTCATATAACCCCATCCATTACGGAGCTAAAGCCCTTCAAACTTTGAAAAAGCCCTATTTTTAAATGTGTATATCTGAAAACGTCATTCGACATGTATTTTTGTAAATTAATATCAAAATTATACAATTTTTTTAAATTTAGTATTTAAATTTACCGTTATGTGAAAACCAAATTTTGGATGATTTCTCTACCCTCTTAACTCCGGAACACTTTTAGATAGGGACTTGGAATTTTGAGGGTAGAAAGAGCTTTTAGAAGTATAAATTTCCTTAGAAATTTCCTTTTTTTGAACCACACTCTGTTTAAGAGCTATTAGGGCTTAAAAATTAAAAATTTGCTATTTTTAGGCACCTGTTCAAATTTTTCTTTGGCAAGACATAGAAATTAAAGCTCCAGTAATATATTTTTTGGGTTTTTCTTAGTTATATACAGTTCCGGACTTACAGCTCCTCAAAATTCCAGAAAGTTCTATTTTCACATTTTTTCTTATTGTTTCTTATTGTACCTATTTTCTTACCTATTCAGTTTGTATATTGTCTTTTAGAAATGTGCGCTTTTAAAAACCGTTAATTTACATTCTACCTTGTTTATATCAGCTTTTACAGAAAAAGCTTAAAAAGTGATGTCATAACATTTAGTGTTTAGGATTTGATTATTTCCACAATTTATTTTTCTTTTATTAAATTTTATTTTAATCATGATGCAGTATTTAAATTGATTTTAAAAATATGTTAGAGAATATACCATTGAATATGTCAAAGTTATGAATCGGAATTAAATTTTGACTGCTTTAAGCAACAAAAAATATTATTAAAATTTATTTTTTCTCAAATGACCACTATGAAATATTATGGAAATTGATACGAGTTCAAAATTCGTCTCTATTAATCGCATTTTTAAAAATACCATCCCCATATTTTCTTAAAAATTGCAAAAAAAAAAACTAATTGATTTATCTTAACCATAGCAATAAAACATTTCAATTTAGGAGTTTTTTTTTCTTTTTTTTTATTATACCCATTTTGGATGTCCCTTCCCATTTTGCTTTCACTATCCAATATTCTACCAAAAACATTTTATTACAAAAAAATGGTAAAAAAATGTGTCTGTTTGAAATTTGTATGTTAACTACTTTTCCATCGTTTCACATTTAACAATTTTTTTTTCTTTTTTTGTTGTTGTTGTTTGGTAGCTCTGTTTGGTTCAGTTGAACTCATTTCAGTACAATATTATTATTGATGCTTTGGTTGTTATTACTGTTACTGTTGTATTAAATTGAAAGCCCAAAACATATTATATGCAGATAAAGATATGCTGATAACATATGAAAGGATAATAGATTTTATTATTGATAATTTTCCCTTTTAAAAGTTTTTATATTATATTGTATTAAATAAAAATTTTTTTTTTTGCTTTTTTATGGAAAAAAATATTGGGAACAAAAAAAAATTAAAAGAAATCAAAAACAACAAAGAAAAAAAAAGATACAAAAAAGGTGGAAAATAAATGTTACAAAAATTTTTAAAAGTAAAATAAGTTGAAAAGGGTAAAAATGAAATTATTGATTTTTTAAGCTGATTTAAATTTTCATATAGTATATGTGATTTCTGCATCTGAAATACTGTAAAGAGTGAACTTTACAAAAAAAAAATTATAATTGTCATTAATGTAAAATATTTCTTAATCTTGTTTCTTGATCTTAATTTAATATATATACAAACGTTAAATCCCAAAAGTTTAATTAAAAGCAAAATGATTCGGAACATCGCAATAGGTGAGTTTCTTTTTATACCTACCAACCTAATATAAGTTTCTAAATAATGGAAGATGATTAGTCAAAGTTATTGTTTATTTAGCATTTAACGAAGTACCCGTAGCATCCTTAAAATAAACATCAAAAGTAGAAAATAATACACATAGAGAAGAAATCTATCGTTTATGATTTCATGGACCACTACTTTCTGATTAACTTTCACTCATTTTTTCAAACTAATTACTGTGTGTTTAAAATTACATCACTTTACTGCAGTAAATTAAAAACCAAAAAAAAAAAAATTTTTTTTTCTCAATTTTTCCCCATTGTGTTCAACTTCCGATTACCACTCTTTTGTTCATTTTATTTTTTTCCTCAACCACTTTTATTAGTTGTTTTATTGTTTTTTTTTTTTTTTTTGACTATATAAAACGGTTAATATTTGAAATCTACCAATTTTATCAGTTTTTTTTTTTTTTTGTGAAATCTTTCTTAAAAGGAAAAAAAAAAAATATTTTTCTTTATATTTTTTCATTAGAATGGCATCCTTTTATAGCGTTGAACTGAACATATAGTTGAATATCCCTGCGGGATATTAAAGATCCTATAGAGTATAGTATCTACTCTTTTGTTATGTTTATAAATGTATATATATAAATTTAATCAAAAAAAAAAAAAAAAAAAAAAAACAATTTATACATAAATTTTTAAATATAATGAAGGCACAAAAGAAACCTAAAACATTATAAAAAGAAAATAAAAGATGAGAGCCACTTTTTCCTTTATTTTTCCTTTGAACAACACAACACAGAAATAAAAACCATCGACATCAACTTAAGTTAACTTTTGAAGAGTACTCTTCTCTTTTAGAGATTCATTTCAATTCAAGTTCTTCTTGATAGTCTCTATTTAAATTTTTCCATAATAATAGTGTTGAAAAAATAAAATGGTATCACTACATATATTCAAAACATAGTTTAAATATAATTTTTTTAATCGAAAAAAATATGCGGCTTATTTTGAATAGTTTGTAAATTTTATGAAATTAAAATGAAAGTTAAAATAATGTGATGAATGACTAAACGAATTATAATTAAGATATAATCGAATATGAAGACAAAAGAATTAAATAATTATTTACATTGAGCTGCATTTACATTGAGTGATATGTTGTCAATCGATATTGTCAATCATTACCAATTTATGTGGAAGCATCTGTCATTCGATATCAATTTTTGTCAAAATGGATATTTTTGGAAATTGTTGTCAATATTGATTGACGATATAATTGACAACATGACACTCAATGTATAGGAGGTTTTACTATATAAGTAGATTTTATTTAAAAAGTAGTATAAAGTAGTATAATTCATTTTATCGAGACATTTCAATAGAAAAGTGAATTTATTCTTTCACTCTTGTGAATTCATTTATTCTTTCATTCTTTCACAATTTATTCTCACTCATTCCATTTCTATTTGAGAATAACACTTTAATTTTACAAATCGCTAAAGTTTTCTAAAATTATGTTATAAATATTATAAAGAGCATTCCTTTAAAATGAGATGCAAGTATAAATGAGATGCAAGTATTCCATTTCTATTTGAGAATAACACTTTAATTTTACAAATCGCTAAAGTTTTCTAAAATTATGTTATAAATATTATAAAGAGCATTCCTTTAAAATGAGATGCAAGTACTAATAAAACCTTTAAATTAGTTAAAAAAATAAAATGTACAATTCTTCTGGTTGACTTTTGAAGTTTTCCACTGACCTTCGTAAAAAAAAGAACCTTTGTAAGGGAAGTAAAATTTCGGTAATTTCCTTTACCAAGATTTAGGTAAACTCTCTGACATGGATCTGAGAATAATATCACCGCAGAATAAATTTGAAAAAAACTTAACCCCAAAATCTAGTCGAATAGGTTCATCTATGTTTCGTTCGAAGATGCACTACGGACCTAAAGTTAACGCGTTAGCTTAGTCTTCGTCAATAAAAACAAAAACGGAAATCAAATTATGTTTTTGACAAAACTGAAATGACTGATCATAAACTCATTTGAAAAAAGTATTTTGAATTAAAATATAAGTAAATTGCTTTAAAATTAATAAATAGAAAAAAATAAAATCTTATCAAAAAATACAAGCTTTGATCACGGTTCTGACTATTTTTAAATATTTTAGTGACGTCATGACTCACCTTAATATTAATTATTAATATTGCATTAACTCATTTTAACCAGAACTATATTTTAATCATTTAATTAATTTTAAATATGATACTTATTTTAAAAAACTCATTCTTTCCTAAAAATTAAACCTAATAGCACATTAATCCTTTAAATGATTCGATTATCATTTGTAAAATATAGACATTATGATTTACATTATTGATTGAAAATTTTTGTTTTAAAATAAACTAAAAGCAAAAAGTGAAGGATTTTTTTTTTTTTGCTTGAAATTTTGATGCGATGAGATTCAATTTAATACAATTCCATAATTTAAATATGATCATTTTTTCTACCCGTACAAACTTAGTTCAAGGGTATAATTAATTTGACATTACGTTTGTGACATTTTAAATTAGACTATATAGATATTGTAATGTATATACGGGCTTGCTCAGGATTAAATTCCATCAGTATAGCTGAATACGTCAATTCGAACGATAACTCAAAATATTATGCAGCTAAGATTTTTGAATTTTTAATCATTTCATTTTAAAGTAAATGCCAGTCTCACTATTAAAACGGAACAAGTTTAGACGACTAGTTCAAGTAGCTAACACACAACTTCTTTTTTATACATGACGGTAATTCAGTGTCTAATTACCTAGATCTAAATATCAGAAATTTGATCAAAAAAATTTTATGTTTATGTTAATGATTCTGCAAAATTTAGTTAGTCTAAGAAGGTAACAGGTTCAGGATAGCTGCAAATTTTTACATATCTTATAAGTAAGTAGATTAGGTAAGTAGAAACCTAGACATCGAGTATCCTAGAATTCATAGAGTCAACTCTATGCTCTTTTTTCGTTTTTTTTTTGTTTTCAACTCTATAATATTGATATTGATACGATGACACTTTTATTATAATCAAAAAAGATATTTCATTTTATATTAGGTACATAAAAGGGATGCTCCTATAAATATTTTATTTTATTGGAAATTCATAAATATATATACATATACATATATTAAATTTTATATTTATAGTTATATTTAAAGAAAGAAAAAGAAAAACAATTCTATTGTGTGATATTTCAATAATAATACGAGTATGTGGTTCAGAATGTCAGTAAGTTATCATCAAACTCAGTGAATTCTGAATAGACACAATGTGAATGTCATATTATCTTCGTGTTTTTTTTTTTTATTTTCTACAGATCTTTAGAGTAGATTTCCTTTTTTATTTCATTTTTTTTTAAACACAAAAAGATAAATATATATTATATGGACATAAATATAATATGAAAGTATGTATGTATATATAAACTGGGAAAATTTTTTAAGTGAGTTTTTTGAGTGTAAATTTAGTAAATCAAGGACATTTTTTTTTCTGTATTTCATTAGTTATAAATTCTATTTATATGATTATTTTAATATTTATCATAAATTTATATTATTTTAACTCATATAATATAAAAAAAATTGTGTGTATATGTATGAGTGTATAGTCTAAGCATAAATATCAAAATAAATTTTTTTGTATAAGAGTGAAAGTTAGTGAAGAAAAGTTTTTTATTGGACTTTGGTCAGAAAAAAATATATTATCTATAATTAATATAATTATTATTAGATAATAGTCTAGCAATAATTAATTTAAAACATCTTAATTTTTTTTTTTTTTTAATTGAAAAATTATATTAAAATAAGATAAAATTTATTAAATCAAATGTCATTGTTCCGTCAATATGAAATCATTTTTAATCAAAACAAAGTAATTAATATAATATTTTATTTCACCATTTTGAATTGTATATTATTTTGAGACTAGAAAATCCCCTGTGCAATTGCACAAATTCTATAGATTCAAAAACATTTACTTTATCATACTGACTCCCTTAATAAACTACCTAAAAATTTCATTTTTACATCAGCACCATTAAAAAAAACGTTGAAATCGCTTACTTACTTGTAATAGAAAAAAAACATAAAACAAATCTAAACACATAAAATTAAAAATGTTAGGTACAGTTTATTAATTTATTCTCGCCGTTTTTTCGTGGCGATAATTTTTGACAGTTTTTTAATTATTGAGAAAAAATGGTCCAAGCTAAAAACACATTCAGGGTAAAAGTTCGTGCCGATATCTCAAAAATTGTTTGAAACACATGTATAAAGTGCACAATAAAAACCGCCGAAAAACCAACCAACACCAACCGCTACGACATTTATTTTTTGTTACATTTAAAACACTCCCAATAATCGAAATAATTTTAATATTTGTTAAAATTTTACTCTCTATTTTTCTTTAGTTTTAAAAAAAAAAATTTTATGTCGATGAAAAACAGTTGTTTTCGCCGCGAAATTACTTCAATTACCAAAACTACTTTCAAGTCTTTTGCGTTTATTTTTTTTTTGCTTGAAAAAAATTAGCTGAATTTATTTTATTTAAATGTACTTTGGAAGAGGTCTTTGGTATATTTAATAAAAGATTCATGTCTCTGATAATGTAATTTCATAAATTTTCGGAGTCTTTTTTTTTGTGACGGTCGTTTTCGACAGCTTTTTAATTTAATGGTCTAATAATAAATTAGTACAAAATTATGAATCTATTGTGAGAGATGATGTGATATTTTCTATGTTATTTTTTCTTTTTTTTTTAAGAAAAATTTCCATTTCTATAATATTTAGTAAGTTTCTGTTTTCTGTTATGAAATATAATTAGCTAAGTCTGCCGAATTTTATATTAATAAAAAAAATTCAAATATTTTATGTTATATCAAAAATTCAGCTTAAAAAATCAAAATTCTAACCTAAATAAACAAAACTAATATCAGCTACTATAAAGTCTGCTGCGAAGCTTTTACCAGCTTTTATAATAGTGAAAACAAAATCAAGAATTAAATCGGCCTATTATTTTTTTCTTATAAATATAAGGCTTACTATAAACTTTGCTCTTTTCACTTTCAGGTCTTTTAATTTTATTAAGGGTATTTTTATTTTTTTCAAAACAAAGAGTTATTTGAAAACTGCCAACAGAAGAATAATAATTTATTTTTAATTTACCGCTGAGACCAGTTCATAATGGATGTGGCGGTCAAATTTAAAAATTAAAAATTTGTTGAATTTATTTTTTTTTAAGTATGTACTTTTCCTTTTTTGACTGTACTCACTTTTAATGAAGGGTTTGTGTCTCTGATAATACTTCTAGCGGAAAATTTGGTCACTAATAATATTTACTAAATTTATTTATATATTTAATGAACGGTTTGTGTCTCTTGATAATACTTTGAGTCAAAAATTTGTGTCTCTGGTAATAAAATTTTAAATTATTAAATAAATATACAAAAATATCATCATTGCCATTTTAGTTTACATTCAGTGTGAATGTTTTATTATAGATATAAAATATATTTTTTTATATGTTGGCAAGGTCTCGCCAACATCTTGTGTATTATATTATAGATGGCCTCAAACTTTATGAAATTTCTAAAAATTTATCTATTAATGAGAACTTTGACTTTATTTTAGGAGTATTTCGTCCTTCAACACTACCTGCTGGTAGTGCTGAATTGTTAAAATAACTCCCAGTTTAAACTTTCAATTAGGTCTTATATGTACTTATATGGAATTTTATAAAATTCATCTGTGAAGTATAAGAATAATCAAAATGAAAAACAAGTAAAATCTATATAGTTTCATTCAATTTTGAAAAAAAATCCTATATATTCCTATAGTCCTTTTTATTCCTATAGTCACTAAGCCATTTATTATTCATATTTTATTTTTTTTTTTTTTACAAGGGTTGGTGGAAAACTCGAAAGTCACCAAGAGGAACTGCAGGTGGTTCTTCAGGATAGTGTTGGACATTAACCAACCAAAACCATCCTCCTTTTAAAACCAAACTTTAGGATGGAACCTTTAATACAAATGTATAGCTTGGTTTTGGGGATAGGGATATGGGAAGGATGATTGGGGAAATTGGAATTGGGAAATTTGGGATTATGGGTGATTTGACTAAACTTCAGTTTCTAGAATCACTACAGTTTCACTAAGCAGTTGATTATTTGGTTGTAGGAATAAAAAGTATTAACTATTTTGATCACAGTTCAAAAGAAAATAAAAAAAAAAAACAAAATTAACTTTGAAAATTTACTACTAAATTACTTTTTAATTACTTTATTTAGCTAACAACTTTTAAGGCATCCTACACTTTAATTTAATTACACCTGATTTAATTTATTGTTTTTAAAAATGTTAACGATGTGTTGAAATGTTAAAAATGTAATTTTCAAGATTCGAAATCTATTATTACATGACTCTATAATTTCATTTAATTTTGAAATGATTTTATATATATATAAAAATATACATATACATATATATATATATATATTAATATATAAATTTTTTTATAATAAAACTATATAGTGGCACTCGAATTAATTTAAATTTTTATTTCTAATTTAAAATCATGAAAATATAAATATTTTGTGACTAAAAAAGGACAAAAAAAAACAACTTTGGAAAGTATTTTCAGATTTATTATTTAAACTTTTCTCATATGTGACAAAAAAAATAATGAATATAATGATAATGATTAGAAAACTGATTTAGAAAAAAAAAAAAAAACTTTTATTTTGTACTATTCATTATAATAATTAATTAATAGTTATTTTGGTCAATTGTAGTTGAATACATTAGTATAAATCCTTAATTAGGTATCATTATATACAGTTTAATTTAATTATAATTAAAAAAAAAATAGTTTTTTCTTCGAAAATTTTAATATTTTTATGATTTTAATAGATTCAAAAGAAAATGTCATAATTTTTTTTTCGAAAATATTCTGAAATAGTTTGAGAAAGCCACAATTAATATAAGTATTTTTATATTATAGTATTAATTATTTTTTGTTTTAAAACTATCTATATAATATGTATTTTGAGACTAATGGTCTGTGGTGTAGAGTTTTTATAATGAACTTTTAATAGCTTTATTATATTAATTAGAATTAACCATAGAAAATAATAATTTAAGCCTCTTTAAAGAGATAGAGAATGATTTCAAAGTGATAGAAAAACGAGGAAGAATACAGTTGCCTTTGTCAACTCTTAGATACCCGTACGAACCGTTAGTATGTTCACAGCCTGTCACTTTGCTTACAATATTATTTTTCTAGAATTATGGGTTGTACATATATTCAAACTATATATTTAAACATTCTTTAAAAGCAGATTTTAACCTTCCACATAACGATTATCAATCCAAAACTTTTTCAAATATTCTATAGTACCATTTAATACTAAGCGGTAAATGTATATTAAATTTACTAAGTAGAAAACAGTAAATATAATTTTAAATATTATATTATATTATATTTAAATATTCCATTGACAGAATAATTTCTTATAAGTACAATAAAATACATATATGTATGTAAATACGGCGCTATATAATATACATATATACTCTTATCATTCATTCACTAGTGACATATACGATATGTAAATAAACATGATATTATATAAGTATGTATATATATCAATATCATATAAATAATAAAAATTCTTCAAGCAACCGTTATGTTGTTTATTTATTTACATTTTTATGTACTACGCATTATATCCTCAACAATTTCAAATTATCGAGTAAAACAAAATGCAAAAAATTCGTTAAAGAAATTTGTTAGAAAATTTGAAAAAATCAAGTAACACTATTGTGAATTATAAAGTAACCCTACATTATTAAAAAAAGTTATTAACAGAAATAAGAGTATAATGTTGAAGCTTTAATTTTTGTGTATTACTTCAAAAAATTTTAACAGGTGTTCAAGTTGCAGGTGTTTAAAAATAGGAAATTTTCAGTTTTTGACCCCTTACAGCTTCTAAATGGGGGGTGATACAAAAAAAATTTCTGAAATGACTCATACTTATTTTCAAAGATCTAACTTCTGGCAAAATTTCAAGTTTCCAACTTTAACCGTTTAGAAGATAGAAGGGTTAAAGGATTTTCCAAAATTGTAGTTTCGCATAACGGTAAATTAAGACACCGTATGCCACAAATATATATTTATTGTATATATACTTTTAAAGCTAATGAAAGTAGTAATCGTTTGGCGTTTTCAAAATAAAGATATATTTTATACAACTTGTGCTATAACAATTTAAATATAGAGCTTTTTTGAACCTTTGGGGAGCTGTAGCTCCGTAACGGGTGGGGCTACAAAAAAAAGTTGTAAAAAATAAAATTAATATTTTTGTGAGATCTATCAGCAGTTAAAATTTCATAGCTCTATTTCAAAAAAAATGTCGTGATCTAAAAGTTAGGTGTTTGAGAGCTACCCTAAGTTTTGGTCCAAACTCAACCAAAACAAAGAGGGAGCCTACAAATTACTCCAAGAATATTTTGTGAAAATTTCAAGATTCTAGCTTTCTTAGTTTTTGAGTTAGCGTGCTGACGGACGGACGGACATGGCTCAAAAGTCTTAGAATTTTTTTCTGATCCGATCCATACCTTTGAAGGTATATCTAGTTCGCTTATTTCGAGGTGTTACAAACGGAGGAGTAATTTTATTATACCCGATCCTATCGTACGGGTATAATGAAAAACGTCCTTTTCTGTTCATGTCTTTAAGGAAAAGTTTTTAATTTGAAATAAGTAAATAATACTTAGGTTCTAACATTTTCTAAATTAGTTAACTCGAATTAATAATTTTTAGTTTCAATTGCTGGATCATCCACCTTTTAGAGTTTTACTTATGATTTTTAATTTGAAAATTTTTAATTTATATTTTCTATATAGGGAGAATGTCAAACAAAAGGACACTTTTTTAATTTTATAAATTAATCTCAAAAAAAAACACAATTTTTTTCCAATTTAGTCCTTAAATTTACAGTTACGTAAAAATTAAATTTTATAAGATTTTTCTTTCTTCATATTTTCGGAACGTTTTTAATTAGGACTTGAAAATTTTGAGAGAAAAAAGTTCTTTGAGAATTAGCATAAGTTACTTCAGAAATTTTAATTTTACTAAGCTATCTTTAAGACATATAAAAAAGTTAAAAAAATTAAAATTTGCTATTTTCATCAACTTGTAACTTAGTCATCTATACAATTTTTTTCAAGGTAAAACATCCATATTAAAACTATAATTAGTTTTATATTATAATATTATAAATGACGTGTTAATCGTTTTTCTTAATTATATAAAATTTCCTTAAAACTATAGAAATTGTCTCTTGATTTTCCACAATTTTTCTTACCTATAAAATTCTAAGAATATTTAAAATTTTTGATTCAAGTTGTAATGTTCTAAACTGTTTTTACAATTTGTTTTTTTTTTTTTTTGGAAAATGTGCACCTTTAAAAACATTTTACATTACATTTAGTTCACATACCGCCTTTTTAAAGGTTTATTTTATGTATGTAGTATGACAACGTTAGCGTCATAAAAGAAAATTTTTTTTAATTGTTTCAAATAAATGGCAGAAAATCCTTTATTCAAACATTTTTTGAAAATTTTTAAATTAATTTAATTTTAATTTTCTATTTTAAATTTTAAAAACAAAATTTAATACAATTCATACAAGCTTTTTTTATTATGAACAAAAGAAAAAAAATAAACACTACAAAAAAATAATTATTTTACTGCTTCAATTGTGTTGACTTCATTCTATTTTGTAAAAAATAAATTTTCTAAAATCAATTTCCTATTGAAAATATATTAAAATATTAAATAAATTGTTGTATCGTTAAATGAAAATTTATTATTACCTAGTTATAATAAAAAACAAAAAAAAAAAAAAAACAACAAAATTACAATAAAACAAAACATAGAACAACACAATTTTATTTAATTATGACTACAATATAATGCATTCCGGATCTAATAATACTTTATAATAGCAACAATTACACTCCATCATAAATCAATGAACAAAATTACATCATTAAAATTTTATATAATAAAATATAGATATATGTATATATGTATGTACATATAAAGTAAATACAAAAAAAAAAATAAACTTTAACTTTTCCATTTATGATCATTTCTTATTATCCTTTTTTTTACCCTACAATTATAAACCTATACTTTACAAACTTAATTTTTGTTTTCTATATTGGCTCCCTTAATCTAAAAAGAAAAAAAAAAAAAAAAAATGTAACTAATTGATTTAACACCCAACAATTACAATTAATCATAAAATAACGTACACTAAAATTACCCAAAAAAAAAAAAAAAAATTAAAAAAAAATGGAAAAATTGAAAAATAAACTAACTATTTTATAATTTCCTATATCTCTTTCTCTTTTTCTCTAATTGAATAATGGTGTTCTTTTTTTCTATTTACTATTCTTATTTTTATTATTATTAAATAAAACAACATTGTGAATGACCTTAAATCTGAAACTACATAAATAAACCATATTTTTTTTTTTTTTTTTATAATACCAAATTATCATCAATCACAATAATTCTGTCCGTCAATTATATTGTTATCTCTTTCTATCCCTTAACAAGTGCACAACATTTAGTAAATTCAAAACAATAAATAGTTTATTGACTAAAATATCACTTAGAAAATAAAAAAACACAAAAAAAATAGAACTATTGTAAAAATAGAGCATTACAATAAAATAGAACAAAGAAAAAAAAAAAAAACTGATAATAGTGCATATATATGTACGTAAATATAAAGGATATAAACCTTAAAAGGATAAAAGAAAAAATAAAATAAAAACAATAATATAACAAAACATCAATATAAACTATAATAGAGGTGAAGGTTTTTAATAAAATACAAGTCTTTTTTTTTTTTTTTATTTTCATATAACATTACATAACCATTCAATATAACATAATATAACATGTTATATGATATAACAGATATAATATAATATAGATATAGGTGAACAGTTATTAGATTTGATGTTTTATTATTATTATTATTATTGTTACTCATTTTTACCCATTTTAAATGAAACAAGAAACTTCAATTGATTTTATTGCTTTTCAAATAATATTGCATATATATATGTAGGTATATAGAACAAAAATGATTCTTCAACACCACTCTTAAGTATATACGGTAACCAGAAATAATGCCACACGAAATAATTCCGAATTGGCTTTATTTTCGTTTCGATTCCGAATTAAAGCCGAAATCACGAATTTTAAGATTTTGACCTTATTACCGTTTTGAATAGAAAATAAAGTCGAAAGCCAATTCGTTTTTTCTATATTCTCGCCAAGCTGGGTTAATGCAAGCGGAGGTTCGCCAGCGGTCAGTTGCGCATATCATTTGCATGATGCATGGTGCATTCTTAGTTAATAATACATTTCCAATTCGGAGGGATTTTATATTCGGTGAATTGTATAGTTGATTAAAAATAAGAGTTTGCCCTTTTTCCGACATTTTTATATATGTACATGCGGGATTCTGAAGTAGAAGGGATGTTAGAGTGGGTTTTAAAATCAAGATTCCCCTTTTCTCCACACAAGATTTATATACATGTATTATGCAAGATTCTGAATAAATATATATATGTAAATAAAATATATATGTATTTTAGAATAGGAATCAAAATAAGAGTATTTCCTTTTCCCAGAATATATTTAAGAATTATGAATTAGGAGTGATGTTAGCGTTAAATTCAAAATAAGTGTTATCCGCTTTTTCCAAAATATTTATATATATATAAGTATGAATATGTAAAATTATGAATTAGAAGGGATCTTAGAGATGAATTTATATATCTGCATATTCTAGAGAAAGCATATAACGCTGATTTTGTAAGCAACTGTAAAAGACTTCCTAACTCATCCCGCATATATTCATATATAAATATTCTGAAAAAAAGGGAATAACTATAGCTGATTTTGAATCCACCTGTAAAGTTTCTCCTAAATCAAAATCTCACTTATGCATATACGTATAAATACTTTGGGATACTATGGCAATTTTATAACTCTGATTTCGCATCAAAAATCCTTGTTAATTATTTTTTAAATATATGTATATCTACTTCAACCGAAATCACTCATGCACCATTGATGCCAATATCAAAAGAAAAAACGAAAATAAGATCGATATTATTTGCTATTTAAAACCATAATAAGGCTCACATATAAAAATTTGCGATTTCTCCTTGCGATGGGTAATAAAGCCGATTCGGTTTTATTTCTTATGACATTATTTCTGGTCACTGGTATATATAACGAAATTTTTTAACTTTCAATGAATTTTCGGGATGTCTATCTATATATATATATATATATATATATATATATATATATATATAAGAATATTGTTCCTATGTGAATTGTTTTGTTCTAAAATGTTTTTATTCGTATCTACAAACCTATGTTAACACAATTTTAACACAGTGTTTATAGTTTTTTGTACAATAAAACACGAATCGTAATATTTGAAAAAGGTAAAATTCGTAGTGAAAATATGTTTTATTTTTTTTTTTGTTTTCCAACTTTATATTAAAGTTTGAAATAAAAAAAAAAATAAAAAATTACATAAAACAATGAAAAAACAAACAAAAATTAAAATAAAACTAGAAAAATTAGAACAGGAATGAATTGAATTGGAAAAAAAAAAAGTTTTACATTGCACAAATTGAAAATGAACATTGATTTTGCTCTCAATTTTCCTTTCAATTGTGTTAAAATATAGTGTGAAAGCACTAAAAAGACAAAAAAAAAAAAAAAACAAAACACAAAAAAAAATTTAAAAGAATTCACATATACGTAGTTTTGTTTAAATTTTTATTTCTACTCAATTAGAATATTGCAACCAATTACAGTACAATACAGGATGTTTCATATTATATTAAATTGAATTGAACCATTGCAAAGCATTTTCAAAATATTACATTATATTTGCACAAACAAAAAAAAAAAAAAAAATTAATTTACTAAAATTTTTTGTAGTGCATTTTTAGTTTTTTTTTTATTTCGAGTAATTTGTATCTTATTTGTATGACCATTAAAAATTCATTACGCCTTTAGTTTTATAGTTAATTTTCTACAATCATCAAAAACAAATGAATGTAATATACAATTCTTAGTTTTAACGTTATCTCACTGTTAAATTTTTTTTTTTTTTGGAGTTCCATTGAAAACCATTAAAATTTTTTATCATTTAAAAAAGCTTTTTCTTTTATCACGAAAAATCCTTAAAAATCTACAGAATTCATTTTAAAGATTCTTTTAGAGATGGATTTTTTCAAAAATAAAATTTTAATTTTTAATATTTTTTAAAATGTCAACAATATTTTTTTTTAATCGTTTTTTTCGAGTCAATTCAACAACAATAATTGCAACTCTCAATAATGATCTTTTTCTATTTTTTTCTTATTTTTTTTTTTTTTACTTTTTCAATGCTTTGTTATCAAATAAAAACTTCTTTTTTCTTTTTTTTAACAAAGAAAAAAGACAATTCGGTCAACTTAAGTCCAGTCAACCATTAACCACAGTAATAGAGAAAATGCTAAAGGAAAAATTTTTAATCGGTTCAATGTTGCCATCAATTTTATTATTAGAACTGAATTTTATTTTCATATGAATATTCGGAAAAGAGATGTGAAATAACAATTAAAAAGTTTTTTATTCAATAATAGGACTAATAGTCATTTTGTTTTAGCAATTTGATAATATAATAATAAAAACACAAATTGGCATTATTTTATAATGACAACAGGATAACATCTCTATTCAATAGAATATTTAGAAAAATAGGAAAATTTATCATTAATATAATCGAAATGCATTTTTTTTTTTTTTGTTCTGAATAACTGCACTACATCTACTCTAATTCAACATTTTTAATTTCACTTAAATAGTTCTTTGGTGTTTTATTTATCCTAAACTCAATAAAAACCAAATGAAAAAGCAAAAACAAAAAAGAACAATAATGTTGGTTTGTTAAAAAGTAAAACTTTTTGGACCAATTTTCCATTGTTCTCTAAAGTTCTTGGTATTTTACTTTTTTTATTGGTAAAAAAAAATCAATTGAATCAAACTTTTAAACTAATGGAACAACTAAAAAGAGACAAACATAATTTGCTCAAACCAAAAAAAAAAACGAAAAGTATCTACCAATTTAGTTTGAGTTGGTGTTATAAAACCAGTTTTTTAATTTTGTTTTTCACTCGTTTAACGTTTTAGAAGTTTCGGTTGAAAGATGGTAAAAAAAAAAAAAAATTCAAGTTTTTTTTTTTTGTTTTTTATTGAGTGGTGATTTTTAGTTTAAGTTAGAAAAAAATAAAAAAAAATTTAATGAAAAAAAGGACTTCCACCTGTATTGAAAAAGAAATTAAATTTTATTAGTTTTTTGTGTCCTATAAAATTTTTCGTGTAAATTATGATTAAATTCTCAACAAGTTTTATTTAAAATAAAATTGTTTTTTAACGCTTAAAAACTAGATTTAATTTTCCATAAATCTATTATAATGAAACATTAAACTAAATATTATTGTTATATTATTTTATATAGCAAAGAATATTATTATGTAATTGAAAATTTATAGATTCGATATTAGATTAGTATATAGATGATATTTTTTATAACGTTTTTTTTTTTTTATTAAATATGGTTGCTACTTGTGCATAAATAAAATCCATATATACTTTTCCATTCAGCCACTGAACTCCTAAAAACATTTTATTTAAAACAAATTTATTATATTAAAATATTAAATAATTTAAGCCTTACACTTAGAAAAATAAACTAAGAACATTTCATTAAGTTCCAGAATTATTTGAACCAAATCTAATTATTGACTTTATTGTCGTTTACCTGTAATAAAAATATAAAAAAATGAAATTAATTATATTGTTTAAAACTGTATAATTTAAAATATATATATTATTTAAAATTTTATTTATTTTATCACTAGGCCACCGGCTTCCCCTACTTTATTTACTTATTAATATTAATATTAGAAAACTATAATGGAATATTACAAAATTATCGGCTACTAAGACCATTTGTTTAAGGTCGAATACTATTATTAAATTATTCATTAATATTACTTATTTTGTTTATATTATATATTTACGCTATATTTGGTAGCAAAGGGGATATGTTTTCAATTAATAAAACTTGCTATCTGTGCAGGATTTGAACGCGCACTCTCTCGGTTAATATGCGACGTGCTTGACCACCGAGGCCCCCACAGAAAAAAATTTAAGAAATTTTTTTTTTAATTAAATTTTTTTTTTACCCATTGTACAATCTTAAACTACTTAACCTTAAAAAAAATGTACCCAAACGGTTTTAACTTATGAATATAATTAACATTTAAATTACAATTTTAATTTTTATATGCTAATTTTATGCTATATGATATAAAACTTAAAGCTAAAAAAGAAGTGAGTGTTTAGAACTATTGGATACTAAAGTGACTATTGGAAAAACCGGGTCAAACAAAAAACCGATATTATTTCAAATAATTTTTATAAAATAAAACTTAACTTACCTAACTTAGTTAAAATAATCTGTATTTATTTATTCATTTATATTAATATTACATACATAAATGTAATGCAATATTATTGAATCATCGGCTATCAAGGCCATTATAGGTTTTTATACTATTATTAAATTATATACTAATATTATTTATTTTGTTTATATTATATGCTATATATTTACATTATATTTAGCCGTAAAGGAGATATGTAAAGAAAAAACACTTACGACCTGTGCAGGGATCGAACCCACACTTCTTCGGTTAATACGCCACACGCCTATACACAAGGGTACCGAAACCCCTTAAAATTTTCTATTAATTAATTTATCTTGATGTTCGGAATGGACATGTCGTATTTTAAATTTTCTCCATTTATATTGCCCGGATTATATTCAATAGCTTTACATGTGGCTCGTCTATTATAGTGATATAATAGTGGGACATGATTTTCGCTTTTGAAAAAATTTAAGAAAAATATGGTCAAAAAGTAGAATTAAAATTTTGCATACTTATAGGCTTAACTTAATCTGCAACTTTTAGAGTTAATAAAATAATAAATAAGTATTATACTATGTTCATACAATACTATGTTCATACAAACATACTATGTTCGGGCAATATTAACGGAGTAAATTTGAAATATGACATATCTATACCCGATAAAGACAAAAAAATAAAAAGAGATTATTGGTGGTTGCATAACACACATTCATCAGAAGTTAGTACTAGAACAACAAATTAGGTTTTAATTTAGGATAAGTAGGGTAAGGCATAGGTTAAGTTGTTTTTATTGTAATAACCAGATTAAATATTGAATTTTATAACCGAATTTTTGCAATATAAAAAAAGAAGATTAAAACATTATTTTGATACAAAAATTATTTAGAAAATTAAATTAAGAATTAGATACATAACTAACATAAAAATTACAAGGAAAGATGCCGTTTTTTATAAACTTTTTCTAGGCTAAGATATATTTAAGATTGTATTTAAAAGGTATAGAATAAATAAAAGGTTATTAATAAAAAAAAAAAAAATATGTTCATACTATGGGTGTTTAACACGAAGTAAACAAGTTTTGAAAAATGGTGTTCATACTACACAACTATTTTAAGTTTTGACAGCTATCAAAATCAAAAATGGATACTAGAAAAAAGTTATTAGGTTTATATGCCAATTATGATTATTGAAAAAAAAATAAAACTTTTTTTTTCTTTTTGCATGGTAAAATATATGAGTCTTTATTTGTACATCTTTTTTTTTTTGATTTTAGTTAGGAATTTAGTTATTAAAATGTAAAAAATAGAGTTTTACAAACAAAATAAATATTAGTTTGTAAAAAAAAAATAAAATTTGGGAATTAAATATTTTGTATTGATCATAAAAAAATGTAAAATAAAATTTTTTTTTTCAGTCCATTTTTACATTTATACTTTAACAATGCATTTAAAAAAAAAATAAAGTTATCAAACGGTTATGAAAAATACAGAAAATTTCGATTCATCGAAAAAAAAATCGATTATGTCAAAAATTTGAATATATAACCTTGAAGATAAACTAGTTTAAATATGTCAAATTTTTTCATAGAATATTTTCTTGTTAAACAAGAATTAAACTAGTTTATTGTGTTAAATATGTTTAACCGTGTAGTATGAACATAGTATTAGGTAAACATAATTAAATTAAAAATTTAACTAGTATATTAAATAATATTAATTTTAATTTAAACTTTAAAATTTTGTTATAATTTATTAATTTTAATAATTTTATATTTATTTATAATAAATACCTACATTATATTTTATATTATACTACTAGAAAATCCCCTGTGCAATTGCACAAATTCTATAGATTCAAAAACATTTACGTTATCATACTGACTCCCTTAATAAACTACCTAAAAATTTCATTTTTACATCAGCACCATTAAAAAACGTTGAAATCACTTACTTACTTGTAATAGAAAAAAAACATAAAACAAATCTAAACACATAAAATTAAAAATGTTAGGTACAGTTTATTAATTTATTCTCGCCGTTTTTTCGTGGCGATAATTTTTGACAGTTTTTTAATTATTGAGAAAAAATGGTCCAAGCTAAAAACACATTCAGGGTAAAAGTTCGTGCCGATATCTCAAAAATTGTTTGAAACACATGTATAAAGTGCACAATAAAAACCGCCGAAAAACCAACCAACACCAAGCGCTACGACATTTATTTTTTGTTACATTTAAAACACTCCCAATAATCGAAATAATTTTAATATTTGTTAAAATTTTACTCTCTATTTTTCTTTAGTTTTAAAAAAAAAAATTTTATGTCGATGAAAAACAGTTGTTTTCGCCGCGAAATTACTTCAATTACCAAAACTACTTTCAAGTCTTTTGCGTTTATTTTTTTTTTTGCTTGAAAAAAATTTGCTGAATTTATTTTCTTCAAATGTACTTTGGAAGAGGTCTTTGGTATATTTAATAAAAGATTCATGTCTCTGATAATGTAATTTCATAAATTTTCGGGGTCTTTTTTTTTTGTGACGGTCGTTTTCGACAGCTTTTTAATTTAATGGTCTAATAAATAAATTAGTACAAAATTATGAATCTATTGTGAAAGAAGGCTTCTAAAATGATATTTTCTATGTTATTTTTTCTTTTTTTTTTAAGAAAAATATCCATTTCTATAATATTTAGTAAGTTTCTGATTTCTGTTATGAAATATAATTAGCTAAGTCTGCCGAATTTTATATTAATAAAAAAAATTCAAATATTTTATGTTATATCAAAAATTCAGCTTAAAAAATCAAAATTCTAACCTAAATAAACAAAACTACAATAAAGTCTGTTGCGAAGCTTTTACCAGCTTTTATAATAGTGAAAACAAAATCAAGAATTAAATCGGCCTATTATTTTTTTCTTATAAATATAAGGCTTACTATAAACTTTGCTCTTTTCACTTTCAGGTCTTTTAATTTTATTAAGAGTATTTTTATTTTTTTCAAAACAAAGAGTTATTTGAAAACTGCCAACAGAAGAATAATAATTTATTTTTAATTTACCGCTGCGACCAGTTCATAATGGATGTGGCGGTCAAATTTAAAAATTAAAAATTTGCTTTAAATTTTGTGTCGAAAGTACTTTTTAAAAAGTAAACATTTGTGTCTCTGATAAGACTTTTAGTCGAAGATTTGTGTCTCTGATAATAAAATTTTAAATTATTAAATAAATATATAGAAATATCATCATTGCCAGTTTAGTTTACATTCAGTGTGAGTGGTTTATTATAGAAATAAAATATTTTTTTTTTATATGTTGGCAAGGTCTTATCATTATATTGTGTATATTATCAGAAATTCAATCATTAATTTCAGGTATTATATTATCTGATCTGATTAATAAATCTTATTTTTTTCCATGGCTAACAATATTATTAATGGTCTAATAATAAATTAGTACAAAATTATGAATCTTTTGTGAGAGAAGGCGTCTAAAATGATATTTTCTATGTTATTTTTTTCTTTTTTTTTAAGAAAAATATCCGTTTCTATAATATTTAGTAAGTTTCTGACTTTTGTTATGAAATATAATTATTTAAGTCAGCCGAATTTTACATTAATAAAAAAATTTCGAATATTTTATGTTATACCAGTTCTACCGAAAATTTAGCTTAAAAATCTAAATTTCAACCTAAATAAACAAAACTATTTTAAAGTACGTTACGAAGCTTTCACCTGCTTTTATACTAATGAAAACAAAATCAAGAATAAAATCGGCCTATTATTTTTTTCTTATAAATATGAGGTTTACTATAAACTTTGCTCACTCTCACTTTTTCACTTTCAGGTTTTAATTTTATTAAGAGTACCTATTTTTATTTTTTTTTTTCCAAAACAAAGATTGAAAATGCCAACAGAAGATTAATAATTTATTTTTAATTTACCGCTGCGACCAGTTCATAATGGACGTAGCGGTCAAATTTAAAAATTAAAAATTTGCTGAATTTATTTTGATTGAAAATGTGTTTTTTAAGTATTGTACTTTTCCTTTTTTGACTGTACTCACTTTTAATGAAGGGTTTGTGTCTCTGATAATACATCTAGCGGAAAATTTGGTCACTCGTAATAATATTTACTAAATTTATTTTTATTTTTAATGAACGGTTTGTGTCTCTTGATAATACTTTGAGTTAAAGATTCGTGTCTCTGGTAATAAAATTTTAAATTATTAAATAAATATACAGAAATATCATCATTGCCAGTTTAGTTTACATTCAGTGTGAGTGTTTTATTATAGATATAAAATATATTTTTTTACATGTTGGCAAGGTCTCGCCAACATCTTGTGTATTATATTATAGATAGGTAAGATTATTATCAAAAAATTTAAAAATTATTATTCAAATGTTAAGTTCTCAAATTTATATTTGGAAAAAATTTTCCGAAATAATTGTTATTTATAAAACAAAATATAGTTAGAAAAATTACAAATGTTATACTCAAAATTTTAACCCTTTATATTTATTTTCAATTATTTTTAACTTCATTTATTTCAAAAATTTCATTATTTTTCACCCATTTTTACTAATAACTTTTATTTATCGTTGACGTTATTATATTATTATATTAAGGTATAAAAAAAAATATATATATATATACAAAATTAATTACAAAATAAAAACCTTAATAAAATTCTCTTCAATATTATTAATAATAATAATAACATAGTGTTTAAAAATAATTAATCTAAAATTCATTTCAATTCAACCCCACCATATCAAAAACTAAAAATAATTCTTTAATAATTCTTTAATAATTTATTTGAATCCAATAAAATACGTCTCATGTTTTTAATGCTCTTAATTTTATTTAAAGTTCTTCAATTGAGTGTTTTATAGCATAAATATTATATTTTTCTTTGTAGTGTTTTTCAATAGTATCGCATAAACAATGAAAATGTCATGTTTTTCCTTATTTTTTTTTTTTTTTTTTGTTTTTGTTTTTATTTCCTTTTACCATTTAAAAAACAAAAAACAAAAAAACAAAAAAACTTTCTATTGACTTCTATAAAATAATAAACTAATAAAAGAGGCAAACCGAATTAGAAATATTACACCCCATTAGCGCAAAATAAAAAAAAAAAAACAAAAAAAAAAAAAAATAAATAAATAAATAAGAACATAAAAATTCAAAAGAAAATTTAAAGAAGAAAATTTTTTGTGTGTGTCTACTTATATTTTATTTCCTTTTTTTTTTTTTTTTTGTGTCTTAATAATCTATTTCATAATAAATCATTATAGTCACCTTAAACAACTCTAAATAAATTTATATTTTAAATCTAAATATACTAAATCAACATAATAATCCAAATATACATAAAATACATATAAACACAAACAATTTAGATTCTAAAATTGATGGGGTTGGAAATTATGATAAATATAACAAAAAAAAAAAAAAGAAAGAAAAAAAAGAAAATTATAAAAGTCAATAAATTAAACAACTTCATCATAAAAAAATAAAACAAAAAATCACAATTACGACATTTCTATAGGATTTCTGTAATATTTTATTAATATTTTTTTTTTTGGATTGTAATAAATTAAAAATCAAGTTCATAACATCATTATTTTTTTCTTTTTAGAATATAAAAGACATTATATATTTTTCTGTAAGTTTCTTGTATAGCTTCAATTTTCATAACCAAACAAAATCTAAAATATACTCGAACTTATAATTTTCTGCATTTTATAATTTTCGTGTACATCCAAAATATAAGTTATAAAGAAAATCACGATACTATCATTTTTTTTTTTTTTTGTTCTTTTATTTTTGTTTTATAAGGAATTATATTATTCTTTCAAGGATAACAAAAAAAAATATAATAGAATGTCATAATTTTCTTTTCCTCATTAATATTAACAATTCAATAATAAATAAAAAAAGAAAAAAAAAAAAAATTAAAAATGATAATATAACAATTTTCATCATATGACATTTTAATATTATTAATAAATATAATCCAAGAAGAAAAACATGGAACATATGAATTTTTATATGAAAATGAAGAAAATTAATTAAGTGGCAATATGGTTGTTATAAAACACTCTTTTTACCGACCGCATACAATTATGTATAAGGTAGGTATTGTTTTCATACTAAAAATTTGTACCCGAGATTTTGTCAAAAATGCATTACTTCGGTGTGGAGAAGGCTGTAAAAATTTTTTTAGCATGATGTCCGTCTGTGTGTGTGTGTGGGTGCGTGTGTGGGTATGTCTGTGGTGACGTGTACAGCTTAAACGACTGAGCGGAATTTTTTGAAATTTCATATTTAAGGTTATAACGTACATATCTCGGATTGATAAGCTTTTGTAGCAAATCGGACAACCGGAAATAAGTAGTAGTTTACTAGTGTACTTTTTAAGTTTTTTACGAATATTTCGTAACAGAAAAATTTTATGAGAAAAATTATTCAGAAAAAGTTGTTACGTAAAGAGCAACAACTTTGCCATAGAACATTTTTTGATCTGACCAACTTTAAAGTTTTTTTAACTTTTTTTTGTAAGTCCAAAAGTTCATATTATATACACTCCATGTGAATTTATATGAAAAATTTTTTTTTGTTTTTTTTTTTATATTCCTAAAAATTTATATACATAATATGTACTTGTATCTATGCATATTATTCTTTGTTGATGACATAAAATTAAAACGGTAAAATATTTGTTAGCAGATTCAATATTAATCTTATGTTTGTTTTGTTGTTTACAGTTTTTATTATTTTTTACTTTTAATATTTTTGAATGAAAAAAAAATCATGTACCTACATTACATAATAATGGAAATGGATGTATGAATGAATGCACATACATACATATGTTTTTACGATTTCATTGCTTATTATTGTTATTGAATAAAACAAAATATTGTTAAATTATTAGAGGTTATTTTGCTTTGATATAAAATTATTATTATAAAAAAAATCTATAAATTTTGGCATTGCACTATTCGGGTAGGGGCGGTCGGTCCTGTGGTGGAAACAGCTGATTTTGTTTTCTTATAACACTTTTTTTTTATTTATATTTTATTACCTGTATACCACCTACATTTTTCATTTCGTTTCATTTTATTCTCATTATTTTGATTATATTTTATTTTTATTTTAATTTGATTTATTATTAGTTCTAATATTGAAAATAGAAAAATTATTTATTGATAATTAAAAATAAGAAACAAAATATATAAATTTTATTAATAATTTTTTAAATGGTAAAAAAACAAACTCATTAACACAATATTTTATTTTATTTTATTTTATTTATTGAGTGTTTAATAACACTTATATATTATTTGAAATTATTGAAAATTTAATTTTTTTAACTAATTAAATTCTACATTTTTTTTTTCTTTTTTCTAAAAAGATGATTTTCTACATATGTAGATTCTGCATAAATATACATATATAATATGTAGGTATTTAATTGTCTGTAAAAATTTAGTTTTGTTTCTCAACTTTTCAACCCTTTTTTACCTTTTTTTACTCATTTCTTATGGATTTTTTTATATTTTTGGAGACTAACACCCATTAAAAGTTTTAAAGTATTTCTATATAAAAATGTCTAAAACTTATAATTTTTATGACCATAGTTCAAACGTATAGTAAATTTTACATTACGTTTATAACACATGACAGCCGAGCTAGATATACAGTCAAGGATATGGATTTGATCAAAATCGAGTTTTGAGTCGATTAAGTTATGTACGTATGTCCGTTCGTTGGTTTGCACTCAAAAAATAAACGAACAGGTTCGGGTTACTGTCAACTATGGTCATATGGGTATAAAAATTATAAGTTTTAGAAATTTTTATATGGACAAATTTTAAAACTTTTAATGGATTGTAGTGTTACAACTCCAAAATTTACAAAAATATATCTCAGTAGGTACTTAATTAGATAAAACATATGAAATTTTGTAAAAGATGATAAAATTTCAATGGAAGTAGAATGTGTTATGTTCGTACGAGTATCCCCGAATTGACACAGCCCACTCTACACTCTATCCTCGTTTCAATCTAAAAATGACAAAGCACAGAAAATTTCTTAAACGCTATATAATAAACCCTATAAATTTACCGTTATCTATAATCAAAATTTTGGTTTCTCTATATCTCCGAAATAGAGAAAGGTGTCACAAACATTTTCTCATAAATTTTAAGACGACAAATTATCTTTAAGAATAAGTATAATATATCTCCGAATCTTTCCTGTACTGCATTCAGTTTCGGAATCTGTTTAGGAACTAAAAGTAAATTGCACAAAATTGATTTACAAGGCATAACATTGATTTTCTTTTCGTTCGTAGTTTCTAGGTTGAACTATTGCTAAGCATATCTGCAATATACACATTTAAAAATAACGCTTTTTCAACTTTAAGTGGTTGTAGTTCCGTAATGGTTGTATAAAAAATTGTTCCATAAAATTTTGTTTCTTTTTTGAACCGTTTTTGATTGTAGCACCCTAAACAGTGAAGAAGTGTAGTAAACAAGTTAAAAAAATTATCGGTATTTTAAAATGTTCTGTATAATAACATATTGGAAATATATATGACCCTATAAAAGCTCTATATTTTATATACTGTTCACCTTTAAATTTCATGCCCCACCAAATAATATTTTGTATTAAATGTGGCAGTTATTATTTAATCCTTAACACTTAATTTAAAGAGATAATATGTTACTTTCTTAGTTTAAAATTCAACGCCCTCCTCGTGGTAGGATTCTCTTCTCTTAGGATTCTTTCAAAAGCATTCTATTATCCTATTTTTGCAAAAAATAAAATTCATTTATCATTTTATTTTTTATATAAATGAGTTGCTCTGTCCAAATTGATCAAGAAGTTCAAAGCAAAAACTACGATTTTAATCTTTACAAAATTGCCATGGAAATTTTTGAGATTTCTGGTTAAATTGTAAATATACAATATAATTAAATATATATATATAGATACATATGAGAGTAAGGACTAAAATTAAGAATTATATTAAATTAAACTTTAAATTAATCCTTAAAATGTCATTATACTTTTTATAAATTTAAGTAAATAGACTGTAAAGAGTAGATAATTGAGTCATATCACAATTTTTTATACAGAATTATGTTTTATCTTCTGATTTTATTAACTTGCAATTAAATATTTAAAAAAAAGACTATATTATTATTTTATATTAACGTATAATTCTAATAATTATAAAGAAAATTAAATATTTTTACGGTATTTAACTATTAATGGAATAATTTAATATAAAGCATAATTTTTACATCGACTTTTAAATTTTGCCATCATAATTATGATTAAAAATTTAAATAAAAAGTTTTTACTATGCAACCATGTACACAAACCAATTAAAAAAATATTCTAATATATAAAGCGTAAAGTGTTTTTCTGTTCGTTTGTCCACTATTCCATCATTTCTATAAGCTATAGCTCAATTTTACAATTTAAGGTACATTAAATTTGAAATAGCAATTTAATGGGTTACTATACAAGCCTGTATTTCTCTTGACTGTATTTCTTTAGACTGAATTTCATTTGCCTGTACTTCATTTCTCTGTAATTCATATTATACAAAAATATATTATATAAATATTCTGTGAAAGACGTGAATTCACTGAAATCCCTCCTAAATTAGATTCTCACATATATATATATATATAAATATTCTGGAAAAAGCATAAAGCCCTACTTTTGAATGCAACTCTAAAATCTCAGAATGAAATGCAGGGAAATTAAATACAGTCAAATGATCAAGAAATACAGGCAAATGGAATACAGGCATATGACACGCTCCCCAATTTAAGATACATAAAATAACAATTTAAGGTACATAAAATAACAATTATTAAGGTCCATGAAATTTGAAATAACAATTTAAGGCACATGAACAAAATGAATACGTACACAAAAAAGGAGTATAAAAGGATCATTCTATTTTGTCTATTCTGTCTATTTTATTTTGGATACTCAAGCGATAAGCACCAGTTCTCTCCAAGGTGGTTGAATGGTAAATAAATCGCAATCAATTTATGGCAATATTTATTTACTGGACTACCCCACCTGTTAGATTTCTGTTGTAAAGTCTCTGTAGTAGCTCACAAAATGTTTTGGTGATAATTGTTACTACAGTATTTCAATATAATAAGTTTTTATTTGAATTGTAATAAATTTAATAATTTGTTTTATATAATTTTAATTAATAAAGTATTCCTTTCAAACATTGTAAATTTAATAAATTCTTTTTTTAACCTTGATGTGAAATTAATATGATTTGTAAAATCTTTTAATTACATTTGTCAATAAATAATTATTGTCTGAAATTTTTTTGTGTTCATCATTTATAAATTTTTCCATAATACGTCACAAATAAATTCACAACTCCATTCATACGTCAAGATTTTTAAATAGCATTTAGCACAAATCTATTTATATGTCAAACAGTATTCATTAATTACCAAGAAGTTGAAGTTGACAGAATAATTTGGTTACAATTTGTTAACCCGTTTCGGCACTTTGATCTGTCAAAAAAAATTTTTTAGCCGAAATGTGTGAAATTCCTCAGGTTGTCTTTCGAACATTTTAAAAAGCAAAGATTTGTTTTTTTTTTTTAAAAAACCTTTTATATGTAATCTGTTAAAAAATCTTTTATTTGAAATCTGTGTTGATCTGTTGAATTCGTTGAAATCTTATGTTTTAAAAACTAAAACCAAACTTTAGGTAGACAACTTCCAAACATCTTTAACTCACAAAACTGAGTTGGAGAAATTGTTTAAAAATTGGAGAAATTGTGAAATGGAGAAATTGTTTAATTTTTTCAACTAACAGACATTTGTAAGATAAAGATTTGTGAGTTCAAACAATTGTTTGAAGGTTGTCTAGGTTCTATTCTATACCTACCAATCAAATAGAACTGAACAACTTGAACAGTCCAATGGAACAGAACAAGAATGAAACAACTTCTAATAAACGTTTGGTGTTTACTCTGGTTGCTTCAAAATTCTTAAGAACAACCTTGTTAAAATTCAAATAGGTTCTCCTAAATATTTGCTGATCAATGTTACGAGTTTAAACTAAACTTAGTAGCATTGATTTTTCTTACAAATTTTATTACAATCCGTTAACATGTTATTTGACGGATTAAGTTTATATATTTAAAATAATGTTTGTCGGCAGAGGTCAAATCCACTTAATCAATGGTTACAAGTTATTAAAATTTTTGAACATGTCGATCAGTTAGTATTGTTTCTTAAAGGTTAATTTTTAATTTTTTATAAGGAAAATTTTTGGAAAAGCAGCTTCAATCAAATTTTAAAAAAATCTATGATAAAATTTAGTTCAATTCCTTTAAACAAGTTTAAGAACATTTTTCTATTACTTCACTTTATTTAACTTTTTGAAAAAATCATTTAAATCGAAACTTCACCTAATACCATGATATCCTATAAAATATTGTCCTGTTATTGCAATTACAGATACACCAATTTTAATGGTGTTATAATGGTATTATATTGAAATTCATGCAACAATGGGTAATTCTTTGTTCGTACACTTATAAACTAAATTATTTTCTGTTCAATCAGTTTTTATTTTATTAAATTTAAAAAATATTTTATAAAATATAAAAAAAAATTGAAAAGAAACGTTGTAATTCTTTTTTATAGTGAATAGTGATCTACTCTGAACCATTACTAGTGAACCCCATAGTGAATACCGGTCTACCCTGGAATAATTTTGTTGTCTATCACAAAGCGTATTCTCATGTAATTCTTTTTTTTTTTCCTGAGCGATGATTCATCTAGATAAATTTGTTTTTTAAATTTATACTCAATTTTTGGAAATATTAAAAATTTTAGTTGGTATTTTTAAAGCGGAAATTTAATTGTTCATTTTGTATAAAAAAATATCCGTATAATGCAATAATATTATTTTAAATATTTATAAAATTATTCAGCATTTCTGTCATAAAATAAAACAACTGATTAATTTTAAATATTTTTTTTTATTTTTTTAAATTATATCATGTTTTGGAATAACAAGACAAAATTTTATTACATATATTATAATTACTATGATATTACCAGATATTACATAAATATTCCATTAACATAATAATTTTTATTTTTAACCAGAAAAGAATACTAAAAAAAAAAATCAGCTATCTCCACCACAGTACCGACAGCTATTACACGAAAAGCATAATGAGAAATTTCATAGATTGTTTACATAATAATTTATATCAAAATAAAATAACTTCTAATAATTTAATAACATTTTTCTTTTTATTCAATAACAGTAATAGGCAACGAAATAGTCGTTATGACGAAATAGTCGGGATTTTTTCATTATAAAATTACAACCCAAATGCAAAATTAAATATTCCGGCAATAAAGTGGAGAAACCCCCCAAATTCTTTTAAAATTTTATCTTAAAAAAGCTTAAATAGCATATTATAATAATTAAGGGTTCACTAGATTTGAACGAAAAACAAAATCCTGAAAAACAGTGGAGATTTCAGAGTTGGCTACGAAAACGGGCTATTTCATTTTCTGACCTAGGTATTTCCAAGGTATTTCCTTTTTCCATAATATTTATATAATACCTATATGTATATGCGAGATTCTGAATTAGGAAAGATTTTAGTGTTGGATTCAAAATCAGGGTTATTCTTTTTTTCCAGAATATTTACATATAATATTTATATGCGAGTTCTGACTTAGGAGAGATTTTAGAGTTGGATTAAAAACCAGGGTACATGCTTTCTGCAGAAATTTTGAAAATAAGAAAAGATGTTAAAGTTTATAGGTTATAAAGTTCATCAGACAGGATTTAGGGATTTGAGTGTGTGCGGCGTAATTCCATTTTTTGCGGCGTTATTTTCCGTACAAAATTTTCCAGTGTAATTTCATTTTTTTGTTGGGGATTATTTCTTCCGGGGTTATTTCGTAGAGCTTCGCAAAAAACTTAAAAATAAAACTAGTGAACTACCACTAGCGGTTGTCCGATTTGTCTCAAAAGCTGATCAATCCGAGATATTTATCTCATAAACATAAATATAAAATTTCAAAAAATTTCGCTGAGTCGTTTAGATTGTACACGTGCCCTACTGACATGTGGGTATGTCTAAACACACACAGACAGACATCACATCAAAAAAATTTTGCAGGTTTCTACGCATCGGGGTAATGCATATTTGCAATAAACTTGGGTACAAATTTTTAGTGTGGAAACAATACCTATCTTATACATTAATGTATGCGGCAATAAACAAAATAAACAACAATTGAAACTAAAAAAAAATATAATTACAATATTCCTAGAATATATCAAATAAATAAAATCATATATCATTATAATAATATTTTCATATTACATTATATAATAAAAAAAAACACTGATTTTTATACCTTATGTTATATGTTATAATAATAATATACACTTCTTGTATAATAAAAAAAAAACTGTTTTAATTTGAATAGTCAATCAAAAATCAAATAAATATCATTATATAACTTTCGATTTAATGGAACCCATCAATTATTTTGAAAAATATAAGTTATGCAAATACTAGTTACCATTTTTTAAAACAAAATTTTTACTTTAATAATATTATCACTAATTATTATTTATTTTTATTTTTTTTTTTTTTTTATTACTAACTAATATTACAATTTATTGTAATAAATTATTATTATTACATTTTCATTATTGATTTTTCTATCAATTATACAATTTTATTTTTTTTGATTTAATTTATTTTTCTTAATATTTTTTATATTTTTTTTATTTTTAATTTATGGGTTAATTTATAATTTTGGTTAAAAATAATATAATAAGGTATAAAATAATAAAAAATAATAAAAATATTTTATAAAATAAAATTAATGTGTTTAATTTTACACACCTAATAGTTAACTAAAAGAAAAATCAATCAAATATCGGTCTTAATTCAACTCTTATTTTATTATTTTAAGTTTAGGTTGAAGTAATGGAAAAACTAACATCACTGCTAATAGATGGGAGTATGTCACATGACAGTATTTAATTTGTCTAAAGTGTCATTTGACTGTATTTATATGAGTTCTTTGTGTTGAAATATATACAAAAAATTAATAGAGATGTTATAGTTAAATATAAAATCAGGGTTATATGCTTTTTTTTCAGAATATGCATAAAATATAATATATATGTCGTATTATCCGAGATTTTGAATTAGAAGGCATTACAAAACTCTTGCGTACAAAATCAGAGTTATTATAATTTATTTAGCAAAGGTTTGCTTAATAGTCTATTTATTTTAAACATTTTATTGTTGAAATAAAATACATATAATATATAAAATAAAAATTCGAAGGTATTTTAAAGTTCGGTTCAAAATCAGAATTTCAAAAATTTTTTTAGCCAGCATTTAGGGTCGACAACCCCTATTATTTTAATATGTCCTTATTGAAATATTTATCTAAAAAATATTTAGGAAAGATTTTATAGTTAGATAAAAAAATCAGGGTTATACGTTTTTCCAGAACATGTTGATATGTATGTAATATGCGAGATTCCTAATAATTTACCTGTACATTATTACAAAAGATACATTTTCTAGATTTAGTTATAAATGCGGAAAGAAAAAACAGAACAATAATAATAGAGTAAATGAAATTTAATTAAAACTTTTAAAAATTGACCTTTTTACAGATTTTATTTTCAAGCAGACTAAAAAAGTATTCTTTTGAAAATTGTAGTTACTCCATAAAAATAATCCCTTAAAGATCCCTTAAGATAATCTCTTTTAAAATTATAAAATTTATGTAATACCAAGCAAAAGCAGTTCAATAAAGTAAAAAAATTTATTTAAAACTTTATATAAAATCGGTTCACTTATGTTCAGTGTTCAAAAGTTAACAAACGTAATTATAGCCATGATAAAAAAAAACCAGTTAGGAGATCAATCAATTAAAAACAAAAATCTGCTTCGGATGCTGCAGAACAAGCTAACACTTCATACAAATTTAATTTAAATTTTTAATTACATTCATAAAATTGTTTAGGCTAAAGGTGATTATAAAGAGAATTCAATAATTAATTTTCAGAAAAATATTTCTGTATATCATATTTTTTAAAAAATTCTAAAATCTGTAATGAAAATAATTATTATGTACATTAGGTAACAACTAAATAAATTTAGAAAACTACTAAAGAAAAATTTTCAACTCTCTTAACAAGTATTCAATTTAAGAGTTTAAAAGATTCAGAAAAAGGAGAAATATTCTAAAATGGAAGAAAATGTTGATAAAGTTTTCTTTTCTTCAAAAGTTACATAACTTTAAAATTATATAATTTGAAAGAAAAAAAAACAAAATTTAATATTTTTTTTTATTTTTCTATAGAAGCTCTGAAGTCATTTTTCTTTTTAACATTACAAAAACTTTAATAAGTTAAGAAAAGTTAAAACTTAATTCAAAATTTATTCGCACGAATGACCTTTAACCTCAACAAAAATTATATAGAACTGTCATCACATTAAAAAAAAAAAAAGAAAATCTTCTCTCCTAAACTCCTTTTTTTTTTTTTTGTAGAACTTCTGAAAGATGTCGTAATTTTACACATCGTTCACAAACTTACATTATGTATACAGTATATTCAACAGTTCAATGGAAATTTTTTACATGTTTCTCACCATCACGTAATAAATTAAAATATCTTTTTAAATATTTCCGTTAATAACTTTCCTAGGTACTTAAACTATTAATCACAGTTATAAGTATATGTAATAATTACATTAAGAATAAAAAAAAAATAAGCAAAAAAAAAAAAATGTAATGTAACCTATTATTTAACACCTTAAAGGTAGTTGTTAAAGAAAATAATACAGGCACGACAAAAAAAAAATATTCATATATATAAGTATATACATATATAACGCATATATAAGTATACATATAAATGTGCAAAAAATAATGTGGCAGTTATTAAAAAAAAAAAATAACACAATAACTGAATTATAATAAAAATAACGACAAAATAAAATTGAATAAAAGAAAATTTCTAAATTTGCGTATATATATGCGTATATATACATAGTATATACATACATAATATATATATTGTAAATGTCTGAAATAGAAATAAAGTTAACGATGGGTATAATTACTATGCTGTCACGATATAAATTTTTTTTATATTAAACACTATTAAGTGTTCAGTTTTATAATACATGCGTACAAACTTACATATACACACATACATAATAAAGGTTTGTGCAATCAAAAATAATAAGTTCAAAAAACGGATCTCTTAATATATTTTATGTAGAATATATTAATTTTTGATACATTTATGTTTAACACATCTGACTAATTGAATTGTTATTATAATTTTCGTACCGATGACGCGTGATCAGTGTCGAAGCCATTATATAATAACAAACAAGCATTATAGAATAAAAATGTATTTAATGGGTCTAAAAAAGTTTTGGACAAACATTTTAAAAGTAAAATAACATAAAAGATCAATAACTTTATAGTATCTTAATATGTGTTAATTTAAGTTGTATCAGTCAGAATTAACGCATTTAATATAAAAAATAACTCATATTATTCTTATTATAACAGATAAGAATAATTAATATTTTATAGGTTACAAATTAATACAATCAATTGCAGTATTGTTTAAGTAATTTCATTTGGTGGTCTATGTAGTTTCCAACAAGAATCAGTTTTCTCTATTCGCATGCAATCGATATGTGGTGGATATGTAGGTGTTATATAAGAGCCTTATGCGATCATTATACACTTTATGCCCTTATTTATTCGAAATATATAACCACAATCTTTTCTAGATGCTTCAGTTATTCTATTTTTTACCATTTTTTAAGATTGTTGCAGCAATTTTTAGGCTAATTCTAATATAAACTAAAATTTATTGTATGTATGTATTATAGCTATTTTTAAAAAAAAAAAATAAAGATCAATTTTTGTACGAATATTACTTCTATATTTTCTTTTTGCTTGATTATTTTTTAAAAAGAATTTTTTCCATTACAACAAAATTAAAGAAAATTTCACTTGCATTCGAATAAATTAATGTTACACGTAATTTCGTGGATATGTAGGCATTACATAAGAAAATACATTTTTTTTTTTTGCTTTATAATATTTTCACCTAATTTGATCCATATTGAAGACAAGTCATATTCCGGATATGAAAAATCAATTTTCTTATATTAAATAAAAGTTGTTTTAAAAAAAAAACAATGGTAATAAACAACTATAACAAAAATAAAAAATTAAAGCAACAATCATGAAAGATGGCACAAAATATAGGTGAAGAAAAGATAAATGTCAAAGGATAATTTTATTATTAATTTAACCTTCATGAATAAAATAATTCAATTTTTTCTTTTTTATGTATGGTTTTAACAAATACACACATAAATAAATGAATGTCAATGTATATAATATATTTGTTTCAATTCTTTAAAAAGAAAAAAGAAAATTGTTTGTACCTAAAGTTAAACGATCTGAAACATGTCAAAAAGTACTTGATTTGAATCAAAACAACAACAAAAAGAATCAAAACCAAACAAAAAATGAGCTTTGACAATTTTCTTACTTCCTTTTTTCATCAATTTACCACCTTCATACTCTTATGATATACCCGGCACACCTTCTAAATAACACAACAATCTTAAAAAAAAAAAATTAGGATTAAAAATACAAAACAAAATGGTCTACCGATTCTCACCCTTAGTCTATTTTTGGTTTTTTTTGTTTCTTTTATTTTACCATACTTCTATAGAATTTAATACCTATAGTGTTTCGAGTATTTACAGGTAGATGGCTTTAAATTGAAAAACACAAAAAAAAACATAAAAGCAAAATAACAAAATGAAAAATAAAGAGACAAAAACAAAATGATTGAAGATTATCTTCGTCGTCATCATTATCGTCGTGTACAGTTATTTTCATTTTTATGGTTACTATCATTATTTAACAGGTATGGTGTGTTCATTTGGTTTCTTGGTTTTTTTTTTTTCTTTTTCAATACACCACACAGATGGTTAAGTTTATTTCAACCAAAAACCAAAATATTAATTTAAAGCTTTACTTAAATTGGAATTTTTTTTACAAAATATTTTTTTATTGGGTTTTTTAGATTAAGGAAATAAGGAATTCATGAAATTCGAATATAAGAATAAAGGAATAAATTTTAAATTATCGTTTAAGACAAAAAAAAAAAGAAACACAATAAAATGAAATTATTTTATTCTGTTAACTGTCTCAGTTAACTGTTGTTGACATCATTTTTTTTTTTTTAGTTTTATTATTTTTTTTTCTTTTGTATTTTTCTTTTATTTTAAAAAATGTAGGTTCAGTGATCTTAAAATAAGTTATGTTAAGAAATAAATTAATTTGATAAAAATGGTTATGTTCTCTATAGAACAAAGAAAAATAATGAAAAAATGTTTTCTGGTTTTTTTTCGAGCTTTAAAACAAATATCTAATTCATAAATTAATAGATTTGGTACCACAATTGTTTGGAGTATCTAGTCATTGTTGAAGTTTAATGATGTTTCTAACACTTTGAGTATAGACATTATTGCTAAATGTAACAAAAATTGGTGATAAGTTAGAAATAATTGGATGGTGAGTTTCGTTTAAAATCTTTGATTTGCAAATCAAAGAGTTAACTAATATCTTTTATTAAAGAATTATCAAATCACATGTTAGTTGAGTGATTATATATTATTTCGATGGCAAAATTACCACACGAAATTACCACACATAATAAATCGGCACAGAAAACTTTGAACGAACATAATTCCACACAAAAAAAACCGCTTTGATTGGTTTGAAAAGAAGAAAGATTGGTTGAAAAAACCAACATTCAACTTGTATCTGAAATCATAACTTATAAGACTGGGATATTTTTTAACAAATATCAGTTTGCTGATAACATACTAATTAAAAATATAATATTATAACTATTTGTAATGTATCTAATAGTTAATATTGAATTATGTAATATAAATAGTCTTTGTAAGATTTTATAGAGTAAGTTAGTTAAAGTAAGTTTTAAGATCTAAGTTTTAAATTAAAAATTAAAAAAGAAAGCTGGTGTAAAAACCTAACCTCAACCGTTTTGCTCAAATTAATTAAAATTATATAATTGTTTAATTTAGTTTTTTTTTCTCATTTGAAATTTCCGTTGTATAGACATTAAGATAGAAGTCTGAACTCTGTATTAGATATAAGAAAATTGTACTTGTAATATAAATATTTAGTTAAATAAATTGAATTGAATTGAATTATAAAAAAATTCCGAACACGGAATATTTTGCATAAGTAAGAATCCGCACATATAATATTCTGCACTAGGAAATATCTGCACTTACTTAACCATCATTTACCAAAAAAAAATGGATCCAGGTGACAAAAACAAATTTCTAAAAATTAAAACTTGCAATTCGAATCAATTTATTTTAAAAATTTACCTATTCTCAATCAAATATAAATCGAAATGATGTCTTCAGGTCGAAATATTTCCTCAAAAGTATTATCTATAGATTCATATTAATGTATTCCGATTTTTAAACTCAGTTTTAAATCAGTTCAACAAAAATAAAAACTAAATTTATAAACAAAATTTTTTAATAGGGTTCATAGTTACTATCTAAAAATACCAACCAGATGTTGATGTAGATATATAATAATTATTCTACGTCTTATCAACACTTTACTAAAAGTAAAAGTATTACATGAAATATTGCTTTATCTTTAAAATTTTCTATACAAAAATATATTACATTAAATACTATAAAAATTACATATCTTATAAAATAACATAATGGATTGCCCCTATATTATTAATTCCTACAAAAAATGACAAAAAATAAAAATTATTTTATTTTTTTAATTTTGTTCGAAACCTTTTTCCAAAAATGAAATTGACATTTATAATTTAATTTTTCTTTATTTCATTTTTTTATTTTATTTTTCAGTTTTATTGTTATTTTTTTTTTTTATTATTCTTTATATGAAAAACTTTATTGTGCACATATTATATTTATTAAATATATCAGAGATATTAAAACAAAAATTGACATTTATAGGAACAAAATAAAATTAAAACGAAACGAAGTAAAATTTTTATTTAATTCAATGAAAAATTTTTGTAAAGTTAAAATTTGTTAGATTTTGATTTTAATATGGTTTTATTGGTTAGTACAGAATTGATTTTAAAAGAATTTTTTCTTAGAAAAGGAAAAAAAAGAACAAATGCCAAAAATATGGTATAATACGGAATTTAAAAAAATATATAAAATAAAAATAAAAAAATAAATATTTTCTGTAAAACTCTTAAGTTTTCCAGGAATAAAATAACAAGAAATTCTTTTATAACATATATAAGAAATTAAATTATTTATTTAAAAATATTTTTACTTTGACCAAGTAAAAATACTTTTACTTTTTTTTTTTAAATAACTATAAATCAAAACACATCTATAAAAATAAAAACTTTTTATTCGAAACTCGTTTGCCTATATAGGGGTTAACGAAAATGGTATACTTTTCGAAAACGAATAAGTATACAAAAAACCTTACAAAGAAAGCTTGTGCAGTTATAAGATATTTGCAGTTATACGCAATAATTTCCACTGAAGTATCTGTAATAGTAAATTTGTTCATTTTACCTTTCTCTGATTGGCCATTTTTAAAAATACATAATACATATAAAAATATTATTAATTATAAAATAAATGAAAAAAAAAACTTATTTTTAAAAACATAGAACTTGAAATAAAAAACTAAGAATTTATTGTAAGTTATCAAATGTCAATGTTGATTAGTGTTAGCACTTGAAAAAAATTACCAAAATTAAAGAGTGATGGAACTTTCATAAATTAAAATAACATTTTAATATTTTCACTTACATATTACTAAATAAATGCAAATTTTAATATAGGCTTGAAAATTTTGCGCAGTTAATATAAATTTGATCTAATAAATTTTCCAATTATCCTATGAAATTAGTTTTAAAACATGGCATTAAACATGACATGCGTATTAGAAATAGACTTAAGACTCTACAACTCATTTTTATTGTTCTTCGTTTTGAAGTTATCTGTTTTCGACTGTTATAAGTGCATTATAGCTGTTTAGTGGCACATTTTTCTCTAAGTTATAACTACCTTAAAGTTAATAAACATATCTCTAAAAAATGTATATTATATAAATATCTAAATACAAAAACTAAGATTCTAATAATTTAGTATTAAATAAACTTCTGACGAATTTAATCAATTTATCGATCATTTACAGACATTTTGTCGTAGCTATATTACTTATATACCAAAATACCGCAATGATACAAAACCTATAAATAAAATTTGAAAAAAAAAAAAACCGATTCATCACTTTTTAATAAAATTAGTAATGCTTTATATATATGTAGTATATATTTAGATAAATAATGATTAAAATAAATGATGATAGAATGAATGATATTGATTGAAGACAGGAAATAAAATTATTTTTTTTTTTTGTATATTAAATTAAGTCAAAAAAACAAATAATAGAATAAGATAAAATTTTTGTTTTCATTCATTAATTATAAACAAAGACATTAGAGATTTTTCCATTCATTGATTGAATATTCAATTTTTAAAATAATCTTTTGATTTTGTTGTGCAAAATATTGTTTTTCAATTTTTTTTCAATTCAAATATTGTTCATATTGTTTTTCAATTTAAAACTTTTTTTTTTTTTAGAACTTATTAATAAAATATATTGAATTTATTATATATTTTCATATCATATAAAATAGATCTTAATCACGTGGGAAATTACTTATATCAGGGATGAGGTTGAAAAAATAGGATTTATTTAAAATTTTTTTTTAAAAATCCCACCAAATAAAAAAAAAAAAACATATTCATTTTGATTATTGAATATTTTTTTTTTCAATCCCTAACTACCTCTTCGTACTTCCATTTTTGAATTCCCTATTTATTATTATAACCCATAACAGAACAAAAAAAGTATTCATATTAAATGTTGACCTAGTTTCGCAATTCAAAGGAAACAGGAACGAACAAATAAATCATATATGATTGAAATAAACGTAAAAACTAAATTAAATTTACAAAAAAAAAAATTTTTTTAAATTAAAATACATAATTTAATATTTAAAAAAAAAAAATTTCAATATAAATGAAAATTACGAAAATTGGATATAAAACAATTTGTAAATAATTCCAATTAAGTGAAATATAAATGTAATATTTTAATATTTTACAAATTTAAAAATCTTAACTCGAGAAACTACAAATCTCTCATAATATATCCTAAATCAGATAGGTATTATCTATATTCGATGCCGAAGCATATATTCGGTACTTGAGAATTAATATTGTGCGCGGTAAGTAGTTAATAATTCTTTTGATATTAAAATCAAAACCACTCGTATTGTCATTATGTCAAGATACTTAAAGATAATTTAAAATTTGTATCTTTAATTTTTTTCAACAAATAAAAATTAATTTAAAAATGGGGCATCGGTGGCCTAGTGGATAAGAGCATATGAAATATGTTGTAAGCATCGACGGAGCATGGGTTCGGCGAATTACACACATATCGTAAGAATGATTTCCCCTTATAACATTTACAGCCACGCCTGAAAAAGAAGGCTTTGTAATTTCCTTGTCACATTTATGTTTTTAAAAAAAAATTCTATTTAATTCAATTCATTTATTTATCTCAAAAAGAGCTCATTACAGAGTGTACGCTCAATACGCTCGTACAGAGTATACACAAAATTATAAATTCACAATAAGTAACTTACATTATAAAAAAAAAAATTATATAAAAATAATGATCATAAATAATAAAAAAATGAAATTAATGCCACAAAAAAAAAAGTAATTATTTTGTTATTAATAAAAATTATGAAATTCAGTGATGACTAAACTAAAAACAAATAAACACATTTGATATTATTATAAGACAAAAAGAAGTTAACAAAAGAACAAACAAAAAAATTAATCAATTAAATTAATTTAGGATTATATGTGTATGTAGGAATATTAAAGTTCCCAAAACTGAAAATATTTGTAATTTTATTTTTAAATGTTTTAAAGTCTAAAACTTTTAATTCATTTGCCAAGTCATTCAAAAGTTTAATGGATGAGTTATATATTGTCCACCATATAATCATGTCCACCAAATTTGATCTTTATTGACGTCATGTAGATATTGGTCGCAATAAATGTCTTCTTAAAATAATTCTTTTAATTCTAAATAAATATTCAATATAAAAACAAAACTTTAACTACATCCATAATTGAAAAATTTACAAATTATAAAAATCATATTCTGTTATTATCATATTCTTAAAATCAAAAATAATTTTTATCTAATTTATTAACTAAAATTTCTTTTATTCCTCACCCATCATCCACTACACTCTTTATTAAATTTTTAAAACATTCATATATTTAAAAAAAAAAAAAACTGAAATAAAGTTATCAATGCGACCTATCCACATATTTCACATTATCAATATTATTATAACCATCTCTCTCTGTTAGTATTTTGTCACACATAACATATGATACACATAAGACAATATCAAAAACAAAACTCTAAAAATTCATAAAAAAAACATATCCCAAAAAAACACTTAACATCTAAACTATACCATATGGGTACATTATTTTAAAACAATACCATTACGAACAGTACAAACTTTCAAATAGGATTATTTTAACCCTTATTATCCAATTAAATTGAAAAGATTTTTTAAATAACTTTTATCAAAAATGAACAAAAAATATAAAACATATATGTACATACATAATCATTATCATAATTTAATAACTTCGTCTCACCTATTTCACCTGAATGTTATTAAACCTGTCTAAAAACAACACCAATATTTTGTTTTTTATACAAAATGTTAGTGTTGTTGGTTAAAATTTTGAAATTCATCTTAAATTTACAAAAAAAAAAAAAAAATATGTATATATCGTTATGGTTGTCGGAATCATACTTGTATTACTTTACTAAATAATAATTATTAGTTTATAAGTCACCGTTTTAAATTATAAATTATAAATTACCGTGCCATAACATATAAGTATTCCGTTAAAAGAATTAAAATTTTAAATAAAATAAAATTTAAATAAAATTAAGATATATTAACACATTTTTCATATAAAAATTTTTACATTGAACATATAATGTATGTAATATTTTATGTGCCAATAGAACATAACAATTTATTTAAAGTTGACTAAAGGTAAAATATTAAATGAAATACAAAATAGTAACTTTAAGTCTCCATTTTTTTCTCTGAACGCTTTTATTATACTTTAAATTATACAAAATATTTCTAATGAAATTCGAAATACATATGTAATTAATTCAACAAAATGAACATTTTTGACATAAAATGTTATGTCATTTTACCACAGAATTATGTTTTTATCTTCTTTTTTTTATAATTTTTTTGCCTTATGCTGCTTCTAAAATATTAAGTTTTAAAATTAAACAACAACAAAAAGCAAAAAAAAATAACAATATTGTGTAAAGGAAACTTTATAATATAATATGACGTATAAAATAATCCTTGAGGGCAACATAGGACCCAAAACAAAAAAAAAAATTTTTTTTTTTAAATATAAGTGATAAACACGACATCACCATATAATAATTTGATGAAGGAAAAAGCTTTAATATATTATATACAAACCGAAAGAGATAACGAAAATACTAAACAGAAAAAAGAGAAAAATAAAAAAAAAAATTAAAATAAACATACTGAAAAAATTTACCCTTGTCAATTCCCAGTGCTTCATAAAAAATTCTTCTTAGTAATAATTTGAATGGAAATATTTCGAAGTCATTTTCAATTATTGATTATTCACCATGAACCAATTTTCTTTTTTACGTTTGCCTTTTTCTTTTTTTCTTTTTTGTCTTTTTTTTTTTTTTTTAGCGTTGTGTCCCAAAGTGTCAAAGGGATTGTATATTATTGGTGTGTCAGATTGTTGTGGCATACGGGTTTATATTTTATGAGAAAATCAATCAAATAATAATTTAAAAGAAGTAAATTAAATCAATATGATCAATCAAATGGAATTTCATTACTTTATAAGTAAGTGAAGTGTTCAAAAAAAAAATCTATATATAATATATGTACATGTTGGTAAAGTGGGGAATAGTTTTTGTTCTTTCCTTGTTTTGTTTTTTTTTTTTGTTTATTTAAATTTGCCTTAATACAATTATTAGGGAAGTACTTTTAAAAATAAGGATATTTAAGATCGAATTTTTTTTCTGTTCTCTTTCGATTGAAATGTTTTTGTAGTATTTTTTGTTTCGAACCTACTTTTGCTTAAAACTGAAGAGATTTTTAAAAAATTTTTTAATTTTTTGCTACACATTGAAATACTTGAAAATATCTGACGTAAATCTATTTAATTCTTTAATGACTGTAACTGTCTTATTAGGTCTGATATCGGTCTTTAAATTGCTCTCAAACTTTTAATTGAAATTATTAATTTTTTTTTCTAATTTTTTTTTGTTTTATTACTAAAGCAATACTTTAATCCGAAGCAATTTTCCTGCAAACTTCTCAGATTACCGTTATGATCTCTTACAAACTACCTTATCATTTTTTCCCATAACAGACCATGAGCAAAGATTAAAAAATAACGCATGATCTTATTAAATAAATAAGATTAATTTGTTAAATTTGATCGAAGTAACAATTTCCGGCATCAAAATCTATACATATAATGATAACATTTATTATAATACATAACAATTAGTCGACATATAACAATTTAGTAATAAAAAATTGAGAAACCTAAATAAAATTTTTTTTTTTCTAAAATGACTTAAAAAGATAAACTGTACCAGTTAATGATTTACGATTTGACATATAACCAAAACCAAAATTCCTTAGTTTATCCGCATCAAACGTTAAACGATATTTTTATATTGTTTTTATATACTTAAATTCAATTCAATCGAGCACTGTTTTATCCTTCTTTAAACAATAAAAAAAAAAGACTTATTTTAATCTATTAAAATATATTTACAACTATACTATACTAACGTACTTTTATACTTAAAATAACTGCAAGAATTTTATGTTCATCACCTGAATCAAAAAAATAAAACAAAAAATATTCTGGCAGGCAAAACAGAGGCATATCAAAAAATAACAATTTACAACATTCATAAACTTAAAGATTGCTTTTTTTTTACACATTTACATATTACCTTCATCTCCACCTTAACTCATTATACCTTTTCCCCTAACATCATCTGTACTCCTACAGATCAATTTCAATAAATCCTTCATGCACACATCATGAATTCAATTTAACCTAAAACTCTTTCCTTTAAAATTTTTTTGTTTATGTTTTTTTTTTTTTGTGTTGTTAGTATTTTGTCTTTTATTTTTTAAAACTAACTCTACATATCATTATATAATATATATTATTTTGTTCTTTTACCGTTATTTCTGTCAACATTTTACTGTTATGTCATATTGTTTATTGTGTTGAGACGACTTTTATTCTGTCAGAAATAATTTTAACACGGCATTCACAGAGATCAGAAAAATTTTTCCATTTTTTTTGTTAAATTTTCCTTGTTTTTCTTTTGAAGGATTTTTTATTGCAAAATTAAGTATGCATACGTGAAAATATGTATAAATATACACTGATGAACAAAATAACTCATTATAATTATGATCATCAAATAACTTAAATTTTAAATATCAAAAACAGAAACAAGGAGAGCTTCTGCTGCCCACCCCTATGTAGTTTAAATTCCCAGATGGCATAATTCGGCTTATGGAAATTCGTTTGTAGTACGAACTTCGCGAAATTGAAATCATTTCCAACTTCATGTGTTCGCCAGAATTGGTGATGATTACATTTACAACGTGCAAAGATTCAAGGTGAATATTAACAACTTTCTTTACATTATGCCTGTCAATTTGAAATCAATTTTCATTCCCTAACTCAACTTCATTTGATCAGGCAGTACAGGAGTAGTAAAAGTCGTATAAACTATTGTTTGGTCGAAAAAAGGAAGTTGTGTTTAGTGGATTAAAGTTCCACACACTCATAAAGAACTCGTACTCGTTTCACTCCACTCCAATGATTCCCACCTACACTCGCAAAAAAAAAAAAAGAATATTCGTTCGTTTTCGTTTTAGTCCGAAACTCATTAACTATTAAAATCATATTGTTCTTATATTAGAGAGAACTAAAGTTTAGACAAGGAATCATGGCAAATTAACTATAAACACTTTAAGCGTTATGTTTTCCTGTTCATAGAGAAAAATATTTATTAGAACACAACATTATTTTAAACGTTGGTTGATTTGTGAGAGAATTAGTAAGGGAAGTTTATAATTAAGTTCCTTAATGAGTTGTGGAGGTCAAAAAAAAAAGATCAATAAAATAATAATGAAAAATTAAAAGTGAATTAATTTTTTTTCACACTAGTGTAAACTTGATTATTTAGATTATAAAAGAATATGAAAATTTTCATTTGTTTATTGTGTTTATAATTTTCATATGGAACAAAATAATATTGCAGGAAAATTTACAAATTTTTGTTTTTAATGGTATTAAAAGAGTGAAAATTATGAAAGAGACGAACACAGAACTGAATTATAAAACACAAAAACAAAAAAAAAAAAAGTAAAACACTTAGGAAGCGGTAAAAAAAACTGTATAATTCCTTTACTGTCTTTTTCTTTTTTACAAAATGAATTGCGATAATGTTTTATGCCTTAATTTTGTTTTACTTTAGGTTTATTTTATTTTATTTCTTTTTTAATTTTCGTCATTTTTTAGCACAATTTTCTTTTTTTTTTTTTTTTTGTTTTATAAACTGTCTTCTGAATGCTGTTTTTAAAATTAAATTTTGGAGAAATAATCAAAATAATTAAAAATGAATTTTTATATTTTTTATCTTCTTTCCGTTTTTTTGTTTTTTTTTCAGAAACATCAGATTAAAAGTAAATAAAAAAAAAATTTGTGAAAAATCTGAAGGAAAAAAAAAAAAACAAAAACGTTTCCTTACAGACAAAATTCATTTTCTCATTTACGTACATAAGAAATCCTTTTTAAAAACAATAAAAACAAAAAAAGTCAAAGAAATTTTTTTATTTTTTTTAACTGAATCTTTGATAATAAGTTAAGTTCTGAAATTTATAATTAGTAAAAGTTGTGGTACAAAAAGCAAAACGTTAAATTATTTAAGGTTTTTAAAATTTAAAGAAATATTAAAATATGATAGAAATAAAATAACTTTAAGAAAGCAAATATTTAGTATAGGGATTTAAAAATAAATCAGAAAGTACTCAGATAGTTGGTTTTTCCCCAAATATTTGACATTTTCTTCTATCATATGAGTTCATTTTTAAAATTATACTTTTAAAAATATTTTATATTTGAAAAATAAAAAAACATCGAATAAATTTAAATTTAAAATTTCAAAACATAGAAAATGTAATATTTAACAATAGAATTAATTCTTTTAATTTCTTCCCTATATACTTATATATAGAATTTATAGGATGAAGCATAATTAGTAATCGACAAAAAAATCTAAATTAAAGTTATTTTAGAAAACGAAGACAAAAAGCATGTTTTTCGAAAACTGTCTATATGTTATATATACGAGATGTGGTAAATGGCTTAACGGATTGAAATGAAATTTGAACAGCGCTTACTCTCTAATGATTACTAGATTAGCATAAAATATGTACTGTTATTATCTGTTAACTTTTGCATCAGTTTCGGCGACTAGAACTTTTAGGCGTTTCAATAACCTTCCAAATTAATTTTTATATGTTGCAAAAAGCCTTTTTGATATCAATCGAGCGAACTATATATTGTATCAAATTTCAATTCCTCTTCATATTTGCTTCATATTCATTATAATTACAATAAAAAAAAAAAAAAACTGGAGAAAATATAAATTCTAGGTTACATTTGTTTTATATCGTTATATCTTAAGATACTTATTATAAGAATATAAACACGAACTTTTGGTGTGTAGAAATTACAAGTAATTAATTGCATTTAGTTTTTTTTTTTTGTATATCAGTAAAATTGTGCTACTAATAACCCATAATTATATGACACATATGTATATAATTTTCTTCCACCTGGAAATTAAAAACATAAATTTATTTATAACTGCACATGTAATATGGTAAAGTATGAACATTTTCAAATTCCAGATAAAAGTTAAATTAACGAATCAAATACAACTATAAGTTATTCTTTTTTAATGTTTTTAAAATAACAATTGTACATATTATAACTCTTCAGAAGAAAAAAAGTAATTAAACTTTCTCAGAATAAAATTATATTTATAAATATATTAACTATTTCAATTTTTCAATCAAATTTTTGCAATTCATAAATGTCAAGATTTTAACATGAAATGCTATTTTTAGAATTGAACTAAATATAGGAAATTCCCACATAAAAAAATATCAACTTTATAGAATATTATGTTTCATTATTAAGTCATAAGATATCCTGATAGGATTCCCACTTTCTTTGTAATTATTTAAAGAAATTCTCGTTTAATTTTATGTGGGAGAATACCATTTAACCCAAATCCATTTCTCAAATAGACACTTGGTATAAAAAATGTTCGCATAATTTTCCATTTGGAAAAAATTCTTTTCAAAAAAAAAATATCATTTTATAAAATTTCATATATACTAATGGGATATTTTCCATAAGAAAAAAACTAATAATAAAATGGCTTACTTATTACTTGTTGTTCATAGGTAAGTCTTGTTTTTTTTTTAAGAACTATTTTAAGTGCTTTGTAACTGAATGTATATGTAACAAAAATAATTAAAAAGTATTTTTATAGTTGGTTACAAAACTCTAATCATCATCATAATTGCCACGATCAACACATCCAACATTACTTCATAACCAACAATATCATCTGCAAAAAATTTATGCCAAATCTCCAATTGAACAAAAGGACTTTTTGTTTTCTGTCTTGTTTACAGTTTCCTTAATTCTTTGGAAATAACTTAATACGTTATATTTGGCTATAAAGGATCTTTTTAGCACATTTCCAAAAAAATTTTGAAAAAATGTGCTTATTAGTTTCACTCTGTCCGTCCGTCCGTCCGTCCGTCCGTCTGTTTACAAAACTTCTACACCGTTAAAGATAGAGAAAAAAAATTTTAACCATAGGTAGGTCTCATAAAAAAAATAATTTTGTGGAACAACTTTTTCAAGTAGCCCCCCCCCCCCCATTACGGAGCTACAGCCCCTCAAACTTTGAAAAAGCCCTATTTTAAATGCATATATCTTATGTTCTGCTTAAGATTTTTTCAATCTGACGTCATTCGACAGGTATTTCTTTTATCTTTGTAAATTAATATCAAAATTATACAATTTTTTTAAATTTAGTATTTAAATTTACCGTTATGTGAAAACCAAATTTTGCATGATTATTCTACTTTCATAACTCCGGCACGCTTCTAGATAGAAGCTTGAAATTTTGAGGCAAGAAAGAACGTTTAGAATTAGTATAAGTTTGCTCAGAAAATTTTTTCGGACCACCCCCTGTTTATGATCTATTAGGGCTTAAAAATTGAAAATTTGCTATTTTTAAACACCTGTAACTTAGGAACCTGTACACATTTTACTTCTGCAAGATATAAAAATTAAAGATACAATAATATATTTTTACGTGTGTTAAAGGTTTATTTTAATTGTAAAGGGTTCCAAAGTTGCCGCTCTTCAAAATTGTGAAAAAGCCCCATTTTCAGATGTATATATCTCGGGCTCTGCGTAATAATTTTGCAATCTAAAACCGCCAAAAGATCGAAAATTTTATTATCTTTATAAAACAATATCAAAATTATGTAATATTTTGTAATTTACTATTTAAATTTACCGTTATGTGAAAACCACATTTTGCATGAAATTTCTTTTTTCATAACTCCGGCACCCCTTTAGATAGGAACCTGAAATTTTGAGACAAGAAAGAACTTTTAGAATTAGTATAAGTTTCCTCAGAAAATTTTTTGGTAACACCCCCTCTTTAAGAGTTATTACGCCTCAAAAATTGAAAATTTGCTATTTTTAGACACCTGTAACTTAGGCACCTGTACAAATTTTTCTTCGGCAAGACATAAAAATTAAAGCTTCAATAATATATTTTTACGTGTGTTAATGGCTTTTCTTAGTTATATAGGATTCCGGACTTATAGCCCCTCAAAATTTCAAAAATGTCTTATTTTCACGTTTTTTCTTATTACATGAAATTTTCAAATTTTTGTGTAAGTCACACTTCTAAACAGTTTGTATTGAGTTTTGGAAATGTGCGCTTTTAAAAACCGTTGGTTTACATTCTACCTTGTTTTGTTAACTGACGCTATGCCAAGTGTCTTTTCCAGAAATGATTTTATACAACTACTAACCTAAACCTTTCAAATAATTTATAACAGGTGAAATACTTATTTAATAAGTCCACATATTTACCTTTACAATACAATCTTACACAGTAACTGAAGTATATAATCATTTATATATATATTCCTTTAAAAAAGAGAAAAATTTTCTCCAGCTTATAATCAATGTTAGTACTTATTTTCAGACAATTATAAATGCTAATACGAATCAAGTGTATGTGTTTTAATTTAAAAATTAAATCTATCTTAAGAACAAAATGAAATAAATTTAATAATATTTTTTTATTACATTATTATTGGATTGGAAATATATTTTTATTTTTGGTCTACCAAATATTATTATTGAGATCATGGTATTATTAATTTATTTTTATAGATTCAGATACTTATTTTTGACACTGTATAGATAGATTTCTTTAATTTTTCAGCACACCTATTCAGATTTAGTTACATTTTCCGGATAAAAAAATTCAAAATCTGTATTAAATTGTCTATCTTCAATGTTTATGTTTTGCAGGTTTTTTTTTTTTTTTTTTTGCGAGGGTAGGTGGGAATTATCGAAAGACACTATAGGGGAGTGGAAACGAGTACGAGTCCTCTATTAGTGTGTGGGACTTTAACATACTAAACACCACTTCCCTTTTTTGATCAAACAATAGGTTATACAACCTTTAATACTAATGTACTGCCTGGTAATAGGAAGTTAAGTTAAGGAATGAAAATAGATTTCAAATTGGCAGGCATATTGTGAACAAAGTTGTTAATATTCACCTTGAATCTTTGCATGATGTAAATGTAATCATCACCAATTCTGGGGAACACATCGGGTGGAAGATGGTTCTACATTCCCGATGTTCGTACTACAAACGAATTTCCATAAGCCGAATTATGCCGTTTGGGAATTTGAACTACATAGGGATGGACAGCAGAGGCTCTTTTTGTTTCTCTTTGGAATACTTTGAGAGGAGACATCAAACTTTTAATCTCGTTAGAACAAGAATCCAACCCTATAAGGTGTCTATAAAACAGGGTAAGTACTCCTATTAGACGCCGTAGGCCGAGTGGAGAGAGCGTAGAGGTAACATTGGAATCATTTATTAGCAAATTGTTCTATTTTGTACTTTATCGAGAAATCCCAATGCCGTTTTGTAGGCTCCTGCCCAAATATGTGCATTGTACTCCATCTTTGGTCTTATATATGTTTTATAGATATTTAGGAGATCAGAATATGAAAAGAAGGCTTTACAACGATACAGGAAACTCATACACCTAGATGCATCTTTAGCTATACCAAAAATATGATTGGACTAACTTAATTTTTGATTTAGTTTCATGCCCAAGATGTTGAGCTCACCCTCATGTTGCAAGACTCCCCTTGAAAATTTAAAATTGGGATTGAAGTGTTTCTTTTTCGAGAGACTAAATAGCACTGAGTTTTCTTAGAGTTAAAATCGACTCTGTTAATCTAAGGTTTTATTAACTATACACAAGTTAATCCTTTCGTCTAAGTCTAAGAAACTTAATTTTATAGTGAATCTAATTAATAGGAATCTTAGGGAAAATTCAAATTATTATATTCCAAAAAATTAAAGTGGGTACACAAAACAGAACATTAAAGCTTAAAACTATAAAAAAGAAAAGGAAAAAGTGAAAAACACCGTTGATAAACATTTAATGACAGTAATAAATAAAATAAAAGTATATCAAAAAACAAAAAATAAAATAGACAAAACAACAACAAAAATACAAATACAATAAGGGAAACACAAACCTGAAGGATATATTTGGTTTGATAGTTTAACTTTAAAACTCCCAAGGGCAAAATAATCTAGTGTCAATATAATCATGACCAATAAAAAAATCTAGAACCTATTTTTTTTTTTTTTTTTTTTTCTTTAAAGCATAAAAGAAAAATTAAAATACATATATACATATATTAAAGATTTCATTTTAAGGATCAAACGTCTGTATAATAAATGTGTATATATATTTAAAGGATACAAAAAAAAAAAAAAAAATCTGGCTATAAACAAGGAATGTATAGGAATAAAAATTTTGATTTTTGTTTTGTTTATTGACCACATACTATTATTTATATTAACCGTATTCATATAATAAAGGAAGGAAACAAAATGGTAGAAGTCATGTTAAGAGTTCCTTTATTTTTTTTTTTTTTTTATTTTTAGTTAACTTTTCTATTTATTTATTAAAGAAAAAAGTTCAATTGTACGTGTATCAGAGTCCAACTTCTACATATTTATCAATAAAACTTTTGTATTTTTGTATCATTATTAGAATTGTTATTGGTAAATTATATACATATATATACATATATATTGATAAGAAAAAAAAAATAGAAATTGTTATCTGTTAACAGTACATACGTGTTCAATAATTTTTCAGAATCTAAAAACATCGATTTTATGTTCTTAACTCATAAAAAATAATCAATACATAACTACTTACATTCATTTAGTTACGAATTATTATTTATATATATACATATATGTATATGTTAAATATTAAATTTAATAGTTTTGGGTATTTATTAATATTTTACCATAAAAAATCAACAAAACTAATGAAATTGAATTGATTTTATAAATTAACCGCATTCAACCAGTCATTTTCATTTTAGAAATTAATTGGATACATCAAGATAGTAGCAAAAGCTGGAGTCTGGTACCATAGAGAAATATTTTTAGACTAAGTAATAAATTATAGGATAACTGCGACAGTATAAATTCTTATCTTAATTTGAACAAAAAGAGACCGCTATATCACAAAAGGGTAAAGCTGCTAATATCAAGTTCCCTTGTTTAATCGATCAAAAATTGTGTTTAAATTTATCGGTAATATTTTAATAATTTACCGGCAATTCAGTAAAGTTTTATCGTTTTCTGAATATATTATGAATAGTACTTTTCATAGTATATGGTTTACTTCCAATTTTTCATAATATTCCAAATTCAATTCTTGAATGAGGAAAAATTACTTTAATTTTTACATTTTTCTTTTTCAAAAGGAGATGGAATCATCAACTATGAAAACCTACGGCTTCTTAGTAGTGTGAGATTCTTACCCACTAAACCACCTCTCCTTGTATAGCCATAATAGCCAGTATATTTCAATGGTTTGCCCAACCAGCGTAAAGTCAGAAAGAGCTTTTTAGTAGCAGGTTTAATTGACACAAGATACAAATCAAATTTAAACATAAAACATTAGAAGTAATGTGTTTTTTGAGGGCGTACTTTTAACACTATTTCTATTTTATAAATTAAGAGTTTTTAGCACATTTGCAAAAAAAATTTCAAAAAATGTGACTATTAGTTTCACCCTATCCGTCCATCCGTTTGTCCATCTGTTTACAAAACTTCTACACCATTAAAGATAGAGAAAAAAAAATTTGAACCATGTGTAGGTCTCATAAAAAAATTAATGCTGTAGAATAACATTTTAATGTAGCCCCATCTATTACGGTGCTACAGCCCCTCAAACTTTCATAAAGTCCTATTTTTAAAAGCGTATATCTAAAATTGAATATTTCCATGATTATATGGTACAGCCATGTATTAATGAACATAATTAATGCCATTAATGCCATAATTAATGAACACAAATGACATAAGAAATGTCAAAACATAATACGCAGTGTTGCCGTTATAACAATTTTTAATTGTATATCATTCCCATTGGAAAACCCGATATATACATATAATAAAGTAATTACTTATTTTTAAATTTACTATTGAAGTTTATTCATTCATTCATCATATATTGATTTATTTAAATTTTATTTAAATAAAATACAATCACACATGAATTAATATATTATAGACATTTAAATAATGAAAATGAGTTGATATTGTTAAATTTTTATACAATTATTATAATATATATTAAAATATATTTTAAATTTAATTTTTTATTCATTCATTCATTCATTTATTTATTCATTCATTCATTTATTAATTCATTCAATAATTCACTTTTTATTAAATTCACTCATTTGTCAATACACACTTTTACATATACATATATACATAAATACATATATGAATATATTTAAGGATTAAATTATTCATACATTATTATTTCAATTCAATTCTTCAAACATACACGATGAATCTTTTTGTTTTTTTGCTTTTTTTTTTTGGTATGTAATCTATCAATCCTATAAATAAACAAATACATACCTATAACATAGATATAAAAATACATAATATAAAGAACACACGTTGTCCTTTTATATATTGAAGTAATCCAAAAGAAAATTTTTTTTTCAAGTATCATTAAATTACTTTCTTAATGCGTGAATTATATATTGAGTTAGTTATAGTTGATTCATCATTGCTTTTTAATGCATCCTTCTTTTCTGGCAATCACTAATATTAAACTATTATCTGACTCATGGCGCAGTGGCTAAATCGCCAACCTTTCAATCGAAGGGTCTTGGGTTCAAACTCCGGTCAGGTCATATAAATAAAAAATATGTAGTAGTTTTATATCGTAATAATGTATATCGTATAATTAATAGTAGTAATAATAATAATAATGATATAATCTTTGGTTATATCATGCAAGTAAGGTGTTATATACTGTTGCACGTTGTAATCCACTGATGGCGCTGACTCTGTAGTAAAATAATAATAATATTAATAAAAATATTAATACCAATAATAACAGCCGCTACAGTGACAGTGGGGGTTGCCTTCAATAGTTGCCTCATGTAGTTAATATATACTACTACTACATGTTGTAACTGTTGTGACGGCTTTAGTCACTATGCTAACACAAAATAATAATAGGCGGATTCATTGTTTCCTTACAGTCCCACTCCCAATTCAATGTTTCCGTATCCATTTTCCTATCCTTTCCTATCCCTACTCCCTAGCCAATATACTGCGTTCGCAGGTAAGGGTTTCATCCCACTATATTGGCTAAAGGGGGAGGTGGGTTTAGTCAGTAAGAATCTGACACTACCAAGGGGAAATTCTTGGTGTCTTTGGAAGATTCTCACCTCCCTTAGGAAAAAAAAAAAAAAAAATTTTTGAAAAAGGACGTATTTGGGGTATAATAGCAACTGCCGATCGTTTCCCGATTAATATTTGGATCTTTGATTGGTCTCCATTCTTTAGTTAGTAGTATCTTATAGTTTTAGTTTAATAATACTATTTTATCAGGGCGTTCAATCTCCTTCTTACCATATTGGTATATATATCATCTGTCAAACATTCATTCTCTAATGTACAGCGCTTTTTAATATTACCTACAAAACTGCCTGCCCATATTTTTAATCATTGTTTATTTTGGTCTGTTTTTCCATAATGCAGTATCCAGTGACACTACTTTTATGACATTGCTCTACTATCACTCTTTTACATGAAATTCAAAAATAAATCCATTTTGTAATCTAATTTAAATAATTTAGGCAATTAATGACAATTAAAATACCACAACAATATTAAATAAACTTCACCCGCCCTATCTAATTCTACTTTATCGTATTATTCCTTTCTCTTTTTATCATATTATTATTATAATATTAAAGGTTTTCATTACAAAAATTATATTTTGATATTTTCGTGATTATTATTTTTATAATTTTTTTTTTTTATATTTTATGCTCATCTATTATAATATAGGTTATATATGTTTGTATGTGAATACGAGTATTATTTACAAATCGATTTAAGTTTTTTCTTTGTTGTTTTCGTTTTTACTCCTACTTATAAAAGAAAAAAAATTTTTTTTCTGTATAATGTAAAGTGTGTATGCGAATTAGAATTACAAATCAGAAGAATTGCTGTGTATATATATGGGAGGAATTTTCATTCATCCTGTTTTTTTGTATTGTCATGTATGTATTTTTTTTTTTCATTCACTTTTACTGATATGAATATTATGTGTTTGTTCACTCATCCGTTTTTTGTCACATTTTTTTTTTTCTTTCAAATTTTCTTTTCTTCAAATCTTAAATATTTTTTTTGTTAAGAATTTTTATACAGTTCAATTGCTCAAGTGTATTGAATTGGATTTTTTTTGAAAAATATTTACTCTTATAAAAATCTTATAATCTTGAATAATATTTTATATCACTTTAATGAGTTTGATGTGTTATCATCACATCATTCACATGTGTTTGATGTGAAATCACTTTACAATCGTTATGTAATCTTTCAAACTCTCTATAAATATATTATTAATAAGCTAACCGTGCTCTAACTGTAAAAACAATACTATTTATGTATTTATAAATATTGTGTATTATTATATTAGTCGTGTTTTTGGCTCTTAAATCTATTTTGGCTGACTTTAAATACAGTGATTGATTTTAAATTTTTCTCCTCATCAAAAATTGCATATATTAAGGCGCTTTTTTTAATGACAATATTTTCATACGAATTTTTAGAAACGGTAAGAATATTAACGGTTTATTTTCTTTTCTATTTCATTATGAACAAATATTTAATCTAAGTGAATATGTAGAGGGCCACAATTCTGTGTATATTTACAATATAAGTATACATATATGTATTGAAATAATTATACGTATTTCTTTACATATACGTGTGCTTACATTATGGGTTAAAAAAAATTTAAACTAATAGTAAAATATTTGTCAAAGGTTATTTTTGTTGTACAAATATATATTTTCGAACAAAACCATTTATAGCTATAAATAAGTACCTACTAGAAAACAAAAAAAAAATTAAATAATAAGAGCAGTGTTAATTTTGTTTAACAAATTTCATATATACAAAAAAAAAATTAAAATAAAATTGTTAATAATCATATTTTTATAAGAATTTTTCCTATTAGTACACTTAAATGATTTTTAATGACTTAATTATATATTACCTAATTTTTTTAAACGATAAAATTTAATTAACTATTAATCAAAAGAAAGATGAAAAAGATGGAAAATATTTCGGAGCAAAATGAATTAATATCTTGTTTAACATTAAGTATATATGAATAATAGGTACTTATTTGGTTTAAATAATAACTAATTGCATTCAATCTTTACATGATATTATAAAAGAGATCAACTGAATCTATGCTCAAATTATCGAACGGTATCACTTATCCCACATAACAGCTAATGTATATCCATACTATCATAATTCAATCTTCTAATCTTTCAGTTCTTGTAGAGTTAAAAATAATGAAAAACATTCCCAGACGAAAAAGCAAATTAGGAAAACTTGATGAATAGAATAGAAGAGTAGAGAAAGGAAGTTTTTGGTAGAAAAACATCTTATTAAATTACATCAAAAATTTTTTTTTCGGATTGAATCGATTATTTTTTTAATTTGAAAGACCATGGAATCCAGTCCATTTTCAATTATAATCATGGATAATTTCTAAATTTTTCAAATCCATTTCATTATTCAAAATAATTAATTCACTTTTTATTTTATGTAGAAAATCCCCAAATTACGTAGACGTCCATTAAGTCTTTGGTACTTCGACTTTAATTAAAAAATTTGAATCATACTAAATATCGATTCTCCAATAATCTTAAAATATCGACAAAAATATCGACTTTAATTTAATTTTTATAGAAAAAAGAATAATGTCCTAAATTATTGTGCAAAGAATTTATAATACGAGACCTACCTATTTTTTTATCGAAAATATTTTATAGACCTTTTTAAATAGTTTTAAGATTTTATTTTTCTACATTTCATCATTTCACATTTTTACTTTTAAATACTTTGTTATTAAAATATTATTATATCACTATTTTAAATATTTTGACATTGAAAGAAATGCTTGCAAAAAGAAATAATAAGGAGGGATTTTTAAGTTGATTGGATTTACAATCAGTGTTATACCATTTTTCAGAAGATAGAATTTTGAAGAAGAAGAAAAATAAAATTTTGAATTAGAAAAGATTTTATAGTTGGTTACGAAATCAGGGTTTAAATAAATTGTTTAGCAGCGGTTTGTAGGCGGAAGCACTACCATCATCATTGCCAGTAACATTTATTTTTAACTCTACATTTTTTAAATTAGTATTTTGTCCAAGTGTACATTTTGGAAATGACATTTTAAAAATCGACAAATTATACACAACCCTTACACTTACACAACCCTTTATGTACATTTAAGAAATTGATTTTAAAGCAGTTACTTCCTCGAAAACACTTTATAGGCTCATTATAATGGATAAAAGCTATTTGTAAAATTTTCAAGGTTATAATAAAAGGAGTCATCTCTTTATAAACGTTTAAACATAAAAATTCATTACAAAACGGCATTTCCCAAAAACATATTAGGCCCATTGTCTAAAATAATTTTCTGTACTATACAATGATTTTATTTTATGTATAGTATCAAAAAATGTTTATTAAATAAAAGAACAACGGTAATGGTTGATCTTTTTGTTTTCTTTTACATACCAAAAGAAAAATTAATTGCCATCCTTAAGGCGTTATTTTTAAAAAAATTATGAAAATGAAAAGCAAAATAAAATAATAAATAAACACACGCTTTTATTTATTTATTGCAAGAACGAAAACATATGATGTTTGTTATAATGATGTTGATGAGGATGAAAAGTAATGATGATAATAATAAATAAGAAACATAATATAACGAATTTAAAATGTTTTCTCTTTATTTTGAGTTTATTTTAGGTATTTTTTTTTGTATATATAAAGGAAAATTTGTTTTACATTAAAATGGAATTCGTTATTTTTTTTTTTGAAGGGCATAAAAGCAAAATTAAAACACACAACACAATTTGCATGTTAAGATCCGATTATCTTCTTATTCCATTCATTTTTTTAATTTTCAAAAAAAAAAAAAAACCAAAAAAAAAAATAGTAACCTTCACATCATATTATTCAACAACAAAATTTGAATTTTTCATCTCTTTTAGATATGTTATCCTTACAATAACAAAAAATAAAAAACATATAAACTACTATATGTGTGAACAGGATATTTTGTTCGTAAACTAATAAGATAAATTTATATGATAATTATCTTTAAATTGCATTTTATAAAAAAAAAAAAACATTTCAAACAGTATATTTGTAACCGTTGACAATAAAATAAATATTCACTAATTTTGCTGGGTACTGGCTACGAATTTTATATCACAAAAAAATCGTAATTTAAAACTTAAGTAAAATCCATTTATAATTTATAATTAATCACTACTACTACTACTGCAGTTATAACCTCAGTCTAGTGCCAGGTCCCATTTTAAATGTTATCCATATTTTAACATTTTAAATTAGACAAACATAAGAAAAATAATTTCAAAAAAAAAAAAATACCTAACGTTTAGACTTAATTTAAAGCTATCATTTTTAATTAAAATATTCAGAATCAGGTGCAGGTCGAGCGTGGTAGCCAAACGCTCTCAATCACCAGTCATTTATTTTTCCACAATTTTTATACGCGTATGAGCCCGTATTAAATTTTCCATTACGTTTTTAAAACCTTAAAACGGCCCAGATGAGATATATAATTAAGTATATTGATCGAATCAGAATTGAATTCTGAGTCGACTAACCTTCTACATCTGTCCATCCGTCCGCCCGATACCTAAAAAAATAAAGAAGCTTGGATTCAAAAACTTATGTGGAACTATTAACCTAGAAATCTGCATAATCAAGTTTAATGTCAATAACTTCAACAAAATTTAGTTGGTTCGGAGTAATAAGTTCGAGTAGCTGTCATGCAACTCCAAAATTTACATAAATATATCTTGGTATTTAATTAAGTGAAACATCTGAAATTTTATAAATGATGATCAAGTTTTATGGAAACACCGTATATTATGTTATTACGAGTATCACAGAGTTGACACAATATATTCTATGTAATATGTAAGTAAATAAAATAAAATAATTAATAATAATTATGGTAAAAGTTATATTGAAAGTTAATATATAGATATATAAATAGAATTTATCTTTAAGGTTGGGTTAGTGAAGAATCAAAAAATAAAACAAAGAAAAATCATATTTCTATAGTAAAGATGTATGTGTAAACATGCACATGCATTGCATGCCCTAAAGTCATTAAAACTACAAATGTTCTAAAAAATTTTCCAAAAATTTCAATCTTTTTTCTTTACTTAATTACTTAATTATTTTTTTTTTTTGTTTTTGTTTTACAAGAATAATAATCGTAATGTAATTAATTTATAATATAGACTATCTTTATCTTAAGAATCTGTAATTAAAAAGCGCCTATTATTTATATATCTCTAAATAATTTAATTGTTGATTTTTTGTAAGATAAGACGAATAGAAAAGTCATATATACATTTATAGGTAAGTAAATATGTAATTTTTGATTGAATATTCATCTTTAAAATTATCAATTTTAATATTTAAAGTCTTCTTAAAGATTTTTTGTAATATATAAACTTTTTAAATTTGAACCCACACTAGCACCTGTTCGATTATTAGTCCGATGCCCTGATCACTTAACCATCATCATGATCATTTTAGATCATTTTAGAAGAATTTGAAAGATTAATTCGATCATTCAACGGAAATTTTTTTTCAAAACAACAGAAACAAACTTATGCAATTTTTTTAAATTTTGTATTTAAATTTACCGTTATGTGAAAATCAAATTTTGCATGATTTTTCTATCTTCATAACTCCGGCACGCTTTTAGATAGGAACTTGCAATTTTGAGGTAAGGAACATTTAGAATTAGTATAAGTTACTTCAGAAATTTTTTTTGGACCACCCCCTGTTTATGAATCATTAGGGCTCAAAAATTTAAAATTTGCTATTCTCTGTAACTTAGGCACCTGTACACATTTTCTTTCGCAAGACATAAAAATTAAAGCTCCAGTAATATATTTTACGCTTGTCAACGGTTTCTTTTAGTTGTATAGGATTCCAGAGTTACAGTCCTTCAAAATTTCAAAAAAAGGCCTATTTTTATATGTATATATCTCAGGGTCTGCGTAATAATTTTACAATCTAGAAACGCTATAAGACCGGAAATTTTTTCCCCTCTATGAAACAACATCAAAATTGTGCAATATTTTGTAATGTTTGGGGGCCTTGGTGGCCTAGTAGGTAAGACCGAGGATCTAGTGGCTGTAAACACCAAAGGAGTGTGGGTTCAAATCCCACACACGTCATAAGAATTATTCCCCCTTACGACATTTGCAGCCACTCCTGAACAGAAAAGGCTGTATTCCTGTCCACATTTATGTGGCAGACATTAAAAACAATATATATTTTGTAATTTACTATTTAAATTTACCGTTATGTAAAAATCAAATTTTGCTATTGCTTTTTTGATATTTCTCTTTTCATAACTCGGGCTTTTCATAACACTTTTAAATAGGATCTTGAAATTATGAGACAAGAAATAACCTTAAGAATTAATATAAGTTTCCTCAGAACATATTTTTGTACCACCATCTGTGTAAGAGGTATTACGGCTCAAAATTGAAAATTTACTATTTTTAGGCATCTGCATAAATTTTTCTTCGGCAAAACAAAAATTTAAAACTTCAGTAATATATTTTTACGTGTGTTAACGATTTTTTTTAGTTATATAGGATTCCGGACTTACAGCCCCTCAAAATTGCAAAAAAGTCCCATTTTCACATTTTTCTAATAAGTATGAAATTTTCAAATTTTGGTGCAAGTCACAATTCTAAGCAGTTTGTATTATATTCTGGAAATGTGCGCTTTTAAAAAATATTGTTTAACGTTCTGCCTTGTTTTTCTTACTTTCAGCGTTTTTCGATGACCAAAGCAATATACAAAATTTACAATTTAAAAATTCAAATGAATCAAAATACATAATATTTTTATTTGTTGTTTGTTAAATTTTAAATATTTTAAACAAGCGTTGGTATTTTTGAGGAATTCTTCAAAGGAACATTTTTTGGCTAATATATTATTAAAAACAAAAATAGAAACAACAAAAGGTAGATATTTGGCAACCAGAAGAAAGATAAGTAAAAACAAAAACAAAAAAAAAAGAGAAAATGATGTCCATTTCATTTTCTGTATCAATTGTCCTTGCACATCCTTAAAAAAAAATATTTATTTATTTATAGCATCAAACAAGTGGATCCTTACTTATTTTTTTATTTTTTTATTCTTTTTTAGGTTTTTTAAGTTCTATTGTTTGCTTATTTTTGTGCGGAAGAATTCACTCCAAAAATAACAAAATTTAAAAAAAAAATTACAAGGAAACAGAACAAAAAAATAACCTTTATTATTACTGTAATATTGGCAACTCTGCTTTAACGTGAAGTATAAAAAAAAATAATTTACTTAGGTTATTTATCTGAAAAAAGGACATTGCTAGCCGTGTAGTTAAGCACATGGAGTATCAACCGAAAAGTTCAATGGTTCAAGGATACAAATCCCCCCTTCTCTCTCGGACCCCTCGAACCAAATACCTAACGAATATTATTATAACTTAAACAAAAACAAAAATTTAAGTATGTAAATGATCTACAGTAGATTTGACAACTCATAGTTTTAGTTATGTGATTAATTATATATTGTGGCATTAAATAAATAAATAAATATTTGAATTTTTTTTATTTTTTATGTAGACAATCCGAAATAAAAATACCCACGAAAGGTATAAAAAACTTCCACAAATACTGAGCTAGAAGAACTTTTTCTGATTTTAATATTTAACTTGTATCTACTAAAAAATCTACTAACGAAAGGGAACGGAGTGGGAAAGCTTAAGACTAAGGATCAAGGAAATAGTAAGACAGAAATGAGCATTTGAATTTATTAAAAATAATAATTTCAGATTTTCTAAAACTCAAAATGAAAAAAAAATCAAAAAATAAACAAAAGAACAAAAAATCTTTTGAAACTTAAAGAAATAAAACAAAATTAATAAACATTAAAAAAAGGAACAAACTTTTTCCTGAAAAGTTGGCAACAAATCAGATTGACCATCATTTACTCAATGAATGAATATCAAAAAGTTTTCCATTATCTTTTTCTTTATTTTTTTTTTTTTTGTTTTCGTTAAAAGTTTTGAGCGGAAAATGAATATTACATGGGAATACTTTATAAAAAATACACCGCCTATTAAGTTATTCCAGGAAAACATACATTATACACTGAATTTTTTTCCTTTCTATTTATTTTTTCCTTGTTCCTCTGTTTTTATCTTTAAATTTTTTTTTTGGTATTTCTAAAAACTGCCCTTGTATTTATATTATAATAAGAACAAGTCGACCATCAAGGACGAAAAATATTTACAACTACAAAGTTATAAAAAACAAAATCTTAGAAAAGAAAAACAGTTTAATTGCAGAAAAATAAATTTAATGGTCCGTTTAACTAATAAATTTTGGGGCGAAAAATTATTTTAGCTTGCCTCACTTATATTTAATATGAATATCAATTGGAAAACTTTTTATTAGTAATACAATATCAAATTGTAAACTACTTAGTTGGCAAGATTAATTTAAAAATTGAGTATAGGAAGTTTGCCAGCTCTTTGTTTGTTTATTTGCACGGTGTACTCGATTGTATCTCAGAACCGCAAATGAGATGCGCCGTATTTTTTCTTTTGGATTCATTAATCCATCCAGCAGAAAAGTTATTTGGTATTTGGTATTATCACTGAATGGTATTTCATTCTTTTGTTGTTCAAGTTAAACGAACAGTCCGATTAAGTTAAAATTGCTAAGTTAATTAATGATTATAATCAATTAGGTTCGACACTTCGTATTTGTTAAAAATAAATTCAAACTGAATCGTATCAAGGCCTTTAAAACTAATCGTAACAAATTTTTGTCAAGTGTATGTAAAATTTGGATTCTATCAACCTGAATTGTATTTTGTCTGGCACTACAATTTTAGAAAAAAATACTTCCTTTGATTATACTCTTATTGTTTAAATTTTCTAAAAAAGTTTTCTTTCCCAATGGATTACTCTGAAATTAATGTGATTACGATCCGAATAAATCTGTTCTGGGATTCCGATCTGTTAAATTGTGCTAATAAAGTCTATTGTTACCATGTTTACAGAGTACTTAAAACACACCTGTATCAAATTTTTCAATTAGTTTCATTAATTGATTCTTATTTCTAGTACCAAATCTATTTTGTATCTTATTGATTAAACTCAAACTTTTGAGAAGAACGATTGAAAAATTAATCAAAAAATCATAAAATGAAAAATATAGTTAACAGTAATCCGGGCAACCCGCCGTGCCGTGTGAAAATGTTTTGGATAAATGACAACTGACTCAAAGAGAAAAAAGTCTTCCAAAACAAAAAGGAACAAAACCAAAAAAGAAAATTAAAAGTTTTTCTTTAAAAACTTGATAGCTTTTAAAAAAATGACTTTACTGTTATTGTTATTTTTTTTTTTTTTTTTTTTTGTTTTATTTTTATTTTAAAGACCCAGTTTCGGACATCTTAAAAAAAAAGTAAGATGAAAAAGGATTCTGATACTGTATATTTTCTACAATTTATCTTGAAACAGTAAGTAGGATAGAAAAACAAAAAGATTTTTATGATTTTTCTTTTAAATTTTTTTAAGAAAAATTAGTACAAAACACAATAAAAAAAAACAACTTTCCCACCAACTTTTATATGGTTCATATTGTGAAAGCTCTTTTTGCGTTCTTTCAAAGAAAAAAGGATAGGAAACTTCCTACTATACTCATCTTTTATCTCTCAATTTGTTTATTTTTTTATTAGCTGTTAAAAATTTAATCATTTGAGAAAATAAAAAGAAGAAAAAAATAAGCAAAATAATTATTTAATTAAATAAGTTGTTAACTGCAAGAAGCTTATTAAATTTTTGTACAAAAAAAAGGGTATAAATGATATTTACTTGGAAAATATTATGGTGGAAAGTTGTTTTTTTTTTTTTTACTGACTTTTAAAAAGTCCAATTTCCAGGTTTTTTTTTCGTTTTTAATTTGAACAAATTATTTACAAAAAAAAAAAAAGAATATCAAAAATTTCAAAAAGTTTTCATTTAGGTCTGATTACATTATCTTAATAAAATCTCAATTTGAGTACTATAAGTATAAGAGTACCAGTGTTGGTAAGATTATTTTTATAACTCAAAAGCTATCATTTAATATGTTTTCTGGTTTTTAGTTATTGTCAATCTTTGTTAACGTTTGATTTTTTTTTAAATGTTATTCAGATTTTTTAAATTTTACTTTCATAAAGTTTCTTCCCTTTTTTTCTTTACACCGTTATAAAATTTCCTTTTTGCTATAATACTAGTTTTATTTAAAGGTTGTTTCGTCAAAATTCTTCATTTAGCTGAGTTTATAGTTTATTTTAATTTATATTTTATTCTTCTAATACAGGAAATAATAACTTTTGTTATATATTAAATTTTTTTTAGATAACTTTCAACTTTATTTTCTACACAATTAAATTGCATTAAGCGTAATCTATATTTTTAAAAAGAAACAAACGTTGACTGTAAGAAAATTTACACAATTCTTTTTTTCGAATACTCTTATTTTTTATACGAAAAACGAAACTCTATTACAAATGTAAATGTAGTGAAGTGCAAGAGCATTTGTTTTAATAAAAAGTTTCGAAAGAGAAAAAATAAATGGAAGGAGTATAATTTTTTTATAAATAATTTTGTTAGTGTTCTTCTCTTTTAATTAATATTAAATTAATTAAATAAACAAAATGTATAAAAAATAAAATGTTATGAAAAAAACAAAAAAAAAAGAAACAACCAACCCATTAACTTTTTTGTACACCACTTCAATTCGTTTTAAATTTAATTAAAAAAGAGAAAGAAAGATTAAAAATTTCTTTATTCTTTATTTTCCTTTTTATTTCGCCTACAAATATGCAAAAAAAAAACAAGCAAAAAAAAAAAAGATTTTTTTAATTATTTATACTTTATTATGCTTTATTTAATTAGAATATAGAAGTTTAAATTTATATTTTCGTATGTTATCAAAATTCCGAAATATCAAACTTCTGACTTTTAATTTTTTAATTCTGATTTTGCATAATTTTGATTTTGCACAATACCAGGCTAAAAAATTTCTAGGTTTTTCTAAAATTTCTTACAAAAATAATACAAATATAAACAAGTTTATAGGTTGTGTGAAGCGGTGTATCAGTCACATTCATATATCTCGGACTATCGAGAAAACGTGATATCACATTTCTGATTTCGTAACTCAAAATTTTATAATTAGAATTTTCTTACCCAGATTTTTGAAATGCAGAATTTTTTAACACAGAATTTTCTCATTCAGAAATATTTACCCAATCCTTATATTTTTGTTATTCTTTTTTAAATTTTTAATAAATTTTTATGTTATTATACAATAAATTTATTTGAAGACCTTTTCTAACTTTACAATTAGTTAGCTATATAAAATCAATCGTTTTTCTTTAAAAAAAAAAGTTATAATATCGCAATTATCTTATTTTTATAGAATATAATTTTTAAATTTTTATATAATTATAATTTTTTTTTTATATATATTATTTTTATCTTAATTTTGTTTTATTTTGATTTTTTTTTAATAAAATAGTGTATTATGCGTCTTTAGCACATTTTCAAAATTTTTTAATATTCTTATCATTGTTTTACAAATATATTATTTTATTGAAGCCTACATGAGAAAAAACAAATTAAATTTGTAAATCTGTTAACTACAATAATTTTTGTTTTCGTAAGGGAAGTGTGAGTTATCCAAAGACACCAAGAATAATCCTTTGGTATTGTTAAATTCTTACTGACTAAACCCACCTGCCTCTTAATCAATATAATGGGATGACACTTCCAACCCCTAACGAGGTAGATCACCTAGAGAGTAGGGACAGGAGAGGATAGGACAAGAGTAAGAAAACATGAAATTTAAAGTTAGACTGTAAGGGAACAAAATGAATTCGGCTATTATTATTACTGTTTTGCAATCAGTGAAGACAACTATCAACAATTATAATATGCACTAGCATATAAAATTTTCCTGTATAAGGCAGGTAATAATTGTATACCTTCACTGTCACTGTAGCAGCTACTATTTGTGGTATTAGTATTAATTATTACTATTATTATTTACTACAGAGTCAAGGTCATCAGTGAATTACAACTGTAATTCAATAAGTATTACATATTGCAATAAATTTTTATTACAATAAGTTGAATAGTAAATAAAAATGAGATAGCATCTAAAAACTACAGTCATATAAAGCAAATCGTGGCTTAATAAGTTTTTAACTTTGTTAATAATTAAAAAACCGGAACTTTGTTCTATATATTTGAAATTTTTAAAATAAATATTTAAAACAGAAGTTATTCTGTAATTAAATTTAAACTAGCTTGGAATTTTGATTATATATAGAGCTGGATGAATTTATAAAACTATACATTGTCATGCTATAAAGTTCCTAAAGTGTTAACACTAGTGTAACAAATGACTAACGAGTATCTTACATGTTAAAAAGGACCCGTTTTTAAATTAAATTTTTAATATATAGATCAGGGGTCTCGGTGGCCTAGTGGGTAAAAGCGTATAAAATACGCTGTAAACACCGAGGGAGTGTGGGTTCGAATTCCACACACGTCGTAAGAGTTATTCCACCTTACGAAATTTACAGCCACGCCTGAACAAGAAAGACTATGGAATTTCCTGTCCACATTTATGTGGCAAAGAAATGCATTACAAAATATATATATATATATATATATAAAGCGAATGGGTAAGCTAATCATTAATAAGTAAACTTTTTTTAATGGAAATTTTCTAAATTAATAAAAAATGAAGTTCCTCTTCTTTTGACAGAACATTTGTAATTACTAATTAGTATACCACAGCCTTAGTTAAACTTTGTATTATTTAAAATCAATATTTTTAAACTTTCTAAATTATCACAAATTTACTTTTTATAGTGCTAAATTTGCTAAATTGTTTTTTACAATATATTTTATGATTATAACTATTGCTGTGATTGTGGCTAACAATCTGGAATAAACAAATAATGAATGACTTTTGAAAATTTCTATTTAATTTTTACACACAACAAAACTTAGTGATAATTTTTTATCTTATCTTAAAAAGATAAAATATGCTTGACACAATGATAAGGGAATAAAATATTTTGAGTGCTTTTAAAATGGTTTTTTATTTTAATATATCATTTTCTTATATCTACATAAAAGGGTGACTATAACTAATTTTTTCAGTTTGGTAAAAGTTTTTAGACCAGCAAAGACATCTTTTTTTGTTGAAGTTAAAGAAATTGTTAAGATAAAAAAATGGAAACTAATAGATTTTTTACTCTTAATAATGGTTTAAAAATGCCTAGTATTGGAATAGGAACTTGGATGGTAAGAATATAATTTTTTATACAGGGTGACTAACTATGTAAGTTTACGAAAAAAGAACATAAAAATGGAGCATAAGACAAGTAAAAAAGAATTTTAACTTGACATAATTTTTATAAGATTAAGATAAGATAATTTTTATAAATTATTCTTTAACAAAAAGTTTTAACATTCTTAAGATAATCTGAACCAAAGTTAAATATGTTTTTATTAAGTAATTTATATCGATTTTTTTCTAATAAATACACAATTAATGCAAGATTCATTAAATAACAACAAAAACTATAGATTTCATATTAAAATTAAGAACAGTCTCTAACTTTGTTAATTTAATACTGATAATTTTAATTAAAACTAAATAATTAAATTTTCCGATTTTGCAAATTTTAAACGAGCTTTACGTAACAAACGTTTCAAATTTTATTATAAAAACATTACGCTTTTTTCACCTTTTTTCTTTTTTCGTGACTTTTCACAGTCGACCATTTTATCTTTAAAGAATTTAGAATTTATCAACTATAAAATGATTTTCAGGCACCAGATCTTGAAATTGAACAAGCGTTAAATTTAGCATTACAAGCTGGATATCGTCATATCGATACAGCACCAGTTTATCTTAATGAAAAAATAATCGGTCAAGTTCTTAAAAAGTGGCTAGATTCTAATCAGATTAAACGAGAAGATTTGTTTATTGTTACAAAATTACCAGCATATTGTAAAGTTACTATAAATTCTATTAACATTCCAAAATAATTTTAATTACCTTTTTTAATCTGCAGCAATTAGTTCAGAATGTGTTGAAAAAGAACTAAGAAAATCTTTAAGTGATCTGCAGCTGTCTTATGTGGATATGTATTTGATTCATACACCATTTGGTATACCAAAACCAACAGAACCTGGACAATTTCAACGTGATAAGAAAGGTGATATGCTTATAGATCCAACAACAGATATAATTGCAGTTTGGCAAAAAATGGAAGAAATGGTAGAATTGGGTTTAACAAAAAGTATTGGGGTTTCAAATTTTAATAAAAATCAACTTAAGAAATTAATTGAAAATTCTAAAATTATACCATCAAATTTACAAGTAAGTTAATTAATTATTCTCTCATTTCAATTTTAAAATAATTTTAATGGAATTTTGCAGATTGAACTTCATCTTTATTTACAACAAAAATATCTTGTTGATTATTGCAAATCTAAAGATATTATTGTAACAGCTTATTCACCGTTAAGTTCTGGTGGCTATCAAAAAATAAAAAAGAAGAATGGTGGATTGTAAATAAATCTTATAATTAATTCTTCACAGTTTATATTTTTAAATTTGATTTTCTATTCGTAAATTAGTACAGAACAACAAAGTGTTCTTCAAGATGAAGAAGTTCTAAAATTGGCTAAAGTTCATGAGAAGACATCAGCTCAAATTTTATTACGATGGATTATTCAAAGAGGTATTGTTCCAATCCCTAAAAGTACAAATCAAGAAAGATTACAACAAAATGTGGATGTCTATGATTTTGAATTGTCAAAAGAAGAAATGTCTGCCCTATCAAAATTGGATAAAGGAATGAGAGTGTGTGATTTTACAACATGGAAAGGGTACCTACATAAAATATTTAATAATATTAAGATTTGCTACAATGAAAAATATTTTGTTTTTAATTATATTTCAGAGTTGAAAAACATCCAGAGTTTCCTTTCAAATAATTTTTATTTTCATTTATGTCATGTTTTTAAAAATAACTTTAAAGATTTACTAATAATTTTTTTTGTAAATAAATTTTGAAGTTTTTTCCAATCAATGAGTTTTACATTTTTTTGTGAAGGCAGGTAGAAATCATCAACTCTTTAGAGAAGGGGCTTTATTAATACGTTGAATCCGGTTGAATCCACGTGTTTTACCGGTGAACATCACTTATATGTTTCAAAATCTCGTGCTCATTAGTGAACATAAAAATTAATTTGCGTTATGGTTCACATGTATATCTCGTAAACATTGCTGAATGTTCTCAAAAGCTCGAATCAATTTAATGTACTGTTTTTTACCTTTAAAAATCTTCACCGATGATACATTGCGACTTGACGCAAGTTTGTTTTTATATTCAAGGGTGAGGTGGGTATTTTGAAACATTTAGTAATGTTCACCGGCTATACACGACTTAACAAGTATTTTTTTTATATTTACTGGTGAGTTTGGGACTCAGCGTGTTAAGTAGGTAAAGTCCTTAGGCAAGGACTATTTTGAATAAAAAATAAGTCAGAGTCGATTTTAGAGGTAAAAAAAATAAGATTCGGAATCGATGGTTTTAATTCCCAACTCCACAACCCTGGTTTTATGTATAAACAGTGCTAATATTTGACAATAATTGTAATGGGAAATGCTTCCAGATGTGATCAAAACAAACGAATTCTATTAAAACAAATTTTCCACCAACACAATTTCCATCTTGGTATTTGAACGACGGACAGTTGGGTAGCTCTCCTTTAAAGTTCTCCTCCAGTAGTTCTCCTTTAAAAAAAAAAACTTTTAAAACAAGACTTTTTAGTTTCTATAATTAATACAAACGCCATTTTAGAATTATAATATTTTGAATGGAAAACTCACATTTAAAATTTTCTTCCAAGATATATCTTGATATTTAAAAAGATAAAAATTTAATTTAAGAATATTAATTTTTTATCCAATGAATGCTTAGTAAAATGTAACATGGGAGAGGTAAAGATTCAATGAAATAATTTTCAAAATCAAGAATGAAGAATAGTAAAATAAGTCTAGGGTATGTAGGAATAAATTTCTTTATTTGCTAGATTTTATCACATTAAAAAACCTGGAAAACTGATAATTTAGTTAGGTTTATTTCAAATTGAAGAAAGCGTATCTGAACTTTTACAATTTTGAGAAATATTGCAATTTTTATCAAAAAAATAATTGGCGCCTTTAATAAAAAATGCAAAAGATTACTAACAGCTTCAATATATACATTTACAATCATAATCATAAGTACTAGAATTTTATATCTTATCATACTAAATACTTCTAATAGATAAATAAAATTCTGATAAGCGATTAGCATTATGAACGTTAGGTAAACTAATAAACAATAAATATGACAAATTTGAATATATTGCTTTTAGTAAATAATAAATTTAAGTTGAATCTGTTTGATTTGGAAATAAAATAAGCAAAAATAAAAAAATAAAATATAAATAAAATTAAAATGACTTGCAATAAAATATTTACTCTTAATAATGGCTTTGAAATGCCATCTATTGGTATTGGAACATGGATGGTAAGATAAGATAAATAATAAAAATATATTTTAAACTTGTTAAGATGCTGTAGTAAATAATAATTCATAAATATTATAAAATAAAATATCGACTTTTGAATTGAATTTTTATATTCTTAAAAATATCATAGATTTAGATACATACACTTGCGTATGTATATGTATTAGTTATTTTAAGATAAGTACTAAAATAAATTCAATTTTGAGGTTTGCAAATTGAAGATTATGTTTTTTTTTTAACTGTATGATAAACATATTTAAATATTTAGAATGCCAAATAAATATAAATGAAAATAATCACTCAAATTCGTTATCAAATTAAGTAATGACATGTCCCAACCCTATAATCAGATTAATATTTAGTATCTGAAGTGCAAAAATCAAATCGTTAATTGATTTATCTGTAAAATTTAATTTAATTTTTTATTCAATGTTTTTTTTTTAAGAATTACTAAATTTTAGTTTTTACTAAAGTTAAAAACTAATGTTAAATACGATATCCAGTTTAAATTAAGGTTTAACTAAGGTATAAATTAAAGAGAAACACTCTAAAACTCATTACTTAAATATAATAATTTGCCAATTGTAAACAGCTGCATGACCATACTATTAAAATATTTTATCACAACTGAATTAATGACTCTAAATTTCGAATAATTATTTTTACTTTCCAGGCACCTAATAATGAAATAGAAACATCATTAGATTTAGCATTACAAGCTGGATATCGTCATATCGATACAGCACCAGTTTATCTTAATGAAAAAGCTATTGGTCGTGTTCTTAAAAAATGGTTGGACTCTAATCAAATTAGGAGAGAAGATTTATATATTGTTACCAAATTACCACAATATGGTAAAAAAAATATTTAACACATTATTTTTTAATTTTATTTTTTAATCTATGATATTATTTTTTCTGTATCATTAACATAGCAATGCGTTCCGAAAATGTTGAAGCTGCATTAAGAAAATCTTTAGAAGATCTTCAAATATCATATGTTGATATGTATTTGATTCATTCTCCAGTTGGATTAGTTGAATTAGGTGCTGATTTTAAATACCAATTTAATGAAAATGGTACATTAAAAATCGATTCTACAACAGATCATGTTTCAATTTGGCAAAAAATGGAAGAAATGGTAGAATTGGGTATAACTAAAAGTATCGGAATTTCAAATTTTAATAAAAAGCAAATCCAACGGATTATTGAAAATTCTAAAATAAAACCGGCAAATTTACAAGTAAGCAAAAAATTTTTTATTGTCAAATCAAATTATCAAAATAATTATTTCTGTTCTATATTAAGGTGGAACTTCATTTATATTTCCAACAAAAATATCTGGTCGATTATTGCAAAAAGAATAACATATTAGTAACTGCCTATTCGCCATTAGGTTCAAGTAATTATGTTAAAAATAAGAAATCATCCAATAGCTTGTAAGTTGATATCGAAGTATAAGTATTTTGTTCAATTCAAAACTAATATAAATTTTTTATTCAATATAGGACTGAACCTGTAATAGTACTTAAAGATCAAGAAATAGTAAAATTGTCTGAAAAATACAAGAAAACACCAGCTCAGATTTTATTAAGATGGATCATTCAAAGAAATATTTGCGTAATTCCAAAAAGTACAAATTCAGAAAGACTAAAACAAAATTTAGATGTGTTTGATTTTGAATTATCAAAAGATGAAATGATTGCATTATCATTATTAGATAAGAGAACTCGATTTTTTGATGGTTCAACTTTTAAAGGGTATATTTTCACATTTATTTGATTTTGGTTTTTTTATTCAAATTTTTACGTTTTAGAACCGAAAAACATCCTGAATTTCCTTGGTAAAATGAGCAACAGAAAATGAATGGAAAAATTAAATAAAAACATAATTTTTTTTGGGACTAAATAATTTCTTGTATCACTGCCGATATTGAATAAAATTCACTAACAAATCAACAATTTTTTTTTTTTTTTTGTATAATTCCCTTAAAATTTACGTAAATACACCATAAATTTTAGTTTTGTCTAATAATTATGTAACTATGAAATTGAGGATAATTAATTTAAAATGACAGATTGCAGATGTGATGTTAATGGGATGTTAATTGATTTTTCAATTTTTTTTTCAAACACCTCAATTTTTTTTTTCTTAAATAAAATTTTTTAGACGAATTTAGTCATTTTCCTTTTCCTATAGTACCTAATTAATTTTCCTTACAATGAACGCGTACTCTCTATGTTAATACGCCATTTGCTTACCATACTTGACCACCGAAACCTCGGAATGAACTCAAATCCCGTTTATTTTTTTAAAAAACTAAACACCTCTCCTAAATATATGCAATATTTTATAATAATGTAAAAAATTGAACAAACATGATTAATAACACAAAAATTAAATACTAATAAAATAAATAATTAAAAACTAATTAAAATTTAAACTAAAAAAAAAAAAAAAAATTTATTATTCAGCTCAGAAGGGGATTGTTTCCTATTTTAATTCTATAAAAATTAAATGTAAATCAAAAAGACTCCTTTGAGATTTAAATAAAAATTTGAATTCTTTTGATTAAAAATTGAAATGTTCACACTTTTTTCAATTTCGAATTCAATTTTGGGAATTCCAATATATAAACATATCCTTGCATAGATATAAATATAATCTATAAACATGTACATCTATAATATATTAATATTTAATATATTTTAAATTTTATTTCTCAAAAAATGATATTTTATCAAAAATAATAAATAAAAAATACAAAAAACCACACCAAACAATTCCCTTGGTACCACATAAAAATATTTTCGATATTTTGAATTACTATAAAGTTCATAATCTGAGATTTAAATAAATTTTATTTTAAAGTACAAAAAATAATAATATAATTTTTTTTTTATCATTGACGTTATAAAATACATAATAGTATATAATATTGTAATTTCATTTTATTTTTAGTGCATTTTCAAAAAACTTAGAAAAAAGGTATCTATTAGTTTACCCTTGGCCATTTGCCCGCCTGACTGTCTGTCAGGGTCTTTATAAAACTTCTACAACCTTAGAAATATAACAATGAATAGCTGCGAATAGGTATCTCAAAAAAAAAATTAATTTGTGGCAAATTTTTTTTCTGTAGCTCCACCCGTTATGAAAGTACATTTTCGTTAATTTCGAAAAACTTCTACATTTAAATTTTTATAACATAAGTTCTACAGTATATCTTAAATCTGAAAAGGCAAAACTATATCCGGTTTTACTCTGTATCTGCTACGATTATGTGTATGTGAAAAGTGTTATTCACTTTGAATTAATATTCAAGATATATATATATACCTTCATGCATCCGTCAACATGCTTAATTTGGTACATGTGATTTTTATGAAAACCTGTGATTTTTCTCATTACTGGATTTTTGTTTTGTTTAGGTTAATTTCTACAAAGAAAGGGTAAAAAAGTTTTGAAAACTTTGAAAATTATATAAATTAAAGTAATATTACATTTTCATTTGAAATTTTTAGATTATAATATTGATTTATGTTTTTTGTCTACGTACAACACATTAAACAATTTTACCAGATATGACAGAATAAGTAGAAACTTAAATCAATACATTTCTAAAACAAAAGGATAATGTCTTTAAATAACTTTTCAGACAAGTTTAACCAAATTTTCTATCATTATAACGATTATTATCATTTCTGTCATTATTTAATTATTTAAACAAAAAACTTTGAATTTTTATATCATTAAAAAACTTTTCTTTATATATAAAATTGTATCTTAAATTATATTTCATTCATTAAAATTAAAATTACCATTTTATGACCTTCAAATTAATGTAACTACAACTTATAGCTCAACTATAAATTATTGTAACAAACTTCTAAAAAATAATTTGAAAGATATTTTTTTTTATTTTTTTTTTTTTGTTTTTTCAAAGTTTAGTGTCCTTTTCATTTTATTTTCAAAAAATCAGTGTTACGCGATTCCAATTAAGTAATTAATGGAAACTATTTTTAACACGCGACCCAAAATACAATTTTTCTAAGTTTTTTTTTTTTTTTTACTTTTCATAAATGATTTATGTAAAACATGATTTAGTTTTTTTGTTTTTTTTTTTGTTTTTGTGTTTGTTCTTCCGGGGGAAATAAAATAATTTTTATTTGTTTATTTTGTTGTTTTTTTTCTTTTTTAATTTAAAAAAAAAAAATTACAAATTTCGAATTATAAAAAATTTTATTTTTACGATAAAAATTTATTAGGGGGCTTTGACGTTCAGCGTTTCGATTGAAAGAGTACTGATTAAAATAATGTATGAGCTGGAAGCATTTTTGAAAAGAAAAGTTAAATTTCCTTAAAAAGGTAATTAGCAATACATAATAACAGGGGGAAGGGTTATCCCCTTCCATTAGACCAATATTATATTCATATTGACGTCAATTATATTATAAATAGTTATGTCCCACAAGTTTTTCTTTTCTTTTAACTTAGGAACTTTTTGTTGAGCAAAATATTTTTGTATTTCGAAATATAAAATTTTTTCATTACATGTTTTTTTTTTTTTGTTTACTTTCAAATAATATCGATAACCCAACAGTTCACATAGTATATTCCACTTTTTTTTGATATCTACTCATTAAATATTTGTACATCCTAAAATGATCACGGGACCACAACGATTTTTCTATTCAAATTGTATTGATTTCATGTTATTTATAGTAATTTTTGTTTTGCTTTCTTTTTTATATAATAGATACGGTATGTACATATACATAATATACAATTTATTTTTTTGAAATCCTAATGTATTATTTACAAAAATATTATTTTTTGTAGATTTAAAATATCTCATTATAAATTTAAAAAAAAGAAAAATTATAAACAAAAAAACATCCCACTATGAATTATGAATTTGTTACAATGATAACCAAAAATTAGTGGTAACCACAAAAAAAAAATAAAACAAAAAAGGATATTAATTATATAGTGAATAAAAAAAATTACTTCCATTTTCTTTTTTCCTTAAAATTTAAAATTTCAAATTGAATTTCCTCTTCCTTAAACTCTTAAGTAATTTATTTTTTTCATCGAGATTTTTCCTTCCAAAAAATCATTCCGACTCAATCGAATAAGCACTTAAACATAAAAGTTCTTCAAAATAACGGTATCATTATTCGTTTTAGTGTATAAGCATCACTTAACTTTTAACATATTTTATTGAAAAGATGAATTTTCCAATGAATAATAAAAATAGAATAATTTTTACCTTGAATAATTTCATTGATTTTAGTGAAAAACTCTAAAAATAACAATTTTTTAACTGTTCAAATATAATTTCATTTAACAATGGTTAATATAATAAAATTTCTTATATATATATATTTTTTTTAATAAAAAGCAAAATACTTTTAAAAGTTAAATTTAGAAATAATAACATTCTATTTACTATTTATACAGTAAAAGCATTCACAAGATTATAATTTAATGATGCTAAAAAATTATATTAGGGGGCCTCGATGGCCTAGTGGGTAAGAGCGTATAAAATACGCTATAAACACCGAGGGAGTATGGGTTCGAATCCCAAACACGTCGTAAGATTTATTCCCCCTTACAACTTTTACAGCCATGCCTGAACAGGAAAGGCTGTGTAATTTCCTATCCACATTTATGTGGCAGAGAAATGCATTAAAAAAAAAAAAAAATTATATTATGTCACAGTTACTATTCAAAAGTATATTTAGTGACATTTTTTATCTTATGTTGAACGCTCACTTATTTAATGCTATTTGTCAACCATAAAATAATGCAAATTGAAGCATGGGATAAAGATGTACCCACTTTATCTGAAAAAGTTGAATTTTGAATTCGTATATGCAATAAAAAGGATATACAAGTTAAATGGTATCTGGTAATACTAACCTTCATTTTTGTTTTTATTACCATCTTCAAATTAACTCGTACATACTATGGAGTACAGTACAATATTTTAAAAAGACAAAAATTAAGTATAAATAACCAAATCTTAAAAACAAAAATTGATATTACGTGCGGGAGTCCGGGAGTAAAAAAAATTTTAATTAAAATTTAGAAATTAAAAATAAGTTAAAACTACTTAAAATTATGCGTAGAAATAACATTAAGATACAATGATAAATAAAATATATAAATAATTATGTAAATTCTGCATGAGAAATGTAAAAGGAGAAGAAAATGTAAGAGAAAATTCATTAGCATGGAAGCAATAAAAAAAAAGGTTTAAGAACCCATAGTTATGCAAAAGTTTAATTATAGTTAAGAAAACATTTAATTAAATTTTAATAATTCTTCCACTGCATTATAAGGGTTTTTAACAATCAAAATTTTATTTATTTACTAAATTTTTTTTAGAAATCTAAGCCTCTTAATTTTAGAAGGATATTTATTGTATAATCTGCACGATGCGACAGAAAAATTTGAGCGGAGAACAATTATATCTGAAAATCTGTGATTTAAATGACTTGGTCTTAAAAAAAAATTCTTAAATTTGTGAAACAGTACAAATATCGAATAGGTGGAATTTTTTAATTTTTGAACAACAAATAACAATAATTTATTTTTAAATGTCATTCAATAATAAAATTTTCTTGAAACAGCATGGTGAAATTAATCAACTGACTCGTGGCATAGTGGTTACGTCGTCAAGTTACAATCAAGAGATCTTTGATTCAAACCCCGGGCAGATCATATAGCAAAATAAGAAAAAATAAGAAAAATAAGAAGTAATTTAATATAATAATAATGCATGTATAATAATAATAAATAAATTTTAATATTAATTAATAATAATAAAAAATACTAAATAATAATAATAATCACCACTGTAGCTTCAATTAATCACTACACTTCCCGTACAGTCCCACTACCCAAAGTTTCCACATTCTTGTCATATCTTTCTCTATTCCTACTACTTCCCAGCCAATATATTGCGTTTGCAGTCATCAGAGTTCCATCTCATTATATTGATTAAGGGGACAGGTGAATTTAGTCAGTAAAAATCAAAAGGGGTTTTCGATGACATAAGTACTACGAAAGTAATATTCTTGATGTCTTTGGAAGCTTTTCAACTTCCTTAGGAAAAATTGAATTAATAGAAAAAATTTTGAAAAAGCCAAGAAGTTAAGTAATATAAAATTTCCAACTTTTATTTATCTTCCATAATTGAAGAGTTACTTACAAGGTTTTAAATACGAAAAATATTGATATTTTACACTGTTTTTAAAAAATAACTGTAATTTTTGCATAAAAAAACCGTTATTAATATACCAATTTTATTTCATTTTCAAAATCATCTATTCGTCAGCTTCAAGTTAAGTAGATACATTTTTCTCTTATCTTTTAACGTTTTCGAGATAATTATCCAAATATACTAGTAATATTAGTGTGACAGCCCATAACTTCAATTATCTACCGACACTTAAAAGAATCTTTTATGTTATACAGGAGCAAAAATGTTGTTATTTCTTCAAAAAGTTAACGAAATTACTTTAAAGGGTGTTATCTTGAAAACCGTTAAAAATAGACCTCCTATCCTGTTATGACCTTTTTTATCACCTCGGTTCTGTGTGACCTTTGAGTTCCGGACACCCTGAATATTTCTATATCCTATATTTCTATATTCTATATTAAAAAAATAGTAATATAATTTTTAATTACTTATAACGTATTTACAAAAAATTTTAAAAACTGAACTATTTGTTAGAAGGTATATTTATTTTGAAATTCTTAAAACAATTATTTTCATCAATAGCATTTATTTATTGGTCAAAAATTTTTAACAGTACATATTTATAAAATAAATTTCGAGGCAATTTTTTTTTAGACAATTGCCAATTGACAGTCAACAGTCATTAATTATCATTATGGTTAATGTTAGATTTCTTGAAATTTCCAATTAAAAGTTAACATTTTCATTTGAATTTTAATATTTTTTTAATATATCGGATTGCTGTCAATTTTTTCTATGCAACTCATCAACACTTCAAAAAAAACGTATCATAAGAATATTAAATTTATTCCAATATTTCAAAAAAAAAGAAGCTTTTTATTAACAAATAATATATTAAAATTTACCAATTTTTAAGTCTTATATAAAATAATGAGTATTTTTACTTATACGTATATATAAATATTGTCCTATGTCTTAAAATATTCTTCCTACGCGATTTTTTGTTTGTTTTAGGTAATATATAACCTAATTCAACCTAAAATTCAATTTACTTTATTAATTTTAAGGTTATATTTAATGATTCTTATCTTCTATCCCTAATCATGGTATTTGACAAATTTTATTACACATTCCTTAAATTTATTAACAAAATTAAATTTATTATCAAATTCCGACCTTTAAATCAAAAATTTCATTAATAAAAAATTGGCAGTTCAAAAACAAAATAACAAAAAAAAAAATATTGAAAATAAATCAACAAATAAGTATATAATAATCAATACATCAATACAATTTTTTCAATACCCACCCATACACATATTTTTAATTTTTTTTTTTTTTTGTATTTTTAAATCAATTAATCAAACAATCAATCAATCAAATCAAATCAATTATTTTTAATCAAAGTAAAAAGTAATGATTTACTGTTTTTATAATGTCATCCCTATATTTTTATTTTCTCTGTGTCTATATTATATACGATACTCTCTTACATTAATTAACCCTAATTTTCTTTCTGTATTATAATCAAATACTTCTTTCCACCATGTTTTTTTTTTTTTTTTTTAACAATAATATGTGACAGTCACACTTTGGTTTTTGATTTTAACTCTTTTTCTTTTCAATGTGTTCAAAAAAAAAAAAAAAAGAATTAAATATAAAACAAAATATAAATAAAATAAGAATGTGAAAGAATGAAAGAAAAAATTAATTATTTTTAAGTTTTTTGACCAACTGTCTTATTCTATTTCCACTTTTTATTTTAAAACTAATTTTAATATTAACAGAAAACCTCAAATGACGTTCAATTAAAAAAAAAAAATAATATAACAAAGAAAATTTATTTCAAGTCTAATAAAAGATAAATATAACAAGGCAGAATGTAAACAAACGGTTTTTAAAAGCGCACATTTCCAAAAGATGTGCAAAATGTAAGTATAGAATTGTGACTTACACCAAAATTTGAAAATTTTCTTAGAATTTCATATACTTAATAAGCAATTTTGAATGGCTGTAAGTCCAGAACCCTATATAACTAAGAAAAGCCGTTAACACACGTAAAAATATATTATTGAAGCTTTAATTTTTATGCTTTGCCGAAGAAATATTTGTACAACTACAGGTGCAAAGTTACAGGTGTTTAAAAATTACAAATTTTCAACTTTTGAGCGCTAATAGTTCATAAACAAGAGCTCCAAAAAAATTTTCTAAGGAAACTTATACTAATTCCAAAAGTTCTTTCTTGCCTCAAAATTTCAAGCCCCTATCTAAAAGCGTGCCGGAGTTAGGAAGATCGAAACATCATACAAAATGTGGTTTTTATATAACAGTAAATTTAAATACTAAATTTAAAGATTTGTATAATTCACGCATTTGAAAATATGGCTTTTTCAAAGTTTGGGATCGGGCTACATGAAAAAGTTGTTCTACAACATTTATCTTTTTATGAGACTTAACCATCGTAAAAATTTTTTTTCTCTATCTTTAACGGTGTAGAAGTTTTGTAAACAGACGGACACATAAACAAACACGGACACACGGACAGAGTGAAAATAATAGGCACAAAGTTTTGTTGGAAATGTGTTAAACCCTAAAAAAAATGGTTCTTTTCAAAACCAACAATCCCGCCATTAAAATGCTTTTAATTTACAGTTTTATTATAATTAAATGCATAAAAAATATTCAGAACCACTGTTTAGAAAAAATACAACAACCAAACTTTATATGTACATGTCAATATTTAATGAGAAAAACAGCACATTTTTTTTTAATCTTAATTTATAATGCAAAGAAAATCTTTAAGAAAACCGCACAGGATATTTTTTAATAATAGTAACAATAGCAAATAAAAGAGACAAAAATCAATTAAAATTTAAAAAAAAAATTAAACTGTTAAAAAAAATAATAAATATACCTAACAGAAAAAATAAAAAAAATGAGAAAGTAACAAACAAATAAAATTAAATGCATGAAGAATGTACTAGTACCGTAATAGCATAAAACAAAAGTAAACATACAATTTAAAATATAAAACAAATATTTCAAGAAAAGAAATGCATAGAATAACAAAACATACGTAAAAAGAAATAACAACAAATTAGTGGAAATGTGAAATATAAACAAATACCAACCCACATAAGAAAAAAAGCTAGAGTGAAAAAAATATAATAAAATAAATCCAACAAACGGAAAAAAAAAATTATTGAAAAATGTAAGAAATAGGGAATGACATAATAAAATAAAGTAGAATGTAAAACCAAAGGTTTATAAAGGTTCACATTTTTCAAAAGACAATAAAAACAGTATAAAATACTGTGACTTACACCAAAATTATAAATTTTTGACAATATTATACTTACATTTTGTTAAAAATCAAGAGATGCTTTCTTCGTTTTTAAGGAAACCGTAGAAAATTAATAAAATCTCAAGCAAGTTTCCAAATTTTTACTCCCAATAGCTCTTAAACAGAGGTTAACAATTGCTCTTATACAAAAGTAATTTTTCTGAGGTACTGATACTAATTCTGAAAGATATTTTTTCTCTCAGAATTTTAAGATTAAGGTTAAGCATAATATTGTAAAATTTTGTTTTCAAGTAACGATATATTAAAATACTAAATTTCAAATAATTGTATTATTTTGATATTTATTAAGGTAAAAAAAAGATTAACGAGAAGCTGATATACAACTTCGAAAATTTGAGCTGCTTTCAGCTTTATAATGAATAGGGCTACACAGCTTTATACAATAACAAAATTTTCCTACAACATTAATTTTCTTAAAAGACGTACATACGTGCGGTTAAAATTTCATTGTTCTATCTTAAACAGAACATGATGTGGAAGATTTGTAATTATACGGACGAACGGATAAAGTGAAATTTTTTTTTTGAAAAATGTAAAAAACCAGGTAAAATAAACAAACGTATATCGTATTTAAATTGAAAGAAAATTTAAACTGAAATGAAAGGAAAACAAAAATGTTGTACGTATATGCAAAAGAATCTTTGAAATCTAAAATACAGTCAGGAATAATCAAACGATGGAAAATAAAAGGAATAACAGAAAAAAAAATGTATATGTTTTTGAATAAAGGAAAAGTCTGAAAAACGTGAGAAAAAATTATCGATATGAATGCACAAACTATAAAAAAAATAACATTTTAACTTAACATTTCTTAAATCTTTGCAGTCCTTCACCGTTTTCTAATTATATGGAATTATGCAGCATTGGACATACATACATACATAATATAATATATTGTCATAAAATTCATAAAAATACAAGATATTTAATGGTTCGTTTCCAATTTTTTTATTTATCCTTAAAGTGTAATAATATTGGACTTTTAATTTAATGTCTTACTTATGATAAATTTGCACAGGTTAACGTAGACATACTTTGTACATTTGGACAGGTGTCTAAAAATATAGAATTTTTTATCACATATCACTCTTAAAGTAGCGGAAGTACAAAACATTTTTCTGAGGTAACGTATTAACATGATTCACAAAGATCTTTTTCCTGTCAAATTTCTGAATAAAAGTGTTCTAGATATCGGAGGAACCAAAATCTTGCAAAATATTATTTTTACATAACGGTAAATTTAAATACCAAATTGCGAAAAATTACATAATTATTACATTGATTTATAAAGTTCAATTTCCTTTCGTTTGACATTTTAAGATTGAAAAAATATTAGCAGAACTTGAGATAAACATTTGAAAGAAAGGATATTTAAACTTTCAAAGTCTGTAGCTTCTTAATGGATTGTGCTACATAAAAAAGTTCTTCTATATTTTATTTTTGTAGCTTTCTTATGTACTGAAAATAGTTTTGTACTTAGTTTTTTTTTTTTAAATTACGATACTAGTTCAAAACGATCTAACTTTTGTAATGGCAGGATATAATTGATCAAGACTAAAAACCGACTTCTTATGGTACAGTTAAATTTTGTCAAAAATTTGCTCTTTAGGTTTAATAATTCCCAACACATTTATTGAACATATCGGAAAAACTTTTATTTTTGTTATGATGTTAAATTAATGAAAAGCCATATTTGAATGCCATGGAACAAAAATTATACGCGTTTAACTTAAAAATATTTTAGGTAGTGAAAATATTAATTGTGCTATCCTGGTGTTATGTTATATATCGTAATTAACTGTTATTTGTTATAATTATTTGGTCTGTTATCATTATTCGTTTAATTCAAAGGTTTGTGCAATTACAAAACCTTTCGTTGGTACTAAATTTATTATCATGTATGATCATTAAGATATTTTCAAAAACAGATTTTGAAAACGTTCTCTAATCTTCAATAAAAACGATATTAGTTATTTATGAACAACTATGAAGTATTAACCAGGACAAGTAATCTATTTTTTTTTCAATTGAAGCCCATACCTACATATATCAAATTATATATAAAAATAAAATTAGAAATTTTTTCTGAAATATATTAAAAAGTGAAAGTTGGCATTCGAAATTTTAAATAAAAAATATTATTTCCAGTATTTTTAAGAATTTCATATCCCAACGATTTTAATACTTACAAAAAAGAAAATTGTGGAGCGTTCGCTATAGTCTATGAATAATGTTAACATTATATTATTGAATTCCTTGCTACCTGTTCAGGATTTGTACCTGAATTTTTTCGGTTAATAACCCACGTGCTTAACCACTAAGCCACTGAGGCCTCTCAGAAGTTAATTAAACAACACATAAATTTATTTTTTAATGTTTGCATACTTATAGGCAAATTTTATTTTTAAATTCAAATTAAATTTAATAAAAAAAAAAATATTAATAAAAATTATTTAGAGAAAAACAAAACATTTAATCCGAATACTTTATATTTTATCCCAATGCACTTCTTAAATTTATCACTATCAGAATTCCAACCATAGCATTATGAGTTGTAAAAAAATAACAACCTTATTACAACATAACTAATAATTTTTTTTTAAACAATTAATTAAAATTTAATTCGAAATTATATTTCCAAGTTCCAACCATAAGACAAAAAATAAAAAATTGTAACATCCTTCCATTAAAAATTTCAATTACCAACGATTAAACCCTACAAAAATAAAAACTGAAATGGTCAAACAAAAAAAAAATACAACTGCACACACAGCACTCTGTTTGTTGCTATTTGCTGCCTGTGTATTAAATAAAAGATTACTCTGCTAGAAGTTTTAAACAAACTTTTAAAGCAGAAACAATAGCAAAAGTAAGCAAGGAAATCTATTTTTTTGTTTTTTTTTTATACAAATGTATCTACTCTTATTTCCTTCTTTTCTACGAAATTATATATTATTATTATGTATTATATTATACTGGTTTGTTATATATACGCTACAATTTATAATGAATGATTTTTGCATGTTTTCATTTAGGTTTTTTTTTGTTGTGCCCAACATTAACCGAGGAACAAAAGAAATTAAAATATATCAGCTTAAAGATTTACACGATAAATATCCTTTTTTTTTATTTCTACTTAAAAACCGAACGACACAGGGTGAAGCTCTTTAAAATATTATAGATATATACGATCTTAAACGTACTCATTAAATAGAAAGAATATTGTTAAAGGTCTTACTATGTTCATTCTATGTTCATATTATAGGTAGACATAAACTCAAAAATGGTTCAATGCAAAAAAACATTTTTTTACTTAGGCGCCAGTTATAGCTATCATTGAAAAAACATTTCATGGAAAACGTATACTTTTTTCCGTATAGGCGATTATAGCCATCAGAGAAAAGTGTCATTAAAATGATCTGTCAAATGGCAAATGACAATACTGAAGGCAAAATAAAAGTAAATGTAATTTAAATTGTTGCTAGCGTTATTTTGATGATTTCAAAATAAAGTTTTATTATTTTTATTTAATTATTAATCTTTAATTATTATTAGCAGAAAATGGTACTAATAAAGAATAAAAAAAGATTATTCTATTTAATAATGACATTGGCTGAATTGAGAAGAATAAAAAAGTATAAATTTTCTAGAATAATTTTTTTTGTTTTACTTTTTTTGAAATTTCCATTTTAAAACAAAAAATTTTAAAACTAAACTTAAACAAAATAATAAAAAAACAAATTTTAAGTCTAAACTCATTAAAATACAAAATCATAATGAATTATATCAAGAATTGCATCAGAATTTTTTTCAATGACAAACTGAAATGGGAAGAAATGAAACATATGTCATTGGAACAATTTTGTTTCATTAGCAAAATTACTGATCAGTTGTTCAGGAAAATGACTACCAATCCGGAAAATTATAAAATTGATTTTATTTTTAAATATTTAACTTAAAATTTAAAAATTCGTAGCAGAATTTATACTTTAGAAAGTATTTAACCATTAAATCAACACTTTTGTTAAATTTTATATGTCTTGGCTGCAAAAAAATTGAAAATAAACATTTCCCGGAAACATTTCAATGATAGCTATAACTGACCCCTAAAGGACTTAATTGCATTTTCAAAACTTGATGGAATCCAAAATCAAAGAACGTTTTAATTTTTTTTTTTTGACAGGAATACAAAATAATCCTGAATAAAATACAGAGGATATTCTATTCAAAATATTATTTAAACTATGTAACGTAAATTCAAGCAATTAAAAGCTAAATATTACCTATTAAGCAATTTTTAAATAACTGACAGTCAATATCCCAAAACCGACCCTGTGTTTATTTCCACTTATATAGATATAAATATTTTTTTTTTTTTTTTTTGGTTTTATTATTTTGAACACCAAAAATACAAAACAATTGACCAGAACCAGGATATTCTCTTTAACATCAACATTATTATTATTAAAAACAGTAAAAACCATCATATCTACTCCCATTTTTGTTTTATTGTATATAAGTATATTTTATAATATACGTATAATATAAATTTATATAATATACATTTTTTTGGTTCATTATTAATGTTTTGTTATTTTTTCTTTTATTTTTTTTTTTATTTAAAAAAGAATAAAAACTTATTTTTAAAGGACATAAATATAAGCGTTGTAACGAGTTATTCCACGTTACAAAAACAAGGAAAAAACAACTCACTTAACAATATATTTTTTTTTTTTTGTTTATTATATGGGTTTTTTTCTGTAAAGTTAAATACAACAAAATAACACCTCATAACATAATAACACAGGACCAAAATTTTTTTTTTGTTTTTTATTAAAATACAAAATTTACTTTAGGGAAGACAGGTTTTGGTTACAACAGCAAAAAAAAATCTGTTTAAATCTTTTTTTAAAGTCGGGAATCCTTTAAATTTTCTCTATATTGAATCTTTAGATCGTACCTAAGTCAAAAGAGAACTTAGACAAAATTATTATGAGTATGTGACACAGAAAATAATAACAAAATTCAACACAAAAAAAAAAAAAATTAAAAAAGAAATATGAAAACATTACGGTAGCACTTGTGTACGCTCTAAAATTACATTATTATATCCTGAAAATGTCCATGCAAAAAAAAAACTAACAACAAAAATTATTCTTTAAAAAAAAAACAAAAATAAAAATTTTTGTTTTTGTTAGAATTTATAGAAAGGAGGGAGTATGACTGCCTTATTTAAAAAAAAAAAGTCAAAGAGATTTAAGATATATTTTGTAAAAATGGACCTTAAGGGTACAAAACACAATGTAATTAAATTAAAAAATAACGTTTTTTGGTTTACTCGTTTGCTTAGATATTTATTTATCAGTGTTTTAAAACCAAATGTATTGCGATTTTTTTTTTTGTTTTTGAAAATATGGGAATCAATCTAAATTTAATTTTTTTTATATATCAACTCTAACTAAAGTCTGAAAGAAGTCTTTTTTATTTCCATTTTTAATTGAAGTTTTTGTAATTATTAAGGAGATAAATACGGTAATTGCTAACAACCAGAAAATTTTAATTTCAATTTAAAGTTATTATTAATAATTGTGCAAAAGCAGAAAATTACCACTTTTTATGTTTCTGGGAAACTATAAACAGAAAAGATATGAAAAATCACAGGAAACAGAAAAAATAAACTGATAATTCTAATAAGTTTCCAATCGGGACTCTCCCGACTAAAGGAACACTTAAAGAAAATTAGAATACAAAATAACGGTGCATGCAGATTCTTTCAAGAAGAAGAAGAAACTCCAGGTCACATATTAAAAATTGCAAAAGTGTAGTCTGAGCAAGATATGTGCATCTAGATGCATATTGCTTTACCGACGATTAACTGAAAGCAACAAACCCTATATAAATCTTTACTTTCTTAGTAGAAGCTGTAGGGCTGGCAAAAGTATTATAAGTTCAGATAAAATATACAGCACGTAGTAACCTGACCTTCAATAAACCTACATCAAAAGGTCACAGTGTCACTTACACTCCAATATTATAATACTATCTAATGTTTCGAAGTTATTAATCTGTTCAAATAAAAATCTCGTTGCGATAGAATTATTTTGACTTGACATTTTGAATATTGAAGATCGCTCTTTATTTTATATGTTTTTTTAATCATATGGTTTTCATCATTTATTAAGTTTACAGTTTTAGTTAAGTGTGAATGTGTTTTAAATTATTAGTATTTGTACAATTAAACCTAATCTACTACATAAAATTATATTTATTTTGAGCTGAAATTGGATTAATTTTTTTATTTTTAATCTGTTCTAGAATAGAATGGCATTTAATATACACCATATAAAATGGTTGTTATTCACTGATTTTTTTAAATCAACAATGTCGTATACAACAAATTAAATAAAAAAATATTTTTATTCTAACGTTTATTCATTTGTTACGCTAAGCTAGACCAGGTTATGTTGTTATATGAATATATGATGGAAAATGATATTTAATTTTTGTAAGCATGAAATTTAAAAAAAAAAAAACGTTTTTTTCTACCATTTTTGATTTTTGATTCTATTTTTATATTCGTCCTGATTATGTCCTTAAAATTTATAAGCAACGAATATCTCTTTTTTTCCGTTATTTTTGTACGGAATTTTTAACGAAATATTTTAGTTATACTCTCCTGCTTGTCAAAAATTGCAATTTTTTTTGGTGTTCTGATTATTTTTTTTTTAAATGTAGGATTCTGAATTTTGATACGAAAAGATTTTGTTGCAAAAAAAAAATTTGTTAGTTTAAAAAAAAATTCCATTTTCCAGCTTTCATTTTATATTTGATATTTTTTTTTACTGGTGAAACGGACATAGATTCAAAAAAAATTTACAATCAGTTTTTGTTTTGTCCTTTTCTGTGAATATTTTCTAAAGTTCTACTGAAGAATTTTTTTTTTTTTTTTTTTAGAATTTGGAGATAATCAAAATGTCACGTTAATGAATCATAAAAATAGGGTTAAAAAGAAACAACGACGAAAAAAAATTTACAATAACTGTAACAACAGAAATGACATTGCAAATTATTTCCGCTTCCAGTTTATGTTTTTCTTATTTTGTTCTTGTTAATTCAATTATATTCATTAAAATCAAAAAAGATATATTTATAAATAGAAAAGAGTAAAAGGGTTAAGGATACAACAAGATTAAAGAAAATTGTCATGTTTTTGGTTGGTAACGGTAAAAAAAAAACATGATTAAAAAATAATTAATTTTTTTATAACGAAATAATAAAGTAAATATTTAAAATATTCAATAACTATAAGAATATATCTCTTAATTTCAAATTTAATTAGATTTTAGTTTTGGGATAATAATAAGTATAAGTATTTGAACAAAGGTAAATCTAAGGTAAAAGAGTTATTTTTAGACAAAATGTCAATTTAAAAAAAAATTTAATTATAAAATCGTTACTATTAATAGACTCCAAGAACTAACGCGCAAATAAGCTAATGATCAAATTAATTCGGCGTTAGTTCATGAAAAATTGTTCATAATTGTTTTCAAATTACAAAAATCCAAAAATGAACTAATTCCCGAACAAAGTTAAGAACCCTCAAAAAGAATTCCTCTCAAAGTGAAGAAACCCCAGAAACAGGGATGTGAGGGCAAAATGATCTAAGGGCTAAGGTTGAGGGTAAAATAAAAGAATTTAAAAAAGTAAACATAAAAGAATATAATATTTTAATCTATTTTTCGAAAATTAGATTTAGAAAAAATAGATTTACTAAAGTATTGTTTACTTGCCATACGATTTTAATTACCGATATTAATTACTCTTTTTCTTTTGGACTATTTCTATACGCAAAATAGTTAGGTACATTTTATTGTACCCGTAGAATATTATTTATTTCATTACAAAAGGAATACTTATACAAAAGCATATAGTAGGTATTAAGGAACATTTAATAAAAACTGGTCACTTAATTCTATAGTTTATTTTTGTTTTTAATTTCAGAATTTTACACCTCGTTTTGCCATGAAATCTATAAAAGAAGAAAATGTTACTACTTAGATCATATTTGACACAAACTCCTGTTTGTAAAGAGAAAACAAAAATAAAGATTAAAAATAAATTTTAGATTCAGTAGAAAGCCACAATTATTCAAGCTTGCAATTTATATTCATGTTTTTATTTATATATTTTTTATATTTTTCTTATGCAAATTAGACAGATATCCTCTAGAATTCAAAAAAATCAATATTATGCAACTACAAAATAAATAGCAATATACAATAAATGCGTTAAACGTTGCGTTGACTCAGCGTCATGCGTTGGCTCAGCGTCAACCAAACAATGTTAGTGAATGTGTTATTAATAATCCATAAGATGAAGAGTGATAAATATCCAAATTATTTATATGAACGTTTAGTTTATATATCGGATATTCATAGTTATGGTTTAAAAAAATGTTAGCTATTTTCGATTAAATTTATTTAGGAATGAAGAAACTAAAAACATGCTACTCTGTATAATGGCTTAAGACTAAGGCTTAAGGCTAAAAGAATAAATAAATAAATAAAAAAAACAAAAATAATTTCAGAATCAAACATATGTCAACAACAACACCCACCAAAAACTGCTAAGACAATCATTTTACATTACTCTCACATATTATACAACTGCCAAACAATAACCGCCATAAAACTAAAACTAATTCTTCCAGATCCGATAGATCTACTAAATAAAGTTACGTCTGAAAATACAAAAAACTTTAAGAAACTTATAAAAACATCAAAAACTGAATAATAATGGAAAACTTACAAAACCTAACAAAAAGTATCAACAATATCTCATAATAAATACAAATATAGCCCAAAGCCTAATTTTTATAGCGATATTTTCGTAAATTTAACGTATAGCAATTACTTTATTTAGTTGAATAAAATAATAATTATAATAATTTTTAACAGCTATGTCTAATCTATTCTATTTTCTATTCATTTATAAGGTAAAAATAATATCAAAAAATTTTTAAATTTTAATTATGTAGCTGACATGTAGCTTTTTAATAGCGAAAGTATAAAATTTGTTAGCAATTTATCTTCAAATTATTCAAAGCTTGAATATCATGGGATAATGGGATGGGATAAGATAAAACAATTTTAACAATCGATGATAGAATCTCAATTTAAAATTTAAATTAGATACTTTTAATTATACTTTGACAAGGCGGTATTTAATTTTACTATTGGATCTAAGCAAAATTTCGGATTTTTTCTTCCGTATCTTATTAACACTAAAAGTTGAAACCTTCTAAGACAAGTACGATCTTTGAAAATAAACAATAAGTTACATGTTTATTCGTAACTCATAACTCAGAATCGTAACTCAGAAATAATATTTAAGTAGAAAATTGAAAATTACCTTTTCTTATGTACTTTAGAAGCTAAACACCTATAGAAAAAATTAGTTTTAAAAATAATAAGATAAAAAAAATATGTTATATTATGTTGGAAAAATATCCTACCAATGGTATAGTGTTTAATATTTAGTTTAATATTACGGGATTTCATTCAAAAATGTTCAAATTCGTCTTGGATCATACTTATATATAAATAAAATATAATATTTATTTAAATTTTTCTAATAATAATATAAATACGTAGTATAAAAAATAAAATCATTTTTGTACAAGATCATAGATGGCGCACAAATAATATTATTTGTATTCCGCAGTCTTGTATATACAATAAGTAATAACTAATACTGAAACAATGATTACAGTAATTGAAGCTGAGTCAAATATAAATAACAAATCATTTAGTGGATGGTCTATGCTCTTTATAAGAGTGGAAAGGCGAAAAAAAAATGTTACAAAAATAGTTCTAAAAGAGGCTGATATTATCATTTTCAAAATATGCTTATTTAAAAATTTTTAATATTAGATAAATTACTTATATTGTGTTAACAATTTATAGATAAGGAATTAGTCGTCTTTCACATAATTATTTATGTTTATAAAAATTATTTCAGTTTATACAATCTTTTAGCAAAATACTCACTAGAAGCTTTCTTTTCCAGGATAGGCTTTTTTTAAAAGGTCCTATACCTCTTTTTTTTTTTTGTTTTATACATCAATCACAATCTAGAAATATGTTACTTTGTACAAAAAATGGTTGTGAATATAAGGGATGGGATAAAGATGCGAAAAATGCGAAAAAAGGAGAGTTGGGAGGTAAGTGGATGATATATCTTTAGTATAGTCCCATGTAGTAGAAATGAGCAATTGCAGTCCGTTTAGTGGTAAGTTGGAATTGCTTGAGAGGAGGCGATAATAAATTAATTTCATATGAGCAAGTGTCATTATTTACAAGATAACTAAAGGGAGAGGTTAAAATTAGAAAATTATAAGATTTTTTTAAAATTTTCTTAATTCTAGAATAAGATACTTAACATAATATTATATTAAACGATGTTATATTATGTTATTTATGTTTTATTAAAATATATTTTATTTTAATTTATGTTTTATTTTTTTTTCCTGTTTTTTTAATCTTTGAACATAAAAAAAAAGGATTATTTTCATTTCCTAATAATAAATAAATATTTTGTATCTTATAATAATAATTCTATTATTCATGAATAAAAATAAAAATTCTACATACCATTATTTTATACCATGAAATTTTAAATTAAGAAAAATTACTCTGCTTTTTTTTTTTTCTTAAACTTTTAAATTTCTTTTCTACTTTTTTTGTTGTTTAGCACGAGTATGCGGTAACATTAGAAGATACCAAAGTTTAAACACACTTTCACGAATGTATACATAAATATAATATATTTAATATGTATATAACGCCTACCTAATTGGTCTTTGGCATATTGTTCAAAAACCTATAAATATCAAAAATTCATACCCAACAAAGTAAAAATTATTCGTTTAATATTTTCTTTTTTTGCAATTCATCATATTTATTACCCAAGACCAGAACCTACTAACACTCCCACTAAAAGAAATTCTATAGTCAACCTATAATAACCAATATTCTTAATGTATCCCTACCGTCATTATTACCACCTCATCGTCTTTTTATAAAATATATTATACTATTTAAATCTCAGTCTAAATTTTTTACATGTATGATGGGTGGGTATAATGGGTGAAAAAGTGTGTAATGTTATCATACAGTTATAATACAATATAAAGAAATAAAAATTTTTTTTGTTTAAAAGTTCTAAAAAAATTTAAATTTGTTATAGATCTTTTTATTTTCACCACACCACCCTTTTATGTCGTTTGTACACATGGATATGTACATAATATAGGACTTCTATATAAAAAGTTTTTTTTTTACTGTAATTTTGCGGAATCCTAAAAAAAGAAAATTCCGTTTTATTTAATTTTATTATACGTCAAGTCGAGTTTTTTTCTTTTTGTCATGCTCCAAACCCTCTTTTTAAAAAAAAAAAAAAACAAAAAAAAGCGAAAAGAAATGGGAAAAGGAATGAAAGCGAAGTTGTATGGTTCTCAGAGAAAGTTATCAGGGACGTTTTTAGTTTAAATTTATTTTTTTTTATTTATGTTTTTATTTAACTAAGGCTAAAATAAAAAAAGTTCCGAATGACTTGGTTTTGGACTTTTTTTTTTTTTGTGTATTTCCGTACAAACATTGTAACCGTAAAGATAGGAAAAGTATAGAGAAAAAAAAAAAAAAGGATATTTGTTAAATAGATATATGTAAGTATGTTGACGTGATAAGATTTACTTTCAATGTTTTTGTGCTTTTTTTTATCTACTTGAACCCAAAAAAAACATTTCCATTTCCCTCTTTTTTCTTTTGTTTTGTTTTTGTTTTGATTTTTTTTTGGTTGCCAATACTGTAAAATAAGGAAATCTTGTCTATGTTTAGGTTTATTTTACTCCTACTAGAGAATTTTCAAGTCAAAAAAAATATTTATTGTGTTCGCATAATTAAATAAATAAAAGAATAACTGTAGTTGAGTTGAAATGACTGTATTGCATAATAATTTTTAAATATTGTATAGTTGAATTTAAGTTGAGTTAATATTTATATGTTATCTAACCTTAGACTTTTAAAATTTAATACTATTGAAGCTTAAAAATTGAAAACGGCACTCTTGTAATAATTAATTTTTTATTATACCCTACACATTAAGTATAGGGTATATTAACTTTGGTATGGTGTTTGTAACCACCAAAAGGAAGCGATTTAGGTATAGACATGTATATATATTCTGAATCAGGATCACCGCCTGAGTCGATTTAGCGATGTCCGTCCGTCCGTCCGTAAGCACGATAACTCAAAAAATAATGATGCTATCTTGATGAAATTTATACTGTAGGTTAACAGTGACTAAGGTAAGGCGGGGATTGTAAATGGGCGAAATCGGACCATGCGTTCGAGTACTTCCCATACAACTCCCAAAACCGAACAAGCATATCTTCGAAATTAATAAAGACAGAAACTTCAAATTTGGTACAAGGGTGTTGTTTCCTGAATCCTTGATTTGTCCAAAATTTAAGATGAATTAGAATGGTTGTTCGGGTATCTGCCACACAACTCCTAAGACCAAACAAGCATATCTTCGAAATTAATAAATATATAAACTTGAAATTTGATATAAGAATGTTCTACCCTGTTGATGTCTCTAAAATTTGAGATGAATTGGGGTGGTGGTCCGCGTGCCTTCACACACTTCCCAAGACCTAACAATCATATTTTCGAATTTAATAAAGATAGAAACCTGAAATTTTGTACAAAGGTTCTAAAAGCATTTATTTTTTTTAGCTTGTATTAAATACCTAACTAAAATAACTTATGGATTTTTAATTTAATTTGAATTTTTTAGGTGTAGCGTATAAATAAGTCGGTTGCATCGACTTACTGTTATTTTTACTTGTTTTTATTTTTGTCGTTAGTATCTACGAGTATTAAGCGACTTTTTATGATGGCAAAATCCGAATTACATAATTCTAATAATAAATTGGATCATATAATGACATAGCTGGCCATCTAATCAGAAGATATCGTGTTTTAACCCCTGTCATATCATATCCAATATTAGTAATTTGTACCGTAATAGTTCATATCGTAAAAATTAATACCGTATTATAAAAAAAATAAAAACAAATTAATTATTGTATAGGATAGTAGATGGGGCAGATATATAACATTTATGTTTCATAATATTGTACAATAGTCATTTAAGTAATCAGTGGCTTAGAAAATACAATGATTAAAAATAAACTGAAGCTTAGTTTAATATGAATAAGAAGCCACTTAATGGATGTGCTATAGTATGCTCCTAGAATAGTTTCTTTCAGTCTGTCTTTTATTCAGTTGTAAATACAGAGAGGTATTAAAATTTAATTTTGAAAAACACTGCAGTGCTACATTTAAAATCATGCCGACCGAGTCGAGTTTTTAAACAAGACAACCGATTTTTTTCCGTTATGTTTAAAATTTAAGAATTTATATTAATAATAATGATCTTAAAACTGTTTTTAACTTCAATTTCACTTGATGAAAATTTCCTAGAAATAGTCATAAACCCAATATTATGTAAACTCTTTATTTTTTAAAATCAAACTATAAAAAAAAAGATATATCCAAGAACCATACTGTAAATTTAAAGTTTGGGGCGATTTTAAGTGAATGAAATTTTGATGGACAGAAATCAGAAAAAGAAAATAATAATAAATAAATTTTAAAAAATTGACTTGTTATATATGCTATAGCACAAATGCCATTTTTTTCGTTCATATATACTCACTTATATATGTGTTTACGCAAATATTATCATTTGTCCGGATATATGTAAAAAGGATTTTTTTTTCTCCTTTTTTTTTATTTTGAACAATAAGAAATAAATAGAAAAACAAAAAAAAAACCATATTTGAAAATTGAAAATGGAATGACGGGATCATATTGCTCTAAAATTTTTTCAATAGTAATTGATATATAGGGTGTTTTTTTTTTATATATCCATGTTTTAAGGTTACAGTATAATGATAAAAAATAAAATTGCTAAAACTTTAATTTTTCAAAGAAAGTATTGAAAGTCTTACATTATTACCCATATCATGTTGAACTTGTGATACGTAGCACTAAAAATTTATCATTTAATTGGCCGAACTCCAATATATGAAGCTATATGAAGCTTTTTTTTTGGACCATGCTAACTGATTTATTATATAAAGCCATGAAGCTATATGATGCTAAATAACCATACTAAATGATTTATTGTGCCAAAATAGAATTTAAATGTTTATAGTTAAAGCTTTAAACTGGTGACAAATTTTGATGACACTTATCTATTACTTGTCTTATTGGTGATACTTGTCTAACATTATACGGTTGAATGTCTAGATTAAAATTGTTAATAATTATTATGTTATGCAATATAAAAATGTATTTTATAATGGGACAATCTATACAACGACTTATGATTCCAACTTCATTCAAAATTACAATTAAATTTGTATGCAAACATTTTCTAGGTTAGATTTTTGATTGATTTTTATCCTTGAATCTATCAGGATAATTATTATTTATTTAAAAAAATAAATAGATGGTTCAAAAAAAAATAAAAATAATTACCAAAGCATTCATTAAAATTTAAAGAGCTTTAAAAATATAATTGAATTTTATTCTAAACAATAAAATTAGATTTTTACTAAAAACCGTTTTAAAGAGACGTCATATGAATGGCGTATGAAACACCCTATAATATCGTAAAAATAAATTTGGGTCTTATATTTTTTTTATTCTTTTTCTTTTATTTTAAGGTTTTTGCTTATTTTTTTGATTTTTTATAGTTCTTAAAATTCTATATATTCAAAATTTATTTTTAGTATTCAGGACATAACAAATTATTCGTATGAAAATTGAATTTTTAGAATACCACCCCACTCACCCATATCATATTTCTAAAACTGATATAATAGGCAACGATAATAATGGTATATAATATAAGACTATAGAGTATATATGTATATTTTATTATATGAGTATATAATAAATAGTACATAATATTATATACTATATATAGTTCTTATGATTATGTATTCTATATATATATATACTTATTTTGATATATATTTTGATTATGAATGATTTTTTTTTTTTTTTTTGAATATTTATTTACTACTAACTATCATTTAAATTAACTTAGTGTAGTTATTCAAAAATTGTAATTCAGTAAAGTAATTTTTGATATAGTTCGTTACATTTGTAGTTTTTCTTCTAATTTAATTAAGTGTTAAACGCATTAACCTTTTTTTTTTGTTTTGTTTGTTTTTTGCTTACGAGAACTTTAAAAAAAAAAGCAAAATATTTTATATTTTTAGTAAATTTTATTTCGGATTTTCGCAGAGTTCCAGTACTATGTTTTATAAAATTACAAAAAAAGGATTTTTACTTTTGGTTTTTTTCTTTTTTTTTTTTATAAAATATACAATTTTTTTCTACAAAAAGGATTCTCATGAATATTTTATTTTTCAAGCTTTTAAATTCAATACAATTAAGACAGATATCAAATTAAAAACTAGAAAAAAACAAGGTAGAATGTAAACCAACGGTTTTTAAAAGCGCACATTTCCAAAACTCAATACAAACTGTTTAGAAGTGTGACTTACACAAAAATTTGAAAATTTCATGTAATAAGAAAAAACGTGAAAAAAGGCATTTTTGAAATTTTGAGGGGCCGTAAGTCCGGAAACCCATATAACTAAGAAAAGCCGTTAACACACGTAAAAGTTTATTATTGAACCTTTAATTTTCATGTCTTGCCGAAGAAAAATTTGTACAGCTGCTTAAGTTACAGGTGTCTAAAAATAGCAAATTTTCAATTTTTGAGGCGTAATAACTCTTAAAGAGGGGGTGTTACCAAAAAATTTTCTGAGGAAACTTATACTAATTCTAAAAGTTCTTTCTTGCCTCAAAATTTCAAGCTTCTATCTAGAAGCGTGCCGGAGTTATGAAAGTAGAAAAATCATGCAAAATTTGGTTTTCACATAACGGTAAATTTAAATACTAAATTTAAAAAAATTGTATAATATTGATATTAATTTACAAAGATAAAAGAAATACCTGTCGAATGACGTTTTCAGAATGAAAAAATCTTGAGCAGAACATAAGATATATGCATTTAAAAATAGGTCTTTTTCAAAGTTTGAGGGGCTGTAGCTCCGTAATGGGGGGGGCTACATGAAAAAGTTGTTCCACAAAATTATTTTTTTTATAAGACCTACCTATGGTTAGAATTTTTTTTCTCTATCTTTAACGGTGTAGAAGTTTTGTAAACAGACGGACGGACGGACGGACGGACGGACAGAGTGAAACTAATAAGCACATTTTTTCAAAATTTTTTTGGAAATGTGCTAAAAAGGTATATGAGTACACAAATTTTTTTTTTTGTTTAATGGTCAATATTTATAAATTTAAAATTAAAGATTTTAATTTTTATTAAAAATATGAGTGTTTTATAGATGATATAGAAAAATATTCATTATACATTTTTGTTTTTTTTTTTTTTCCATAATTTATAAATTTATATGATGATGATTGTGACTTGCTACATTTTTGATATATGTACTTATGATTTCCTTGTAAATTATAACCTTTACCATACCACATATAAAATTCAAAATCTAAATTTTTTTTTTAATCAATTAAAGTGTTATTGATTCATTTTTTTTTTATTAAAACAATATAATAAAAATTTATATATAACACATACACATATATATATAATTTGATTTATTTTTAATAAAATTTTATATTATATTAAATAAATTAAATAAAAATGTTCATAATAAATGAATAATTTTCCTTGAAAGCACAAATAAACGAAATTTTCATTAAAAATTTCTTTGGGAAAAAAACATACAGAAGAAAAAAAGAAAATTTAAAATATTTTCCATTTATTTTTTCTTTTATATTTAAATTTCTTTTTGCTTTTATTATATTATAAACGCATTCCGTTTATCGTAGTATTTGTTCATGTAAATGATCTGACTCATGGCGTAGTGGTTAAGTCGCCAATCTTTCAATTGGAGGGTCTTGGATTCAAACCCCGGTCAGATTATATAAGTAAAAAATATGAATCTAGTAATTTCATATCGTAATAATCTATATCGTATAATTAATAATAATAATAATAATAGTAATAATAATAATAATAATAGTAATAATAATAATAATAATAGTAATCTGCTACAGTGGAGCTATCTTTGGTTATATCATGCAGAAGGTGTTTTATGGAGGCACGTAGGCACGTTGTAATCCACTGGTGTCCCTGACTCTGTAGTAAAATAATAGTAATAGTAATAAGAAATATTACTACCAAAAATAATAGCTGCTACAGTGACAGCGGGGGTTTCTTGAATAATTATCTCATGCAGTAAGGTGTTATATACTACTGCATGTTGTAACTATTGTAACGGATACAGTCACTGTTAGCAAAATAGTAAAAATAGGTGGATTCACTGTTTCCCTACAGTCCAACTCCCAATTCAATGTTTCCGCATCCATTTCCTATCCTTTCCATTAATATATACTTGAATTAATATATACCTTTAGCCAATATAATGGGATGAAACCTTTACATGCTAACGTAAAGGTTTCATCCCATTATATTGGGTAAAGGTGAAGGTAGTTTTAGTCAGTAAGAATCTGACACTACCAAGAGGAAATTTTTGGTATCTTTGGAAGATTCCCACCTCCCTTAGGAAAAACAAAAAAAAATTAAACTTTTACTACAGTACAACGAAACAATAACGAAATATAGTGGTATCCTACCATTATCATTATTATATAAATGTTACGATAAAAAATATATTGTAAATCAGTTATACCATAATATATAGAAAGATTATAAAATTAATTTTTAAAATTCAAGCGAATTTAACTAAAAAATTACAGTTTTTTTTATAATTTTAATTTGATTTCTGCTAAGCATGCTTTTTAAAGTCAAAATTAGCTATAATTTACTTACAGGCTTATATAATGATGATTTCATTCTTCGATGTAAAAATTTATTATACTTTAACGTTGATACAAAACCACAAATGCCATAGCACGTATAGTGTGATATGACTGTTACATACGAAATGCTATTTCTTAAAATCCCAAACACAAAATCCCAAATACTAAACCCAAAATTACAAAATCCCAATAATTTTTCAACTTATCAAAAAAATTCCAAATCACAAAATTCAAATTTCGAAAACTTATTCTCGCGCATTAAAGGGATGAAGTACAAAATTCCAAAAAGAAAATTCGAAAAATCAAAATTATTTATAGCAATTAGACTCTTAAGTTTTTAGTTAAATTATGAAATGAGATTTTTGTCATTTCGCAGAATTTAGTATATAAATATATAAAATTTCGGTGAATAACCTTGATTTTGAATCTACTTTTAAAACCCAAACTTTTACATTGAAAATTTCTAATTTTAGGATTTTGTGTTTGAGATTTTGTAATTATGAAAATTTGAAATTTAGGTTATGTGATTTGGGATTTTTAAATTTGGGGTTTTTGTAATTTTGGCATTTTCTAACTTTGTGATTTTGTGATTTGAGATTTCGAGACGCTGTCGAATAAATACACTTAATAATTTTTTTTTTTAAATTTTATATAAGTTTATTATAAAATGTTTATTTGTATGTACATGATTTTAAAAATTATAAATGAATACATAAATATGTGTAAAGTCGTATTTTAATCAAATCAAAAGTTTCAAAACTTTCCGATATGAAATACAAGAGAAAAGTAGATGCATATATAATTATATTATATAATAGTTATATTATTATATACTTGGTATATATTTTCAGCTTTATTTAAAATAAAGCTTAAAAATTAAAACAATTTTTTCTTTCATTTTTAATTAAACGCGTAATTGAATAGTAGTTAAACATATTTTTAATGAAATGTCTCTGCATTTAATTATAGTTACCCTTAAATAGATCAGGGGTGCAATAAATTTGCTATTACGTTTATTATACCTTAAAGGAGGCTAGATAGTTATAAAAAAGTATATTTATATTATATTCTAGCTCATAATTATATTCTGAGTTGATTACGATGAATGCGTTTATCCGTTCCTCAATCCACACCATAACTAACAAATAATGGAACAAGAATTCTAAAATTTTCACCATGTAATTTCTATATAGTTGTTATACAACTTCTTTTTTTATATGAGCATGATTCAGTACCTTGTTAAGCTACATAATATCTGCAACTCAACTTGTTTTCATAAAATTTAAGATGCTTTGCTTAATTAGACTATAATATCTAGTAAAAATTTCAGAATCCTAGTTCTCTGTTTTTTTTTTTTTTTTGAGTTATTGTGCGGACGAAATTTTGTAAAAGATGATTAAACTTGGGATCGTGTTATATGCCTGTATTTCTTGATCATTTGACTGTATTTTATTTGCTTGTATTTCATTAACATGTATTTCATTCAAGAGATTTTAGAGTTGCATTTAAAAGCAGGGCTTTACGTTTTTTCCAGAAATTTTACATATATATATGCATAAGATTAAGCATTATGCATAAGATTATATATATGCATAAGAATCTGAATTAGGAAGGACTTTAGTGAATTCAAAATCAAAATTGTATGCCTTTTACAGAATATTTCTATAATATATTTTTGTATAATATAAAAAACAGATAAATGAAATACAGTCAAATGAAAATACAGGCAAATGAAATACAGTCAAAAGAAATACAGGCAAGTGATAGTAACCCATCAAACTTTATTGTATTAAATAAAAACTTGTGTAAAATTTGTTTTGTGGGGCCTCGGTGGCCTAGTGCGTAAGAGTATATAAAATACACTGTAAACGCCGAGGGAGTGTAAGTTCGAATCCCACACATGTCGTAAGAGTTATTCCCCCTTACGACATTTACAGCCACGCCTGAAAAGGAAAGGCTGTGTAATTTCCTGTTCACATTTATGTGGCAGAGAAATGCACTAAAAAAAAACAAAAAAAAAAATATGTTTTGTTTGCCGAAATGAAGAAATCCTTAAAATCGTTAAAGAAATCCTAAATTTACAAAAATATATCTTGGTATAAGTATAGATATTTAATTAGATCAGATATCTTAAATTTTCTAAAAGATAATTAAATTTTATTGGAATAGCATGTTTGTGCGGGTATCCTAAAGTTGACATATTCAATTATAATATACACTCATCTTTGTTTTACCTATTTTTTATACAGTCTACTCTCGAATTTTTTTTTTTGAAAATTCAAAAGTAAAATGTAAATGTGATGTGTAAAAATGTAATAATTAAAAAATATTTTTATATTTATAGAAAAATAAAACAGCTTTTATTCAGATGGTTAAATAATATTCAATTCTGATATATTATAAAATTAAGATTTCATAAGTTTTTATATACATATGTACATAAAATATATTTTATTTTCATATTTTTCTTCTAAATAATGTTTAAATTTTTAGATACCGTGCAAAAGAAAGATAAATATGCCACACTTAACTAAAAAGTTAACGTTACTTCTAAAGATATTAATAATGTTAAGGATTGACACCCCATAATGCAAAAATGTATCGGGATTTTTAAGGTAAACTTGATTTTTATTTCATATACATCAAACTACAACGTCAAAATTTCTTTTTTATATATTATATAATTTGTTCAAATTATCACACATTTACTGTTTCTATTTATTTAATTATAACAAAAAAAAAAAAAAATAACATAAAAAATAAATAAAAATTGTATAATAATAGTAAATTAAATGTCATAAAATTCATTTTTTATTATATGTAGTATTTCCGTTATAAAATATTAAAAATGAAATAAAAAAAATAAAGCGAAAAACACAACAACAACAATCAAATGTTTTTTTTTTTTTATTTTAATAAAATTGTAAATCAAAATAAAAAAGTTTTGATTTAAAAAATATACATATGTGTATATGTAAGTAACTTACCCTGGAAAAGATAACTATTACTACTACTACTACTACTACCATATATTACTAAAATAAAACACAGTACATTTCTCTATACCAAATATTATATTAAAAAACAAATATATTATGTATACCTACATAATAATATTATGTATAAATATGTAAATATTAAATAATATATATGTATATATGAAATACATAATATATTATTACTTATTATAAGAGAAAATTAATTCCACCTTCTGTTTATGACAAGACTTCTGAGTTGTGACTTCATTGTAAAAAAATTAAATTTGTCACTGAGAACTAAATAAAAACAAAAAAAAAAAGTAGGAGATTTTGTATATTAATAAAATGTTATATCATACTTTTAGTGAACGAACGTCCTTTCAAAAGAACAACAAAAAAAAAAATACCGTAACTAAATTTAATTTTATTTTTTAAATCTTTTCTTCTAGGTATTACCTATTTTATATTATAAGTTTTTCTATTGTTTTTATGATTTTCTATTCAAAGTCAAAAAAAAAAAAAAAACAATCTTAAAAAAATCGATTATACTTGCATTAAAGATTTAATTTTAAATATTCAATTAATTTTTCTAAAATAACAGTCAAAGAATTTATATACATAGTTATATACTTATATCTAATTTTTGTCTTTTTTTCACGAGGCTCGGTGGAAATCTCGAAAGACGATAGAAATTCTTCGATAGAAATTCTCTTCTATTCTCTTAGAATTCTCCTATTAGAAATTCTCAAATTCTCTTTTGTAGTGTTAGACTTTAAACAACCAAACGTCATCTTCCTTTTAAATCAAACATTAGGTTAAAACCTATGGTACAATTTACAGTTTGGTTTGGGGATTGGCAAAATAAGAGATTGAAGAATAAAAGAATAGAAATAAAGAAAATTGGGAAATATAGAAAGTTATTGGATATTGGTTGGATTATTTATAACAAAGATGTTAATGTTATAATAACACGTTATGGTTTCGAATTTAGATATTACTTTCGGCGGTACCCTATTAAATTTTTCAATGCTAATTACAAAATTTTAGTTCAAACCAAATCAGTACCTATATAAAGTTTCTAAGAAAATTTTTTCTAATTAAACCCCGAAATAGAGAGAATAACTAAAAAAGAAAATTTGGTTATATAAAAATAAAAATAATTTATAAAATATTTTATTTTTTTTGTTTACTTTTGTTGTCTTTTGTACAGTTTGTTAAAATAATGTTAAAAAAATTAAGGGTAAGTTTTCTTGTTATAGGTAATTTATTTAACAAAAAAACGAGGAAGAGTGCATGATAGTAGACTGGGTCAACTCTGGAACATTTGTACGTAACGTAATATTTGCTATTTCCATAAAACTTGATCATCTTTTACAAAATTTCAAATGGTTTAGTACCGATGTTAAGCATCGAGATATATTTACCAACAACAGTTAAAAATCCTACTATCATTCAAAGTAATTGCATATTTTTTTGATATAACATAAATACTATATTAAATGTCAATCAATTTTTTATATTTTATATTGTTGACAATTTTTTTAAGATTTTTCCATGTTTTTAGCATTTCAAATGTTACTTTTAAGGTCTTTGAACACAATAATAGAAATAACATAAAAACAAAAAAACAGCCAAATGTCAAAAAAAATAATATTAAAATTATAAGATATTTTTGACATTTAACTTGTCTTTTTAAACAAAATAATACTTTACACGGCAAAATAAATATGAGAAAGGAGCAATTATTAAAAATAGAAATACGAGTTAGCCTTGCCAGAAAATCTGTACTAATCTTTCAATCTGCAGTCTATACAATCATAAATAAAAATACACAAATTCGAATAAGCCTTGACAGAAAATCTGCTTTAATCATTCAATCTGCACAATCATAAGTAAATAAAAATGCACAAATACGAGTAAGCCCTGCGAGAAACTCTGTATTAATCATCCAATCTGCATAATCATAAATAAATAAATAAAAATATTTAAATTTAAAAGGAACTAACATACATATTTGAAATACAATTAAAACGTACAATAAAATTTCTATTAAAACATTTCAATTAACAAATTGGTATCCTCAGTTAAAGAACTGTCATAAAAAATAGAAACGTTTCTAAGTATTTTCTATTATTTCTTTTGCAAAAAAATTTTAAATGGATTAACACGATGTTATTTCTAATATATAAAGTGAAAACATATTTCTTTTATATAATTTCTATGATCGTGTCAAATCCCCTTTACTTATAAATCACCAATAGGACTATAAAATCTAAAAACAAGTTAGCTTAAAAGGTTTTAACTATATATATGCACTTATATCTTTATAAAGCTTTAAATACATACATATATATGTATATATATCTCCAAAATATATGTTAATTTTTTTCACGTTTCAAATTTCATTTTATCAAAGTATTTAAAATGTAAAAAAAAGAAAAAAAAAAACAAAATAAAATTATATTGCGGTTATTTTAACAAATTTACTTATCATTTTTAATTGTGAATCTGTTCATATTATTCTGGTAATTTACTACCATCTGGTCACCACTTACCATCAATTCATCAAAAATACAAAATATAAAAGTTAAAAAATGAATAATATATAAAAAAAAAAAAAACACACAAAGTAAAATTTTCACACTGAATTTGTAAATAATTAAAAAAAAAAATAAAATAAAATTATTATTTTAATAGTAACCACAATTTTTAATTATATATTTTTAATAAAATTCTTACTTTTTAATTATTTATACATATATATATACATATATATTTATTTGAATATTTTTATTAATCTTATTTTTACTTTTAAATTACAACATGTTAAATATTTAAATAATATTTTATTAAAACAAAAAAATAAAAATAAAAGCCACTAAATTAAAAAGTAACTGGAAAAGTTGAATTAATAAAAGGGTTGGATACTTTTTAAATATAATGTATTCCTGTAGTTACCCTTTTTTTTTTTTTAATAGACCACAACTAACAAAAGGGTTACAGAAACAAAAAAAAAAAAAAAAAAGTAGGAAAATGCAAAATATGATGAAATGCAACCAATTTAACTAATTGGTTTGTAAAAGGGTAATAAGATTTTATCTACTTTGTATAATTAGGTCAGTAAAATTACAAGAAGAGGTTACAATTAAAAATTCAAAATGTTATCATCTTATATAGGAGGTCATAAATAGTACACTAATAAATTATATTTAAAGTGAGCTCTTTAAAAATAATATTTTGAAGTGTAATTTTAATATATACTTAAATATACTTTATAATATCTAACATATCAGTATGTGTTGAACATTTTTATGTTAATTTCATCAATATTTGTAATAAACTTGTTATGTCCAATAAAGAATGTACCAAGTAATGTAAAAGTGGAAAATAATTTGTATTAAATTGTAATGGTATATAAAAATTTTTAAGTCACTATATTGATGCTTTAGAACTATTCATAAAAATAAAACATTACAAACATTCATACAAAGTAACAATATTACGTTTTTTTTTTTTTTAAAGTTTTGCATTACTTCTAAAGTTTAGTACTTAATTTTGTAATATCACTGTAATAATATGAACCTTTACGAAATCAGTTCAAAAACAATTCCCACCTTTTGCTTTACGCAATATACCTTGAACTGATCGATTAAACTGTTCTCCTATATCACGGTGATTACTCGCTAATATTCTATTTGTTCAAGAAGTAGTTCGTGAGGATATTAATGCCTCATTTATTTGAGAGCAAATAAGGTTTCTGAAAAAGAATCTGAAAGATTTGAAATCGGTCGAACTTTTTAATATTTCATTCGACTCAACAGATTATGAAAAATTTTAAACTTTGAATATCGAGAATACTGCGTGAACTAACACTAAAAATCAGGCTGTACGGAAGCATGAACGATAACAGTTGTCCAACAGTACAAGTAATAAAAGTATAGTACTATATACATACTTTTCGTGATGCCTAACCGTAGATATATTTTTAGTAATTAAATTAATTAAGTAATTAACAAAACTAATTTATTTTTTTGCTTCATTTACTAACGTATTTACTAATACTTGCAAATGATGATTTAATCAGTTAATATGATAGTTCTCTAAATGAACAATATAACTGATATCCAATATATAAAAAAATTAGAAGATAAGCTCTTACTGGCAAAAATTATATTTTAATATAAATTTCAAAGAAACCAAGTCTTCATTAATTCCTCTTAAAAGTAAATAAAAATTTTAGAATTAAAAACTATGTCTGATATCTCTTTTTCAAATATTTTTTTTTTTTTTTGGAAATAAACCCTAATATCCAATATTTTTAAATGTTAAACAAGGTTAAAGAATCCTTTATCATTTGTCAAATAAAAAATTTAAATCATTTCAATCATATATTTTTCAAGCCGTTATTAGTAACAATTTGTAATAAAATCATCACATAAAACAAAACCATCAGTTCTATTCTAAAATTTTGTGAAAATATTTAATATACGTCTTATATCTCAATTAACACTTACTAATTATAGTTTTCTTGAACTATCTTCAAATATTATTCTGGAATTTTAATTGAAAAAAGAGTTGTATTTACATTTCTTTAATTTTTATATTTTTACAAAATGTTTAAAACTTAAAAACATAAATGGGGGAAAAAAAAACGGAATGAAACTAAAAAAACAATTTCATGAATAGTTTATCATCCTTTTTTTAGTTAGGATGATTAGTCCTTAGTTTATCATCCGTTTTTACGTTTTTTTTTTCTGCTGGTTGGTTTAACTTCTGTGAATCCACCAAATGATAATTTAAGATATTCTGAATATCTTTAAGTTTTCAATTCATATTAGTTAGTTAAAAATAAATCTACAAAATTCTTAAAAAGCACATAGTTCTTTTATATGAAGCTCTAAATAATTTATTATTCAATCACAAGCTATCACATAAATTATTTTTAAAAAAATTTCAAAATTACCAATATTATAATTTTACCAAAAAGAAAAAAAACAAAAAGATGAATCATTGGACCAAAATTTTAAAATATTTTATTCCGTACAACATAATATTTACACAAAATAAAATTGCAATTTAATAAGTTTTCTTTTATGTTTTATATTATCTATGTATATTGTGTGTTCTTTTACAATATCCTAACTTTAAAATTATAAAAGAAAATTTTATTCACAAATGTTTACGTTACCGATTCCTTTTTTTTTTTTTTCCTCCTGCTAAGAAATACTTATTTTACCTCCCGATTTTTTTTTTTCCTTTTTGTTTTTTTTTTATATTAAGGACAACAATTTGATGAAAGAAAAAAAAACTTGTAAAAAGGTCCTTTCAATTTAATATTTCTTTTATTAAAATGTTATTTTTATATTTTGCTGCTAAACTTTCATAGAGAGCTGCTATACGTATACAAGGTTCAGTTTTAGTCCCACCTACGCAGAAATAATTTCTTAAAAAGTTCAAGAAAAAATTATTTATTAAAATAAAAAGAAGGAAAAATAAAAAATTCATAAAAAGGACAAACATTATAGGATTATAATTGCTTCTGTTTAAATAAAAAACAAATCAAAAAATTTAAAGAGATGGATAAATTTTTCATGGGAAAATTATAACAAGGAAAAAAAATTGACGAAAATATGACATTAAATTCAGAAAAATAATTCAAAAAAAAAAATGAAAAAAATTAACCTTAAAATTCCAATGTCACCTCTTCCTCCATTATTTAAAAAAAAAAAATAAAAATATTTAAATGGCCATTAAATTTTCCTAATAAAAAATTATTTAAAATATGAATGAATTTGAAAATAGGCACAAAATTAGTTATAAATACGTTGATCATATATAGAGACAATTTTTATATATATATATTATATATAAACCTGATAATAAGTAAATATATAGGACAATGTCCATTAATCATTTATTAAATATTTATTTATAAAAACTTTAGTGAAATTTCAATAAATTAGTAAATTTTTCTTATTTTAGATCAAATATTTTTTTGACTTTTAATGGAAAAGAAAGTATATTTTATTAAATTACAATTTGGGTTCCAGATCCCTGTTTTTTTTTTTTTTTCTTTTTTGTTGGTTTAAATACATTATACTTATTATAAGGTCTTAAAAATGAAATACATATATTTAAGTTAAATGTTTTACTTTCCTTTTTCTCTAATTATTATTAAAAGTAATATACTTAGAAAAATCAATTAAATATACATTAAAATTTAGTATACTTAATATTATATTATTTAAAATAAGACTGAGATTCAAATCGAATGTGGGGCTTATGATGGAAAGCTCTCGAAAAAACTTGTTCACCTTTTGTTGGTATGACTGAAAACGTGTGATTAAATTTTAATTCGAAATTAATTGACAGTGTTGTCAAAAACTATTTTTAGAGTAATACAAACGTCAAATTAGAAAGTAGGTAAACAATAATAATTTTTTTATAAAATTTAAAATTTTAGAATTGGATTTTAGAATTAAAAATAAAAAGTGGTACTTAATTAAAAATCTGTATTTTGTCGATTTTAAGATAAAAAACTTATAATTAACAAGTTTTTTCAATTGTAATTGATTTTAGAAAGTGAATAGTTTCTTCCCGAAACGAAGTGTCATTTAAAAGGATTAGAAGTAAAATTTCCTACCAAATTATTTTCTTTTAGCCTTCATTTTAATTCAGTGTATTTCTTCTGTTTATCTCCCATTATGTTTTTTTTTTAATTTTTTTAAAACGCGAACATATCCACTCGTTTTAGTTATACATACACAACAAACTAGCACCATACGTTTTTAATCATACAAATAAATAACTTCGAAAAAAAAAAACGTTTTCCATGCGTTTTCAATGATACGATATTAGATAATTTGATATTTTGGTAGCATTTACGTTTTCCGTACATTTTCAATCATAAGACTCAATATATTCCATAAAATAATTAAAATTTTAAAAAAAAGTTAAAGGCAAATTACGACATTGAAGGTTTTTAAATTTTTCAAAGAAAATGTTGACACATAAAAGACATAACTTTTAAGTTACTGATATATACATAATAGTTTAAGATGCATTAATTGATAAAATTTCTTTTATTTTTAATTTCTTTTCAACTAATTTCGAAATCATCAACATCACATCAGTATACAAATAAAAAATAATTAAAATTTCATTTCACTTTCAATTCAATTTTAAATTTTAATTCAAATATATATAATGGAAAGTCTAAAGGAAAAACTTCACGAAAAAAAATATGAATAAATACTTAAGTAAAATTTAAATTAATCATTAATTAAAATTTAAACTTTTAATCGACCCTTTAATTCTTTTCACACTAGAATAAAAACAAAAACAAAACACAACAAAAAAAAAATTCAACTGCTACCCCTAATTATTTCAGAGAGTTAAAAAAAAAAAAAAAAAAAACTGACACTTAAATTAATCAAAAGCAATTCATGTGTGATCATATAATAATATATTAACAGTACTTATTACTCAAATTCAAGTACCTACTCATATTCAGTATTTTTGTTTGTTTGTTTATAAGAACATACATACTTATATGTAAAAATATAATATGTATGTATAAAAAAAATAAATCAACTTTATTGTCGCATCATCTTTATGATAATATAAAAATATTTAACACCCTTATAAATGTTTCGTTAATTAGCCAATAACAGAAGAATTATTGCCAAGGGTCAAATTATTTTATTGCGAAACAAAATGACACACAAAAAAAAAAATAACTGTACTGGCATTACTCCGACGCTTCATTAACACTTGCAATTTTACAAAATAAAACAATAAAAAAAAAATAAAACAAAAAACCGTTATGATAAAATAAAATTAATCAAAACCAGTACAGCCCATATAACCAGTATAAACTAAGTATGTATGTACAATATCTGCCGGGTTTGGATAAAAAGAAAAATTGCATTAACTACTTATTAATTGAAATAAATTAAGACATTATACACATCATATGCATTCTGTTTACATTGGTTTAAAATACTATAACTAGTTGAGTATAATGCGTTGTATATAATATAGAGTTGAGTTTAGAATTACAAGAAATGTAAATTATAGATAAAGATCATATTAATCAAATAAAATTTTCATTTCGTTATAAATTTCAGAATTTGTGCTTGTAATAAAAATTAAATATTTATTTTTTCTTATTTATTGATACAGACTGAGCTAAAGCATCAGTAAATAATAGACATTAGGTGCATAGAAATAGACATTAGGTGCATAGTACACCTTCAACAATGTAGGAGAACCTATAACGACGACAATTGATGTTCAGTTTCTCTAGATTTATACCAAAATGATATCAATTGGAAAGAAAAACCTTTAAAAGCTCTAAGTTTTAAAGTTACCCTTTAAAGAAAAAGCTCTAAGTTAACCTTTAAAGAAAAAGTTTTTTGAGAAAAAAAATTACCGAGATATTTCTATCTATTTCTTTGTTGACTGGGATAGGTGCAAGGAAATACTCCACGCTCTCTATAGGGCCAATTACTCTGCAAAATGCTCTACAGTTAAAATCCACCTGTATTCCTAATCTTCTAGTATATCTACCCATAAGGTAATGGCGCGAAATAACACCAACAAATTGTCGTATAGAGAGAAAAAGTATAGATTTGGATCCATTTAAAATCAAATTTGATTCGAATCCCACACAGGTCGTAAGAGTTATTCCCTCTTACGACATTTACAGCCACGCCTGAACAGGAAAGGCCACATTTATGCATTAAAAAAAAAATTTCTTCGCAACCAATGCAGTCCAATTCGTACTCAAAATAAAAATACTTCATTTCATAACTAAGCATTAACTAGTTACTAAATGTTAAATAGAGCATTGTACTCGTAGCAATTTGAAAACGAATCAGCATGGAAACGTATCAGTAAGAACTACATATGTACAATTATACAAAGTACAAAATTGTCAGATAACTTTGTAATAACCATCAAATTAATTAAAAAAATTTAATAAAGATAAGAAAGGCAGAAAATTTTTAAGTTAAGTTCTTATATTGTTATTATATTAACTATTACATTTAATAAAATTTAATTTAAACTGAAATAAAATAATTGTCACTTAAAGTTTTTCTTTTTTCCTTGTTTAAAATACAATAAGAAATTTAATTAAAATGAATTGCACTTCTTAAAACTGAATAATTTTAAAATTCAGAATTAATTGAATATAATAATTTTTAATTGTAATATTCAACAGATCAGAAAATTTAATTTTAAAACTAACAATTTTGGATAACAAAGCATTTTTTAATGAATCATCATCAATAAAATAAATAAAAAAATTTCTTTTTTTATTTTTAGATGGAGGCGAGTTTTAGATGAAATATTAAAAAAAAATAATGCAAATCATGTTTGGTATAATATAAATAAAATATTCAATAAAAAATGGTGTAAGTATAATTTTTCTTAACATATATATGTACCTTTTGCTATCAAATATATAATGTAAATTTATTATAATATTATATAATATAAACAAAATTAATAATATTACTAATGCCCTTTTTTTTTACCTAATCATATAAATGCAATACTGATGTATTCATTGGAATACTGTCCAGTTATATATTTTAAGTGCCATCATATTATACAGATCTTCTCAATAACCCTCCTTCAAGGATATTCTCCTTAGCGATTCCAATATTAGGCATTGGAAAAGTACCTGTTAAGTACTTCCAATGCTACAGTCTGCCTGCAACCTCTGCACATTCTTAAATGTCACAGATACTCCTTTTTCTCGCGTGTACAATTAGCAACAGGTAAGTCATTCTGACATAAAATCTGAAATCTGTACTGTGTTGTTTTAAAACTTTCTTTGTTCTTTTCCCTTCTAACTCACTGAAAAATGAAACATCTCGCTGACTTGTACTTGCTATCATATTATTCAGTCTATAATATGGCTTTAGTAGATAATTGTTGAGTAATATTGCATTATCCTATGGCTATATGGATTTATTATATTAATACAAATAAATAAATTACTCAAAATTCTGAACCTCCGTCATAGAGAATGTAATTAACAGCTGCTTTATTATCATTAGTCAAAATTATTGTCTAAAAGTTTAATTTCACTTTGAAGAAAAACCAGTACAAGATAACTTAAAAAAAATTGAAGATGCATAGAAAGGAACTGCACTTAAACCAGTTTAAACCAGTAGTAATACTCTAGATCACTTTTCTTTCTCAATTAAACCATTGAGAGCTTATCATAAAATGTTACAAATCAATTACTCTCATCTTCGATAATTGGGAAAGGTTATTAAGAAGAATCCTTTCAAAAACTTACTCATTTTTAGAGCAAGAGGCATTCATTCACACAAAAGGTCAAATATTGATTTCTCTTTCTGTTCATTTTTAAAACTTCTGCAAAAGTTATATGAGGGAAGTCATAATCTTTTCGCATGTCTGCCCATCAGATAGTCTCCCGTTAAAAACCCTATTAAGTTATTGATAGATGATATTAAATATCTCCGGCAAATTAAGGATAGAAGTTAAGATCAATACTTACAGGTTGTAACAGTAACTCCAATATTCTTCTTTCCTCGGAAAATTTGAAGGTTTCAATCACTACCGAATGCATTAGCTCTTCAATTGCCTAAAAAGCCATTATGTTCGCATATACAGATAAGACGGATATCAAAAACTTTACACTCTTCATTTATAGAAGCTGGGCAGTTGTTAACCAATGCTGAGCTGGCCGAGTATAACTTATACTTTAACGCTATTTATTATGTTATCAAATATTATAATAATGATAAATAAGTTTATTTCATTTCTACTAAAAAATCCACACCTTTAAGAATCAAATATTATCTATACTCATATAACGAGATGAAATATTAATTACTTTAATTGATATTTATATCTTATAATTCAATTGCTTTTCAATTTTCAAAAAAAAATTTTTAAGTACTTCACCCCTTTAATTGCATTTCTCTCATACTCAAATTTAATTTTAATCCTAATTATAATATTTTTATATACTTAATAGTTAGGAAGTAAGATTTAAATAAAAGATAAGTATAAGTATATTTGATATCTATATTTTTATTTTAATGATAAAATCAAAAATTTCAAAATATTAATAATTAATTAATTATTTTTTTATTTTTAACTCTTCTTTTTCTCCATTTTAAATAATAAATATAATTCCATAATTTCAAATCAGAAATTTAATACCATTTTAAATCTGTTATTCTATATACATTCTTATATCTTTCAAAAAGAAAAATTAAATATATTATGTAAGTACATAAATGTGTATTTTCCCAGAAAATTTTCCATTTCGTAAAATTTAATTCAATTTATTTTTCATTTTATTTAGATCAGTATAAAATGTAGAATTCCTGTTACATTCAAATTAATTTATATTCAAAAAGAGATGCTATTAACCAATTTTCACTTGAGCTCATCTATATGAATAATTATTATCTAATAATGAGTTAATGATAACATTTATTAATATATTATGCATATTTCGTTCAATTTAAATTATATTATATTCGAATACATTAATATATCAGATATATGCATGTATATAAACAGTAAATGTCAAAAAATGGTGTATAATGAAATAAATTTTTTACTTCAATTCTGTTAGATAATAAACATATAATAAAATGTTATAAACTGGATTCGATCTATCAACGAAGTTAAATATGTTAAATGCAATTTAATTCAACTCGAAAATATAGTAAACATACTTATATATATATTTCTTTTTAAGGTAAGGTAGGGTACTGTCACCTAAGTAGCTAAAGAGCGGTAGAAGTACGATTTCTCTATCAACGTGTGACACTTTAACCCATTAAATAAAACCTCCCTTTTTGAAAAGTTAGGGGATAATAAACAATAGATTTTTAGGTGACTGTACTATATTGTACTGTTTGAGCAAATGATTATTCTGCTAAGAAGTAAATATTATAATTATACTAAAAAAACTATTAAAAAGGTTCCACAATTAATAAAGTTTTTCAAAGCAAAAATTTCACATAAAGTAAATTGTAAGACATTCCTATATAGATTAAATTGATCTAGAAAATTTATACTCATTCACCTTCTAGAAAAAGTTTTAAGTTCGAGGCTGTTAGTTTTAAATTTCTTGCAAATTTTTTGAAAAGTTACCAATAAAATTCTAAAAAGCAGGACAAGTTGATGACATGTTAGAACCCTTTAAAAATAGTAGGTACTATAAAACATTTTTTTTATTATAAATTTCTAGCTCAAACTGATTAGAAGTGAAAATCAAAAGGATTAAGAAAATTCTTACAAACACTTACACTTTCAGTAAACCTAATAAGAAAGTACAAAGGTGCTACTAAATATAATCTCCAAGTCAAGTGACTAACGTAAAAAAAATATTTACAAGCAAATAAATTTTTTAATAATGATTTATTTATTTATTTATATTAATATTACATACATAAATGTAATGCAATATTATTGAACCATCAGCTACTAAAGGCCATTATAGGTTTTTATACTATTATTAAATTATATACTAATATTATTTATTTTGTTTATATTATATACTATATACCCACTAGGCTACCGAAGCCCCTTTTTTAATAATCAATAGGTATGTTAAGAATATTTTTATCCTTATAGGTATCATTTTATTTTTTAATTACCCATCACTGCACATTCATTATATAACTATGAAAATTATATAATAAAATGACCTCATAATAATAAGATAACCTTAAGGTTCAGAATTTATTATAAGTGAAATACATTTCTAATGCTGTTATTAAATTATTTCATAATTCAAATGGTAAGTATATATGTATATATTTCACTTTTAGATAGATATTATATATTATGTACATATAAGCTTTAATATTTCATTATAAATTTTTAAATAAAAAAAATTTTTGAATTTAAAATTGTAAATACTACACACATTTAGTTTAGAATTAGATTACATTTATATATCAATATCCTTAATTTATATATAAATAAACATGTACATATATTTTACGGTTAAAATATATAATTCTGTTTTTATTCACATTTACCGAATTTTATATGTACATATATTAAATGTATCTGTATTATATACAAGTATTAAATATATCCTTATATACCTAATTAAAGTGATAAATAAGTAAATAATTTTTGTAATTTATTAAACGCAAGATACTGTTATTAGGTATAACAGTCAGTATAATTGGTAAATGTATATAATAACCATATTATTCATTTTAACTGTAAAATATAAATATTGTATAAAAATATATTGTATGAAATAATAAAAAAAATATGTACAGCTATGGTATTATGTAATAAGAATAATATGGAGAAAAACAAAAATGATTTATTGACTATAAAATCGTATTATTTTGAAATTTGTCAAAAAATATATTTTTTTTTTTTGTTTTTTTTCAATTTTCTTTATGATAAAATTATTTCGAAAGAGAATTTTGACATATTTATAAATTTAACATTAATATTTACAAATTTACAATATATATACAGTCGTACCAATACATATTTACATATTATGATATACAATTAAAAGAAAAAATAAAAAAACGAATATTTAAAGTAAATCTTTATAGGTATTATGTTTTTTTGAATTCCGCGTTTAAATGAGGTTTTATTAGCTGTCAAATTTCATAAAACTCAAAATTAATAATATGTGACATAACATTATAAATTTATTAAAGTTTAAATGGATTTCGAACGATAACCCTAAAATCTTATTATTTTATATTAACAGTTTGTTATACTGTAAGAAAAAAATCAAAAAAAAATTATCAATATAACGGATTTTAAACACAAAAAAATGAAAATTAAAAAACTTTTATTTTTTAGTTTTGATTTATTGAGTATAAAAAGTTAAAAGAACGACAAAAAGAGGAGCATTTCTAAAACTCTATAATCTCGGTAAGTATATAAAATTAAAGAAACAGACATTTTTTTTTTTGGTTTTTTTATTTTGTGTTTTTTTTTTTTTTTTATAAAAGAAAGTTAAAAACCAACAATCATTTTTCATAATTTATACATAAATAAGTATATGTATATATAATTTGTTAAATCTTTCTAAGATAGCCTTAAACTTAAATACATATATATATATTATGTACTATATTATATTATACATATATGCATGGCTAATAATAAACAATAAAAATCACAAAAAAAAAAAAACAGAACATTTTTCACCTTTTATCCAGACATTTTTGACAAGCAAAAAAAAAAAGGACACAATGTTTTTGTTGTTGTTTTAATGTTTTTTTTTTGTTGATTTTTTTATTGTTGAATTTGGTTTTTTATTTTTTTTTTTTTGGCAATAATAAATGACCCGGAAATATTACAGTTCATTAGAGTTGGAGAATTTTTTTTTATCAATAATAGAAGGAGGAAATACAAAAAGAAGAAATAAAATTTTATATTTCCTTAAAAGGTAAGCAAGTATACATATATGTATGTATTACTAATATTCAAAAATCAGGACATCAAATCCTAAATAAAAACAAAAAAAAAAAAAAATGTTAAATCTAAGCAATAACTTGTCAAATCGATTTAATTTTTCAAAAGAAAATAAACAATTTTTTTTTATTTTAAGAAATTAGTTTTTCTTGCTTTTTTTTTTTTTATTATTTTATGGTTTATATTAAATAATTTTTCAATTTTTATCATTATTTGAATAGAAAGAAAAGAACAGACGTGTCCAAAATAATAAAAACTAAAATTTTTATTCATTTTATTAAATTGGTAAGTATAAATAATCATTTTGGTATAAGTAGTTAATATTATATTGTACTTTTATAGTGGGTTATTATAATAATACTGTATTTCATTTGACTGTATGTCACTTGACGTTATCATTTGACTGTATTTTTTTGAAAGTTGCCTATATTTGAATTTGACTGTATTTCATTTGACGGTATTTCATTGGACTGTATATTTTTAATAAATGTGAACAGGAATTTACACAGCCTTTCCTTTTTAGGTTTGGCTGTAAATATCGTAAGAGGGAATAACTCTTACGACGTGTGTGGGATTTGAACCCACACTCCCTCGGTGTTTACAGCGTATTTTATACGCTCTTATCCACTGGACCACCGAGACCCCTAACTATATATCATTTGATTATAATGCATGTCACTTGTCTGTATTATCGTTTGGCTGAATTTTTTGCAAGTTTCCTTTATTATCACATTACTGTAATTCATTTGATTATATTTCTTATTGAAACAACATTTGATTGAAAATAATAGAAATATTAGTCTATTTCAAACCAGATGTACCAAAATTCATTCTTCTTTTATATACTTTGAAACTGTATATCTCTCCGCTCCGAGTCTAGTCAAAATAAGTATAATTTATATGCCTAAGAATTAAAATATTATTGAAATTTAATACTTGCTGTCGAGTTCTAACTTTTACTAGAACATTATTGGATCAGAATAGAAACAGAAATTCACAATGCAAATAATAGAAACAGAATTGACATTTAAAAATAATTACTGTTACCATCACTGTTTGTTTTATTAGTACAACATTTTTTACATTTTACTATATCTAATGTAATTTTATTCTAGTTTAATTTTTGTGTAAAGACGACATCCAATCATCAATGACTTAAACAAAATGATATTTTATATTAAACATAATATGTAAATATTCAAAAATACAATAACAATCTTTTTAACAATATTTTATACCTATATAAGGTAATAATTTAAATAATCTTTAGAATTTTTTTTTTATATATATTTATATATTTTAAATGTTTTTTTCTTTTTGTTTCTTTAATAATTTAAATTTATTATTTTAATTTAAATATTACAATAAACATTAATTCATTTTACAAAATCAGTTTATTAAATTATATAAACTATTTTATTATCTATAGGATTAGAAAATTTTCTAAATATTAAAATATAATATTATACTTATTTAATTTTTTGACTTTTTCTTCTTTTTTTTCTAAGTTTTTTTTTTAAAGTATTTTATTAAAATAATTTTATTAAATAAATTTATTATAAATATATATATATTTAATATTACAAATAATATCAAATTAATTCCAAGAAATTTTTACCTTTTTAGTTAGATTAATTTTTTTTTTTTTTAATTAATTAAATAATATTCAATTATTTAATTATAAACAATTATTAAAAATTTAATAATATTTATTCTAATATAAATTAAATAAAAAACAAAAAAAAAAATTTCATGTCAAAACTGTTTTACCATTTCAAATGAATTCAAATTTTTTTATTTAAACCGCAATAGAATCTGATATTATGGACGAAATAGATTATAAACAAGGCAGTAGCTGTATAAAAAAAAAAACCAAAAATTTTCAAAGGCGCATACATCAAAATTTTTAATTTTTCAAAGAATTTTTAGGGGAAGCCTATATAACTAAAAACAACCATTAACACATCTAAAAATATAACATATAACTCTTATGTTTATGTCTTATGTCCGATATACTTAGTGTCTGAATAAGTATAGGGAATTTTCAACTTTTGACCACTAATGTAGCTCTAGGCTTTGACTTAAAGCATTTCAAAGATACGGAGGAATCCAAACTTTCCAAGATTATTGTTTTATATAACAGTAAATTAAAATACCAAATTTGCAAAAAAATATACTTATAACGCATAAAAAAAATCATTTCGTTTAACGTTCTTAGATTGAAAAAAATACTAAACAAAACTTGAAATATAAACATTTAATAAAAAGAATGAAAATTTTCTCGAACTTTAAGAAGCTGTAACCCTGCAATTATTTTTGTAAAACACCTAATCATTGTTAAAATTTCATTCCTCAAAACGTTATAGAAATTTTGTGTAAACAGACGAACGGACAAATAGATTAAAACTAATAAGCAAATATTTAAAAAAAAAAAACTTAAATTTACCTTAAAGTCAATAGCATTCTAATGGTAAGTCTTTTATTACTATTTCAGAAGAATTTTTTTAAATTATTAATACATTTTAATAAATTAATGCAACATAATTTCTTTATGTATTATTTTTATACTTATCTACATTTTAAATTTTTAAAATTTATTTTAAATTTTTTTTTAAATTCCTTTTTTCAATTTTCATTAAAGTATAAAAGAATAATTCTTATGTAATAATTAAATGAAAATGTTGAGAAATATTTTTGTTCAATATTTTATTATTAAAATTCCAAAAATGAAACTACTGAACAATTTTGACAAATAAAAAAATTCAATCTCTTTATTTTGTAATACACAGTGACATGAATTTAATGCTTTAATTAGTAAGTATAAGTTTTAAATCTAAAATTAACTTCGGAAATCAACTTTACTAAAAATCCTTTAAAACATGATTGTAGTATACAAATACATACAAAGATTTTAGACTAACAATATTAGGGATCTTCACGTAAAAGTTCCTTTACGTGAAAAAAAATTTCCTACTTTACGTGAACGATCCGATGCAAAATTTAAATTGCAAACTAAAAACTTACAGATGACAGATATGTTGATTGGTTTAGAGAAACCAATCTTTCTTTCCAGAAATGTTGATTGGTATTTTTAAAAATCTGTATCTTTCCAGAAATGTTGATTGGTATTTTTAAAAAATGTTAATTGGTATCTATCTGTTATATTATATTATTATTTGAATAAATATCTATTTTTAACTTCGAAAAACTAAAATATAATTTTTGAGTTTTGATTTTTGAAAATAAATAATTTTTAAATAAAAAAAAAAAAGCCAAAATCAAAGCCAAATATATCAAAACATTTTTATAAATTATTTAATTATTAGTAAAATGTGCTATTTTTATTTAATGCACTCCCAATAAATTCCAAAACCGAAACTAAATAAATAATTGTAAACTGCAGATAAATTCCAAAAACGAAATGTCAAATTAACTTCAAAAAAATATCCTCGACTTACATAATTTCCTCGAGCAAATAAAATATGCAAGAGGGTTAAGGTAGAGAATATTTTAGTCTTGGATCGGAGGATCGGTACATATTTTTTAATCATGTAAGAACAACAATTTCTGTCAAAATTTTCTTTAAATACTCCGACCTTCCGATGCAAGACTAGGTTGCACTTTTACATGAAGAACCCTATTATATTTATTTTTATTTTAACTGCAAAATGTACACATATTTTAAAAACAGTAGTACATATTTGAATTTTTCTTATTATCATTATTTATCTATGTTAACAGCCACTCTGCTGTTGTAAAACATACTTTTCTTCAAGACATCTGTCAAAAATCTATAAAGTCTACATTCAACTTTAGAAGAACTGTATACTGTTCCATAAGTATATGAGCTAACACGTCATATCAAATTTCTTTGAGGTATGCATAATAGACGAACTTGTTAATCTAGAAACACTAACTTCTTTTAACATTCATCGAAATGTTGGATCAATTTCATTCTTTTATAAATTTCTTGTAAGTAATGACATTTGTTCTATTGAATAAAAATTAATTTTGCCTCCATTTAAAGAATCATTATCCCCTTGCAGCCCCATTTCTGAGTTCAAAATTTCCGTATCCCTGTCCTATCCTTTCGTAACCCTAGTCACTAACCAATATCTGTGTGTTTGCAGTTAGGGGTTGCATTCTATTAAATTGGCTAAAGGATGTGACGTGAATTTATTCAATAAGAAACTACTAACTCCTAAACAGCTTTTCTTGTTATTTTTGGAAGATTACCATCTCTTTTAGAAAAAAAATTCTAATGTATAACGAGAGCTACAGCAAACGTACATTTCTACACAATCGAAATTTCTAGCTGATTTACAACTGATTTAGGAAACTTATCTTTTTGTTTTGCGAACTGCTAAAGATGAAGAATATTCTTCCATCTAAAGTGTTTCCGTCTGTCATAACATTTTTTTTCCACAATTGGCAACAACTGATAAAGAATCATTTTATGAATTTGGAATTTGTAATTTAGTTTAGCAAAATTTATATTAGGTATATAACTTATACGTATGTAAGTATGTATATATAATGAAAATATTATTTTTCATTTCAGAACAAAAATGTAAGAAACTTTTTGTGGTTTAAAGTTAAAATATAAAATTTTTAGAAATTTATGAATTTTTTAAAATTACAAAATTTTAACTTTTCAATTAAATATAATATTATTATATCTAACCAAAAAAGAAAATTAAATAAGTCACAAAAAAAAATTTATTTTTTTTTTTTTTAATTTAGATTTTAAATATTTTCATTTAATGAATTTTAAAACTACAGGAAAATTTCACTTTATTGAAATTACAAAATTCTAAGCAAAAATATTTCATTTTTTTTTATAAATTTTTTTATATGATGTACTTACATTCTATAATACTGTGAGTAGATACTGATTCAATTAATTAAAAAACGAATATAGGATATATATGTCCTTTTTAAGATAGGATATAAAAAACATTATTTATCCAATCTATACTTAGGTTTTCAATATGTATACCAAACTACAAGTCATATATATATATACGATATCCAAATGTATGATCACAAATCACAATGTTGATTAATTCTGATAAGTAATAGTACATGATTTGAAAATTGCACAATATAATTGATATTGATCAAATAATGAATTTTTATTTAAATTAAATTCAAAAATTAAAAATAAAAGAGAAAAAATCTTTTTCAGTACATACCCCTAAGTATCTATTCATTTAAAAAAAAAATCAAAAAAGATAAGTAAAATAACATTTCTCATATACTACAATACAAAAAAACAAAAATTTTTTTTTTTATTTTCAAACTGAATATTATTTAAAACTTTTTATTTTACTTCAACATACGATAGCATAGCATTTTTCTCATTTTTTTTTTTTTTTTTTTTTATTACAATATCCTCTTAGCCACTTTCAATGCTTTAACATTGAATCGATTTCAAAATTTTTACTTATACTTATTCATATTTATTTTCACAAAATTCTTCAAAGATTCCTTTCAATGAAAACAAAAAAAAAAAAAAAAATCTATAAATAGCATAGCATAAAATTAAAATAGAATATATTATATACATACATATAAGTATATATGTATTATATATATATACACTCTTATATAATTTTTGCCAACAACCGTATTGTAATCAGTAATTTAACTTCTTTAGATAATAATCTTTTTCCAACCCTGAATTTTCTTCTTTTTTTTTTTTGTGCCTAAGCAACCGTTTAAATCTTTCAAATAATACTACAGAATTCTGGAATTTTTCTTCTTCGTTTCCAAAAAAAACAAAAAAAAAATAAATAAATAAATAAATGGAATTTATTGAGAATTTTGAAATTAAAGTATCTTGTATAGGCATTAGGCATTTTTGAAAAATATAAAGTGTTTTTAAAATTTTAAAGCAATTTAAATCTCTTCAAAGAATTTTTTTTTTTTTTTTTTTTTATAATATATACATAATATAAAGTGCCATATTAAAAAAAAAACTTTATAGTTAACATTACTAAAAAAATGTATAATAAATAACACATACCAACGTATATAATATCTAATACAAATTTGCATTCTTTATAGAAAATTAAAACAAAATTTTTTACTTTTAATACAAATTTAAAATTTAAACAAAAGATATATAAAGAATCTTAAAAATTTTCTTTTTTGGTCACAAAATATTTTCATATTGGTCACTGCATTACCAAAAAATGGATTTTTTCTTTTTTTTTTTTTTTTTGTATAATTTATTTCAAAATATTTTTACTTTAATGTTAAATTGAATAACATTATAAGAGGGTAAAACTCTAAATATAATCTTTATAAGATAAACTTAATACAAGTATAAGGATAAAAATATAAAAGGATACTCAGAAAATTTTCTTAGAATATAAAAATTTCTATTACATAATGTGTTAATAAAGAATAAAAAATATTATTATTATGTATTTATTGAAAATAAATTATATGTAAATAACTATGATTAAGCGGTAAAATTATATATTCATCTTTTATTTTAGAAATAAGGATATTAAAATTATTACTTAAAATTAAACTTTAAAATTTAATCATACTGATTCCACACAGAACTTGTAAACAGAAGCAAATGGTCTTATCATCATTGCATTTTCATTTTGGCTAGGTAGTTACTCGTTTACACTTCGAGGAAAAATCGTATGAAATTTCTTGCGTTTTTTTTTCGTCTCGTCACGTCTATTTTGTCTTATACTTCAGCTTATTTTAAATTATATAGGACTAAAAGGAATACATTTTTTTTTTTTTTAATGCATTTCTCTGCCACATAAAAGTGGACAGGAAATTACACAGCCTTTCCTGTTCAGGCGTGGCTGTAAATGTCGTAAGGGGGAATAAGGGTGTTTACAGCGAGTGAGTGTGGATTATTTTATACGCTCTTACCCACTAGACCACCGAGGCGCAAAATAAAATAAAAATATAATTAAAAAATTTCAGAAAGTCAATGCTTTTTAAATTCAATCAAAAGTATAAATTTACATTGCAACTGTTATATGTAGCTGATTTTTGCTCTTTACGTAATACATATAGAATAGCATTTAAATAGTTTTCAATATTATATTAAAGAGAGTGATTGTATAATTAATTATCTCAAATTAAAGCCCTTATTTGGTTAACAGTACCTACTACCTACCTAAACCTAGTACCTATACAATTTTATACTAGAACTTTTATATTTTTCCTAGCACTATTTAAAAGTGCGAAAATTCTTTATCTCAAATAAATAGTGATTTCCTTTAGTTTTTTTTGTTTTTGTATTTTAAATCTTATGTTTATTATAAGCATATCATTTGCATATGTAATGTAGCACATTCACTCCTCACTATACACAATATAATATTTTGTCCTCTCATTTATTGCGAAGAGCGATAGTAAAATTTATAAAAGAGATTTATTAAACAACGTGACATGAGTAATGCATTATTGAAAAAATAAAAAAATATCGGCCTTTTAAATTAAAATTTCGAACGCCGATGAAAATGCATCATAACTGGTAGGTACTGCAAAAATGTAATTTTCGTTAATGAAATATAAAAGCGTGAGAACGGAATATTAAAATATTATTATAAGAACCGCTTCAAATATGATATTGTATCATATCCACGCTTTAATTAATTTTCATAAATAATAATAAAATTTTTTGCATTAGGTACTATCATATAATTCCTTATACTTGGTACTATCATATAATTTCATTTATAATTAAAATGAATTTGTTCAGTACATTTGAAAGGCATTAATTTTTAAACATTTTTTAATAGTAATATTTAAAACAAAAATAGCCGGATTAGTCGGATTCTGACCCTATCTCCTATATATGAAGGACATACGTTTGGAAAGTTTCATTATTTAATTTTTTGTGACTTCTTAATTGTCAGTGGACATCGGACATTAGTTAACCGTTTTGAGAACTCAGTTAGAAGAGAATCATTCAATTCAAGTCAACTTTTAACAATTCTGAAAATTTCGCATGACTCTTCAAAGTTTATTAAACACTTCAATATACCAGTAGTTATCATATCCAGTGAATTTGTTAATTGTATTTCCTATATCACGAAAGCTGGTCATATCCCAATAAATGGAAGTATCTGCAGAATTTCTACACAAATAAGTTCAGATAATTTCGTTTTTATTCTACTATTTCTTGTCTTTCTTCTTCTGTTCTCTTAGTACTTATAAGTTCAGATAATTTCGTTTTTATTCTACTATTTCTTGTCTTTCTTCTTCTGTTCTCTTAGTACTTCTAATTCTTCATCGATTTTATCTTCATCCTTCGTCCTGTTTATGAAAATTTCTATGTCGTCTACTGCCAACAACTCATTAATTTCCTCCGAGGTAAGAATTTTACCGGTTTTCTCCAACTCTGCTGTTCCAACTTTCTAATTTTTATTTGTGTAGTGGTACTGTGGTTCTTTCTGAAAATGCACTGAACAAAAAAAATGTTGAAATTTAATAAATAAAATTTTTCAATATGTAAATAACGGATGAAACTCAATTAACTAATTCTACTATTATTTAAGAATTTTCAAATAAAGTATAGAAGATATAACTACGATGAAACGGATACGGTCTATCAATCCCTTGTAAGGCTTATTTCCTTTTTAATTGTTAATTTACTTATTAACTAAATATAATTCATAAAGTTACATAAGTATGTAATATATGTTTTAATTTTAATAATAACAGTTCTATTTTATTCATCTATAATTATTATTCTTTTACGATAAGTACTTATAATACAAAATACTTATTAATTATTACATTTTAGACTGATTCAACAAACTCTTACAAAACCATCTATTAAATATATTACTATGGACGCTAATTGCTAAGAAGTAAAACAGGTAGAACTAAACCTGAAAAAGTTTGTTTTAAAAAACTTAAGTAAGACCAAGAACTTGTAGGACAGTTTTCAAAATATAAAATAAACAAAAAATTATTGTTTTTTCATTAAATTTAAGCTAATATGTAATTAAAATAAAATGAAATTTTGCCAAAAGTAAAATTTTCTTTTATACAATCATATCTATTATATTTTTTTGCAAAAAAACAAAAAAATTTTTTCTTAAATATGTAAGTACTTTTCTATTCAAATTTCAAACGAAACAAAAATTTTCACTCCTACTAACAGTTACATCTTCTATATGTAGATACTATTTCACTGAAAATAAATTAAATTCATTTTGTAAAATATAATTTTTATTGGATTCTCATAAATTCCAAAAACAGAAAAAACAAAAAAAAAAAAACACTCACACAAAATGTATTCATTTAATTTAAAATCATAAATTATATACGAGTATCTATGTATATATACTTATATACATATATATATTAAAAATGAATCACATAAATATGTTGAATAAAAAAAGCATTCTTTTGACATAGATTTTCTATTTATATACGACACACTAAATCCTACTTACATCTAGTGAATCCTATTCAATTGAATGCAAAATGTAATGAAAAAAAGAATAAACAAAACAAAAAAAGAAATAAAATTTTCTTTTTTTTTTTTTTTTTTTTATATTTATGAAAAGCGGAAAATTTTGCGGCACGTTTCATATTTCTTAATTAAATCTAATTCAATAAATACTAAAGTGCCTGCTTTTAATATTAATTATTCTTATGAAAATTAAATGAATATGTACATACACGTGTACCCTTAGAAAATTTTCACTCATTTTGCGACATAAAAGTGTCATATGTTCTATTACACGCATATTCTATTAATATTTAATCACATCCATATATATATACGGAACTACTATAAAATTATAACGCTAAATTTCATAGTTTTTAATATTTAAACAAAAAAAAAAAACAAAAAAACTATTAAAATAATTTTCAAGTTCTATTTTAAAAAATTTCCAATTAATAATAGCAAATTAATTTAAAATATTTTCAATTCAAAGCGCTCAAAATAACAATAGAACAATTATAATAAAAACTAAAAATAAATATACATACTTGTATATATATGTATATATAATAGAATCTTAATGTCCTTAGAGATAATTTACAATTCTATTCCAATATTGAAAATGAAAATATTATATTCAGGTCACTGAAAATCAGTGTATTAAAAAATATTATATGTATGTCAATTTATAATATTGACGGCATCATCGGATACCATAAATTAAATGAATAATTTTTTTTGTTTTTTTTTTTTTAACTTTTACCAATGACATTTACAGATTTAATATAGAATTGTGAATTATTGGCATGGGAATTACACGAATGTTAGTGATTTTCAATATAGAATATTATTAAATTGAATATTGAACAGTTTATATTGAAAATTATCGAACCTACTACATATATATATATATATATATATAAGTGTAAGTCGATGCAACCGACTTATTAATACCCTAAACCTGAATAATATCAATTAAATTAAAAATCCATAAGTTTTTTGGCAGCTGCTTGAACCGCTTCTCTTTTCTAACTTATTCAATTCGAATTTCAGGAACGTAAAAGAGGCATCCTTTAACACCCTTGTACAAATTTTCAATCTTTACTAATTCCGAAGATATGCTTGTTAGGCTTTGACAGACCTGTACTATGTACCCGAATTGCCACTCCAATTCATCAAATTTATATCAGGGACATAGAGGAAACATTAACATCTTGCACCAATTTTAAAGGGGATATCTCTTTGGTTTTTTGGAGGTATATGCTCGTTTGCTCTTTGGCTAATTCGGAAGTTTCCAAAATCCAAACACATGGTCCAAATCAACTCAAATGTCAGTTCTCAATTTTAAAGGAAAGGGATAACAGAATAGCCTTCTACCAAATATAAAGGTTCTATCTTTATTGGTTTTGGAGATAATCCCGTTTGCTCCGGAATTATTCGGAAGCTTAATTAGTAACCTACAACATAAATTTCATCAATATAGCTTTACTAGTTTTTGAGTTATCGTGCGAACGGACGGACATCATTAAATCGACTCAGGAAGTGGTCCTGATTCAGAATATATATACATATCCATATACTACTCGCTTCCACCATACCAAAGTTAATATATTTATTTATTTATTTATTATCAGGTACCGTGGTACAGAAATGTGCCAGGTAGCTATAACCCCTGTTTCCTGGTAGGAATGTGGGGTGTACGAGATATTATGATATATGAAGTATTTATATATTGCGATATATGAATATTTTTTTTTTAATTATAATTATTGTACCCGACCGGAATCCAACCCGAGACCTCTCATTCCCTTATGAATGACAAGCCGTGCGTCAACCACTGCACCAATGGCTGGATAAAAGTTAATATACACTATACTTTAGGTGTATGGTATAAAAATTGAATGAAATTTTTATTCTTTTATACCTACTAGTCATAAAATACCAATAGCACCAAATGACAAACATTTAACTTTTATTATTTTTAATTTTTTTAATTTCCGTTCTAAATTTGAATAAAATTTTTTAAATAAGTACCGTTTTTTTTTATTTATTGATTTTACATTTTAACTGTTAAAAGAATATTCATTAGTAAAGTAACAAGTTAGTTATTCCAAACCACATTACACGTACATAGTTAGTAGGTATATCTATAATAGACAAATATTATGTACATTAATAGAAACTATTTACCTTTGTACTTTATAAGCACTTAAAGCGTATATAATTTGTACTTACTTTAACCCTGTTTAGTTACAATTATGACTTTTAACTACTTTTCACTATTAAGTATATTATGTAATTTATTTATATATATATAGTTTAAGTAAGTAAGTGAACAAAAATTTTTTTTAGCTACATACAATATACATTTGTAGGTATTATTATTTATTTCATATAATATATTATTATGTATGTAATATATCTGTATAATATATATGTCAAACACACGTAAAACAAAATTTTTTTTTTTTAAATCCAATAACACTAAAAGTAACATAATAATAATAAAAAAAAATAAAAACTATAAAAAAAAAAAACAACCCAGTCATTCACATAATAAAATTTTCTAAATTTAATTTTCATGTATACGTCTACATACATACATTTACGTTTACTTTTTGAGTACCTAGGATATTTTCACATTTTCTAACAGTATAGGTCTATAGGTACTTCTTTTATTGTCTTCTTACCTTAACCCCTTCTTCTTAGTTCTTTATACATTTTTTTTTCGCTCTCATATTTCCTTCTTCTTTAACATTAAATTACCGATATAGTCTCCTGAAAATTTTACCCAAAGGCACCTTTACCGCTTTTATATAAATCTCTTACTATTCACATATGTTTGTTGATTTGTTTACAATAATAAATATAGATTTACAATTACAAACAAATTATAAAATTACGTAAAGTTTTTTTACGCATATATATATATATATATATGTACATACATGAAGTAAGCTTTACATACTATCTTACATAACACAACAAATAATAAATATTACATTGTTTCTTTTTTTTTTTTATATTATGTTCTATACAATTTACTATACCTAGGTTTGTTCTCTTGTTTGCAATTATTAATGAATTTTCTGAAAAAGTGCTGGCAAAAAAAGCCTTTTTTAGGAAAAATTGAAACAAAACGTAAAAACAACTACACAAAAAAAAAAAAAAAAATTCCGCGCTCTATTTCTAACTTAACTGCTTTCATAACATTTTTATAACAGAAATTTTCTATATTAATTTTTTTTTTCTTTTTTCATTTAATTTTTTTTTTCTTTTATATTATCCTGATTACAATTACTGACTTGTATTACATATATTTTTGTAATAGTAATAATTATTTATATATATATATAAATATATTTAGTTAATTTAATTACATATACATTAAATATTTACTTATAATAATATGTATACATGTATATGCAAGTGCGTTTATAAACAATTTATTTTTTACTTCCTTAACTATAATATTTTACATATATATATAATATAGTGTTAGTTAATATTTAATTATATAAATATATACATATAAATTAATTATTATATGCATACATATGATGTAACTACCTATAAAATAATAAAATATTGTCATGTATATAATAATATGTTAAGTATGTATGAATAAAAATGAATGATAAAATTATACTGTCATATTCAATTTTTTTATTTTTTTTTTTTTTATATTAAACTCAAATTCAAAACATCGAAAAAGAAAAGGACTATTGTTATTATTATTTCCAAGTAACTGTACTCTATCTACATTGCACAATAAATTGTATTGCAGAACAAAAAAAATAAAGATATTTTTTTTTTGTTTGGTTTTGTTTTAGTCTTAATGAACTCTTTATTGTTTTGTAATTGAAAAAAAAAGGGTAATCCTAAAAATAATATTCTAACTTTACCGTTCTTTTCTTCTATTTTTACCCAACTCTTATTATTTGAGCTCAATGGTCGTAGACTGTAGAGCCGCCACGCAGTCATGAAACTGCAAAATGTTAAAAAATATAGCTATCAAATTTTTAAAATACAATAGTTATTAAACACTGGAAGAGTAAGAGTGACATTTAATCACACAAAAAAAAAAACAATAAAGTAAATAAAATAAGTACTTAAAATAAAAAATTGAAGTAAATAAAGGACATAAAATAACTAAAGTACTAAAATAAACTAAAGTACCCGCTGACCCTCATTTACGACCAGTATGCGTCCCTGAAATGATGGGTGTAAAAAAAAGATATTTAAATCGAAATGATGAAAACTCATGAAGTAGTCTACAACGTCATGTTAATAATTTTCATTTTAGATTGGAAAAAGAATTAACATAAAACGAAAAATTAGCTTAAACTGAAAAATAATTGACAATAAGAAGTTGAAATTGGGTGTAAATGGAAAAAAGAGCGTAAAATAAAAAATAAAAATTACGTCAAGTAGACTTAAGGTGTAAATCGAAAAGTTTTAAATTGAAAAGGTGTAAATCGGGGTCCGAGTGTAATAAACTAAGTATATTATAAAATATTTGTATGTAAGTATATTTAGCCATTTATTGAGATTTAAATAAATCAAAATACAGAATGACAATTAAGTATTAAAAATTAGCTGTCAAAATTGAAATTCTGTGTTAAAGTTAAATGTGAATCAACTTTTGTACAATGGCTGAGATGAAAATTTCGTGATTACTTTCATTGTGTGCATTTGTATTGCTTTCGTATATGTTTAAGTTTTCAAGTAGTAATTCTAAGTGATTGTTACGCTAACTATGCTTTGGAGGTTATAAGTAGTTGTAAAATTAATTACAGAGTATGCATTAAGTAAAATAAAAGTGCGTTATACTATACGTTACGTTACACAACAAAACAATTATAGAAAATTGTAATTTCTTTACCTCTATCTTTACGTAAACTTTTCAGTAATTTGGTATCTTCAATTTTTTTTAAATCTTTCGCATTTAAAATTTACTTATTAAACATATTAAAAAATTCTTTTTTTTTTTATTTAGATGTTCAGTTTGATTTATAATACCTACTTTTAATAAGTAGTAACGATCTATTAAATAATTTCAATTTTTATAAAAATAAATGAATTTTTAAAATAAAATTCACTTAAAAATGCATTTGGTTCGAGATAAGTACTTTAACTTTTTAATCTCTGTTTATGTCTCAGATTTTATTATAATTATGACCGATTGAAACATTAATGCGATTGCGTAATACTTTATGAATGATTCATTTGTATGACATTTACAACATAAATTAAAAGAATAATATTGTTCAATTGTTGACAATTAGAAATTTTTTATTATATACAACTTATTACTCAATCAAATGGATTGTCCTTTTCCCACATTAAAATTAATTTAACTTTTTAACTTTTTTATTCTTTTTTTAACTTTAATTTCTAAAAAAAAACAAAGAAAATAAACTAAAAGAAAATTTTAAAGAATTTTCCTCCATAAAAATATTTTGAATATTTAATTTCCCTTTGAATTAAAAAAGTTTATAAAAAAAGAACAAAAAACATTAACATAAAAAAGAAGAAAAAAAATAATAAAGTTTATTTTCATCATTAATTAATAGATGTCGTTAACTTCTTTTTGATAAACTTGCTCCGTTTTTCAAATTTTTAAAAATCTCTGAAAGTTGAATTTTTTTTTTTTTATTTCTTTGGTTTTTAATGTACTCCTTGTAAATTTTTAATAAAAAAGAAAAACTAATAAAAAATTCAATACAGCTACAAAAAATTGAATAAAAAAATTAAAAACGATTATTTTAAAAATAAAATAATAATGTGGTATATTTAAAAGAAAAATGTGTACTTAATTCGACTTTATTGTAAGGTAAAAATTGGTATGTAGGTAGGTATATAATATAAAACAAGGTAGAATGTAAACCAACGGTTTTTAAAAGCGCACATTTCCAAACTCAATACAAACTGTTTAGAATTTTGACTTGGACAAAAATTTGAAAATTTCATGTAATAAGAAAAAACGTGAAAATAGGACATTTTTGAAATTTTGAGGGGCCGTAAGTCCGGAATCCTATATAACTAAGAAAAGCCCTTAACACACATAAAAGTATATTATTAAACCTTTAATTTTCATGCCTTGCCGAAGAAAAATTTTTACAGGTGCCTAAGTTACAAGTGTCTAAAAATAGCAAATTTTCAATTTTTGTGGCGTAATAACTCTAAAAGTGGGGAGTTACCCAAAAATTTTCTGAGGAAACTTATACTAATTCTAAAAGTTCTTTCTTGGCCTCAAAATTTCAAGCCTCTATCTGAAAGCGTGCCGGAGTTATGAAAGTAGAAAAATCATGCAAAATTTGGTTTTGATATAACGGTAAATTTAAATACTAAATTTAAAAAAAAATTGTATAATTTTGATATTAATTTATAAAGTTAAAAAAAATACCTGTCGAATGACGTTTTCAGATTGAAAAAATCTTAAGCAGAACATAAGATATATGCATTTAAAAGTAGGGCTTTTTCAAAGTTTGTGGGGCTGTAGCTCCGTAATGGAGGGGCCTACATGAAAAAGTTGTTCCACAAAATTATTTTTTTTATGAGATCTATCCATGGTTAAAATTTTTTTTCTCTATCTTTAACGGTGTAGAAGTTTTGTAAACAGTCGGACGGACGGACGGACGGACGGACAGAGTGAAACTAATAAGCACATTTTTTCAAATTTTTTTTGGAAATGTGCTAAAAAAACTTAAATTTTTGAAACCATGTTTTTATATAATTAGCTAGGTATATTATATACTGACATATTGCAGTTGCATTTAGATACTATAAAAATATTTGACTTTATTTAGTAAAACTATTTCAATTAAATTTCTTTATTAACAATTTAGAACAAATTTTAAATTAATTTAGGTATCAAAAATGAAAAACCTCTAACTCAAAATATTAAAATTTTAAAAAATTAAATTAAAACTATAGAAATTAATAAATGTGGAACAAAATCGTTATATATATAATAATAAAGTATATAATAACTCAACTTATTTTTTAATTAACGTATTCACAAAATAATTTTAAAAAATATTTAGTAACCATAGTATTTTTTGTTTTTGTTGTTTTCTAAAGCCAAATATTTCATTTGAATCAACTTGAAAGTAATTTTTATTTCTAAATAAATATATGTGGTTACTCAAAGCTATACGATTACACCAGACCATGAAAGATTACACCAGAGATGAAAGAATTAAAAAATTTCTTACAAATAATTTAATTAATGTATTGAATTACACAAAAAGAAGTGAAACATTTTCATAAAATATTAATGTTAAAAACTTCAATAGAAATTTTTTAGATGAAAATTTATTTACCATTCAAATAATTTTTCAATTAAATCCTTAACATTTCATGCTATTTTTTTTTATTCATTTGTAAACTTAATTTTTTTTTTTAATCTGAAAAAATTTCGTTAGAATCAAATAACTCTGATTATTTAATTTTTTTTTTGTTTCTTAGAAGTGTTATGCTAATTTTCATTTAGTTCATGTATACTGACATCAAATATTGAACTCACAAAAAACCGAATTTAACAACAAACTAAAAGTTATTTAAACTTAAATTCAAAAAAAAAAAAAAAACGATTTATGTTATGCACAATACAGATACAAATTTAAATGAACCAACCATTAAATGTAATAGACTTTGAGAAAAAGCGCCATTAAAAGTCCAGACAAATTAAAACCAAAAAAAAAATAATAGAATATAATTGTAATAATAGGATTCAATAAGAAATTAATTGGCCTTTGTTAAATGATGTTAATCACATTGATCTAACTTTAAACACTCAAACCTTTAAATAGACTATTGAAATATTTAATAGAAAATTATTTTTCTTTTTTAATTGAAGGCTTCATAGATACAGAAAAATGTTAGTATAGATAAAAGCATTAAACAGTATGTAAAAGCATTAAAACTTACTAACCTGGCAACACCTAAAAATATAATAAAATAGCACCTAAAAATATAATACCTAACACCTAAAAATATAATAATAATAAAATAGTAGCATATCAATATTAAATATAAAAGTAAGTGTTTTTTATTCCATACTATACTGTAATACATATAAGATTTTACAAAATTATTTATATTTTGTCTGTATTTGTACAGGGTGTCCGAAACTCAAAGATCACGAAAAAACTGGTAAAACTCTAACGGTTTCCGAAATAAGAAATAATTGCCTTCAAAATAATTTCATTAACTTTTTAAAGAGATAACAACATCTTTGCCCCTGTACAACATAAAAGAATTGTTAAAGTCTCGGTAGCTAGCTGAAGTTATCGCCTTTCATACTATTATGCCAACTTTTATTTATGTTTCATGGTTATAGTTCATAGTTTAAATAATTTTTTTAACAAAATTTCAATTAAGCATATGGATATATTGAGATAATTATCTGGAAAAATTACAGTTATTTTATAAAAACACTGAAAAATATCAATATTTTTCGGATTTAAAACCTTGTAACTCTTCAACTATGAAAGAAAATAAAAGATGGAAAATTAATATGAAAGGTCATAACTTCAGCTAGCTACCGATACTTAAACAAATTTTCTATGTTCTTCTATGTAGTAACTCAAAAACTGTTAAAAAATTTGGCTTGTTATGAACTGTCTATCTGTTCTTCATGACCTTTGAATTATGGACAGCCTGTATCCTTTTAACGTAACTATATACACATTTATTTTAAAAATAACTACTCATAATTATGCTGTCAAGTTTATTGGCTAAATAATCCTGAAAAATATAAAAAACGTCTCAAATTCTCAGTACTCTGCCTTGTAGAAATATAATGAAAAATAATTGGAATTTTTTTTTTTTCTTTAAAAATTAAAAATACGTACAAATTCTAATTAAAAAAGAAAAATCAATTTGCTATTAACCTTCATTATCCTTTTTTATTTTCAAAAAAAAAAAATAAATAAGTTTCATTTATTAGATAGTCTAATTATTGTATTCAATATCAATTAATAATTATTTTTTAAAAAAAGAAAAAAAATATTATTTTTGTTATTTATTTAATGACCGCAATTAAATATTTTAATTTATTTTTTAATTTTTATACAAAAAATTTTTCCATCCATTTTCAAATTTGAATTTTTATTTTTTATTTCTTATATCATTTATATATTTATAGATGTGATGTGACAGTAATATCATTTTTTATGACATAACAACAGGTGAAAAAAACGAAAAAAGAAAAGTACTTAAGTAGTCATAATTCTTCTAGTTAATGTGATTTTTTCACGTAAGTCACACATTGTAAGTTTTTCCTTAATTTAAAAATGTCACAAAAAAAAAAAACTAAAAATCAAAATTATATATGAAAGAAAAATCTCAAAATTTATGATCCTTCAATGACCACCTAGGAAAATTTTTTACTTAAATCTGATTATTAAGTATACTTATTAGTTTTATTCAAAAAATCAGTAAAAAACGTGGATAATAGTTAATAATTATTCATTAAAGGCTAAATATTGTGATTATAATGGTTAGAATTTAATCAAAGGTTATTAGCTAAAAAAATCAGAAAAAAAAATATTTCAATAATTATTGTAATTATTTTTTCACTGGCTTTAATACCTAATAAAAATAAATACCTAAACAAAATTGATTTCTTTTATAATGAATTATATTTGGATGGCAGTAAATGAATCGATATCAAACGTTAATACAAGTTTTTGAAACATAAAAAAGAATATCCTTTAATATCTTGATAATAGAGTTCAAATCATTTTAATCCTTTGAAAAGGTAGAAAAATCTAGATAAGGAATATGGTATTAGAGAGAGAACACCAACTTTTAAATGTCTGCCACTTCTATTAGATATATATTGAACAAAAATATCGAACAAACTCTTATTAGAGCAGTAAGGAAATCGAGAATAATGCGGGAGAAGAAAACAGCCAACTTATTATACAATATAATACAGACATCATACTAAATATCCGACACAATATCATAATATGTTAGTCAATATCATTAAATTACGTAAGAAAAAAAGATCCACAAGCATTAAAAAGATCAGAGCATTAAGAAGATTGTACAACTACAGTTGGTAACAAAGCTTAGTAATCATAAATACATATATATATATACATATATTGAAATATATATATATATGAATATATACATATAAAATATAAAAAAAACGGGTTTAAGACCAATACACAACTATACATAAGCACTCAGAATTGCATATAATTATAAAACACGTGCATCAGAAAATTACATCATTTCATACACAATAAGATGAGAACTAAAAAAGTATAACTTGCTCAACTGCGGCTTTAAAAATATTTAACACGCTGCGAGTCGAATCAAAAACCAACCATAAACAGAAAAATGCAACAATATGATGAAAAAAAATTTAGTGAAAATACAAACGGCACAACGTAACCCTGCCCAGAAGTATGCTTATAGCTCAGTACTCTGAGAAAGCCCCACCCCTTATTTAGTTTTTAGTTTTTGAAATGTATACTTATATGAAACTCTTATTTTAATTTAATATAAACACACTATAAATATGTGTTTTATTGATAACTAATCTCAAAATACCATACTCAGTGATACCAACCTTTATTTTTATCTGGAAGTGTCAAAAAGTAATTACATATACTTACATATAAAATTAAGCCTTGTTTACAAACAAAAACAACCATTGTGAAAAATACAATGTTAATATCAATACGTAGAGAATATTTCGATAATATCATAACATGTACATATACTTATATGTAGTGTATATATAACTACTGTTTAGTATAAAAGGAAAATTTCGTATATTTATAATAGTAAAATAGATCTAAAATATAATGAAAAAATTTTATCCTTTCAAAATTCAATTTGAACATCGAAATACATTATAAATATTATATAAATAGATAATAAAAATGTTGAATTTCTGAAATAGTTTTAGACTCCACATAAAACTACAAAAGTTAGTTCGAAATTTTTCTTAGTAGATAATTATTGTTCATAAATTTAAATTTATTTTAAAGAAATTTTAGATAAGCATTAACTTAGTACTTATCAACCAATTTTCCATTTCCTTGCCAAATCCTTATATATATCCTTACTTATATATCTATATACTATACTAATTTAAAATAATTTTCTAGCAGATATATATATATACTTACATATACCAAAATTAAATTTTCCGTATCATTAGATCACATTTAATTAATTCTTAAGATATTTATAAAGAAAATTTAAATGTAATGGTGGGGGAAAAGTGTTATAAAAAATAATTATGTGTTATTAATTAATAATAATTTTTAATTATATAACAGAAAACGAAAAAAAAAAAAACTTAAAAGTGCTAATGAACTGTTATATACATATATTCTTCTTAGTTATTTAGATACTTACATTCATAGAAATATTATATATATATATATATGTATATATACGTACATGTTTCTTGGATTATTATTTTATATTACCTATGTATAAATTAAAGTAAATATAATTCTAAACTAAAAAGGATCTTTATCCTTATTATTAAAAAAAAAATCATTTTAAACAAAAAAAATCGTATTAAAAAAGCCATACTTAGTATATGTATAATAAATTATATTAAATTACTTTTGAAAAATATAAATAGACTTTTTATAGTAATATTTATATAAAATTTTATTTAAACATGCTTCAATTCTTAAAAAACACACTTTTTTTTGATTTGGAAAAGCTACCTGTCAATAATTCCTGTATTCATTTACATATTCTTTAAATAAAACAAATGTTAATTAAAAAGAATAAGTTAAAAGCGAATTAAATTACTATTTTAACCCTAAACGACAAGCTAAAAAAATTATTTTATGAAGAAAATCTAGCTAAAAAATCATCCATACTTGTCTGACAATTTTAACAATTTAATTAAGAGTACTTAAGGACCTGAAACTTTATTTTAAAAATTTAATCTCTTCCACAAAGTTTAAATCTTTTACTTTAAGTTTCATTCTAAATTTTATTCTGAACTTTTATACTAAGATATATTAAAGAATTTAAAGAATTTTAAACTATTAACCCTACAAAGATACATCTACACCAAAATGACATATGAAATAAATATTTGTATCTGTTATATATACTTAGTAACCGTTGCATTTAAAAATTTATTTTTTTCTGGTTTCATATTATGTGTTAGTTAAAGTTAATCATAAATATGTAGATTTCATTTTTCTGGTAAATAAAAGAATTTTTATGTAATTTTTTTTATAATTTTATGTAATCCTCTATTTAAATTCCATTTACACATAATAAGACTATTTGGTGTTACAAAATAAATGAATGTTGTTGTTAAATATCAAAAATTTAATAAAAATTTATACATATAAAAATTTGATATGATTTAAATAAAATAAAAAGTATAAAAATGAATAGCTAAAATATAATACATCCAAACGACATATGATTATCTTCTATAGTATAAAAAAAAAGACTATTTACTCTCTAGGGTTAATAATCTTTAATATAATACAACTCAAAACTCAAAAGATTTTTGTAAGAAGTACTCTTTATATTCTAAATGGTTTAAAAAAAAAGAAATTTTAGGATTAGAGCAATTTAAAATATTTAAAAGATTTATAATTTTAAATAAAATAAAAAAAAAAATCAAAAGATTTAAGTAAATACTGAAAGGTATTTTATTTTTCTAAGAATTTTTCCATTGCAAACACTTGAAAAATTTTTATATTTGTTCACACATTCAATTAAATCACATTTAGTTTTGTCTACTTATTTAAATGTTACAATTCTTATAATTTTATTTATTTATTTAACTATTTATTTCTGTATTTTGTACACTCGTACATGAATGCCTCAGGTTCTATTAGTTATACTAATTATTTATAATCTATTTCTTTATTATAATTAACCATTAATTAAATTAATTAAACCTTCAATTAAAAAATATTTAAATTTAAAGTGAAGTATCAATTAAAAATTTTCACAAAATCAAAAAACGAAATAAGTACTAATTACTTTTATGTATATAACTAAGTTTTTTACTTCCATGCAACCCAAACTCTGGGAAAAGATTCCTTCATATAAAGTTATTGTAGATTTTAGGTAATGGAGCGAAAGAGGAGAAAAATTGGAGTAAAATAGGATAATAAGCAGAATTACAAGCTAAATTAGAAGCGAACCTGTAACTACAGCTTCTTTTAAATAAGTTGCAAATTATATAATGGATTATATCTATCAGACCGGAATATATTGGAAGGAAGCACGTTCCATATTTAAGCGATTCTAATAATAAATGATTTCAATAATGACTATTAAACCTACCTAGAAATTTTCACTGTTTAGAAATGAGCACTTAAATGCTATGTTAATTCTTTTACTGATTGATTATCCAAATTAATTGATTAGTGCAATAGAATCTATAGAAAAATGGCCATAAAGATTTTTTTTTTTTTGAAGACCAGCTAATTAAATAAATAAATGTTAAAAAAAAAACGCACAAATTGAGAGAGAATTTTGTAATCCAAATTAAAAATAAAACTGAAAAACGTTTAGTCTGAAAAAAAAACTTCTAAATATTACCCAATAATTTCGAAGAATTTTTTCTAGAATGGTCAAATTTTATTTTTACAATTCGATTTTGTCAAGCAAAAATTTAATTCGTAAGTACTGAAATTTAAAATTCTTGTTATAACTATGAAAATGTAAATTAATAAATAAAAATTATTCCATCCATTAAGTCACAATTTTTAAAATATTTAAAATATATATTTCTAATAAAGCTACTGATATAAATTATAATATTTTATATAACTTTTTTTTAAATAAATTGAAAGCCAGATTGAGGTTTCTGGGTTAAGAGGTCTCTTGATATAATTAATAATTCTTTATTTTCATATAATATTAGTTACCTATAAATGGAAGAAAAAAAACTTATTAAACTGCTTAATTTTCAAAAATTATTATTTTTGTAATATTAAAACCTATTTTGTATTGGCCCACCATCCGAAAGGAAAAAAGTCCACCTTTTATAGTTATATTGATATAACCAATAAACCCATATTTATCAACTCTCCTTTCAAAATTTTATAAAACAAAAAAAAAAAAAAAAAATTTTTAATCTTCTTAAAATTTTTTTTTAAAAAAAAGCAATTATATTTTTACCTTAAAATATTTGTTTTGTTTTTTTTTTTTTTGTTTTCCAAAATTCTAAATTCCTATTTTCCTTTATTTCCTTCTTCAATTTTTTTTTTTCTTTTCTTTTAATTTGAAAATTTTAAATATGTTATTTGGAAAAGTAATTTTCCATAAAATCACTACGATTTTTTTTTTTTTTTAAATTTTAAAATCAAATGCACTTTTAATTTTTTTTTTTTTTTTAAGTAAAAAATAACACCAATTTTTTTTTTAGAATTTTTCAATTTAATATTTTATCACTTTTTCACATAATAGGTATTATAATTTTTATAAATATTTTTTGATATTTTTTTTTCTTTTTTATACTTTTTTTTTATACTTTCTACAATTTTTTTCAAATATTTTTCTGTTTAAAATTTTTTGTTTCTTTACTCTAGAATCAAAAATTAAAAATAAAAATTATATTTTTATTTATAGAATAAAACCTAGAAAATAGACTAAAAAAAAAGAAAAAGTCCTTTCTTTTAATAAATAACTATCTTTTATAATAAAAAAAAAAACTAAAATAACAAAAAAATTCTTAATATTCTTAAGATACCAAAAAAAAAAACATATCTGGAATCCTTTCACATTTAATTTCATTTTTTAATAAATTTTTTCTTGAATTCCAAAATTAATTTAAAAAAAAAAACAGAAATAAGGATAAAAATTTGAATAGACCACGACATATATACTGCTTTTAAACCACAAAATGATTGTGGAAAAAAAAAATTTCTATGTTATTCTCCTTCTCTTTTCTTCTCATTTTTCTAAATCTATTCTATATTTTGACCTAATTTTTTATTAGTATTTTTGTTTTTCCTTTTTTTTTCAATAATTATTTTAAATATTTTATTTAAATTTTATCTTCTGTTCATTTTTTACCTAAATTTGACTTTAATCAGGAGACAACCGTAAAACAAAAAAGGAACAATACTTTTAACAAGAAATACCTACATAAAATAAAAGACATAAAAATCACTTAAATATTTTTGTTGAAAATTAAAGAAAATATAGAAAAAAAAAAAAATGTTATAAGAACAAATAAATTCATTTTATTTATCTTCTCTGTCCTTTTTTTTATTTTTTTGTTTATTTGTCCTTTTCATTTCTTTCTACTTTATTTCAAATTTATTTCACGTTTATAAATTTTTCAAAAAAAAAAAAAAAACCATAATAATAACAACAATAAGTAATAATGTATAAAAACACCTGAGTGTTAAGGACGTATACTGTGTTAAAAGAGCAGCAAAAATTATTAAAACAAAAAAGAAATATGATTTAAAGACTGTAGAATATTAGTAGGGCATAAAGGCAGCTTCACAATACAAAAAAATATAAAAAATCAAAATCCGAATCAGAATATACACAAAAAAAAATAGAACGGAAAAAGTGAAAAGTTAAGTTTACTAGTCAACAACACCTGGCATTCACTTTATTTCGTGCTTTTACAACAAAAAATAAAATAAAATTTTAACTGAACTTCAAATAAAATAAACAAAAAAACAAAAAAAAAACATTTTCTTGAAGTGCTAATAAATAATATTTTTCCCTGACTTTAAAATTGAAGAAAAACAGAAAAAAAAAAATGAAAAACAAGAACAAAAACAAAAATTGTAATGCACCTTTTCTTAAATCCTCAAAGGATATATGTACAGTAAAACATTTTATTCTTAAATTTGTTTCTTTTTTTTCTTGTGTTTTTTTTTTTTTTTTATATAATTTTAACTTTTTTTCATAATTTTTAAATTTTTTCAATTACATTAAATTGTAATTCACTTTATTTTTATAATAATAAAAGGATATTAGGAAAGGATATTAGTTATATTGTTTATATTAAATTTATAGGGCAGATATTTTTTTTGAAAAGGATTTGTGGATTTAATGTATTTGATGATTTATTTTAAGGACTTCAAATAAGAATATATATATATTCTTTCTTTATGTTAACACAAATATTTATTTAGATAGTATAAATAATTGATTTAAAGTAATTCTATTATTATTATTATTTATTTAATAATTTTCTTTAAAATTAATGAATTTTTTATTAATTTATTAAAATTTAAATTTTGTTTATTATTCACAATCAATCATCAGTCAAGGCCATACAAATATATATGTATATATAAATGTATATACCTATATAAAATTGATAAATTGAATTAATAAAATTTTAGTTTTAATCACTTAAAAATCTATTTTTTTATTTTTCAACTTTGTGAAATCTTTTTTCTTTTTTTTTTTATTATTTAATCCAATTTTAATCCAAAAATTTTTTTAAAAGAATTCACTATTTTTCTTTTCATTATTCTTTACAAAATAGAACATACTTTTTTATTTATACAATACAAATTATTTTCATTTTTTGGGGGGCATAAAGCCACAAACAAAAAATCAAAATCATGTACACAATACACAAAAAAAAAAAACAAAAAACCGTCAATACAACCGCAACGATTGAAGATGTCGAATAGACTGAAAAAATTGAAATAAAATAAAACCACTCGTTGATTCAACAATCAAAATATTTTATTCAATAAAACAAAATACTCAAAAAAAAAAAAAACACAGAAAACAAACAAGAAAAATACAGTTACCTTATACACATAACGGTATATTTTTATTCTTATATTTTGTCTTTCTTTACTTTTCCCTTATTTTATATTCGTTTTTATTCGGTTTTTTTTTTTTTTGTTTTTCAATAACATTCAATTCATTCAATACAATATTTTCTTTCTTCAAAATATACATACATACTCGTTCGTATACAATATAATATTATATCATTTAATAACGAAAAAACGAGGAAAGTAGGAGAAATTATGTTTTCTTAATGAAATTTAACGAAACATTATATGTATTATCATTATTTATTTATTACATTATTATAACATATACTGTCATAGTGTCATACATTCTTATACTTCTAGTCTTCTAATAAGACTTACGTTCAATTTTATTTCAATTCATATTCAATTTCGTTAAGATAACAAAAACAATAATCATAAACACTAATGCCGAACTTATACGATTCATATAAAATTGAACGAATATTCGTAATAACTTTATAATTTGACGATTGATGAAAAATCGTAAAGTAGGGGAATTTTTTTTCTATATTCGTAATTCGAATAATAGAATACTTCGTCAAATGAAAATGAACTGAATTTTGTTATGGTTGTTTTTTTTTCACGATAAGTTTTTCTTTATAAGGGGAAATTAGATAATACTTTTCTGGTTGTTGAGAAAAGTTATAGAGAGAGGGAGAGAGAGAAAAGGAAAGTGTAAGAAGGATAATACTATGTTGGGAGTGAATCTTATTAAATTGTAAAATTATGTTTTTGTATTTTAATTTTAGTTTCAACAAGTGGGAATATTTTTTTTATACAATAATAATATGACATTGTGACGTCATAACGAGAAAAAAGTATTTTTATTGCAATCAGCGCCAAATTAAGTTATTGTGGAAATTTTTTAAAATAAGTACTTTGAAAAATAAAAAGAAAATATAAAGTATTGTTCCTAAGGAGTTTTAAAGGAAAAATAAAAAAAAAAATAACACACAACTTATTGATTAAGTTGAATGTATTGGTTGTCCTTTTCAAAGTTAAAAAGGTGATCCGGTTATTGGCTTTTCTTATTGTACGTATCTGGTTTTGTCATTCACGTAAATTTTTAATATTTTATTTTTAAAAAAATTAAGTAATTTCTCATATTCCCGATGTTTTTAGTTTTTTTTTTTTTTTTTTATATATAAATAAAGTTCAGTGTAGCGTGATTGCCTACAACAACTTTTCATTCGCTAAATTTCATATAATACTCGTATTATAATAGAAAATAAAGTAATTGAGATTTAGATTTTTTTAAAATTCTTTAAAAAAAATATACATTTATAATGTCGTAAACTTTTTAAAAACAATAAAAAATTTTAAAATACAAATAATTTAATTTTTAAATTTTTTAACATCACACCACTCTATGGTAGGAATTTTAAGTTAACCGACACATTTTTCTGTTTTTTTATTTTTCAAAGTACTCAGCACAAGTGTTCAAATTTCACATCAATTCAATACGCAATAAAGCAATCGACCTATTTAAAATATTTCAAAAAAGAAAAAATAAAAAGATTCTTTAATCCAATTAATACTTTGGCACAGAAAAATTAAAAGAACAACATAAAGGTTATCCACAAATCAGCTTTTCTAAGCATTTAAAAATAAAAATGGATCCTTAAAAACAATCAAAACAACTGTAAGGGTATAAAAACAATAAAATTAAAAAAGATTTTAAAAAACTTAAAGACCAAAAAATCAAAAATTGAATAATGTACGTATCTATCTTATAAAAAAAAATAAAGATACACATACATATATTTATATAGAAAAGTTTCTTATATAAGTATGTATTTTTATCCTTTCTTTTTTTTACTTAATGTTGGTAATAAAATAATATGCGAATAGTTGAACAAAAAAAAGACAATATTAATCATATTATTTTACAGTAGAATGTCTTAAATTGAAACATTAAAAAAAAACATTTAAAATTTTTATTTATTACACTAGGAACATTTCAAGTCATAATTAATTTGAATTGAAAGAGTACCACTGAGAAAATTTAACCTTAATGCTTATAATATGGGTATATTTAATCCAAAATATTGTATAAAAGTTTAATTTTCATCTTTTGCGGGAAATTTAATATAAATATCTAAAATTTTGTAAAATGTACGACATAAACGACATTTACGCAATTTTGTTGGATAGTCCTATAATCAAAGTATGACCGTAAACAGTATTCTAAAAATGTTTCTATTTCTTTCTTTCTCTTCTGAGGTGAGTTTAGTCAGTAAGCGTCTGACACGACCAAGGAGAAAATTCTTGGTGTGTTTGGAAGATTCCCACCTCCCTTAGGAAAAAAAAACATAAAAATTAAAACTTGAATTTAGAATCAGAGTTTTTCGATTTCTATTCGCATTGCCATATAAATAAATATGTTTACTTAAAACATAAACTCCAAATATTGTGATTAGAAGAGGCAAAGCGTCCATGCTCAAAAATATTGCTATATAATTCAAATCATATGGTTTTTTTCAAACTGGTCGTTATTTTTTGCCTTAAATTAAGAAAAAGAACGCTATATATAATAAAGTTTTACTGTAAAGGTATTTTTATTGATGATTTTTCAAATTTTTGTGAAATATTTGTCAATTTTTGTTTTAAATTTCCTTGTTCTATTATTTTTAGCAAAAATTTTCTTTCCTTTTTTCATTTTATCCTTTAAAAAAAATTTTGTTATTATTGTTTTAATTCATTTTTAATTTTGTTTTATATTTTCTCTTTATGTTTATTTACTTACTCTCATTCTTTTTCTTTTTTGTTCATTTTGTTTTATACTTTTGTTATCCATTCGCAAAAAAAAAAAAACAGTTATTTCACTTTAAACAGTTTTTTTTTTTTTTTTTTTGAAAAATTTAACGTGCCTAACACGTTCAACAAATGTTTTTGTAAGATTAAAAGGACATGAAAAAAAGTACAACAAAAACAAAAGTAAAAAAAAAAGAAAAAGCAAAAGTTATATAAAAAATTTACCGTTATTTTTTGATCCTTACAAAACTAAATATGTTTATTTAAATGTTAATATGTGTGTTTGTGTACATAATATATAAGCATGTTATGATGAGATTTTGATTGTAAGAAACAAAAAAGAAGCACTAAACAAAGCTGAATATAAAACCAGGTTTTAAAAATGTGCACATTTTCCAAAAAACAATAAAATCCACTTTAGAATATTTGTGACTTGCACGCATAATTTATAATTTTTCTTATAATTTTGTATGTAAGAAAAAATTATGAAAAATTAAAAGATACTTTCTAAAATTTTAAGAAATTGTGCTAACACATTTAAAATATATTATTGGAACTTTCATTTTTGCGCTTTACTTTGAAAAGTTTTTACAAGGTACACCCGTACAGGTGTCTAAAAATAGTAAATTAACGATTTTTGAGCCCTAAATACTAAACACGGGGTGGTATAAAAAACAAATTCTAAAATAATTTACGCTAATTCTTCTTCGAAAGATCTTTCTTTTTCTCAAAATTTCAAGATTCCATCTGGAAGGTTTACAGAGATATGATGGAAGTAAAATTTTGCAAACTGTTGTTTTTATATAACGGTAAATTCAAGTACTAAATTTCAAAATAAAATTGTATAACTTTGATATGATTTATTAAGCTAAAATAATGTCCTATTGTTTGACGTCTCTAGATTGGAAAAATATTAAGAAGAACTTGAGACAGAAACGTTTGAATGCAAACTTTTTCGAACTTTGAGAGTTGAGTTCCGTAATAATTTGGACTACATAAAAAAGTTCTACAACATTAATATTTTTAAGAAACTTATTAATGGTTAAATGATTTCATTGTTCTATATTAAACAATGTATTTTTAAACAGATGTACATAAGAATGGACAAAATTAAACTAATAAGCAAATTTTAAAATTTTTTTTTTGAAAAAATTAAATGAAAATTCTTTTATTTTTATCCAGCCGTGAAAGGTGATTTGTGATATTTACTTATAAACTTATAAATACATACAACATACAAGTGAACATTCGCATATTATACATATACATAATAATATATATATGTATATACCAACATATATATATTGGTATACATTAATATGAATATGTACTTTATTGAAAAAACACTTAAAAATAAAATTAAAAGGATATTCAGTTCAAAATGCATTTCATGTTTTATTTTAATAATAATGGACATGTCTGCGTGACGTGACATTCAATATACTCTTTCCATATATATATATATTTAATCAAAGTTTTTTGTTTTTTTTTTGCTACGTCTAAACTAAAGTATTTCTATTTAATAAGAGGCATTTAACAGGATATTCATGCTTTCAATTTTTGGTTTGTTTGTTTATTTTAGAAAAAAATATAAAAAACATTAAAAACAAACACAAATTTGGAAAATGTAATAATTTTGAGCAGTAATAATAAACTTAAATGATTTTAATTTTTTATTAGTTTTAATAAGTAAATGAGGTTAATGTTAATTTTCAAGTTAGTTATAATCATATGATATACATAAAAATTAAGTTACTTGTCTTGTTATCTGATTTGATTTTGTAAATAAGATTCTGGCTCAAGTTTCGACATCCTAACATAATACTATCAAAAGACTTTAAAAGTTTTAATGAACAACATAAAAATTTAGGCTTAAATACAAATCAACACTTCTTTACAATAAAATTTTTAAAATATGAATTTGTTCTTACCCAGTATATAATCATAAAACCATAATTCCTTTAAATATTTTAGGAAAATATTATTACAGTTAAAAAAAAAAAAAAAATTTTTAGACAAATTTTTCATGCATACCTAGATACTATTATTTTACCACATTATTCTAAAATTAATGTTGAGTTTATTAAAAAAGAAAATTAAAGACATACACTTCGGTTTCATGCATATAATAATAGAATTAGTTTATTTTTCCACATCTATATTATTGTCCTCTAAAAATTAAACGTCAACCTCTAAATCTAAATTAAACCTCTACCTCTAAATATAAAAAATTAAACGATTAAATAGAAAAATATTATTTTTATTAAAAAACATAAAACCTCTTAAAACATTTTACTTAAGTCACCATTTAAAACTTCAATAAAGGTCATTGTTAAACACCACAGTAAAACCAATAAAAAAAATAACGGTAATGTAACAAAAAAAAAAGAACACAGAAATGAAAACATAACAGCATTACATTTATATTATTCATATAATATAATTGTGAAAAGTAACAGTAAAAGTTAAAATAGTCCTTAATAAACGTCATCTAATATAATTCTTTGTTATTCGTTTATTTTTTAAGTAACGGCTTTATTTTGACGACACACCCCAAAAAAAAATATTTAAGTTACAAACATTTTCATTACCAACAAAAAAAGAAAAAAAAACAAAACAAAATATAAATTTTTTGTCGGTTTGTTTTTTCCGTACTTAAAAATTAAAGTCCCCCCCCTCAATCATTTTTTATCACAGCACAGTTATCATTCTTAAAATTGTCAAATTCTCTTTTCTTTTCTCTTATTTCACCGTGTTTAAGCATATTTCTGTCTCTTTCTTATTTTTGTTTTTCCTTTTAGTGAGCATTCAATCTGTTTCAACTTTCTTCCTTTCATTTTTAAAGCACTTTATTTTAGCGCTTGATATAAGATATGTACGATAAGGTGAGTAAAACGAAAGATTAAATCTAGCCTTTTTTTTCTGTTGGGGCTAAAAGAATTCATTTAACTTTTATTTTAACTTTTTTTTTCTTTAATGTTCATTTAAATAATTTTATAAAAGTGTTGTAAAAGTTCTTTGAAGTTTAAAAGGTTGAAAATTAATATTTATATAATCTCCATGAGAAGCTTGTAATTTTGGCTGTAGATCTAGAAAATCCCAAGAACAATATTAAGGTATTTAAACCAGCACAGCATCTAAATTACATCAAAAAAAAATTAAAACTTAATCTGATTTGTGCAAAAGAAACATCGTCTGAGATCTCAAAAAGTAGCAATAATTGAAGAGGTACAAAGAAAGATGTATTTTAGTCGTTTCCAAATATAAGGCTGAAAATTTTTTATAAGATACCTTATAATTATCATCCAATTTATTATTTTTTTAATCGCATGATAATTTTAAAATTAATAATAAATTATTATCCTATTGTTGATTAGCCCAACCTCTTTTTTTTTTTTTTTTATTCCACTCTTATTTATTATTTTTGTTGATTTGTTTTCTCTTTCATCTCTTTCTGGTAGTAAAATGTGTGAATGGAATTTTATTTATTTTCTTGTTATTATTTCTAGCCTCAAAAAGCAGAAATAAGTTTGTTATTTTTTTTTTTCTGTTCCTTTAAGGTAAATATATTTGTTATATTTAATGGATAAATAAAGGTATGAAATAAAATAATTTAAAAAAATTAAAAAGAGAAAACAATAAAGAAAGAGGATAAAATATAATGGAATGGGAGTTAAATGCCATATACACATAAGTTTTATACAAGAAGGGGGGCTGTGTAGGCTCTGCTCTAATAGTGAAATCTTAAAAGGAATTCAAGGATCAGAATTATATGAAAATAAAAGAATAAAAAGAAAAGAAAAAGATATTATATAAAAGAAAGAGACAGAGAAAGGAAATATTATAACCTTCTTAATTTGGCTTTTTGAAAGATAGCGAACATCATATTAATGATTTGCCATTTTGTGATCTTAAAATATATTCTTTTGTTTAAAATATTTTATTGCATGATTTTTTATGATTTGAAATACAATTATAGAAAAAACAACTCAAAAATATAAAATTAAATTTTTTTTTTCTTACGGTGGTAGGTGGGAATCGTCAAAAGACACTGAAGAGGAGCGGTACGAATACGACTCCTCTATCAATGTGTTGGATTTTAACCCACTAAACACCACCTCTCTTTTTAACTAAACAATAGGTTATGGAACCTATAGTACTAATGTACTGTTTTGACAAGGAAATGAAGTTTAGATTTAACAAAATCAAAAAGCGTTATAAATCATTTATCATTTTAAATAAAATAAATATTACATAACAAGGTCGTATTAACCACAATGCTATAATATTTTATTTCAACTTCTCATCCTGTATAATACTATTTGGTACAAAATATTATTTTTAGAATGAGTATTGTGTAAGCTTAGTATTTCTTACCACTAGTTTGCTTTTCTAGACTATATGCTAATTAATGACTTTCTAATTAAACCACTTCCTTCAAACGCGCACCATTTTTTTTTTTTTTGTTTCTTGAGCAACTATCGTGTTATTAAATTTTGTTGATGTAAATACAGTTCATTCCTCCTGAAGTATACAAAATGCTTATGTTAATAAACGTCTTTTATTTAAATTTATTTTAATATCTAAACCCTGAATAACGTTTTATAAGCAGAATAATTTTATCCTACTTACAGGTTAAAAAATCTGAAATAATTCGTCAAAAATAAAAATAAATGTTGGTACATTTTAATTTAAAGCCTCCGTATTGACCAATTAAAACGTTTTAATTTAATTTATACTTTTATTATATTTGAGTAAAAAAAAAAAAAAATTACTTATACATATTCCAAAATATAAATAGAATCTATAAAATTTATTTCGAAAAAAAGCATATGGAAAAACTGTAAAACAAAAAAAAAGAAGTTTAGATAATGAAAATTAATAACTAAACCCATTCATATTCTCTGATGTCAATCGATTCGATTTCCTTTTTTATTTTTTTTTTTTTTTTCTGTATATTTCAATATAAAATTTTATAATAAAAATCACTATACCTACATCCTTTCTAAACATTTAATGGATAACCAGAAAAGAATAAAAGCAGAATTCATCCCTCCGATAATCAAATTGAATTTTTTTTTTTTTTTAATCCCTATCTATAACAAAAATTGTCCTGCAATATCAAGTAAAAAGCACATAATATAAAATAAGTCCAGCACGAATTTAAATACATTTATATAAATAATAGAGAATAAATGAATTCATGAATTTTAGTATAAAAAAATATGGAACTGAATGCTGGTACTCAATACTATCATTTCTATATAAGGATTTAAAGTGTACACAAATAAATACATACAAATGTTATTAATATATTTAAAATATGTCTCCATTGCAGTTTGAACCAAAAAAGATTTAATATTGAAAATTATTTTTCAGGTTGTATCCAGATCAGGTATTATTTTTAGTAATAAAAGGATGCGAACAAAAAAGAATACAGGAAAACCGATTCGTGATACATTCAATAATTTAAAAAGCTATCATTAAAATAACTTTGTCTTTTTTTTTTTGTTTTTAAGGGGGGGTGAAAAAAAATGTAACAAAATGAAATGAAATATTTATTTTTTTCTTCTATACAAATAAAAGTCTTATGTATATGAATATGTGTCTATATCTACATTAAAACTAGATTCATAAATTTTAAATTATTTGAAAGTTCGATTATTATTTTTAAAGGTTACCTATATATGATTTTATATTCATTTTAAGTAAAATAATACATACATGAAATATCACAGGATGATCTGAAAACAAAACAAAAAAAAAAAAAAAAAAAGAACAAACAAAATTTAACACAAAATATAAATTTTTGGAAATTTATTTAAAAATAAAATTTATATATTGTATTGTATAATTTTAGTGATATCCTGAAATTCAAAACCAAAATAAGTGATGGTTTAAATTTTCGAATTTAGAATTTTATTAATTTACATAAACGTCTGTTGCTGTTCATTTTTCAAAATTTATTTATTATATTTTTTTTAAAAAGATTCATTTTTTAAAGAGTTATATAGAAAAAATCATGATAAAATTTTTAAAATTTTAAATCTAAATACAAAAACATCTATAATACATAAAAATTAAGAAAGGACATTTCGTAATAAAAAATGTAAATCTTTTTAGGTTATATAATATACTAGTTAATCTCCTGTTGACATTGCTGCGCCACTCAATAAATAAAACATATGGATTTTTTAATTGAAGATATGGGTTAACTCTGTTAATGGAGTCAACTCCATTGTCAAAGAGCATGTATACAACATGTATACAAAATTTTAAGTTAATCGATGAATTAATCATTTTTATTTTAGATGGAAAAAGTTTAAATATTTTCAACATAGACCCAACTTGGCGGCCTGTTGCAACAAAATGTTTAGCCCAGAAATACTCGCCGTATCCAGTAATCTTTATATAGAAATTTTCATGATGATCGGCTGAGCAGTTTAGGAGTATATAAATAACAAACAAACAGACAAACATTCACTTTTAAATAATATATAGATAGATAATTTAGAACAGTTAAAAATATTGAAACTAGTGACATTTTATTCTTAATTTCATATTTTACAATCTGTCTAAAATTAAATTTCTTTGTTTCGTATTTTAGTGAGTTAATCAAATGAATACTTTATTTATTTTTCTAATAACCTATGAAGAAGTAAATCTTATCTTTTTTCTTTCATTTCTCTTAGAAAAAATTTTCATTTCCGAATATTCTGATCTAAATATTAAAATATTTTAGTAATTTCTCAAAATCTGTCTACATTAATTCTTCGATTAAATTTTTAAAACTAATGTCATTTTTGTTTTAGTAACTAGCATTTACAATGAAGAATCGGTTTTTGTTCGCTCTCTCTCAACGCAGCCAACTGTCAAAGTAATTTTTATATGTATTAAATTATATAAAAAGGTGTTTCTTCTTTTTTAGTGCAATTTGTGCTCTGAACAGATATCTAGTACATAGAGTACGTTTATCTCTAAACGCTCCGAAATAATTTTGAAACACAATAGAGCTTCAACCTCTCAAAAGTGTCAAATCATATAAAACAATAACATTTTTGACATTTAAATTCAAATGCTCTACGATATCTGTAAATCAAAATCGAACATTTAGATCATACTCTAAGCGTACTCTGAGTGAAAAAAGAAACACAAAAAATTAACCTTAGATTAACTGCGATTATTCAGAGTGAAAAAAGAAACACAAATTGACAATTCTGACTCTACTCTCAACTAAAAAAGAAAAACACCCAAAGTGTTTAACATAAATGCTGTCGTTTCGCAATCGTGCTTTACTTTTACTTTTTTCACTTTCTATATTATGAATTCAAGTTTTAAATAATTTATTAAATAAGGTATCAATTTAAAAAAAAAAAGAAACGATTTTTTTAGTAGATGTATTTATTTCTTTTTTGCAATATTTTCCAACTCCATTTAAAATATTGAAGTTCATATAGTGAAAAAAGAGAAAGAACCAAAATTTAGTAAAATTCAATTAATTTTTGCAATGAATTTTAAAACGGAAATTTGATTGTGGATACTCTTCTGTAGACTGCGTAAAGACTGCGTAGCAAAACAAAAGTAAAGTAAAAGTAAAAATTTATATTATGATGTATTTACATTGAAAAAATAATTATTAAAAAAAAAAACATTCTTAAAGAATTATTTAAGGAAACGCAGGCTTTATCAAATTCAGCGGAATACAAAAATTAAAATAAAAAGCACCATGTCATTTTAACGGAATACAAAAATTTAAATAGAAAGCAACATGTGAAATCACAAAACATTCACGCCAACTATTAAATCAACCAAAATATTTATTAAGATTTAAATGATCGTCGGGAAAAACTTAATTTTGAATACAAGGGGAGAACATCAGGTAGAAAGGACTACCTGTAAAGATTTTTAGTCGGTGGTTATATTAATCTACGACTTCTCGATAAATAAAGCCCTGGAGTGTTAGTTCTCATACAGTAAAAAATTAAAAATACAGAAATTAAAATTCAGTTAAATAAAAGCATTGCACAGTTAATAATTTAAATTCACAGCAAAATATATTTTTTGCTCAGTAAAATATTAAACGCAGTACAAAAAATCCACCCTTTCAGTAAATAAATTAATTTCTCAGTTCATAAAAAAAATTCGCAGTATATAAATTAAATTTACACTATAAGAATAAAAACACAAAAATTACTTTCTGAAAAGGATAAATTTATTAGTAAATAAATCTGCAGCAGGGTCAATTTAAACTAAAGCTAAAATTACGGTTAGTTATCTTAATTGTTCAAAAACAATGGTATTATTAACTAGTATTATTAAAAATTGCTTGTTTTATTATTTTATTTTTTTTTTTACAAAGATTTTTTTAACATTATAAAACATTACTAATTAGCATTTACTGTGCGTTTATTTTATTTATAATGCAAAAAAACTAATTTTTTATTGTGCACATTTAACTGAGCAGAATTTTTATTGCAAATAGTCATTTTTTACTGTGCGTTCAATAAATTTTACTGGAGGTATTTTACTTATCATTTAATTTTTTTACTGAGCATTTATATTTTTTAACCGAATATTTTGCTAGTTTTTACTTTTATCTCGTTAAATCCTAGCCAAAATAAAATAACTATAAGTAAATATATTGTTTTTTTTTTTTGATATAAATTGTCATAGAAAATCCTTCGAATCTAATATTTATGTTATGACACATTTTAAAAGTTTTCTAAATCAATTTGAAAAAAATAATTTCAAAATTTTTAAAATATAGATACTTTTTTTTGCCAATTCAAACTGCAATGGTTTTTTTTTTTTCCAAAATTATTACAAACTATATAGATACAAAATTAACATTATATCCAGTATAAAAATATAAAATTTTTCAAAAAATTTTCCATATTCATTTAAATTTTTAGATGATTTAGAGTTTAACTGTTATTTTTAGTTTTCTTTTTTTGTTTTTTTTTTTTCTCATTCCTTTTATTTTTTGTTTTAAATAAATATTAAGATTTATAAACCGATAAATGCGGTAAAAATAAATTGATTAAGTAAATTTTTTAGTTAGTTAACTATTATATTGCGGTCATATTAAATCGTTATAAATAATAATAAGATAAAATATTATTTAATCATATATACGAGTACATACATACATTTATATTATTTATACAATGTTTACATACAGTAAACCGTTAGTATATAAATTAAAATATTTTTAATAGAGAAAAATTGAAAAATTTAATGAAAATATGGACAATTTATTAGATACAAATATAATTTTTTTTTTTTTTTTTTTTAATATTTTAAAAATATAATTTGTTTTTAGATATATAATATATATATATATATATATATATATAATAAAATGGAGTTATAAATTTTGAACAATAATAATAAATAATATTCAACAAATGTAAAAGTAAATCGATATGAGTAGAACGTATAAATATTAAATGCTTTTATTATGTATGGTTAATTGATTGGAAATTTATATATATACATATGTACATATATATATATATATATTGATATTTTGTATTTATATATTTTTTTTGTTTTTCTCAAAACATTTTAAATTAATTTATATTTAAATGAATATATAAATTTAGTTTTGAGTATCAATTTAAAAAGAATAATAATAATCGATTATTATTTATGTTACCAATTTGTTATACCTATGTATGTATATATGTATGTATATGTATATAAGTTATTTTAATATTTTTTGTTTTTAATGCGTATATTTAATAGATATTAAAATATGATACGGGTATTGCGGTTCTTTTATTTTATTTATAATTAGTGGTTTAATTATAATATTTATAATATAAATATTTTTATCTAATACAGATATTTGTTTTTTGAATTTGAAATAATAATGATTTCTTAAAAAAAAAATTAAAAAAATTTTCGGTATTTCTTGGCAATTTTTTATATACCTTTTTGGTATAATATAACCAGATAACCTTTAGAAATTGATACATATTCGGTTTTTTATTACCATAAAGAATTTTTGTTTTTATATTTCTAATCAAATTTTATTGGATTTAGTACGAAAGACCCGGAAAAATTAGCCATTTTTGCAAAAGCTTTTAAGACAAAATCATTTAAAAAACAATTAGCAACCTTCTTCAAAAGTTTTGGTATAAAAAATAAATTTGAAGTACGCTGATTTCGACGCTGACTTTAAAATTCCTCTCATTTCTGAATATCGCATATATATAGCACATGTAAATATTCCAATATAATATATGTATAACTCTGATTTTGTAACCAATATTTGGACTATCACCCTCAAATCTCTGCTAAACAAATAATTAAAACTCTGAATCCAACTCTAAAATCTCTCCTGATACAGAAACTCGCGTATATGTATTCGCATATATATGCATGAATATTCTGAAGAAAGCAGAAACTCTATTTTTGGTTTCAAATCTAAAATTCCTCCTTATTCTCCTGAATCTCGCATATACATATATATATATATATATATTCTGGAAAACGGGAATGTCTGATTTTGAAACCAAATTTTATAAACCTAAAAATCTAATATATATCTTTTTAAATCTCTTAGTTGCATCTTTTAACGCAGAGTCTTTTGTTGATAGGGGACTTTATATGGGATCTTTTGACGTAAAGGATTTTTAAAAAGGGTCAAACGTACCGCTGCCAATTTTGTTTTTAGGTTACAATATAATTTAATAATTATGCCAACAAAACAACGCTAATAAAAAATAGTGCTCCCAAGTAATCAAATATCTTCTAATTGCACTATAAGTTTTATCAAATTTTTGGTCTATAGTATGTAAACTCTAAATTTCACTGAAAACAAAATTTTTGTCTTTTCAAAATTTAATTTAATTATTTTGTTTTTTTCAAAATTGAACATAAATTAATTCCTGTATATTAAAGTTAGTAATTAATTTCTTTCGGTAAATTCCTATAAGCTTTTAACATAGGTAAAAATTGACGCCTTGAATTAAGGCCCTGCGAAATAAAACCCATTTGTTGTTATTTCACATTTAATGAAAAACGATATGCTGGTATCTTATAACTTAATTAATAATTACCAATGGGATTTAACGACCGGGGTGTTATTTGTTTTATTCTACGATTTCTTCAGAAATAAAGCTCCAGGGCGTTATTTCTCATTTCAAATGTATCAGAATATTTAAAAAAAAACACAATGGTTTATATATTTTTGTAACGAAACGAAAATATATTAATTTTTGTTCTTTTAAAAAAATATATATTTCTATTTTTCGCGTTTTATTTCTCATAATTTCCCAGCATTTTCTCATATTTTCGGTCTTATAATCTCATTTACTTATAATTTACCTATCATTTACCTATTTCTCATTTAATGTAAAATAACAGCTTTAAGATTTTATTACGCAGGGCCTTAATTCACGGCGGCGTAAAAATTTGATTTTTTTCGTAATAGGACTAAGATATATCAAATGAAGGAAATCAGATAAGAAATAAACTACGCAATATGAATATACTTGCCAATATATTTTTAATTATTCTTTGAATAATTATAAATTTATCTGTTTACATTTAAACAAAGTAAAAGTTTCTTGATTTCTCATTTAAATAAAGTTCTCCAACATAATATAGATTGATTGAAAAAAAGATTTCTTCACTTAATTAAAAATATCATGTCCCTTAACTTGAAAATGAATAGATGATATTATGTATATTTGAAAATTCTAAAATAAAAATTTTTCATACCAAAATTAAACCTTTCACAACATGATTCTTACAAAAATATTTTTAATTTTCTTTTGAAATTTTATAATTACCATAGGTAAGTTAGCAAGTTTGTATTATAAACCTTTTTTTTTTTTTACTTTAGTAATATTTACTTTAATAAATAACTTACTTAATTAAAATCCTTACCTTCATAAATTTTCTTAGATTTAAGAAACAATATATTATTTTATATTGTATAATTTAATTTTAAAAAAAAAAAACAAAAAATAAAAAAAAAAACTAAAATTAAAATTTCAAATAATAAATTATACGTTCAACAATATAATTTTTACAATTTTCACAATCAAAAGCTATAGGTATTATTTCCTTTTAAATCTTTTGTGATTTTATTTTTCAGTAATCCCCTCTGCTTTCTTATACCTAACAATTTTATACGATATAACACATTAAATTTTACCTAAGTGGTTTTGAAATAGAATGGTAAATCAAAGAACCATAAACGTACACCTAAATTCTGCATTAATTATTTTTAATTACTAATAAAAAAGGACTGCAAAAAGGACTGAAATAAGGATTTTAAAGGTTGAAAAACAAAAAAAAAAAAAAAAATTATTCACGTTTTTAGCTTTTAAAATTTTCAATATTACATTGAATTTATATTTTATATTCTTTGTTTATTAGGGGGTTTTTTTTTTCATTTATTTATTATTTATGACATCTTTGTTGTTAAGTCCCATTATTGAATATTAAATATATGTACATAATATATATCTCTCATATAACTATCTCATAATTAGAAATCAGGTCTTTCTATATTTATTTAATATTTAATACCTTTACTTTTCGAATATACTATAAAAGAAAATTACAATAAAACTGATTTACAATGAAATATAATATGAACCACAACTGAACCGTCGCATTCTTTACTTGTTCAAAAAAGACTTTGAAAATAATTTTAATAATTTGATCTGACAGTAAATTTACTTCTACTATATTTTTACTATATATATATATGGCTTCTTAAATAGTAAAAAAAAAAAAATTTATGAATGTATAATTATAAGGATTATTAATTTAATGATATATGCACGCACAAACATAATATATACAAATATATATATACAATAATATAACATTGCGTATTATAATTTCAAATATTTTAGTTTGTGATTACAAATTTGAAGTATGTGCATTTTATAATGGTCACAAATAATAATATTTTTCATCATAAAATGGCAATAAAAAAAAACAAAATTATTAAATAAAACAAAAATAAATAAATTATGCATCACTTTTTATTCGGAATATTAAGCATTGTTTTAATGTTTCATAATCATATTATATAGTATAAAATAGCATTGCTCTTTAATTGTTTTGTAATATATGTAAAATATTATATACATTTATTTATATTTATATTACAAATCATAAATTTCAATGAAATAAACACTTTTAAAAAAATATTGCATACCTAAAGGAGCATAATGTATTTTTTAATTAATTTTTCTTGTAAACTGTAGATTCTAGATTTTTTTCAAGTATAGAGTTCTGGAATTTGTGTTTCACCTTACTTGCGGTCATACCTATATTTTTTAAATGAAGCTATAGCGAGATTAATTAAATTTTGCCATCAATGGTGTTATCAAAGTATGTAAAATTAAAGTGTCTTAATTGTGCAAGTTTTCCAAGTGCTAATATAAAAAATTCTAAAATGCGACTGTTTTAAGATCATAATTTGTATTTTAGAATTTCCTAAAAAAAATGCTCTCCAAAACAAAAATTATTTAATGTCTATATAATTTTTTACAAATTTTATTCTATTTTATTCTATGTCTATATAAATTATTTTCGAAAATTGTTTACCCATAAAGAATTGCAGTTTAAATAAAACGTGAACACACGATAAGCAGAAATCTATTTTACGATGACGTTTAAAAAAATGTCTATATAAATTATTTTTGAAAATTGTTTACCCATAAAGAATTGCAGTTTAAATAAAACGTGAACACACGATAAGCAGAAATCTATTTTACGATGACGTTTAAAAAAAACATTTAAAAAGCTCATTTTGAAAGAATAAAAAATAAACAAAAAAAAAAAACAGCAACATAACTGCAATGCCTTATGTATGTATATAATATGTCATAGATGAAGTTTTTAATTATTTACCTGCATAATTAATGAGGAAACTTTTTTAATTATTTCAACAAAAAATATAATTGTTTTTAAACATTATATAATCAAAGTAAAAATCCACTCAATTTATATTTGCTAGAGCTTGAAAAAAATAAATTTTAGCTATCTTAAAAATATTAATATAATTGGCTATTTGTTTAAAAAAAATTCATACGGATACCATATAATTTTCTAATATTTTGTGTTCAAGGACATGTCATTTTAATTATATTAAAAATATTCATTTTTAATATTTATCGACTCATATTTTCTTAAAATAGTTTTAGTACTTTTTTTAAATTAACTAGCTATAGTAAAACTTTTATTGCATGCATTTCCTATTATAGCAATCAAAAAAATAAAATACTCTAAATAATCTACCAAAAAGTCACAAATCATAACTTTACAAGTAAAATATGGTAACAAATGAATCAACCCCTGATTATATACTTTATATGAAAATAAAAACATGACAAGAAAAATGAAATATTCATGGTATATATGAGTACATATATTCTTTAAAAGTTATCATAAAAATTCCAAGTTTCCAATTCAACTTTCCTTAAATTCTTTTTACTTTATTTTGAAAAAGAAAATAAATAAAAAAAATAAAAACTGAACAATTTATTACAGATCACGTGTATGTTACTCATAAATATTCCAATAGCTAAAAAAAAAAAATTCTACACATCTAAATACATATATATATATATATTGTTGTTCCTATTTTTATTTTAGTTGATGTTCTTATACAATATACAAAACGGAACACAAGAAAAACAAAATAAAACCGCATTTACAATATATTTGGATTACTCAATTCCAAATATAAATAGTAGATTTGATTTTCTTTTTATTTCATTTCACTCCCTATACTTTGTCTTTTTTCTTCCGATATAAACAATATTGAAAATTCTCTCTACTACCCTTTTAAAACAATATAAAACAATAGAAGAAAACTATAATAAACCAATCAAACCACCACAAAGGTTCATTCATTTAAAAAAAAACAGTAATATTCTTTCTCTTCACCTTCTTTTAATATTATTATTTTTTACCAGTTTTACCTTTTTTGATCAGTTACAGTTTTTGCAAACGAGTTTCCATTACATATCGCACCATAAAACATTTTATTTGTAAGGTAAGAAAAAAAAAAAAACAACGTACAGTATTATCTAATCTTTAACCAACATCATAATTTAATATTCAGATATAAATATAACCTGTACTGACATTAACATCATTCAGTTTACAACTATGTATCATCATTATATAACCACATATTTACATTTACCACAATTCCATATCCTATACTCTTATAAACGTCTCTTATACTTATATTTCTCAGATTTTTACTTTTTTGTACAGAATACATATTTTTTTTTTTTTCTTTACACACAGTTCAAAATTAAATAAGAGGTCAAAGGATATTTAACCCAGGTACATATACCTGATATACAAATAGATAAACAAAAAAAAAAAACAAAGAATTGATAACCAACAACTCAAACTCTAGTCAAATTAGTGGCTGGTTACAATATCAACCATCAACTACTACGAATAATAGAACTCTTAGTCAATATTGTAAACACATACAAAAAAAATATTCAAAAGACTCATATGGTATGATATGGTATTACAAGAGTGTTACAGTAAAAAAAAAAAAAAATGCAAATAATTAAAAAAAAAAAAACAAAACCTTTTGCTTTACCTTTACCTTTACCTATCGCACATAATATGAAAATTTAAAATTTTCAAAACGGTTTTTCTCTACTGGAAGGAAAATGTTTACATTAACGATACTTTTATTTGTTATTATTATTACTGTTATTTTCATTTCAATGTTTACTAGATTGTATTAAGTGTGTATATGTGTGTGTAATAAATGCAATACTGTTTTTACATTATTTTGAACTCTTTGAACTTCAAATTGTTTAAAGTGTTTTCCTATTTTTTTTTTTTTTATTGTTATTTATAACGCCAAAATGTTTGCAATCTTTTTATTTAAATTTGTTTTAAAAAAAAAACCAAAAACTGTTCTCTTAATTGTATGTCCTTTTTTAACATAGAACATAGACAAAAAATAAACTGACTTATTTCTACAAAATTTGATAAAAACATAAGATTGAAAAATTTATCATTTTGTTTTTTTTTTTTCTTGTTTTTTTTCTCCATTTATATTCTAGGACAAAAATTTATGGTGAATAAAATTTTTGATTTAAAATAGAGGATGCATTTTAGAAAATATACAAAAAAAAAAACTTGTAGATTTTTAATGCTCTTAAAATAAAATTCATTATAATAAATATCCTTATATTTCAGTTAATCAAGTATAAACCAACCAACTTTTATTCATATTTTGTTAGTAAACGCGACCAATATTAACTAAATAACCAAAATTTTTTGGTGTCGATTCTAGTGATATTCATTTTATAAACATAATATACATATCTGTATATATATATTATATCTAGTACATATATATATATATATATATGTTTATTGGCTGCATGGTTGGTCAATCTTAAATACTTGCTCTTCTTTTAATTCAATGCAATCAAAATACGAGTAGATATACAAACAAACATAAATAGAATATCATGCATATTATATAAAATGAAAAATAAATAATGAATTATTTTTTATCTCTTTTACACTTATACAAACACTATAAACATATGTATAATGATAGATAATATGATTAAATATAACCATATCATGTAAAATATCTATAAATATATTATATATAAACAATATAACTGTTACAAAACATAAGTATCAATTATATATATATACTAACATAAGTATGAATATTTCATACATAAATACAAGTATATACATGAAACATCTGTCATTGCACCATGATGCAGCATAAAAGGATTTTCCTTTTTTTTTTTTTCCTCTTTTTCTTATTATTTTGTTATTATCTCTTTCTAAATTTGTTTAACTGGGTTTTTTTTTTTTTTTGTTTTTGTTCTTATTGTATATTCTGTAACAGCAGGGATAATGTCAAAGAGGTCACGAGGTCAGTCATTCGAATAATTTATTTAACATCATTATGGGTGATATTATAGCTGTAAAATTTTATAATAATGTTATAAATACAATTGTTATATTACAAGTACCATTATATATTTCATATATATATATATATGTAAATGTATGTAACTAACTGTAAATATATATGAAAATAAAATTCGTAAAAAAAAAAAAAAATTGTTGGTTGGTTGTTTAATTGTTTGCTTTAATTAAAGCGAATAATTTGCTGGCGATCGCCAAATACCATATATTATTAATTTTGAATGCATGTAAAATTATAAATTTAGAACAAAAAAAAAAAAAACCAAATAAATAGAATTTATGCCAAAAATTTAAATTTAATAGAAATATATAATTGAATACAGATTTTATTTTTTTGATATTCTTGGAAAATGAAAGACCAAAAAAGAAATAAAATAAAAAATTTAGATTGAATAAAAATATAATATTGAAATTATCAAAATCGGGAATCGAGAATGAACTTGATATGGTTGTAATTTTTTCTTTTTTTGTAATTAATTAAAAATTAAACTAACAAGAAGAGGATAATTAATATAATTAAGCAATGTTAGCGCTTTAAAATTTGAATATTATCTCAAGAATGATGTCGATAGAGTACTTTTAGTTTTAGGTAACTAAAGAGTACTTTAATAAATCATGTTAGTTAAGAAAAAAAATTTCCATGGGACATGCTGAAAATCTACGGAACCTTACTCTAAGCAAGATATGTGCAGCAAGGAATATAATTCTTTTCTGAAAATGAAACTATGAAACTGCCGGACGCTCTACAGATGCTTGGTATCTTAGAGGCAATAGGGCCGCTGACAGTAGTGTTATAAGTGGAGACAAAATTCACAATATGTAAGGTTGGATCACAATAGATTTGCATTTAAAAATTTTGTAATTTTACGTAAAGGTACTGTTAAATAAATAATCGAATCTAACCGAACCACTCAGTCTTATACCCAAAATCAAATTTTGGTTTTGTAAAGATATTTTTGATGATTACTAATATTAGTATGCCAGAAACCCACATACTAATAAAACTCTTGAACAGAAGACGGATGGCAGAAGGACTATAGAAAGGCCACAAAAAAGATGACAGATGACTTAATGTAATTTGCAAAATATTGGAGTCAGAAATTGAAATAAAGGTTGCGAAAGACGGCGATCTCTGAAGAAGCATTATAAAGGAAGACAAAGTCCAAGGCGGGCTGTAGCGCCACTTATGATGGTGATGAATATTACTATAAAAATGTATGTATGTATATACATTATACGTATAAAATTATACAGAAGAGAAAATTACTAACAGTATGATTTATAATAAGGTTTGCACATTACTTTTTATTCCTGTTAGGTAATAAAAAATTATAAACAAAGTAATATTTAAATTTAAATTTACGTATGCTTAAACGAAGAAGAAAAAAAAAATATTTACCCGATATAGTTCTTATATTTATAGATTTTTTTTATAACACTAAATATGGTATGTTCTTATATATTTTGTTCATTTGATTATATGTTCAATAAATTCGTTTAACACTTACTTTTTTAGTAAAACAAAAAACTAAATAAAGTTCAGAAAAGTGTAAATAGGTATCAAATTAATAAAAATTCTTAATTTTTAGTTTCCATTTTTTTTCAATTTTTGTTTTTCATTTTATTCAATTTTGTACTAATTTAATGTTTGTTAATAATTGAAGCGAATTTATTATATAGGATTAATGTATCTAAATTGATGAAATTTTGAAAAAAAAAAATTTTTTAAATCGAGTAAAACCTTAGATTTTTTACTTGTTTTAAATAAATTAGCGACCATATTCATTAAACAAATTGATACATATGCATAGGATATGAATATATATCAACAGTTGTATCAGGTATTATACAAAAAATTTTCTTTATTTTAGGAGTGTTTCATCGTTCAACACCTTGGAACTCTTTTGTGCACTTATATTGCTGAATTTCCTACACTCCTTAACTCCTACTTTACCCTCTCTACAAGTCTTACACTTATATAAAATTTTATTAAAATCATCACTGAAGGGGTTTCGGTGACCTAGTGGGTAAGAGTGTATAACATACGCTTTAAACACCGAGGGAGTATGAGTTCGAATTCCACACACTTCGTAAGAGGAATTTCCCCTAACCAGATGTATAGCCACACCTGAAAAGGAAAGTCTGTGTGATTTCCTTTATATTTATGTGGAAGGGAAATGCACTAAAAAAAAAAAATTCAGTGAAGTCGAAAAAGATTTTTCATTCTAACCATTCGACAATTTTTATACCCGTATGAACTATGTTCAAGGGTATAATAAATTTACCATTACGTTTGTGGCACCTTAAAGGAGTCGAGCTAGATGTCAAAGGTATGGATCGGCTCAGAATCCAATTCTGAGTGATTAATCGACATGTACGTCCGTCCGTCCGCATGATAACTCAAAAACTAAAGAAGCTAGGAGGCTGCAACTTTTGAAAAATTGTTAGTTTTTCTATTTAAATCCAACATTTTCGGTCGGCGGGTTCGAGTAGCTGCCATACAATTTCTTTCTTTATATAAAAATAACTCAGTATCTATTCAAGCTAGGCTTCTGAAAATTTGCAAATGATGATCAACTTTTATGGCAACAACTTCTGTAAAATTTGGTTGTGGTAGTGCGGCGGGTTGGGGTAGCTGCCATACAACTTCCCCGTTTAAATGAGAATAACTCAGTATTTATTGAAGCTAGGAATCTGAAATTTAATAAAAAGGTGTCGAGTTACATGCCAAAAACTTTTGTAAAATTTGGTTGGTCTAGAGCAGCCGGTTCAGACTTCTTGCACCTCTTGGAACTTAATGAAGCTTGGCGCCTGAAATCTTCCAAATGATGATAAAGTTTTATGGCAACTACTTTGGCAAAATTTGGTTCTGCTGGTGCAACAAGTTCGGGTAGCTGCCATACAACTTCTCTTTTTAAATGAAAATAAATCAGTGTCCGTCCGCACGATAACTCAAAAACTAAAGAAGGTAGGAGGCTGAAATATTGTTTACGTCACTTTTGCAAAATTGTTAGTTTTGCTATTTAAGTCCAGCATTTTTGGCCGACGCGTTCGAGTAGCTGCCATACAATTTTTTTCTTTAAATGGAAATAACTCAGTGTCTATTGAAGCTAGCTATTTATTGTCTATTGAAATTTAGTGAAAAAGTGTCGAGTTACATGCCAAAAACTTTTGTAAAATTTATTAGTCTAAAGCAACCGGTTCCGGCTTCTTGCTTAATGAAGCTAGGCGCAATAGATTCGGGTAGCTGTCATACAACTGCACAATTTACATAAATATATCTCTGTAGTTAGCGATGGTACTAAAACATCTGAATGTTTTTAAAAGATGATCAAGTTTTATAGAAACAGGATATATTACGTTCATACGGGTATCCCAGAGTTGACACAGTCTACTTTACTGCTTCCTCGTTTTTCATAAAACCCTTTCAATAATGTGATTAATAAATAAATGTGATTGTTAATAATTGTTGATATGTTGTAATTGTAAATTAAGTATGGCAATGCCTACATTTTTTTTTTTATTTATATACAGGTACCGTGGTACATAAATGTGCCAGGTAGCTATAACCCCTGTTTCCTGGTAGGAATGTGAGGTGTACGAGATATTATGTGATATATTAAGTATTTATATATTGCGATATATGAATATTTTTTTTTTATATTATAATTATTGTACCCAGTCGAGAATCGAACCCGAGACCTCTCATTCCCTTATGAACGAGATTCCTACATTTATGTAACCAAAAGGTAATTTGCATAAAAATTTGTAATTATTTTTTTGAATTGTTTATAGAAAATAATCTGAAAAACAAGAGACACTTTCTTCAATTTTAATGAAACCATATATAATTAAGAAAAGTTGCCAACACATATAACGAAAAATTTGCTGAAGTGTTTACAAATTTTTTTTGTTTAAAACCTTTTTAAACATAGATAAGTACAAAAGCAAATTAATAGATAACTTATACTTATTATCAAATGTCGTTTCCTCTAAAAATTCCAAATATTTGACTAAAAACGATCCAACTACTAAAGATACTAAAGAACTAAAATTTTGGAAATTTTTGTTTACATACATCAGTAAATTTAAATACTAGATAAAAGAATTATACCATGTTTATATTAACTTATAAAGCTCAAAAAAATTTCCGCCTTATGGCGTTTTTAATTGAAAAAAAATATTCAGTAGAATATGATACTTATAATGTAAACATTCGATGGTCTTTTTTAAACCTTCAAGTGTTGCGAACCCTAATAAAATGGGGCTATTGAAAAATTTGTTCCATAAAATTTATTTTTATTATGAGGTTTATTCATACTCAAAATTATACTGGCCCATCTTAAGAAAGGCCGAAAGATCGGGACGGTCAAAGGGAATCTAATTAGTTTTAAGCAAATTTTTCAAATATTTTTAAAAAATGTGCTAAAAATAAGAACTGAATTCATCAAAATTACACCAAATTTTATTCCTAAAATTAGTACTTTATAAGTCATTAGAAATCAATTCCCTTTTAACGTACTTAATCTTAACTCACTTAGAAGCTGTAAGAATAGAAATTTTAAGCCAAAACTAAGAAGAAATCGTTTTAAATAACATTAGCGTTCAAAAATAATCCAACATTAATTTTTAATCTTTAAATTTCTTATGTGTACGAGTACATACATATATGTACCAGTACATATTATATAATTAACATTATTGTGTATATTTATAAATATTATTTTTATTAGAATTTTATTTTTTTAAAGTTTACAATCAAATCGCTTTTTATTTAAAAAAAAAAAAAAAAAAAACAAAAATATATTTACTATGATAAGATTGTGCATCCTGTTGTAAAATATCATTACTGCAAGACAACAAACTTGTATTTTTACATACAAAAATTTCACAATATAATTAACTTATATATTAGTATACATTCATAACATACATATATTGTAATTTATATATATGTACACTTATATAATATACCAAAAATGAAACAATGAACTGTTTATTTTATCATATTATAAATCTCAAAGGATTAATAAATTGCATAATTAAAATTTTTGTTAATTGAACTGAAAGTAAAGAGTGGGAACTTTACTCACTTCATAAAATTCTCATCCTCTTTTTATATCCTTTATTTTACATGAAACGAATGAATAATTCAGAATTATTATTTGCAGTAGTAGTACTGTTACAAATACTGTTGTTATTATTAAATTTCACTTTACACTTAATTTACAATAATTTTTTAATTTAAGTATAGGTATATTATAATTTTTAGTTACAGTTTTCGCACTATTAATAAAAAATTAAGTCATATAACATCTTTAGATAGAGACATCTTATACAAAATTCTTCAAATAGATATAAGTTTGAATTGAAAAATTTGGTACCCCTATTAGGCTTCCATAAAAAATGCAATGCCTTTGTTGAAAGTTGATCACACAGAATTGTTGAAACCTCACGATTTTTAAATTAAACTAATTAATAGGAAAGGAATGGAAAAGTGTTATATTTTATATATGTATCTAATATCTATGTACTAAAGAACCTTCCCAAAATGTTAAAACCGAATAATCTAAAGTCAAAATGAAAAGAATCCATTGACTATCCAGCGTCTTTAAATATTTACTACCTATATCCCATAGATATATTACAAAAAAAAAAAAGCTTGTAGACAATAAAAAAGTCAGTAAAAATATTGGACTAAAAATCTGTTCAACCTATGATACAAAGTTCAACTAAAAATTTCAAATATTTAGTCATTTAAATAAAATAAATAAAATAAAGTTTTCTTTCTCGTTTTATTTCCTTATTAACTTAATTTTAAAAGAATATCGTCCTTTTTTTTTATTTTTTTTTTTTTTTTATTTTTGATATTTGAATTCAAAATAATTTGTTAATTATTGTGATTCCTTAAGGACAAAACACTATACAAATTTTAAATTCTTGCAAAAAAAAAAAAAAACTGCAACTACATGACTTTAACAACATTCAAATTTCCGAAATTTAAGTAAGGGAAATAAAAAATGCAATACTTTTAAGAAGCATAAGACATTTAAAAATAAAATTGTAAACATTTAATATTTTTTATTTTCTAAAACGTAAAATTTATATTTAAATAAATTTATCAGGTCCATAAATTCTAATAGTAATAAAATCACGAAATCTTGCATTTAATTTAATTATTTTAAAAATTTCGTGATTAATTAATTTTTTTTTTATAGTTAATGAATTTTATTTTCAGCTATATGTACATATGTATGTATATCTCAAGAATCTTTTGTTTTAATGGAGAATTTTATAAAAAAAAAAAATGCTTCTCAAAATAAAATAATACAGAAATGGTACCAAGTCCAGCTTAATATTATATACCTCTATCTAGATTCTAGAAGAAGGCAAAAGTTTATCGGATTATTAAATTACATTAAGTTCATTATAAAGAATATTCATATACAAACTAGGACAAAATTTCATTCTGTTTTATTACTATTAAAATTAGAATTGTTTTTCCCACATAAAATAATACCAGAATACATTTTTGATATATCATAATCTATATTAGATATTATTAATTTTTCTTTTTCATTGGGGTTGATGGGAATCATTTAAAGATAGAGGAATGGAATGAGCATAAGTGCTCTATAAGTGCGTGTGGCACTATAACATACTAAACACTATACCTTCTTTTTTTAACCAAACAAAAGGTTATATAACCTTTCAGACTCCAAATTGACAGGGATATTGTGAACAAAGTTGTTAATATTCATCTTCTATTTAGACATTGTATATGTAATCTATGCTAATTTTAGAGAAATAAATAAGATACAAGATGTTTTCATCTTTGCAATGTTCGTTCCGCAAACAAATTTCTGTAAGCTAAATTATTTCATCAGGGAATTTGAACTTCATAGGGATACGTAGTAGAAGCTCTCTTTCTTTGTTATCTTTGGGATGTTTTAAATCGTGGCATCAAACTGTTAATCTCGTTAATACAAACAGCCACACCTATAAACAGTATATCTATGTCTACTATAGAAAAGGATAACTGCTTCTGTTAGACGGCGAAAATCTAGTGGTGAGAGAGCTTTGAAGCATTCTTTAGATGATTTATTCAAAAAATGTGAATACCGTTTTCTGGCATTTTGATCTCGAATTACATATATTCTCGGTATAAAAAAATTACGTTAAACATTTAATAATAAGAAGACTGAAAAACGTAAAGATATTGAAAAAAAAAAAAAATTGTACAAAGAATCTTAATAGTTTCTTCTAAAATGATATTTAAAAATTGTTTTAGTTACACAATTTTATTACGATTCTATACTTAGAATTTGTATAAATTATAATTTAACTGTTAATTCTAAAATACTTTTTACGTACGTATTTCAAAAAAAATATTTATTAGTCACACCACCGTCCACACCTAAAGAGACACACAATCACTAAAATCATAATAAATTACATAAAAAATTAATCAGTTTTTAAAACAGTCCTTTCACTAAAATTACACACATTTATTTTAAAATTAATTTTAATAGACAAAAGCTAAATTAATTCTAGTAGAAATGATTGATAACATATAGACAACAAGATAAAAATTATTATATAGACTTTTATCATAACCTCATTATTTTTTTTTTTTTTTTTTTTTAGAATTATTTTTGTCAAATACAAGTCATGTAAAAAATCTGAAAATTAATTAACCTGTCATTATATCTCCACACAATATTAACTATCAATGCATCATGTGTGTCAAGTATAAAAAAAAAATTAAATTAAATTGTCAACAGTTGGTACTTTACTATATATTATAGTATATTGTATACACTATTAAAAATATATTTAACATAATCAGTTTGAAAAGGTTATAAAGGTTAAAAATTAAGTCATAACCTTTCAGCCAATGTACATATGTAGTTGTATACACACAGTTGTATAATATATCTCTATGACATAAGTATAAATGCAATACCGGTACCTTTTTTCTTTTTTAAATTAATTATATTTATCCTATAATCATTAATTTTAGAATTCACCCTCTTCTATCTAAAAAAAAAACAACAATTAACTATAGGTAAATTTAATTCTTATCACATTAAAACATGCAATCACACAACCCTTAATACTCGTCCATATACATATACATATATTTATATATTTTTTTCAATTGTGTCATTGTACACCCCTTTTACGGCATTTTTCTTATTTTTACTTGTCAATTCGGTCACCATTTTTATTTTTTTCTTTTAGAGTGTATGTATGTACATAATATGTAAATTTTTATTTTTATTAAATGTTTGTTGTTTGTTTATTTTAGATCAGACAAAAAGCAAAAACAAAAAATGAACAGTTATGTATTTATTTTATAATAACGGTAAATTGCATATTTTTTTAACAGTTTCTTTTTTATATTTTTTGAAAAGAAAAAATTAAAAAAGAAAAATTAATATAATAGTAAATAATTTTATTAGATACCGTTATTTTAACAATTTTATTGACTTTTTTCCCCAGTTATTTTTATTAATTTTGTTTTTTGTTTGTTTTGGCTGTTATTTTTTTTTTATAAATTATATTCAAGTATTTTTAGTATTTTTTTTTTATAATTAATTACTATTTTTCATGAAACAAATTAGTTTTCAGCAATTTATCACCTTTTATTCTAAATTAAAACAAAATATTAATGATAATTATAAAAAAAAGAACGAAGCGGGTTCGAAATGTGTACATAGGTAACATATAATGTATTTTTTTTTATATTTAAAATGGAAGTATCAGGTGGTATGAACTAACGCCCGAGATAAAAATGAGCTAACCCCCAATATTTTTGATTGGGATTAATTAATTTTTTTTTGGGTTAGTGCATTAAACTAAACAGGGGATTAGTTAATTTTTTTGGCGGATAAATTTTTTTTTTGTGGTTATTTTCTCTAATTAAAATACTGAATAGAGCGCTGCAGTTCACTTATAGTTTTCGCATTTGATTATGTAAAAGTGCTTTGTAATGTAAAAAAAAAAATTATTAAAAGAAATTTCATAGTTAAAAAGAAAATCAGCGTTTCAATAATTTTGTAATCAACTTTAAATTCGTTCTTAATTCTTTTTTGTACATAACGAAGCACTTAAAATATTTTGTAAGTAACAATATAAATTCTCCCGGCGCTAAGAACTAACCCCTAGGACAATAACCCCAAAGACGAAAATGAGCAAACCCGCAATATTTTGTGTGAAATTTAACTTGGTAATTTAGTTTATTTTTTTTTTTTTTGAGGATTAGTTCATTATTTTTGGGCATTAGTTCATTTTTACAATTTGGGGATTAATTCATATGAACTAAATCCCAAAAATTCCAAATATATTAATACATACATATGCAGGTATATTTAAAAAATTTAAAAATATTTATAATGAACTAAAACCCAAAAATATTGCGATTTAGTTCATTTTTGTTTTTGTTTTTGGGGGTTAGTTCGTAGCGTCAAAGTATCAATTAAATAAAAGAAAAGAAAATTTGAGAAAAGAAAAAATAAAACATAAATTGATCATAATAACTTAATAAGTTAAATAATTGTAAATACTAATAAATAATAATGAATAATGAACGTTAAGAGAAAAGATAGTCAAATATAATAAACAGATGCCCCCATATGACCCAAAGAGTTTTTTTCGGTTAGTAAATATACATACATATATCATATATACTCAAGCTTTTCTTTTTAAATTTCCATTGCTGAAATTTAAAAATAAACTACATATTAAAACGAGAAAAGTGCAGTAGAGTAGACTGTGTCAACTCTGGGATACCCGTATGAACCGTATGATACCCTGTTTCTATAAAACTTGACCATCTTTTAAAAACTTGCAGATGTTTTAGTACCGACGTTAACTACAGAGATATATTTATATAAATTGTGGAGTTGTATGACAGCTATCCGAATCTATTGCACAAGCACAACCAAATTTTCCAGAAGTTGTTGCCATAAAACTTGACCATAATTTATAAGATTTTAGACGCCTAGCTTCATTAAGTTCTAAGAGGTGCAAGAAGCCTGAACCGGCTGCTTTAGACCAATCAAATTTTACAAAAGTTTTTGACATGAAATTCGACATCTCTTTAATAAATTTCAGATACCTAGCTTCCATAGGCACTGAGTTATTTTCATTTAAAAAGAGAAGTTGTATGGCAGCTACGCGAACTTGTCATACCATCAGAACCAAACTTTACAGAAGTTTTTGCCATAAAACTTGATCATCATTTGCAAAATTTCACATACCTAGCTTGAATAGATACTGAGTTATTTCCATATAAAGAAAGAAGTTGTATGGCAGCCGATAAACCCGGCGGCCGATTTAATGCTGGATTTAAATAGCAAAACTAACAATTTTGCAAAAGTGACGTAAAAAAAATTTCAGCCTCCTAGCTCCTTTATTTTTTGAGTTATCATGTGGACGGACGGACGAACAGACGTTCATGGCTTAATCGACTCAGAATTCGATTCTGAGCCGATCCATTCCCCTGACACTATATCTAGCTCGACTCCTTTAAGGTGTCACAAACGTAATGGCAAATTTATTATACCCTTGAACATAGTTCATACGGGTATAAAAATAGAATTATTCATAAGTGCAAAGTATTTAAAATAAACAAATTTTAAAATATATAGAGAACATCAATTTTTAATTCAATGTTATAACTCATGTATGTAAATAAAAATATATGATTCATTCTATATTTTTTAGAAAGTTTTTAGATAAAATTAAATGAAATTACAGCTTTGTATTTCTGTTACTTAAATCTAATCATGTTTTGCAATTTAAGAATCTGTTATAGGTATATAGTCTAATTGTAGAAATATTAGTAAAACTATACATGTGTACATACATTACATACATATGTATATATGTATATTATTCTATCTTTAGGGCCCATATTCAGAAAAATAAAACTCAAATAACTTGAATTTATTCATTTAATCTATTTTTTTTTTTTTTTTGTGAAACTATGTATTTTTCAAGGCATCTGCATATGCAAAATCTTAAACTTTTCAGAGAAAAAAGTTATTGAAATTTTTTTAAGGTTCTTTTTCAAAAATAGCAGTTAAAAAGTTTAAGATATTTCTGTATAATTGATAAATTACCAATTTTTAAAGTTGATCCATACCATAATTTTAACAAACATTATCTGAGTTTCTTTCGATTTAATTCCTATCTGTGGTAAAAATTATTTGAAAGTGTTTTACCTTTAACTAATATGGTTATACTAAAGTCCGTGAACAAATGAACAAAAAATCCACATATGATAATTATGCTGAAATCAGAATTTTACTCACGGCTGCAAAACGTCATTTTTATTTCGAAATTTTTTTTTTTTTATTTTGTGTGTGCTGTAATCCGTCAAAATGGAAATGAATGAAAATAAATGAAATTCCTTTCAACACAATTAATCATTTGAAAGCAAAGAGTTAAGTAGGAAGTGTTATTTAGTGCAAAATAATTTTTATTGTTTAAAAGCAAAAAAGTAACAAAAGATAATTTTTTTTTGATAAGTTTTCTTTTTAAAGTTTTCAAATCAATGCCTAAATGAATTCAAACCGTTCAGCGTAAAAAATAATATTTTGAGTAATTTTCTTTCCAAACACAAATCCTTTGAAATTTTCGTTTTGTCGTTTTCCAATTATTCTAAAGCCGATACAAAATTCATCATCGATTTATAAAAATTATTTTACTTATAAGGTTTTTTTCTTTTGAATATTTTCTTTATACACACAAAATACTAAAACAAACACCAATATACCAAAAAATACTAGATACAAAAAATATTTTACAAAACATATGATTTTAACATCTGCAAAAAGTGTTTGCAGCCTAATGAACTTCAGCATACCAAGTTTTTCGAATGCGGAACGAACTTTTTCATTCGAACGATTTCACTGGACTTCAGCAAACCATTATAAATCTTTTTATGAAATACAAATTAAAATATTATATTAAATCTATTCCCACCTTAATTCCTAATCAAACCAAAAGTTTTTAACTTATATTGAGGGTCGAATTAACTATATATAGTGTATAGTTAATATACAAATTAAAAAAAATTAAAAAAAAATAAATAAAATGACAATACATAACAATGGAAAATTTTCTATAGTACTTTGAAATAATTCTCTAGGGGCTATCGTTCGTTTTATTTTACCTCGATTTTATGCATAATTTCTAATGGCATTTTTTTTATTTTTTATTTTTTTATGAGTTACTTATGATTTTAATTATTTTGTTTTCCTTTTTTTTTGTTCTTTTTTTTTTTTTAGTATTTTATTTTTTATATAGCTTCCTGTCTGTAGTTGATTTAATCTTTAATTTAACTTCTTTCGCTATTTTTTTGTTTTGTTTTGTGTTTTTGTTTTTTCTTATTATTTACTTTCTTTTTCATATTATATTTCTAACTCTTTTTTCTTTAACAAGGGAAACTATGTTAGTTTTCGCTTTTCATTTTAATTTTTTTTTATTTTACAAATATAAAAATTTTTATAATAAATTTAGTTTCTTCATAGTTTTTTTTCCTTTTAATTTACAACTCCACAAAGACTAAATAGGAAATAAAATAAGATTTCATTAATTTATTATCTACACCAATTTTATAACAAACAGGGTGGCCATAATTAAAGAACAGAAAAACTGAATTAATTAAAATAGAATTTTTGTTAGCAGTTTAAAGCTTTGATAATAATGATTTTTGGGAGTACAACTAACAAATAAAATGGTTTCAAGTGAACTATATTCATAATAATTTGCCGTAAGCTGGAATTTTCACTGGAACAATTAAGGGCAATATAAGCAAACAAAAATTTTAATTTTCAAGATAAGAGATATTTATTTACAGTTAACATTAAGGGTTATTGTAGTTTAAGAGCTGAAACATACAGTACAAGTATAATTACATCATTCTTTCAAAACTGAAATAGGATAGAACAAAATTCAACTTGAATTGATTAGAACATGTTAAAAAAATATGGTATAACAGTTATAACGGACACTAAAGTAAGATTGCATTCTTAAAAATTGCAACATTATTTTAATTTCTTTTTATGACAATTCAATTTATCCGGGTTATTTTTACACTCTAATATTACTCTTACTTCTATATAACTGTTAATTCTTCTAAGTATCTGATCTAAATAAGAATGTACAACGTACGACGTATAAACACCAAATTGTTGATAAGTTGACGTCTGTCAAAATAAGATGTCCGCCATTTTTCAGTTTCGTATGTTTTCAAAGAAAAATAAACTCAAAGTAGAATTTTTTATTTAGTTTTTCAAGATATTGTTTAACAATTTCAATATTAAATATCCAATAATTTGAAAAATATGAATAAATTTAAAAGAACAACAATAACAAAGAAATACGTTGTGCCAAAAATGAAAAATCGAATTTTCAGCGTTTAGACGTCGCGTATTTCAATGGTTTTCATATTAAATGTATTTGTGCATGAATAGGTAGGTACACTTTGACAGACGTTATACGTTTTACATTCTAATTTAGATCAGGTAGTAAATTTTATATTTTGGCAGTTTAGTCCCAAGTATCTGTTACAATTTACTTAACAAAACTGTAATTTCAAGCTTTTACAAGACAATTATTATAAAATCAAAAACCGCTGGTAGCTTCAAAATTATTCAATCTATAAAAAATATAATAGTCTTTAATATTTAAAGCTATAAGTAATTACATAAATAAATAAATGTATATATGTAATATTTATAATAAATGTATATATGCATAAAAACAAAGACCTATACAAGAGTCTCTAAGATATAGATTCCATTATAAATAAGGAAATAGTTCAAGAGAGAGTTATTTATGTACACTATTAATGTATGTTCATATAACATTTTCCAAACGTTCTTATATATATATATATATATATGTATGTGTATACAGATATTTATATTTATATAAAAGCAAATTTGTTTTGAATTTTGCAATTATCCTTTTGCATTTAGATAAACTTATAAAGGATAATTTCCGGTATTTATGAGTTTATTTTATTTTCACTTTTTTTTATTCTCTTTTTTCTTCAAGAACTTTAATGGAATTATATAGACCTAAAATGGTTTGAACATTTATTTGAATTTTATATAAAAAAAAAAAAAAATAATAAAATAATAAAAGTGGAAAATAATGGAGTAGAAAAAAATATTTTTAAGATTCTTTATTTTCGTTTTTTCTTACCATAAAAGAAAAAAACTTGACGTCAACAAAAACAAAAATAGAAAAAGTTAAATGAAAATAAAAAAAAAAAAAGTGAGAAAACTAAATAAGAAAAAATGGCCTAAGTTAGTGGTTTTAAATAATATTCAATTCCAGCTCTTTTTTTTTATTAACAAAGTTTTTATTGTGCAAAAGTTTAGTTACAAGAAATCCTAATTGGATAATTTTCAAAAAAAAGAAAAAAAAACTGTACAAAAGTTATTTGACCAGGACCACAAAAAAATTATTACTTTAAATTGTTTAAAAAAAAAAAATTTGTGTTATTGCAAAGCACAAGTAATAAAAGTAATAAAAATAAATTCGAAACAAAAAAAAAACTGGTTAGTATCTGAAGATACTGCAAGAAAATCCTTTGTAAGATCTATGAGATCTTTTTTTTATGAAAAAGTTGAGCTTTTTATTGATTTTAACCTTAATAAATCAACATTGTCTTTTATATAGAACTTTTAACAGCCAAAGTTTCGTTTTTTGCAGCTGAATAAAGCAAATGTTTACGCAATTAACGACATAATAAGTGAACATAGTACGATTTGCATTTTTAAAAATACTTTGAGATAAAAAATTATTAAAAATTCAAAAAAAAAACAAAAGATTAAAATTAGATGTAAACATACTCCGGCACGTTTATAAATAATAACTCTCTAATTTTCTGTCTGGTTAAATTGAATCCTGACTACGAATCAGTTTCTCTCTGTGCTAGGAATCTGTACTTAAAATATTTATGTAAAATTTTTCTTAAAAAATAGTTACTACTACATACAAGCCTATATGTATTTCATTTACCTGAATTTTCATTATCTTGATCTATCATTTGACACGATTTCATTTGCCAGTATTAACGTTACCTAGATAACTATTTTCATAAGTTTATGGGAACTGTAAAAGGTAACATACAACAGCTGTGAAAGTAGCTTGATGATTTAAACTTCAACAATACCAAAATACTTCAATCTATTCGCATGGTATGTATTTTTAATTGTATTTTTTTTATTGTAATATATATATACATATTATTCTGAAAAAGGGGCAATCCCTTCTTTCGTAACTAACTTAAAATCACTTCTAATTTGGAATCTGTATATCTAAATATTCTGGACAAAGTTTATAATCCTGATTTTGTATCCAATTTTAAAACCCTTCCTAATTATTCTCTAGATACATATTATATTTATGAAATATTAAAATAAAGGAGATGCCGCCTTCAAAAAGGAGATGCCGCCTCGCTAAACAAATTATTAAAACCCTAATATTAAAATCAACTCGAAAATACCTCTTGATTCTTGTTTTACATACAAACTTCAACAACTTTACTATAATTGGAACTGCCATCCCCAAACTCCTGCTAAATAAAGTATTGAAATTCTGATTTTATTTGTACACAAGTGTCAAACCTCTTTTAATTCAGAGTCTCTTGTATACAAATATTTGTATAAACATTTTGGAAAAAGCATAAAACTCTGATTTGCTCTCGACCTATAAGATCTCTTTTAATTTTTTACATACATCTCATTACAAGGAATCCAGTCAAATAACACTCCAGGCAAATAAAATACATTTGACACGTTACCCGTAAAAAACTCTCATGCAAAAAATTAAAAACCTTAAATAAATGTACATATGTATATGTAAATATGTAATACATATCATATAACATTATAATAGTAATGCTTTAAAAATTATCAGACAACTTATTTATGCTGGAAAATTACAAATGTATCTGTTAACAAAATGTATTGCAGCAATTAAATTTAACTTTAATTTAATTTGAAAAATTTATAAAAAAAACAAAACGAAAAAAAAATTTAAAAGCAAAAACTACATTTTTTACTAAACTTTAGTAAAGAAATAAATCAATTAAATAAAATTGTTTGTCAAAATTTTTTAGATTGATTGAAGGTTCAATCATTATTTCTATCTAAAATCAATAGAAAATTCTAGGCAATATCATATTCTTTAGATTTATATTCTACATATTATATACTTAAATACATATATGTATATATACATTCAATTTATACATAAACAATTAATATAATATAATGTAGTAGCATAATTTTAGAACCTACCTATAGAATTTCGAGGACAAGGACCGATATTTCAATTCTATTAAATTTCAATATTTTTTTTATTTTTTTTTTCTTTTTTTTTTCATTTATATTTTTTTTTATTTTATCTTGAAATGCATGAATGCATTTTTGATGCAATACATAAACATATTTTTCATTCTGTTGCATCTTCTAAACATATACACATCCATACAAATATATCAAAAATTTTATATATGAAAATAAATTAAATTTATATAAAAATTTTATTATATTGGAATAAATTACTACTTGTCAACTATAAGTCCTTTAATATAATAGAAATAAAATAAGGTTCAACTTCTAGTAGATATATGTTAATTACTGATAAATTTTAACTTAAGATTAGATTACCTGTATCCAAAAAAACTTAAACTACCCTATTTATATTTTTATTAATGTTGAAAGTTAACTTAAGAACCATATATACTCAAGGTATTTTGTTCCTACATCCTATTTCTAATGGTTCAACTCCGCCTTTTCAATTTTATTTTCTTTTTTTTATTAATTTTGTGAGTTTTTAAACTGTCTTCTGTAGGGAACTACATAATATACATTGTAAGATTATAGTTACTAATTTATTGATCATAAATATTTGGCAATATATTATGATTTCAAGTACAATATTTTGAAAACGATGTTATATATGTATTTGTTCACAACGTTTATAACATAATTAAATTTTGGATTAAGTCAAGCATCCTGAAGTTATGTATTTTAAAGAACGGCTTACAAAAAATTCTACTTTCACATTTATCTACAAACTTTAATAGAAACTATTTAATTTTATAATACCCTAAGCAAAGTGAACAACCAAAAGCGAAAACAACAAAACAATTTTTTTTTATTTCAGGGTTCAGTGAAAGTTGACAGTTCATAATATATGTGTGATTTTGATCATTCATCATCAATCATTTTTTTTGTTTTTTACTCTTTCTTTTTCATTCATATTTTTTATATAATTCATTTTTTTTATTTTATTATGATTTTATTTCATTTTTATTTTTATTATTATTGTTTTATTTTATTTTATAACTGAATTCTCTAAATGGGTTTACTATCAATATCAATTTATTTATTTTTTTATACATCACATATCATATACAAAACTCAATTTAACTAGAACGTATCTAACAACAATTTCGAAATATTCGAATTCTTACAAAAGCATCAAAAATAAAAATATAACAAAAAAAAAAAAAATCAAAATGGTAGTGCAAGCACTGCAATATGTCTGATGTCCAAATTATTAAAAAAAAATAAAATAAAAATAATAATTCAATTTATAAGGGAGAAAAATAAAAAATAAAATATAATGAAATATGATATGTGTTGCGTTAGATAAAACACATAAAGAAAATATAAAATAAAAAACATTGAGTTTTTAAATGAAATTGCAAATGCATTCCTGTTACCAAGGGAATTACCGTTATCCGCCAATTCATAATGGCAAATCATCATAACATAATATCTTAAACCACAAAATACAATTAAAGTTAAATTGCAACGTAAGCATTAATGTTTTTGAAGTATGTATATGGTCAAAATCTTTCTCTTCCATTTCATTTTTAGTGCATTTAAAAATTTGCTTATTAATTCAACTCCGCTTGAATTCAGACTTTTTAGAAAACTTCTACACGGTTTAAAAGGAAACAATGCATTTTAAAAAAATGTTACGAGATATATATGTATGCATACATATTTTATTTAGTTTATTTATTTATTTTCCATATATGTAATACAATAAACTTATACGTAGTTATAATATTTTTTATTCTTTTTAGCACATTTCAAAAAAAATTTTAAAAAAATGTGCCTATTAGTTTTACTCTGTCCGTCTGTCCGTCCGTCCGTCCGTCTGTCCGTCTGTTTACAAAACTTCTACACCGTTAGATAGAGAAAAAAAATTTTAACCATGGTTAGTCTCATAAATAAATTAATTTTGTGGAACAAATTTTTCATGTAGCCTCATCCATCAGGGAACTACAGCCCCTCAAACTTTGAAAAATCCCTATTTTTAAACGCTTATATTTCATGTGCCGCTTAACATATTTTGAATCTGAAAATGACATTCGACAGAAATTTTCTTTATCTTTATAAACCAATACCAAAATTATATATATTTTTTAAATTTAGTATTTAAATTTACTGTTATGTGAAAACCAAATTTCGCATAATTTTTCTACCTTCATAACTCCGGCACACTTCTAGATAGGGGCTTGAAATTTTGAGACAAGAAAGAACTTTTAGAAGTAGTATATGTTTGCTCAGAAAATTTTCTCGTATCAGTCTCTGTTTAAGAGCTATTAGGGCTCAAAAATTGGAATTTTGCTATTTTTAGGCACCTGTAACTTAAGCACCTATACAAATTTTTCTCGAGCAAGCCATAAAAATTAAAGCTCCAGTAATATATTTTTACGTGTGTTAACGTTTTTTCTTAGTTATATAGGGTTCCGGACTTGCATCCTCCCAAAATTCCAGAAAAGTCCTATTTTCACGTTTTTCTTATTACGTGAAATTTTCAAATTTTTGTGCAAGTCACAATTCTAAACAGTATGTATTCTCTTTTGCAAATGTGCGCTTTTAAAAACCGTTGGTTTATATTCTACCTTGTTTTTAAATTAGTAATACAAAGACAAAGTTAATAAATTTAATACAAATTACAAAGTAAAAAAAAAAAAATAAAAAAAATACTAATAATTTTAAAAATTTGTTTGTATCTGTATAATGAATGACACTATTCTTTAGTGTTAAAACTAGTAGTGTTGCATTGGATATTCACGAAATATTAGTGTTGTATGTTTATGTTTTGCGGGGTAAGTTAAAACAAAAACTAAGAACTAAAATTAAGATAAACTATAGACCAGAAATTTTTGTTACTTTAAGCATTTACAATTGGTAAAAGTCGAACAGCATATATGACGCAATATTTCTTTCGATATCAAGTTAGAACGGAGACTTAGTCACAATTGTATAATTAAGTTTTTGCAATACGCTCCTTAAAGTCTAGCAGATTTTCGTTAGCACTGATTCTTTTTAAATGCATTTGAATCAAGTATTGAGGAATTTTTAGCATTGAAGAATTTATTTTATCTCCAATTTCCGAGAACACTACACAGTTAAAGTCTAAAATATCTGAATTGAACATCTCGGCCTTATAGTTGAAAGGAACTGCATTAAAATTTTTTGAGACTGAACATAGCGGCGGCATATCGACTGGTCGTTTAAACGAGATTTGAGGTTCATCGGCTTTAATTAGTAATTCAAAAAGTTCGCAACATAATTTGCAAATGGATAAGTCTTTGGAAAAATTAATACTATATAACAACTTTTTTATGTAGCCCCATCCATTACGAAGGTACAGCTTCTCAAAGTTAGAAAAGTTCTATTTTCAAATGTATAAATCTTAAGATCTGCTTAACATTTTTTTTTTTTCATTATAAAAACACCAAAATACTGGACTTTTTTTTAGCTGTATAAATAATAATAATAGATGAGCCTTATTTACTGTCCTTTGCTTCACATTGAACAAGTTCTCTATATTTCTGAATTTTTAGTAAGCTACTAAATTGGAACCTATCGGTTTCTAAAGTAATTGGAATCAATGGGTTTTTTCTAAAATAAATGCATATTAAATGAATTTTGTAAAGAACGATTGAACGTCTGCTGGTTTATTAATAAAGTGGTATATGGGCGATATCGTGTACAAACAAATTTTATGCATATTTTAAAATTATTACACATTAACTTATTAAATTATAATAATTTTAAAGTTAAATAATGAGGAAGATAACAAAGGGTTTCCAGATTGAAATCACAAAATTAAATGGAAATACAAATTCAGCAATTTAGCAGAAGGCTAACTGTGAATTCAAATTAAGTCTTTACTAAAAATATAGAAGAACAATCACAATTCGTCATTTTACATGAAACTAAAATCATTTTATGCTAATAATGAAATTATTCAATTAGTCATTTCTAGTAGAAGAAACATAAGAAATCGACAAGGCTTTCCTTTTGAGATATCGTTTTTTAAAAAAAAAAAATTGAATAATAATTTTTCACATAAATACTTACAGCTCGAAAATCAATTCATAATTTTTTCAAAAATAAAAAAATATACCTTTTTTGCTTTATTTTCAATTTCAATTTTTGCCTCAAATCAACCTTGAACCTTGAACTAAATACCTACGATTATTCCATTGTATTTATTTAAATCCCTGTTATAAAATTTATTATATTAAAATCAATACGAGTTACCGTTGCATCTTTTCTTTGAAATGTTTTCTTTTGAAACTAATGACAATCTACAAAAAAAAAAAACAAAATTTGTTAGTTAAGTTCACTGTAAATATAAACTGCAAATTTCAATTATCATGAGGATTAAATCCTATATATGATAATAAAGTATAGTAATCGATCAAAAAATCGAAATTAAGATAAAGTCATTGTTTTTTTAAGGCTTAAGTACACGAAAAAATGTGTTTGAGAATTATGTATGTGTACGTGTATCTGTGTGATTTCATAAGATCTCGCATACTACTTAACAGAAAAAGATATTTGGCAGATAGATTGTTGTCAATGGTTACCAAGTATAAAAGAATTATAAGCTAGATTAGAAGGTCATAATTGCGTGCTCCCATATAAAATAAATGTTGGCGCGCTAATTTAAAATAGTTTTATTTATAGCGATCATTTTTCGTTATTGTTTACGCAGAATTTGTTGACAACATGTTTTTTTATTACTATCTGTTTGAAAAGCAATAATTTTATTTATAGCTTTAGAACCAACTATAGAACTAAAATATCCATACTCTTATAGATTTTGTTACCCATCGAAATAAACTACCAAATGTCAGTTCCTTTCAATATTTACTTTATGTGGTAAGTAAAGCTATGAAAGATGGTATTCTAGATTACGCTTTTTCTATTATTATAAATATAGAAAAAAAATTACCAACGCAAGTAGGTACAAAATAAAAATACAAAAAATATTCCCAATATTATTCTTTTATTATGTTGCATATTTAAAAATTTTGTAGATTGTAACTATTTAACAAAATTTAAAATGAGTTCAAAATTTTTTTGTTATCACAATAGTAGTATTTTGCTTTTAATACATAAATTGTCTTCCAAAGACACCAAAAATACCCAGCCCTTTGGTATTGTCAAATTTTTACTGGCTAAACCAACTTCCCTCTATATCCAATATAATGTGATAGGTAATATAACTTGAACACATAATTTCCGACTCAGTATATTATTATTATTGCTATTTTATTTAATCATTTGAAGTATAAAATTTGCCTTGGGCTCGTGGTGATCTAGTGGTTATTTCATATTGAACAGTTCATTTAAGAGCAAAATTATTATCTTTTATTATATAAATCAGAGTTCTTTTTTTTAGTCCTTTATGTAGTAGCAAGAGTTCAACAACTACTTTATTTTTAGGTTCGTCCTGGTTAAACCGTTGAAACAATTGATTTCAATTATACATGTGTGAATCTCTGCAAAAGGAATTCGCAACATACAATTGTTGGGTCTATTAATCCATTTTTTTTTTTTTTTTTTTTTTACGAGGGTTGGTGGAAAACTCGAAAGTCACCAAGAGGAACTGCACGTGCTTCCTCAGGGTAGTGTTGGACTTTAACCAACCAAAACCACCCCCTTTTAAAACCAAACTTTAGGAAAGAACCTTTAATACGAATGTACAGTTTGGTTTTGGGGATAGGGATGTGGGAAAGATAATTGGGAAAATTGGAATTTTAACATAATATTTTTTTAAAGATTTTTTTTTTGGTTTTTCGCTCTTATACTTAAATTATAGACGAATTATGACTTCACATTTTCTATATGTGTTGCTCCTTGAGTGGAGTTGACTCTAACAACAAATTTAGAATCCGTTAATTTCGCACAGGGCTTCTTTGAATTAAAAGATGTCTAAAAAGAATTTATTCTTTCATTCTCTCAATTCTAAATAGTTTGATCTTGAATTAAACTCTTTTAAAATCTTCCTCCTTATATATCTATACATATGTATATATAACAAATCGGTGTATCGGTTTATGCATATTGAGTGCAGAAAAAAGAAAATTAAAATAAGTTAAGATTTAAAAATCAACAAGAAAACTTTTTAACTAATGTTGATTTAACTAACTGGAAGAGGGAAAAAGGAGAGCCAGCCAGAGCCAGAGTTGGAGTGTAAATTAGGAACAAATCTAAAAAGATTCTTTTTGAATTATTGCAAATTGTAGAATGGAACATCATTGGCAGGAAACATGTTTAATAGAAGGATTTTCCACATTCTAACAGTTCTCACAGTAACTGAGTTTCTACAACCCGTTTTGAGGAATTTCCACTATGCAGAAATGAGCACTTGTTGCTGCTGTCGTTATACTTTAGACTTAGTCAAATAGTGAAAATAGAAAAATTTCTCCAATATTTCGACAAATGTTAAGGAGATGTTACTATCATTCCATATATGAGAGTTGTACTTCATCTTTATTTATATCAAAAGTGTTTCACTTGTTGAATTACTCGTGGCGATTTATTAATTACAATTTATAAAATCAGTGGGTTTTAGTTTTTAAAATATATGCTCAATTTTAATAAAAGTATTTGTTTGCCTGTTACTCCTCGTGGGAGCATTGGGCATCCACTTTCCTCCTCCATTGCTCTCTATTGTTAGCACATATTTTGATTTCCTAGCAAATTTGCCCATTTCTGGCTAATTCGGCTGTAGCTGTTCGACGCCAAGTGTTGTTGGGTCGGCCTCGTCTTCGGCTTCCTTGGGGATTCCATTCTAGGCATATTCTGGTTAAGAGAATAAAAGTATTAAAAAAAAGAAAATTACGCAAACAGATAGCGAAATCAATCAACCAAATGAACATATTTAACTATTAACAAAATTTAAAATTTAGGGATCGTAACAAAAAGACTTAACTCATTTTTTTCTCCTATCTGTCTTTTACCAATCAAGGTCGCGCATTTTCAATGAATTTATTTAAATTCATTTTGATTTTTTGGTGGTTTTATTGTACGTCTTTTATATTTTTATTTTTTTTTTAAATTATTCTAGAAAAAAAATGCAAAATACCTTTTTAGTAGTAATTTAAAAGAAAATTTTCTTTCCAAATATTATTGCAAAAGTGAAAAAAGAAAACGCAAAGCAAAAGGAAGAAAGAAAATACCTAAATAGAAAAAGAATTTTAGAATGAATTACATTTTATATATTTTCTATTAAGTGTTTGTGCATTTCTTTTTTTTTTTTTTTGGTGAATTAAAAAATAAAAATAAAATTTGAATTTTAAATTACCATTTTAATATAAAAAAAGAGATGGAAAATTTATGATAAAACGTAACTTTTAACAAAATGATTACCAATCAATTTAAATTGAATCCTCTTAAATGATCGTGAATTTGAAATGATACAAATTTAATAAATAAAATAAAAAACCAAAGAGGATGAAGAAAAAACTAAAGAAGATAAACACAAAAAATTATTATACAAAAGTAAAAAGTAAAATTTTTTTAAAAAAATTTAAATTTACAGGCAAAAGCAATTAAGGGATAGGATCAACTTTACGTTTCATATAATAAAGTTTAAATTGGATTAATAAGCTGATTTCGCATCAATTATTCGCATCGACTATTCTTCATAATCAATTAAATTATAATTTTCATTTTACATATATTTTTAACAAATTATCTTGACACCCAATCCCCATCTACCAGTTGATTTTTTGTTTTTTTATTACCTTACCGAATGCAATAAATGCACACCAAATACATTTTCCCCTTAACAATAATATGTATATGTTCTTTTGTAAACGTCAAAGACAGATGGCTTTAACTCTATAAATGATATGCTTACCGTTATAAGAAAACAAAATTTTGCAAAATTTTAACGCTTTTAAGTCCAGTAAAACGCAAAAATTAAAGCTTATTTATTTATTTATTTATTTAATATTATTGCATATTATAAATAAATATACAATAATTTTTTGGCCGGTTGCCTTAAAGGCATGTGAGCCATAAATTAAAGCTCTAAACATTATATTGTTTCATGTATTAACAGTTCTCCTTCACTTAGGATTTTCTTAAAATTGAAGAACTGTCTTTTGATTTTTCATAATTTGTTCTTATTATAAAATTCTAAGTGCAAGTCACAATAAATTCTAAACTATCATTGTCTTTTGAAAAATGTCCGCCTTTAAAAATCATTGGTTTTACATACTGCCTTATTTTCTATTCGTATTTTTATTAAATAACTAGATTGTGACTGACTAACTAAAAAAATTGTATCTTTAAAACAATGAAGCACCATTTTATACGTAATAGTACCATTAGATTAGAGTTTTTCTTAAACGATCTTAAAATGAGGTATGCTTAGGAATAAGTATAGATTTTCTATTTTGTATGGGCATTTCCATTTTTGTTCATAGGGCTGATATGCCGAAACGAGTTAATGAAACTTAAAAATTTTTGATATTTTTGAAAACTCTGAGTTTAAATAAAATCTTGAATGGCGTTTTCGCCCTTTTTGAGAGAATGGATTTAGAATATTTAGAAAACAAGAGTCAAAATGAGTTTTTAGAAACATAATCAAGAAGAAGAAAGAAATACAAATAATAGTTTCAAAGTATATGACCACCAAGAACTTGAAGATGATTTGTGTGAATATGATACAAATATATATATTTATATATATATATATAGTTACAACTTCCATATTCACAAAACAAACAAGTAAATTACCATGTAAACTAAAGAATTATCCTGTAAATTTTTGTTACATTCGTGTAAGTATTTCCTAAGTAATGCATGGGAAAATAAAAAATAGATAAACGACACAATTGTGAATGTGAATCAACAATCACCAAGAAGAAATTACTTTTTTAATACAAATATACTTTTATGGCCGCAAGTCTATTAAAAAAGTGAAAATAATAATAAAGTATAGAAAAAAACTTAGGATCATAAAAATTAATTTTTCCATCTCTTCTAAAGTTATTTATTCTAAGGAAAAATTATCATCAGAAGGATACCCAAAAGACAATGTGTGTCTTTTTTTATGCTAATGTATACACTCTTTTATACATGTGAACATGTTTATATTAACACATGAGAGTATTTTGCAATAAATCAGAATATTATGTAGTAATCATTTTATTGTTCCGAATCCAACAGACGTCCCAATAAAATGACATATGTAATACATCTCAACAATTAACATTTAAACACATAAAAATCCAAAAGTTAATTAGCACATCATAGAAAATAAGTAAGCAGAACAAATATATCTAGCTTAAATTCATCATATATTTTTATTTCAACCTTATGCCGAAATGGGTTAAATAGTGTTAAGTAACTTACATATATGCCTACAACATGTATGAGAAAATATGTTTTTATTAGTAATAAATGAGGAATAAAACACCAAATCAATTTCATTATAACCCGTGATATCCATTACATATATATCCTTGCAAAACTGAAATACATAATGTCAAAGCTCTGTAATAGTATTTAAGTCCTTATTAAAAAATTTTAAATAACTTTTTAGCAAGAATTAAGTATTTCTTTAAAAAACAAAAAAATTAGAAAATAAAAGCAAAAATAAAAAAATTAAGTGGGAAAAAATGACAAATCGCTTTGTGGTAAAATTGGTGAAACTGCGCTAGAAAATTTTAATCCTTTCCAATACAAAAATGAATGATATTTTTTTTGTTTATATGGAAGTATAACATTTTTTTTTTTTTGCATTAATACTAAATTTTAAAAAGGGATCCTCGTCATGTGACTAGACCTGATTCTGCTTCTGTTTTTGCTTCTGGGAATGTCTCTTTTTAATCTTTATGTGTTAATAAAATATAATTTTTATTTGAAATTTAAGGATAACAAAAAATTAACTAAAACGTCAAGCAAAAAAGTGTTAAAAGATCCTTTAATGTCCTTTTTTTAAATTTGTTTGTTTTTCTTTTTAAAAAGATTATCACTATTAAACTGGCTTTTATAAGTCTCGACATAAATTTCTTTTGTTCTAAGATTGAATTTAATTTTTTGTTTTTTTTTTTTTTGTTTGTTATAAGAATTCAGTTGAGCTCATCATTTTCCTACCCAAATTTTTGGTATCTTTATTAAAAGACTTTTTTAATGGTTTACGATGAAGGGTTTATAATCAGTTTCTTAAAACCACTGATTGACAGAAGAAAACGCAAGTCATTAAAATACGTACATCGGTATACAAAATAATAAATTCAATAATATATTTTTAGACTACGAAAAGTATTAGATCGAATTCTTAACACTTACGAATCAAATTCTTAACACTTACGAATAACTTAAGTTTCATATACATATATACCATCTTACATATAAAAATTATGTACATGAGTTCACGAAAAATGAACAACAGTTGCTTTTATTGTTTTGTCGTAAACGGTAGAGTAATACATAATTTAACCACGTTAAAATAAATCTTTGAATAAATAAAGGATGAAATTGTATAATATATAGACATCCTTTCAATAATCTTTTAAATTTTATTTTTGTCCTTAATTTAGTCGCTTAAAATACAGTGCAAAAAAAAAAAATTATAAAAAAATTAATGAAAGAGTTATTATATCCAATCATCCAACAGGTTTTTCTCACCTTGGAATAATTAAATTTTATCGCATTGTAATTTTTTTTTCTTTTTGCACTTCACCTCATCTTTTGTAAAATTGATTTAAGGTGAGAAAATAATTTACACAAAAAAAATTTAATTACTTTTTATTGTTTTTAATATTTTTATTTTTATCTGATTAATGATAAGACATTTAAAAAGGTAAACTTTTTATAGTTGGGCATGGAAGGTGTTCACCAATCAAAAATTGAAATTTTTTCTTTTTGTGTGAAGTGTTATGGCTTTGGAAAGGTGATTTAAAAATTTTTTCGAAAGAATGAGAAAAAACAAAGAAAAATGAGAAATCAACCACTTAAAATGATTTTATTGTGTTTTCAACTATGTTCAAGGGTGTAATAAATTTGTCATAACGTTTATGACACCTTAAAGGAGTCGAGCTAAATATAATGTCACAGGTATGGATTGGCTCAAAATCGAATTCTGAGTCGATTAAGCCATGTGCGTCTGTCCGTTCATCCGTCCGTACAATAACTCAAAAAATAAAGAAGCTAGGAGGCTGAAATTTTTTTTACGTCACTTTTGCAAAATTGTTAGTTTCAATATTTAAATCCAGCATTTTCGGCCGCCGGATTCGAGTAGCTGCCATACAACTTCTTCAATATGAAAATAACTCAGTATCTATTGGAGCTAGGTATCTGAAATTTAGTGAAAATGTGTCAAGTTCCATGCCAAAAACTTTTGTAAAATTTGGTTGGTCTTGAGAAGCCGGTTCAGACTTCTTGCATCTCTTGGAACTTTATGAAACTAAGTGTCTGAAATCTTACAACTCAACAATTTTCATAAATATATTTCGGTAGTTAACGTCAGTACTAATACATCTGAAATTTTTTAAAAAATTATCAAGTTTTATAAAAACAGGGCATATTACGTTCATACGGGTATCCCAAAGTTGGCACAGTCTACACAGTCTACTAGTTGGCACAGAGTGCAGTACTTCCTTCTTTTTTTTTATTCTTTTTGTGTTTCGTCCTCCAAATTTTCAACGTACCTTATAAATTTTGGTGAGATTTTAGTGAGAGTGAGGTGTCACTTAATAAAAAGAATGAAAATTGATATGATTTTACTGGGAAAAGTAAACATATTTTCTTTTCGTACAATAATTTTGGAATTATGAAAACATCTTCCCAATATTAAGATTGGAAGATACAAATCTTAAAATCAAAAAACTTTTGTCCTTAAACCGGTAAATGCACATAAATACATAAATTAATTATAAAGGCAAAAGGCAGTGGAAATAAAAGTGGACATAAACCAGTAGTATTCTATTTCCCAAGAATTTTGTAATTTGTTACAAAACGTAAGATATTTAATGTCCTAAATTCAGTTTGAAAGTTAACAAAAAATCACTTAAACCTATAAAAATAGTAATAATAATAATAAAATATCAATAATAATAATATTAATATTAATACTAATAGCTGCAGTGCGAGTGCTTTCAATATTTATCTCATGAAAGAGAAACTTTGCATGTTGTAACTGGTGATGACTTCGTTGCTAATAGTAAAAAGGTGTGAGTTTAGTCTTTAGGAAGCTTCGTTGCTGAGAAAAAGAGGTGAGTTTAGTATTTAAGAATCTATCATTACCTAAAGTATTCTTAGTGGGGTATAAAAATAACTTAATCATAAAATTTGAAAATTTTACAAAAAATAATTAAGACATAATTTCATTTTCAGATGATTTTCAGTATAATGAGGTATTTTAGATTTGGTTAGAAAATCTGTGAATTCCCTTTTCCAGAATATTTATTTGCGACATTTCGAACTAGATGCAACCAAGTCTTTCCCAATTATTTTTTTACATACATATTTCAACATCACATAATTTAAAATGGTGGGGGCTACGGCTACCGCTTCCATACCCTGAGCTGGGCAAATTATTCAAACCCTAATTTTGTATCCAACTCTAAAATTTCTCCTAATTTAGAATCCCACGTATTCATAATAATTATATTTTTATAAATTTTTAAAATAATTAATTGTTTTAATACTGGATTTTAAATGTTTTATTTTATGAAGCAATAAGTCCCTAAATACTTTTGCCCATTTTACAGGAGTTATAGTATCCCGACCTTTAGCTTGTTCGATGAGTCATAATTCCTAAAGGGGAGATTTGGGACACCACCTGCAATTAATAAATAATTAATTTCATAAAGTATTTCCCAGAAATCGCAAACGTTCTTAACAATAGCACTAATTGTATTTTGGGTAATTTTTATACCCTACACCTAAAGTATAGAGTATATTAACCTTGGTATGGTGTTTATAACCACCAAAAGGAAGCGAGTTAGATATGGACATGTATATATATTCTGAATCAGGATCACTTCCTCAGGATCGATTTAGTGATGTCCGTCCGTACGCACAATTGCTCAAAAAATAATGATGCTATCTTGATGAAATTTATACTGTAGGTTAACAATAACTAAAGAAAGGCGGAGATTGCAAATGATTGCGAACACGCATATCTTCTAAATTAATAAAGAAAGAAACTTAAAATTTTGTACGAGGGTGTTTTTTCCTGAATCCCTGATATCCAATAAAATTTGAGATGACTTAGAGTGGTTGTTCGGGTACCAACCACACAACTCCCAAAACCGAACAGGCATGTATTCGAAATTAATAAAGAGAGAAACTTTAAATTTGGTACTAGGGTGTTGTTTCCGGAATCTTTGATTTGTCCAAAATTTGGTTGGTTGGTTGTTCGGGTATCTCCTACACAACTCCCAAGACCGAACAAGTATATCTTCGAAATTAATAAATATAAAAATTTGAAATTTGATATAAGAGTGTTTTACCCAGTTCTGATGATGTCTCTAAAATTTGAGATGAATTGGGCTGGTGGTCCGGGTGTCTTCACACACTTCCCAAGACCTAACAAGCATATTTTCGAATTTAATAAAGATAGAAACCTGAAATTTTGTACAAAGGTTGTAAAAGCATTTTTTTTTTAGCTTGTATTAAATATCTAACTAAAATAACTTATGGATTTTTAATTTAATTTGAATTTTTTAGGTGTAGAGTATAATTAAGTCGGTTGCATCGACTTACTGTTACATTTACTTGTTATACTATAAGAATATCCTGATTTTAAGGTCTCCCTCAGTTTTTTTTTTAAATTTTTATTATTAAATTTACAGATTCTTATTTTTAAATCAATTATTCTTTCATTTATTTTCGTACATTTTATAATTTTTAATTTTTACAAATAATAAAAGGATATCAAATAATAAAAAAACTAAAATTAGTCGTAAAATTAGTATTTTCGAAATCCTACATAAAATTATTTAAGGATGATTTTTATTGATTTTTTTATAAAAATTTTTTGGAAAAAATTTCGAGTTTAAATTTTTTCAACTTTGAATATTCTAAATATTTTTCTTTCTTCAAATTGATTTTCAATCGTTTAATTCGTAAATCTCAATTTATACTTCTTTAAGTAAATTTTACATTTTTCTCTCATACTCCTGAATCCTTTATACTGTATTATTTATTTATGCAATAAATCAATCGTAAATATTGAAAATTTTGTCAATCAATTTTATTTAATGGATGAAATGTGTTTTTTTTTTTACTTTATGTATAATTTTCCCAGGAAAAAAATTAAAAGTCAAATTGAAGGTCATCCAAAAAAAAATAAAAGGAAATATTAGGTATTTTTCTAAGAAATAAAAATCATTTGAAAAATATTTCCTATGAATTTTATTTACGAATCAACGGGGATAAAAAAGGCAACTTGCAAAAATTTTAAAATACATTTGAATTGATTTTTTTCAACTCCTTCAAATCATGTTTTTTGATGTTTAGAATTTTTAAAAATTTCGTATTGTACTGTAGAATTTAAATTTTAAAAAATGATCTTAAGATATAAAAATTAATAAATGATAAATAACTTACAATAATATGATAATATAAAATAATGCTCCTAATTTATAACAACTACAACTTTTTGAAATTTAAATCTGATTTGGTGATGTAAAAAGATTACATTCAAACGATTGCAATATAGAAACGTATACTTTTGTAGGATTAGGATTTATGAAGTAAAAAACGAAAATAACTGGTATGAAAGCTGAAATTCTATAGAGTGTTTAAAGGTTGTTTTAATTATTCTAAACTAAATCAATTTAAAACGAGTTTAGGTGAATTCGTCCAATTTTTAATGTTGCAAAAACTTAAAATTTACCACAGATAGATTTTAAGTTTTTACACCGGTACGAACATATCTCTAAGGGATCTTTGGTGACGCTGTAAACGAGACGATATAGACATGATAATTATATAGACAAAAGTGTATATATTCTAGATTAGTATTGAATTCTAGATCATTTTTGTTATATACGTATGTCCGTAAATACATCCTCACGATATTTTAACAAATTAATGAAGCCAAGATTTGAAATTTTCACCTTTTCATTTTTATGTAAATGCCACCATTTCTATTGAAATGGAAGAAATTCGACCGTTCGAGTAACTGCGTACAGCTTCATTTTTTATATGACCATAACTCAATGCCTTCCCAATCTGGATATCTGATAATTTTTCTAAGAAATTTTAGTTTAATGCTAATGACTTCTTCTTCTACTGATTAGTCTAAGTTTTAGATAACTACTATAATGTAACTCTCAAATTTATGTCATCATTTCTCGATTTTTTTCAAATATATACTCAGACAACTTTTATGTATACATATTTTACATAAGGATATATCGGTACTTAATTGAGTTAGAATATTTAGAAAATAAATCTGAGATAATACACATGGGTAATATTAATTTTATTACATTTTGTCTCATTTGGTTGAATTTTTAAGAAGATATCTCAAAGTTTTTGACATAAAATCAAAAATTTGATCCAATTTTTTTTAAATATTTTGTTTTATTGAATTAAATAATAATTGTCTCCTTTCAAACAATTCCAGCTTAACACAAAATAGGTTGCAAATGCATATTTCTACCTAGAGGTTTAAAACTGGTTATGGGAAGGCATTTGTTGTGAGAAGTGCTAAAATGTAGAACATGCTTCCATCTAATGTATTAACCTCTGTCGATTATGTTCCAACGTACAATTTGCAACTATTGGAAAAGAACCTTTTTAGGTTCGATACCAATTTACCTTATTAATATTTTAAAAATATACGTTTTAATTCAAAAACAACTCATATATTGATGACTGATGACTGATGGCTGATGAGTAATTTTTATAAACTTAAATTTATTTATTATATGTATTTGTTTTTAATTTTTTTAGAAAAGTCTTTATTTTATTTTTCAATTATAATGAGTTAAGTTATAATATATCAGTTCCTTAAAAACTTTAAAGCAACAATGTAATAAATGAAACCTTTTTTTTTAATTTTATGAATTTTAAACTTCATTGATATCATCAAATTTATTCTGATGATTATGATGGTACTTTTCAGAGGATTCATGATGGTGATGATCACTATGGTTTCCATTATAATAATGATGATTGTTATGATCATGATCTCCATGATGTCTAAAAACTTCTTTCACATTTTTAATACTTTTCTTAATAAAATGTTTCAAATCATTTGTGAACGTATGCTACAATAAATAAAATTACAAAAATTAATATATTTATATCACTAAATTGTAATATTTAAAATTTTTAAAACTATATTTGAGATAACCTGAAAAATCAAATTTATTTATAATATTTATTGTAAAACTTTAAAAAATAAGAAATCTTCTCTTTTTCTGAAATACAATATCGTTACCTTAAAACCAGTAGATATAAATATTTCTACTTATTTCTTTAATTTGGTCAAATTTTGATTCCTCTTATAGGAGTTCGGTAGACTAATTAAATTTTTAGTTTTTTTAATTTTTCATTTATACTATATATTTCATTTAAACTTTAATTATATTTTGTAAGTCTTGTTAAAAATGATTAATGAATCCATTAACCTTTAAAATTTCTTAAAAACTAAATAGTAAGATAAAAAAAAACGCCGAGAAAATTGGTAGAACCAAAACTAATAAATGCAAGGGATCTGGGTCTGACGGAAGTGGAAACAGTACCTCATGTTTTCTATCAATGCTCAGTCTTAAAACTTCAAAGAAGGGGACTTTAGATGAGGAATACTGAAAGAACTTAACTGAAGTGAGAAACCTCAATCAGGGAAAGTCATACGATTCATGAAGTATCTCGTAATAGTAAGTAAGTCTAAGTGACAAGAGCACAACTACTAATAAACTACTACTAATAAAAAGAGCACAACGGATTCTAGAGCCTAAGTATAAAAATAGTTAGAAACTCTTCCTCATCATTTCTTTAGAAACAATTTTTTTTTTCACGTCCTTTCACGAACCTTTTTTTAACTACAGAAATCGTATTTTAAACACATTTTTCACAAGCGAAATTAAAATTAACGTATATACCCATAATAAAAATGGCAACATCATAAATTGTTTAATAACATTTTGTTACAAATTTAAATAATAATGTCTATATTAGCCTGTGAACCACTTTAAGAGTACAATTTTATAAGACTAAAAATATTACAATATTTATCTTATAATACGAGTACATAAAAACGCCTTTTTTTTCCAATTAAAACATATTTTGACCTTATTAAAGGTAACTTTCTAATAACAATAGCATTCTATTATATTTTATAAAAATTAAAAATTCATTATAGTAACTTAATTAAGGCCTTTTAATAAATTCTTTGATATTACTTTATAAATATCTACAAAAAGGGATTTTTAAAGTTTTGTCTATATTTATATACTTATCAGATATTTAAATTTTACATTTAAAATCTTCTTATTAAAAAATTCTTTATTGATATCTTATTAACAGAAAATCTGTTTTCTGTTCTGTCACATGAATTTTAACAATATATTGACAACAAAATTTATCAACCAAATGAAAAACAATCTTAATAATTAATTTTCTTTCGGCCCTCAACAAAATATTTTAAATATTAATAAGAAAATCATTAATTCTATCTATCTAGGTAGAATAGATGTATCTTAATTTACTCGAGAAATTGAAAATATTTGGTATTTCAAATACAATATCTTCAGATTTATGAAATAACTCAATTGAAATGTATTTTAAATGCAATTCAGAACTAAATGTATGTGTGTATGTGTTGTTTACAAATATATATATATATACATAAATTTATTTATTTTCTAACAAAATGTTTACAATAATAACATAATAGGAATGTATTTTAATAATTAATAATTTTATTATTATTTTATTTCAGAATTTCAGATCATATACAGGTTTTAAATAATAAGCAGAGTGTCACAAAGCAGTATAAAAATCAAAATTCGTTCTGGGGCAGAGAGAGGAGGTATAAACTAGCAAAAAAATTGTATGGTAATGAAGAATCTTCCACCATTCATCTTCTTCGGCTTCTGTACCTTTTTCGAAATATGAAGCTTTAAAGGTTTTACTTAATTTTATATAAAAAAAAATTGTATTATGTTACGATGAAGTTTATTGAAAGAAAAGAAATTACTTTTGGTTAACACATATTATATATATATATACATTACATACATATTATTATGTATGTGCATTATTTGACAATTACATTAAATTATAACAATTACATTATATTTAGGGTGGAGTAAAGTGTGCTGTATAACATAAATAACTAATTTTATTTTATAATATTTTAAAGGGGCCTCGATGGCGTAATGGGTATTCCCCCTTACCGCATATACAGCCACGCCTGAAAAGGAAAAGCTGTGTAATTTCTTGTCCATATTATGCAGAGAAATACAATAAAAAAAAAATTATTATAACGGTATAACCTTTGAATATCCTGCTTTAGAGAAATGCAACAAAATGCAATTTATAATTACATTTTGTGTCATAATTATCTTTATATGGTTAGCAATTATAAAGTGTGGATGGATTGAAGTGATTTTAAAAAAATTTTGTAAAATTTTTGTTGATTTTAAAAAAATAAATCTAAACTTAACTTACTTTTGAAACATCCTGTATTTGGAGTACTTTTTTATAGCATATTTAAAAAGAAAGTTTTATGTAATTATAAGAACTTCGTAATTTGCCATACCATTTTTTTACCAATTTTTACCTCTCCTATTTGTCCCAAAACGGATAAAGTTGTTATGCAGCATGTCTGACAATATTAATTAGTAGCTATAAATGATTTTAAATTGAAAAGGAGCCTCAATTTCTGGATTAATAGAAAATCATAAAAGTTTAGAAAATTATACAGAAAACACAAGAACACAATGAAAATCAAAATTTAAATGGAGCAATAACCTACTTTGTATTAAAATTATTATTATTATTATTATAATTATTAACCAATTTATATTTAATGTTATTAAGTACAGAATATAAGATAAGAAAATATTTAATTTTTCACCAGTTTTTATTGATTTTTTTTTTTTTTTTTTATTATTAATTATTTTCGATTTCTATATTTTCATTCCGATTCTATCTTTTCAATATTTCCTTTGATCCATTTAAAATGCTTAACATCCTGTCTGTATCTTTTCTTTTTTTTTTTTTTTTCTTTTCTTTGTTCTCGCCTCCTTCATTAACGTTAGATTTTTATATATGTAGGTATGAGTGTTTACAGAAATTTTTATTTAGCCTTGAGGTGAAAAAGGTGTTCGTTTCACAGGAAAATAAAAAAAATATATAATATATAAAAATATAAAATTTAATCAGAAAAAAAATCTGAATTAATTTGAAGAATTATTTGCAGAGATTTTTCTTTTCATGAGAATTTTCTTCATTTTTCATTTAGATTTTTTTTTAGTCCTTTTTTCAAATACTTTTTTTTTTTTATTTTTTTTGTTGACATTTTGTAGGGACGTTACATATTTTTTACAACCATTTAAATTTTATTTTTTTAAATGCATGAACGGTAATGGTGGTATGGTTAAAAATAAACATAAAGTGTTACTTAAATACTGGAGAAAAATTAATCTTAAATCAATAGATATATCAAACAAAATTGATTTTGTCATCATAATAAAATAATTTAAACAAGTAGTGGTATTTTTACGTAAAATATTAATTAAAATTTTAATTTTTTTAAAAAGATTGTAAGGTGTAAAACTTTTAATGAGTTATTTAAAAAATGGAGATGAAAGGAAGATGTTAAAAAAGGAGATGATCAGTTATTGACTAATAATAATTCTTTAACAGAGAAAAATAGAAAATTCGATTTTAGGTAACGTCTGCTTATTTTCAAAGATAAAAGTTACAAGTTTTTTCACTTAAAATTACTAAATTCTAGCGTTAAATGTTTAGAAGTTGAGGGTTCCGGTTGTCAAACGTGGTGGCAATGCTACTTTGAAAAAATTAATACAAAATTCATAATTGCTGTAAAGAGATCAATTTATCCTCTGACAGAATCTCTTATAATATCGGTTGATATCTGTAAAAAAAAATCTTGAGATACTCTTCAAATGATGTAATAAACTCCGTTTAGTTTAAAGACAGGGTGATTTTAAAGAAAACAAAAATGAATTTATTTTTTTTACTTTTTTTTTTTTTTTTTTAATATTTCCAGTAGTATATGGATAGATTTTAGATTATTTATTTTTGTTTGTCTAAAATGTGGTTGATTGATTTTCTAACTGTTATAGTTCCAAATATATAATTGATAGTTGTTTGTCAAAAGTATTCTGAAAATATTATTTTAAAAAAAAATTTTTTTGGTTTTTCTTAATTTTTTTTTTTTTTGTAAACTCGATTTTTTGTACAAAAACCTTATATAAATTTTTGTTTTATTGTTCCTACGTCACTGCTACACAAGTATAATGACCAGCAAAAAGAAAAACACCTTATTAAATTCTTTCATTTTTATTTTATTTTTCTAAAATACAGAAATTTCCGTAGATACTCCTGGTTTGTAGTCTCTTCAATGTATGAATAAGGGGAATACAATAGTCTTTTAAAACGATCAAAAGCAGATTTTAAAAGAATTTTATTTTTAATGCTAAATTTGAAGAGGTTTTTCGCATTTTTTTTAATAGGTATAGATATGGTATTCTGAAAACGACAACTAAATATATATATATACATATATAAATATATATATATATATACATATATATGTATTAGACTTAATTATTATAAGTCCAATACAATATTTGTTGAACTGTATTTTTTTTTAACGTGTATGTTCCAATCAAAGAAATTAAAAAAAAAAGGAGCAAAAATAAATTTAGATGGGGATTATTATATAATTATTTCAATTAAGATTCTAATTATATGTTAACAACAACACTTATATAATATTATTATGTTATCTAGATATTAAAAAATTCTGTTAGAATAATATTGATTTTTTTTTCTAATTTTTTTTTGTACGATTTTATTTGCACTTAAAAAATAAAAACCTTACCATAAATACCATAAATTGAAGGGGAGTTTACGCTTTAAAATGATTGTCATGTTTATTAAATAATCTAGCAATAAGAAAAAATAAGTAAATAAACCTTGTTATGTTATAAATGACATATTCCAATGTGTAAATGTATTTATTTAAAAAGAAAATTTTAAAAATTTAAACTTTAATTTTCCGGCAAGAAAAAAAAAATTCCATTTCTTCGCCAAATATTAGTTAAAATTTTCGAAATATCCATTCTAATGCATTCATTTCTTATCTTTTCTCTTATTAGGGCAGAAAATTTTCAGAAAACAGTTTTTCCTCATTTGGCCTAACACAGTTTTTCCTCATTTTTAAACAGTTTTTCCTCATTTTGCAAAAAGAAATGGCCGTATAATAATAAAATTATTCAATGCGTTAATTATGTTGTGGTACAAGAGATTTTTTAAAGATTTTTTTTCATTTTTTCGCTCTCAATTATAAAATGGTCAATGGATTTGGTCAATTGACTTCAAACTTTTTAGATGTCTTCTTCCTTGGCCAAATAAAATGTATTTATTATATAACAAATTGATCGTATATATAACAACATCATTTGTTAACCGATTTTTGTCTCTAATTTCTTTTTTTTAACTGTAGCGGTTTGAGATTCATCCATGAGGTTTGAGATAGAAAATTTAAATAAACCCACGACATTACCAATTCTAATTTTGAAATATTACCGCCAAGGCTTTCTTTTATTTTTTTTTTTAGTGCATTTCTCTGCCACATAAATGTGAACAGGAAATTACAGAGTCTTTCCTGTTCAGGCGTGGCTGTAAATGTCACAGAGCGGAATAACTCTTACAAAGTGTGTGGGATTCGAATCCACACTCCCTCGGTTTTTACAGCGTATTTTATACGCTCTTACCTACTAGGCCACCGAGGCTCCAAACAAGACCTTCTTTATATTGTTAAAAGTAAATGAGTATAAAAATACAAAAGCTGTTATTTAAAAACATTATTTTTCTTTATTTCATGAAACAATTTTTACTTTAAGATAAAAATCTTTAAAAAAAGAATTATTTAAAATATAAAAATAATTTCAAAATTAAAGTATATACTAACTAATGTATGTAAAACTAAATAAACTATAAATATTAATACAGAAAAGAAAATCTTTAAGAAAAATTAAGATAAACTTTTTTTTAATTTCAAAATCTTGAATTTTTTGATTTTCTTTGGCTTTGGATTCACTGGATTTTAAAAAAAAAAAAAATTTTTGTTATAAGAATGGGAAATATTTTTTCTTGTTTTATATTATTGACATTCTTAGAAACTTTATACCAATTCTAAGTTAAACCCTTAGTTTTCAACATCATTATCAATTTGACTGTTAGTTTCTTCAAGTTGTTTTTTGATTTCCTCATATGATGGAACAGACTGTAAATTAAAATAAAAAAAAAAACTCATTTTTTTTTATATATTTCTACATATATGTATATAAAAGAAACAAAAAAAAAAAATTAAATTAATCTTTTATTTAAAAATCAATTAAAACCAATTAAAACTTAAATACCACAATTAATAATATAATCTTATTTTATTGCGGTAAAAACAATTAACGGTTACCTTTTATTTTTTTAAAATTAACTGTTTTATAAATAACTTTTAAAACTGTCACATAAGATATTATTTATAATATGCAAAATTAATTTTTAAGCGTTTTTGTTTTTTTTTTAAAAATTATTTTTTTTATTATTAACATAGTCATGATAAACACAACATAGCCATGATATTTTAGGTGTATGAATATATATGATATGATAAGCATAATTATGTATGACTGAATGTGTTATATGATTTTATGAAATAATATTATGTTAAATAAGCGTTCAATGATAAGATAACATTAACTGATTAATACCACTATTATGTTTTAATACAATTTTCACATACGTTTTATATAACCTCTTTTTCGAATTTTCAGTACAATTGTAATCTTAATGGAATTTTCAGTACAATTGTATTAAATTAAATACATACAATTAAAGCACTTAAAATTATTTAATGCATTAAAAATATATTTACGTATTAAAAAAAACTACAAATTAAATAACGGAGGAAAAAAATATTTTCTGTTATAGCATTATTATACCCTACACCTAAAGTATAGGGTATATTAACTTTTCCGATGTCCGTCCGTCCGTCCGTTCGCACGATAACTCAAAAACTAGTAAAGTTATCTTGATGAAATTTATATAGTAGGTTACTAATTACGAAAGGAAGGTTAAGTTCGAAACTGGACAAAATCGGTCCATGGGTTCGGATTCTGAAAGCTACCGAATGATTCCGGAGCAAACGAGATTATCTCCAAAACCAACAAAGATAGAACCTTTAAATTTTTTACAATGATGTTCCTTTCCATTTGGTTTATGTCTCTGAAATTTAAGAGAATTTGGTTCATGGGTTCGGATTTTGGAAGCTTCCGAACGAGCCCCAGAGCAAACCAGTATATTTCAACAACCAACAAAGATAGAACCTTTATTTTTAGTACAAGGCTGTTTTATTATGTTTCCTTTTCTATAAAATTGAAAACTGACATTTGAAAGAATTTGAACCATTGGTTCGTATTTTGAAAACTTGCAGACGACCACAAAAGCAAACGAGCACATCTCTAAAACCAACAAAAGTAGAACCTTTAAATTTAGTACAATGGTGTTCTGGCATGTTTTCTTTATGTCCCTGAGATGGATTTGATGAATTGGAGTGGCAATTCGAATACCTGACACACGCCTCCCAAGGACTAACAAGCATATCTTCGAAATTAATAAAGATAGAAACTTGAAATTTTACAAGGGTGTCAAGCATATCCCAAGAGGATGCCTCTTTTACGTTCCTAAAATTCGAGTTGAATAAGACAGAAAAGGGAAGAAGTTCAAGCAGCTGCCAAAAACCTTATGGATTTTTAATTTAATTCGAATTATTCAGGTGTAGGGTATTAATAAGTCGGTTGCATCGACTTACTGTTACATTTACTTGTTTTATTAACACTTTTCCCTGTTCTTTTATCCCTGTTCTTTTATGTGATTCTTGTTGCAGTTTTTTAAAATGTCAAATTCTGTTATTTTTGTCGCCTGATAAATTCATATACGAAACTTCTGCCTACGATAAATCCGCACAGAAAATTTCCCAAATAAATAAATCTGGAAACGAAAAATTCGCACACAGAATATTCCACATACAAAATATTCCGAAGAAGGAACTATCCGAGCATGGTAAATCTTTTCTAAATTAAATGTGTGTTTTTAATATTGTGTGTGTCACATTTTTAATATTTGTTGCAAATTATTTTAATAATTTCATTTTGAAATATTTATGTAAAAAAAATAATTAAGAGAAATTTTGGAATAGTTTTCAAAATCACGACTTAAATAATTTGTTTGGCGGGGTTTGAGGACGAACGGATCCACTATTTTAAATATTTGCTTTTAATATTGAAAGATTTATGAATTTAATAAATTATTTGGCAAGATAAAAACATTTTTCTGAACTAAAAAATAAATATGTAAGAGTAAACAGATAAATTTGTTATGCGCACAAGCATTGCTTTAGTCAAATTTTTATTATAATTCAGTATATTAAAAAAATACCGAACCCCATTACTGCGTCTTATCAGAAAAATAAATCTTTGAGCTCTAAAATTTATGAGCTTTTAACTAACAAAAAATAGTAGTAGAAACGCAGACAATTCTCGATCTTTTTTTTCAATTTAATTAAAATGTTGAGTTGTCTGCTGATAAAAATATGTTATTTGCTAGCATTTTGATTAATATTAACATTATATTCTATTAAATTAACAATAAAATATTATAAGTATTTTGTATATTTTTTTGTTTTTTTTTTTTAATTTTCTACTATTTATTTTCTATTCAATGGCAACACCTAAGTCTATAAATTTTATTTTTGACGTTTCTTCAAAAATGACATAGTTATTACAAAAAAGAGAATAAAAACTTTTACATCTGGAATATCTACGATTAAAACAGAATTTTAAGAATATAGATCTGGTTATCTAAGTATTAAGGTGACAGGTATTCTTCTTGAAGTATTTTTTTTTTATCTTAAGATATTAAATGTATTTCTATTTATTATATTAATTAAAAAAATTGATGACAATACACTTTTCAATTTGATGAAAAAAATCTAAAATTCTAAACAATTTGGGTGAAAAATACTTTAAAATCGTAATCTCACTTTGTATGCACTTAAAAAATTCATACAAAGTGCAATTAAATTGGGAGTACATATTCTTCAATTTTAAAGGATTATATTTTTTGTAAAACCTGATTAACTTAGTATAGGAAATTTAAAAATTAATAAAAAATTTGATTTGCTAACATAGGGACAATGTAAATTAATAAAAATCCGAAATCTTTTCTTAAGAGTTTAAGTCATCCCTCTTATATACTTTTAACATTAATTAAAAACTTATTTTCAATAAAGAAAGTTTTAGTCGAAATTTTTAGCATATAAAAGACCTAAAAGAAAACTAGAGGACTTATAAATTAATTTTTCAAAAAAAATTTGCAAAAAGAAATTTCATAACGATCCATTATTTATTTATAAATAATCCAAATATAAGTTGAGCCTAAACAGTTTTTATATAAGTTAACAAAAACACAATACCCAAGTTGCGAAATATTATCATTAGTTTAGATTTAATTCGCAAAATCAACATAAGAAGAACAAAAATCATTCTAAAGTTATTGGTATGCCAATTTGATAAAATTTTATTATGGGTTTTTATAGTCCAATAAAGATCTGTGACAAAGTATGAAGTAAGACTTTAGCAAATGTGAATACCAAAATTCCTGTTATATTCTGTTAATTTTTTCCGGACATATTCTCAACTGCTAAATACTTTTTGTAAATTTGATATTGTTTGACAATATTCATTATAACTTCTTTCAAGTTTGGAAAGTTTTTCCACCAATTTTTACAAAAAACGTGCCATAACGACGTGCCATAATTTGCAGAGTCATAAGTCCCAATGAGTGACTTCTCTATTTCTCTTTTAAAGTAAAACAAAACTCCAATAAAAAAAAAGTCAAAACTCCCTCTTAAAATTTAAAACATTAAAACTGTAAATGAATTAAAGTAACAAAACAGTAAACCCTTATAGACTATTTTATTAATGAGAATTAATATGTGAAATAAATTCTAAAAAGTAAATTCTTTAAAACATTTTGATAATTGATAATTGTTTCATTTAAACTTTTTTTTTAGAAAAATATGATATATCAGTTTATCTTCAAGCATTTTGGCTTTATTATAATTCGATTTTTCCAGAAAGTTTTCCATACAAATTTTACATTTATTACAATTTGTTTGCTTATTACAACCTTCTGGAGAAAAATGATATACCCCTAAAAGGTCAACATTTACTCCTTTATAATGTTCTTTAAATTTCAATTTAAATGTTCTTTAATTTTGAGGAAAATTTGCGAAACCTTTTAGCTGAGACATAACTCTTATTAGTATTTACCTGAAAGTTAAAAATCCCATGGGAATTATGATGCATAGTATCGGATACTTCCATAAACGTTAATGAAAGTTATGACAAGTTGCTGTTTCGGATTTATGGTAAGTTTTTTTCGTGTAGAAAAATTCCGTTTCTACAAAGCAAAAAGATAAACAAATAACCAACAAAATGATTTTTTATTAATGATTGTTGGTAATTGTAACTTTTTGTAACTTTTTTTTTCTTTAAAATCGAAATTTCCCTTTTTTTTAAAAATAAGTTATATGATTACTTTTAAATTAAGCACAATATTATTATATTTTTTATTTATTTAGTAAGAACTCAAATAGCATATAGCAAATGTTTTAAAATCTCAATTCAAAAACTTAAAATTTGAATAATAAAAATTTAATTTTCTACTTTTAAAACAAAAAAGACATTTCTAGAAGAACTAGAAAGATTTTTTTTTTAATTAAAAATTTCATGCAAAAGTAGTAAAATAATATTTATCTCGTTCAATTCTAATTTCTACTTAAATTATATTAAAAAAACAAACCATTACCTTTTAGTAAAAGCTTAAAAAACTGTAAATACCATTAAGCAAATAAACATTTTAAATTAAAAACAATTTTTTTTTAATTTTATACTTACTTTGAACACCTGGCAACTATTTTTTGAAATATTGTTTCAATAATTTTATTATTTATTTCTTTTGTCGGTTTTAGTATTGCCAGGTTATATAAATTTAAAGTTTTTAATTGAAGGGTTAATTAAACAACTACATACAAAGATTTTATTGAAGTGTTATTAAATTTACAAAGCTGTGTGTGTTGAAAAAGAATAAAAGTGTTAATATAAAATAAACTGTAAAGCCAAAGATTTTTTCTACATTTTTATTTTAGTTTTTTGTTTTAATTTTATGAAAGTGTTTTTTGTTAAAGTATACAATCATTAAAAATTTTAAAAGAAAACTACTATTAAAACTAAAAAATAAGATTCTAGGTTATGCATATATTTTTTTACAAATAATATTAATGTTTTTTTTTTATGAACTGACCTTCCAGTAATTGTCATCCCATGTAGGGAATATTTTTTTGAAACATCTTGGTTCATGTCCTTGATATAATTTAATAATTGGAATATTGTCCACATTACGATGTGACGGATCTTTACGAATGTATTCCTGAAAACAATAAAAGTTAATATCAAATTGTATATCATTAGGAGTAAATTTTTTTATATAATTTTTAAAACTTATCAGTAAATTGAAATTACCTTAGCCATTTTAAATGCTTCTTTTTTCTCCTCAGCAGTTGCACCTTCACCTACCCATGAATATAATTCATCTCCACCATCAACAACCATTACATCATCAATATCCATATCAGCTTGTTCAAAATTGTCAACTTCTTCAACATTAATGCGACCACGAGAAATTCTGCAATGGAATAAACGTGGTTCTAAAATTGGTGCACCTGGATCACCAATAGTTCTATCATAAACTCCTTCACCATTTAATGGATCCCAGAAATCATCAGGTTCAGCACCTTCATCAATTACTTCCATTTCTTTTCCAGGCCAGAATTCAGCAATTCTTTCTTGTGCCATTGTTTTTTCAAAATCAGACGCACCCTATAAGTTATATTACAATATTTTTTTTCACAATAATTTTGAAAATATTAATGTTAAAAACTTACCAAACCAATCCAAATAAAATATTTATCTGCTGTTACTAATGCAAATACATCATCTGAAGCTAATGAACTTGAATCTAATTTAACCTCATTAGCACGAACATCTTCCTCTGATGTTCCACGAATTCGGAATAATTGTGGACCAACTGGAGCTCCAGTAATAGTTGACAATAATTTTCCATGGAACAATTTCAAAAAGTGACGTGGTTCATTTCCTTGAACTATTCGTGCAACCATAGCACCACCAATTTCAACACTTAATTCATTTGCATATTCAAGGGCAGCAATTTTGGTACTTTCCGGAGAACTTTCACCTTCCCAAACATAAAGAATAGTTCCAGTTTCACCATATTTACCAGTATAATCATATCGGAAAATGTGTGATCCAAAGCCAAGAATCATATTTACATTTTCAGTTGATAATTCACCATGTACAACTTTGTTTAAATCAGGACGAAAAACAAATTGTAAGATTTGGGTGAATGGATTTTGTGCATTATCTGGCATAAAACCAATAGCACGACCACCACTTTTTTTCAATGCATCCCATTTTGTTAAATCAATTTCCGAATCATCTACATCAGAATCATAACCCAATGCGGAACGAATTAATCTACTATGTGACATACCATGATCTCTCCATGTGGAGAAATATTGTTTAAATGGAGCTGATTCAGCACCTTCAACAACACGATGAACTTGTGTCCATGCTGGGTATTTTTTAGCAGCAATAAATTCTAAAACAAACAAATCATATTTAACGAATAATTAAAATTTTTTAATTATTATTATTATTTTTTAATTTTGGTTTAAATTACCTTGTGCTTTTGACATTGCTGAACTTTTCTCTTGTTTTGTTGATCCTTTACCAACCCAAGCATAAATACCAGATCCAGTATCCAAAATGAAACAATCTTTTGTATCCAACATTTCTTGACGCAATGGTTTTGTTGAAATTGTATCGATTTTTAATGAACCAGCAGAATCACTTACTTTATATAATGTAACTGATCTTTCATCAGCTGTTTCAAATGCTCCATCTTCTTGTGCTGTTGACTCATCTGGTACTTGATCTGGAGCACCCGATCCCAATACACTAAAGAATTCCTGTTTATCAGAATCTGTACTAAATTCATCTATAAAAAAAAAACAATAAAAACAAATTTTTTTAAATATGAATTGCATATTTTCGGGATGAAATTATTGTAATATATAAAATTTTATTTTAAAAACTTTTAAGTCTCTACACAAACAAGAATATTTATTAATAAGCACTACAAATGAACAAAACAAAAAAACAATATTTTAAATCAGAGTGAAAATATTTAAATATTTATACATTAAATTTTTATTCCAATACGAAAATAATTAATACACTTTGTGAATATTTATTTTGAGACCTTAATTAAAACCCATTAAACTCAACATTTTATTAATTTAATTAAAAATTTTTCTTTTTTCCTTCTTAATTTTCTTTTTAATATAAAAAAAAAATAAAACAAAAAAAAAAAAACAGAAAAGAAAACAAATAGATTTATATATGTACATTTTTTAAGAGTGGTCATTACATATACAATTCACAATAGAACTCACCATTCATTTTATCCATTCATTTAACATCAGTTTTTTTTTTCTTCATTTCAGTTTTCAGGTTTTCATGAAATTTCAGAACTTCTATTTAACAACTTTGTTTGAATGGTTATTTTTTTTTTTTAATTATGTTTTTATTTTATATTTTTAAGTTTGTTTTAACGTTATAACGATGGAACTTAAGTGAACTTAAGCAAAATTTTTAATAGTAACGATTCCTTTTTACTGAGGCATCAGATAAAGTGAAAAATTATAAATAAAGAAAATTCAAAAATGAAATGTCTACCGTTCAAATCTAATACCAAATATTATACCAAATTGATAAAACTGAAATTGTTTCTTTAGAATAACAAAAAAATAAATTCATTTTTATTTGAATGTGGGTACAAGATTCTTAACATTAACTCTTTTCTGGGAAATTTTATTTTCAATTACTTTTAAAATGTTCAAAATTCGGCCATTTAAAACTATTTGAAAATTCATTAAAAATATTTTTAGCTTTAGCTTATTTTAACTAGATTTATAACTTTCTAATTGTACGCTCCTGATCAATCTAACACTGACAAAGCATTTTGTACGTTTTGATAAAAAAAAACTTTAGTTGAAAAAATTTTCAGATTGAAATACTTAAAAGAAAATCATTACATATCGGAAAATTTTTAAATAAAACAAGATAAATAAATTGAATATTACTATTACTCATATAGTATTTTCATTACCTGAGAAGAACTTAAAATTTAAAAAATAACATGTAAATTATTTTTTTTGTATACATACATATATAGCAAGCATTTATTTTGGATTCACAACTACTATCCTATTTGTACAAAGAATTTGAAATAAAACTCATGATATCTGTATTTCATTGGTAAATGGTTATTTTATACAAATAGTTTGCCACATAATCAGGGTTTATGTATCAAATTATTAGCTTTACATCTTTTACTATGTAAATACATATTAAAGTTTCGACTATGGAAAATTCAAACCCTCGATTATTTTTTTTTTTTGATGAAAAAATAAATAGCAAATCTGTGGATATTATTAATGAAAATTAAAAAAAAAAAAAACAATTTTCCAATACAATCTTTAATTTATTTAAGTACAAAAAAAATACAGCTATTCGCATAAAATAATTTTTTATCTACGACATTTTTGTATATGCAAAACATATTTTAACATTTTTCCAAAAAAAAAAAAAAATTAATAAAACAATAAAATAACACAACACAAAAAAAAAAAAAAAACAAAAATAAAAGAATAACAGTAAAACAAGGACAGGACACCTTTCATGAAATTTCGTTTTATTCTTTTGACTCTAAAAAGATATGAAACCAATATTCATTTAAATTCTTTTGCTCATTAATTTCATTCGCAATTTTAATGTTGAGTTCTTTTTTCCTTTTTTGCTCATTTTTTTTTTTTTTTTTTTTAATGTTACCAATAAATTACAAGGGATTTGCAGTAAATTATCATAACAGAAGGACAAACAACAACAACAACTAACAAAAACAATCAAAAGTCAAAACAAAATATAACAGTAACGATAAAGGATTTCTGAATATATTTTCACTTGTATTTCACCTTTTTGTTTTTTTTTTTTTCTTTTTTTTTTTCAATGAATATTATGGATATTTAGTTACCAAACTTGAACATATTATATTCGTTCAACCTTCAAATATTTTTATTATAAAATTTAGTGTGATATTATGAATTTAGTTTTATCATTTATTTTCTTATCCTTTATTAAGTATAAAACTAAATGAACTTTTGCACATTTTAGTTAAAAAACAAATTTATTTATTTTTCTGCTCTATATGCTCCGCAAAATTCTATTTTAGATTTATTTTGAAAAAACATTTTTCATGGATTTTATCCAAAATAAAAAAAAAAAAAGTACCTATAGGCGCAAGAACATCAATATCTGTGTTATAAATGGTAATAATTAGTGCTTAGATGTGGCATTGTTTAATCTTTTCTTAAAGTCTAAAGTCATTTATAACATTTCTATAATAATATTAAAAACAAAAAAAAAAAAATTTTCACATGTACCACATAGTTAACAAGATTAATTATTTTTTTTTTTTTCTTTTTTTTGTTTCTTTTATTGCGTTGCTTTATTTTAAAAGTTTTTGTTGAAAAGTTGATAGCATAAATATGCAAAAATATAAAAATGTAAAAAAGAATTTATGTAATTAAGTTTATTCCTTTCTGGTGTCCCTTTAATTTTTTTTTTTTTGTTTTTGCACAAAATAAAAAAAAAAATACAAAAGTAAAATAAAACACCGTTATTAAATTCGCGAAAAAAGAAAATAAATATATTTCACATAAATTGAAAAGCTTTGGTCCTTTTTCCAAAAGGGAAAAAAAAAAATAGTAAAAAACAAATAAAAATAAAATTTAATTAAATTTAAGGTAGCCATACACATATGGTTAAGTTTTCATTAAAAAATAAAAAGAAAATTACAAAATAAAAAGTATAATGTGACTGCATTGCGCTGTCTTTCTTATTGCTAAAATGACTTACAGTTTTTTTTTTTTTTTTGTCAAAAAATCAAAATGTTAATGATAATGATAATGAGATATTTATAAGAAAAATCAACTAAAATTTTCCCATTAATTAAATAAATCCGGAAAATTACTAAATAGTTATATAATTTTTTTTTTGTTGTTCCGAAAGTAATTAAAAAAGAAAATAATTTGGACACAAAAATAATTAGTTGTGTGATAAAATTTTCGGTTTTTATGGTTTAAATATTTTGGTAAGTCTTTAAAATTTTGTTTAAAAATTTAAATATAACAAAATTTTTCTCTTTTATTAAAATCAAATTAAAATTAAAATATTTGTTTTAAAACTTTATATGATAATTTAAAATAAATAGCGATAATTATTTTTAATAGAGGGGCATAGAATGCAATAAAGAATGACAAAACAGTTATTAGATATTAGGTCTTTTAAAGAATTTTTTTTAACATGGCCCTTAAAAGAATTTAAATTTTTTGCGGTTAAATTTTTCTAACCTGTTGCTTAGAATGAATTTAAACAATCCTTACACTTACTTAATCATTAATAGAGTGGAGATTGAGTTTTTTCCCCCATTTTGTACATCAATAACTTTTAATTTTGTTGGGTCAAACTGGAAATTTATCTGGAACATTTTACCGAAATTCTTTATCTTTAATCTTTATTTAATTTATATCTTTAAACTTTAACATTAACATTTTTTAAGATTTTTATTGTCTTGGAAATGAAAAGCTTCGAAAAGTTATGTAATAATGAATACTAGTAAATAAAAGAATTTTCCACAAAAAAAAATTTTTTTTTTTACATAAGTAATAAACTTTTCTAATATATTTTATTGTTAAAAAAAAAATCCTTTAAATCTCATATATTCAGTACCTATCTCCAATCATTTAAAGTTTTTATTAACTTTTTTTTTTTGTACCTATACAAATTTTTTATATTTAATTTTCAAATTATTCCAAAAATTCTTGTCCTATCAATTTAAGTCATCAGATATCAAAAGTTAAATGTATTTTCATATCAATGTATATCTTAAAATGCATTTTTTCTTCACTATATAATAAGTTTTTATATTATACAATAAATACCATATATACTCAAAATGTGCAAACAAAAAAAAAAAAAGAGGAAAGAGAATAAAAAAATATATATATACATATATGTATATCAAAACTCACCAATAATATCAACTTTTGCACGTCCATTATGATCCTGATCCCTAATTTGATTAGCAGCACTGATTGCTTTTAATTTTTCAACACGTTTAGCACCGGAACCAACATATACGTAAATTTTATTTCCGCCATCCAATATAAAGCAATCACCTTTATTCATTGATGATACTGATAGATTTACTTGACGTACCCGGACATTCTTTTTACCCTTTACTTGGAATAAACGTTTAGCACCAGCAGCATTTGTTTCAACATGTTTGAAACCTGTGCCAACACCACCATCAAGATAACGTATACCTAAAAAAAAAAACAAAAATATATATAATATGTATACATAAACAAACGATAAAAAATAATAAAAAAAAACTAGAAAATTGCTAAAATGACGTATCCTTTAATATAAAAGAGAAGAAAAAAAAAAATTGTAAAACGGAAATATTATAGGAAATTGACGGGGTATTGAAGCTTTAAAATTTGCACAAGTCCATTTAAAATTGCTTTTAAAAATCGATACCGAAAATTGAATTAGGTATTGTAAAAAAACGAAAGGTAACCAAAAGTATTTTATATACATTACATACATTATACATATATATATATATATATACATTATACACACATATGCATATGCTTTAATTTGAAATCAATTTCAATTTTCACTTTTATTTTTGAATAATGTCTTAATATTTTTTAATAGAAATTAATACAGATTAGTAAATACACTTTGCATTAGGACAAAAAGGACAAATACTAGTACTTACTTATAGAAAAACCATAAGGAGAACGACGACATTTTTTTCTAAATTTACATTTTATGTTTTTATAATTGAGGAACTTTTCAAAACGACTATACTAAAGGAAATTATTATCTTATGGCAGAACGAAATAGCCTTTTGACAAACAATATAAAGAACTTACTAATACCTTAAGTAAAAAAACTTACTTTACATGGTGCAAAATAAGTTCAAAAATAAATATTCTGAAAAAATTTTAAAACATAGCTGAAGGAAGGAAATCATTTAGCAAAGTCTAAAAGTCTGTCCGGGAAGCATTTTAGAACAAAAAATATTGGCAATCTATAACCACTATCGAAAAATCTTTTTAACTTTAAATCCCCTTCGCTTTTTTTATGCTCTCATGATTTCATTAATTTACAACCATCAGTAACAATAGTCTCAATCCTGATGATCCAATATTGTTAACAGCAGGAAAATGATCACAGAATCACAAAAAAGTTATCAAATAAAAAAATTTTCCATAAAGTTTATAAATTATTCAAAAGGAAAATTAATGCATTTATAAACAAAAAAAAAGAAAATAAAATTATTAAAAAAAAAATAAAATCAAACAATAAAAAAATATAATTAAATTTTATTTTGTAGAAAGAAAAAAAAAAATGCATATAAAGAAAATTTTAATGGAAAAATTAGTTCAATGACAAAATTTTTTTATTAACTTCAATTAAATCACTTTTGAACACTATTTTAACTACATTATAACAGTAAATTTTACTCTTAATTGTCTTCTAATGAAAAAAATATTAAATAAAAATTTAATTATACATTACTAAAAAAAAATTTTATATTAAAACTTATTTTAAATAAAATAATTTTTATGGAATTCATATTATTAATTCGATTATTTATTAATAATCGATTAATATGTAAGTAATTCTTTGATAATTCCTAGAAAATAATTTGATTCGACCGGAAATATATCTGACAATTTATAACTTTTAATCGTAAATAAAAATGTTTCTTTCAAAAATAAAATTTTTAAAAATTAAATATTAAAAGGTATTTTTTACACGATTTCTCTTAAAAGTTTAATATCATAAAAACTTAACAATTTTGCTCACAATATTCCCGTCAATTTTCATTTGCTAATAATTTCTTGCCTTAAATAAGCAGTATACATTAGTACTAAAGAACATATAACCTATTGTTTGGTCATAAAAAGGAGGTGTTGTTTAGTGAGAACTCTTAAAGGATTCGTGCTTGTTCCATTTCCTACATAGTGTCTTTCAATGATTCCCACTTACCCTCATAAAAAAAAATAATTAATTCACAAGGCTCCTTCTTATCTCTCATACTCTCTTCTTTATTTTCATCAGTGATCTATTTTCTTCTATCCTCAATCCAATCCATAGTCTTATCGACAGCATTACTATGGTAGTATCTTACCATATTCTAAAGAAATCTAATGCCACTTCAACCGTAATCAGTTTCATGAGGAAAATTATGGCTAGCTCAGTTAACCATAATCTATACCGAAAATAGCTGATTGGGTTAACGAAAACAAAGTCGAGTTCAACACTTTCAAAACTCAAAACTGTCTGATCTTTTGCAATAGAGATCAATCCGTACGAATTCTGCAATTTCAAAGAGAAATTATACAGCAGTTTGTAAGTTTATACATTTTAGACAGAAAGCTGCCAACTGATTATAGGTTTTCTTTTTCGCTGTAAAACTTATTTTTCTCATTGAGCTTATTTTTTTATCTGACCAATATCTACAAAGCATATAGGTATTAGACCTAAAATGGAGTACAACTTTCGCCAATGACCTGGGACTGCTCAAATAAGATTAAAATGCCTGGATAAAATTGAAAATCATGCCTTACGTCTGATTGGCGACTCTATTGTTCAGGAAATTTTTACTCCTTTTAACTGACGTCTTAATGAAACTTATTCTATTGAACTTAAATCATTAATGCCTTCCTTTAAACAATTTCAACTCAACTTTAGGGAGCATTTAAGTGCTCATTTCTACACGGTGAAAATTCCTAGATGGTTAAAACTGTATATTGTAACTTAATTATTGTGGGAACTGTGTTCCAACGTGTTCATTATACAATTTCCGATAAAAATGGTCCATTATACAATTTGCAACTTTTCAAAAAGAAGCATTCAGGTTCTGTTCCAATTAATCTACCAACTCTTCTTCATTTTCCTACTTCCTAGATTTGAATATATTAACGAACCTCAAGTTTTAAAATTAATTATTTTGTAAAAATTCGGATTAAAACTCTAAAAATTGATAAAATACTAAATGTTTTTTTTTTATAAAAAAATAACAAAAAAAAAAAACTTTTTAAAAAAATGGAATATTGAAAAAATTGAATTAAAAACTAAAGGTTATTTGAAGGATATCTATCAGAATATCAATTCTTTTTTTTTCAAGATTATTAAACTTAAAAAAGTTATTATATTATATAACTTATAACTTATATTAATAGTTTAAACATGTTATCAAAATATGAAAATAATTTTTTCAAGAAAAAAAAAACAAGAAAACTCTCATTCCCATGTAAACATTTAACATTTTTGCTAAAAAACTAAATTGAAATCAATTGAATAAAATTAAATGGTTTTTATTTCTGCAATTGAAGTTTTCTTTAAATTTTTATTTAAAAAAAGAATAAAAAAAAAATTTAAAGATATGAAAATCTAACACAGTCATTTTAGATTTATATAATATATACATATATACACATATATATTATATGTATTCCTTTTAGCATCAGTCACGTAGATTATTCCCAAATGCTTTTCTTTAGCAACGACGTACCTAACCAAAAAAAAAAAACTCAATTCACCAAACCTTTTAAAAAGTACTTTCATTTCTACTAAAATGAAAAATTATAATGAAAAATTAAAAGAAAAGACAAAAAAATTCAAATAAAAAGTAAAAGAGAAAAAAAAAACTATAAATTCCCATGATGCATATAAGTAGGTGCAATCACCTCCACTTATACCCATCTATATAACAGTTTATTTCAAATAATATACTAAAAAAATAAAAACTCAGTTAGAAGATTGTACAATTTATTACTATACAAGTGTGATAAAGATAGAAGAAACGAAAAAAGAGAAAAAAAAAATGAAGATAAAAATAAAAATATAAAAACCAAAAAAAAAAAGCAAATTTATTGTATATATTATAAATATACATACGGTACATAGAAGAACTAAAAATTTACATATAGAAATACATACATATGTATACATATATATTTATATTATACTTATTACTCACCATTCTTAAAATATCCCAAAAATACTGAAGATTCATGATCTTGTACTTCACGATGTTGTACTGGACCACCATTTAAAAGATCATCTAATTGTACAGATAATATTGCTGCAGAACCAGCTTCATCTTGTGATGTTTGTGAACCCAACCAAAAATGTAAATCCCATGAGAATTTATTATTTTTATCTTTTCTTGTCTAAATTGAAAATAAAAAACAAAAAACAAAAAAAAAAAAATTAACAACAAAAAATAGAAAAAAAAACTCGGAAAATTAATAAAAAAAAAAAGGAAAAAAAAGCAAATACACTAGGAGATATATTCATATATAAAATATGGGTTGACTGTAAAAGCATTAAAACAAAATTTCATTCATCAGAAAATAAAATAAAATTTTTTTTTTTTTTTGTTGCAAAACGTGCAGCTTTGGGACTTTGTATGCACTCTAAAAAAATTTTTGTTGCTAATGTTGAAAAGGGCAGTTCACGAATAAGGTATTCAATGTTTTGATATATTCTTGTATATAATATATACAATTTGCATCTTGATTGAAACTAATTTAGTTAGTTGATATTAACATAATTGTATAATGCCATAATCCCCACATAAATCCCATATCAAAATTCTAGAATCTAAACATTAAAATGTTTTAAAATATTTTATGTAAATAAAAAGGTTTTTTTTTTTTTGTTTTTGTTATTTTAAAAGTGGTGCAATGGAAATAAATAGGCTAACTAGAGGTATCGTTTATTCTGGTATACGATTGTATAAAATAATTAAAATAAAAAATATCCTACTGTATTTTCTTTATAATTTTATAACAAAATGTGCTCTGACTTTAACTTGTACAAAATATAAAATAATTTTTTTATGTTTTTCATTGTAACTGTCTTTTATTTTCCTTTATTGTTTTAACATTTAATATATATAGAACGACTGTTTTTAATCTGATCCTTTCCAATATAGAGAAATTAGAACTACATTAATAGTACATAATTTAAAAAATTTCCATCCTAAATTTAATACTATCAAGGATTTTTTTTTTTTAAATCTTAAAAAAATTTTTTACTTTGTATAATCTTTAATATGTTCCACATCAAACAAACATATTGAAGGACATTAAAAGGACATATAAAAGACATATGAAACAAAATACAAAAAAACACAATAAATAAAAAAAAATACATTTTAAATAAAATTTTATTTCGTGGATCATGGTAAAAGGTAGATGTAGACAGACACTCTCACTATAAATGATTTAACAAAAAACGAAAAAAATGTTATTGATAGCAAACACTTACATTTAAAACGATATATGAATCACCAGAGTAGAATTTTCCATAATCATTTTTTGGATATGCGACTGGCCGAAATTCCTGAAATGGTAAAAAAAAAATAAATAAATAAATAAAATACAATTAGTATATACTTATTATATATGTTACATTTTTTATTTTTATCTTTTTTAACTTACAACCGATTCATACTGAATTTCAATTGACAAGTTAAGTGTTACAATAAACTACAAAAAAGATAATGAAATGTTTTAAAATAAACTCGTTTTTAATATATAAAAGTTTCAATTGTAATTCAAATTTATTTTTTTTGTTGTTTGTACGATTAAGACTTACTGTAATTTACATTGGAACAATTGTTTGATATAATATACATAAGTACTATACATAATTAACTTTATTAAATTCATAATAACTAAAAATACTTGTTTTTAATTAAAAATTTTGAAAATACCATAATGTACATCAATCTTCTGTTTTCAAAATACAACAGACACAAACAGCCATCAAATTGCAAAATTACCATGCAAAACTAATAAAAGTCGTTGGCGTTAAAATTCGATAGAGAAAATGAAGTTGAATTGGGCGCACATTTTAGAAACCAAAATAAAAGCTTTAAACCTAGCTAAAGAAATTTTTCAATTGCAGTACACAGAGACAAATTAAAAGATTGAAAATGATTCGAAATATCAAAATGTTGAAGCAGTATCGACAAAAATTATTATTATATTTTTTTATTATTATTATTTATTTGCGCCTTAAATAAAGAAAAGTTCTTTACAATGACATTGATTATTATAGTATAACGCAGTTGACCTAAACTTCACATTTCAAAAAATCATTTGACAAAAAAAATCGTTTAGCAAAAACCGCCTTTATCACAAAAGAGTACTGAGTAGATGTCATTTTTAGTTTGCAAAACATCCGTTTGACAAATTTTCAAATAACATCAAATAACGGGACATTAAGTATAAATATTCTGCAAAAGACGTAAAACTTGAATTTTTTAACCAACTCTAAAATCTCTCCTATTTTCATATTTATAAATATTCTGGAAAAAGGCGAAAAGCCTGATTTTAAAAAAAACTATATTTTCTAATTATTTTCGTAACCCCCATTGAACAAATTATTGAAAACCTGATTTTGAAATGTTTGCTAATTATTTGTATTTCAACAACAAAATATTTAATATAGTGAAGGCTGCCTCCCCTAAACATCTGCTAAAGAATTTATTGAAATCTTATTTTTACAACTAAATATGAAATCCCTCCTAATCCAAAATTTCGCATATACCTACATATTCTGGAAAATTTTAACAATGTCTATAATACGGTACTTTGGTATTCGATAATATAAAACAACAAATTTTCAAGAATATTATCAGAAAGAACCTATTTATATATTTTTTAAAAAATTTAATATCCTATAGATGCTTAAAAACTAATTCACGAACTAAATGTTAAATCGAAATTTAATTTTAATTTATAAGAAAATTACTTTTTACTAAGTGATTTGAATTATTTAAACAGTTCTCCTGAAACACTGCGAGAAAAAGTTTTCAATTTTATTTTGGATTGTACTCAGTTGTGCAGTTATACGTAGTCTTACAGTGGAAAAACATCTAATATTTCATAATATTAATTTATGAATTGCATTTTGCTTCCTTTATAGAAGAAATATGTGGGATCTTACACAATTCATCCATACTGGAAAATCATAAAGTAGGGTACTGCTAAAAAAGGCCTTGCATATTGGAAAAATCATTCTTCAAATTCCTTATAATATCAGTCAGATTTGGCGAAATTAATAATAGTGCAGTGTCATCAATGTAGATGGCAATTTCACAGTTTCAAGGTTTTAGTATGTCTAAAATGAATATATTAAAAGCAACTGGAGATAAAATGTACCCTTCAGATACTATAGTACTGATTCGGTTAACTATTACATAGTCAATTATAATAAAACATTATAACTTTTTACTTTAAGAATCGTAATGTCATACGATGTTTAAATATTCCCCATAAAACTTTTAGTTCATCTTTTAAAGACTTTAAAATTCAATGGCGTTTCTGTAACTCTAACTAGTAAAATCAATTTTTTAGAATGTTACATTTCCAGTTTAATAAAACAAAAAAAAAAACACATTGTAAGAGTTATTGAGAATCTTAAATAAGTTAATTCAATTTATTAATTTCCCCCAAAAAAAAAAAACATTTATTTTTATAAAAATATTTTTAAAAAGTTTCAAATCCAAACATTAAACTATATTAAATATTGATTAAATATTGATTAAAGTAAAAAAAAGAATCTATAAAAAACTGAATATTTATTATATTCTATTTTCATATTTTTATTTTATGTCCATTTAAATGCAAATATTAGTTATTGAAAAATACAAAATAGTACAATGAATTTGATTGAGTTTTATACAAAAAAAATAAAAATATTCAATCACGTATTACAGAAGTCAATTACTTTATTTTCGTCGGTACATATAGGTTAAATTTTCAAATTAAAATAATTGAATTTTCCGTAAAAAAAACTTAAAAAATACTTACTAATTTCAAATAAATCTTTTTTTTTTTTCCAAACTTTACAAAAATAACAATTATTATTTAAATAAAAGAAAATAAATTGAGAAATTATTAAATATTGACAAAAATTAAAGTACTTTAAAAAATTAACAAGAAATTTATAAAAAATTAAAAGAAATTTTCACTTTAAGAAATCGATTGCGAATTATTTAATATTTAACTTTTCCTTGAAACTGGAAAATGATATCAAAATGGAGATAAGACATAAAATCAAGCTAATAGGATGATAAACTATACAAAAATTACTGAAAAGTAGCTGCTTATTTTTTTTTAAATAATAATAATTTGTAGATAACTCGTTCTAACGTCAAAAAGTTCATTTTTATAACCTAAAACTCAAAAAACATCTCTCATCCTATAAATATGTAATGTAAACTGTTAGCAGAACTCTGAAAAGCAGTAAATTTTTAAAAGAAGAAAATTTTAAAACAGTTTATTTATTTTTAAATACATATAAAGATAAAGGTGCTTATCACAGAAAACTCAATTACGACGAGAATAAAACAAATCCGAAAGTATTCTCATACCATCCCAAAAATTTTCCTGTCATTAAAAATGTGAAATAGAAACGAAGCAGTAAAGTTTAATCATATTATTTATGTATTTATAAAAATTATCAAAAAACTTAACCTCTCATATTATTTATGTATGTATGTATTTTCGAATATAAATTTGTTGTTGTTCAAATACATATTTACTTATTTTTTTTTTATTTTAAATTTAATTTTAAAAAATCTAGTGTTTTGTTCCAGAATAATAAATATACTGGAGATGATCCGTGGTTGAATTGACATTTTCTTTAATACTTCAAAATATTTATCGCCTCGCAATTCTCCGCACCGATTTCAATGATAGTTTTTTTTTTTCAAAAACTTACACATATCTCCGTCGCAATTGTGTTTTTTGTTTTCACTGGTAGTCGAGTCGTGAAAGAAAATAGCCGACAGATGATTTCATTCTAAACTATCGACAATTTAACTATCAACTATTTAACTATCGATAATTTAACTATCGACAATCTAATGTGAAATCTTCTGTCAGTTATTATTATTATTATTTTTGTATATTATATTATAAATAGATATAGATCTTAATTAGCGGGCCGGTTGCATTTAATGCAAAAACTAAAAAAATTACTTAACAGCTATACCTAATAGTGTATACGTATATTTTACTATGAGTTATATTTTAATATGAGCTCTTTAAATATTTAATTTAATTTTCTTTATATATTACACATATGGGCTTTTATTTATTTCTTTTTTATATTTCCTGTTAAAATGATTAAATATTTTATTTATTCAATCTCAATTACTATTTGTCAATGCTATTGTGGGAGCGATGGATTCTTTAGCCCAATAATTTGTCAGCTATTTTATTTCATAATTTTATAAGCTATTTTATTTCGTAAAAAGATTTTTAATTACACTATAAAATTTCATGAAGTCTTTTTGAAGGTTACCACACCTCACCAAAATTAAGAAAACCTCCAAAAAAAAAAAAAAAACTAAATAAAAAATTTCAATTTGTTTATAGAAACCAAATTGAAAGGGAAAAAAACAGTCTAAAAATGTTAAGACCAATGTATATTTATATATATGCCATTTTTTTACAATAAAAAGTTCTATTTGCAAAACTAGGTACAATCTATTTTTCTTTGTTTCACATCCACTGTTTATAGGACAAAAGTATAAGAAAGAAAAAAACAACACTATATATGTACATTTTTATAATGTAATTTTAAAGGCCATCCAAATGAATTTGTTTATGATTGAGTATAATGTATTAGGTATAGGGATAACTGAAATTGAAATGTTTGTTATATAATGTGAAGGCCACCCAAATGAATATTCAATTTACTTGAATTTTAGTACATGTTTCAATTTTAAATCGTTTTTTTTTTTCAGTTTTTTGTCTTTTTCCTTCATAAAAAATTCTTATTACTATCCACTTTTTTAGAAATGTCAGTAAATGATACAATAATTTGATACAATAATTTTGTATAAAAGTAAAAACACTAACCAACTTGAAGAAGACATTAATAGTGACTTACATAAAGTCAGTGAGTGGTTAAATAATAGCAGATTAAAAATTAACTTAACTAAAACTGAGTTCTTATTATTTAAGCAAAAAAATAAAGAAAATATTAATTCATCAATCAACATCAATCAACAACCGATAAAAAGAGTAAAATCAGTAAAATACTGAGCCTTACACATTGATGAAAACCGGTCCTGGAAAATACACATTTGAAACAGTAAAAAAATCGAAAAACATTATAAACTCAGTTACAGTACTTACTAACAGAGCCATAAAAATCTTATACAGATTACCTTATGGTTACTCAACAACATTGTTATATACTGATTGCAAACTACCTTCTGTCAAACAAACAATATTTTCGGAAAATATTCGGGAAAACTGTAAGCTAATTTACAAATTATCTAACAACTTAATCAGAAGTAATCTTAGACTACAAACAAATGCCTCAAATTATAACTATAACACAAAAAGTGCAGAGAATTTTCGACTGGAAGCTCCTAGAACTGAAAGGGGTAAAAGATATGTTATGTTCAACTGTCTAGATGTAAGTTAGTTTTTAAGAGAGATTTATACCAATTTTTTTTACTGCCTAACTCTGTTGAAAAATAAAATAAAAAAAATATAAAATTTTTGCATATGTATATGTGGACTAGCAATAAAAAATTTCGATCACGTGATTAAGTGAAACTACTTATTATAATATATATACATTTTGATTAAGACACGTAGTAAAAAAACGAAGAAAAAATAAATCAATTACCAATTTAAATAACAAAATACAATGTCATATGATAATGTCATCATTTCATTTTTGTAATATTATTCGGCACCACTCATTTTGATCAAATCTATTAAATAATTAATATTTTATTAAATATTTATCTTTAAATCAAAATAATTTGAAAATGCACTTATTAATAGCAGATAATTGTTTAAATTTGTAATAATTTTAAATTAATTGTTTAATTTAAATGAAATTATTTTAGTAAAATATATTTTGGAATAATGTATTTATAGATAAAAGGATTTTTAAAGAGTTTTTTTTTTTTTTTTTGCAAATTTTAAATCTAATTTGATTAAATTTTAATATAAACGACAAAAAACAATATAATTTTTTGAATAAAATTATATTATATAAATAATATTTTTTATTTATTTATTTTTTTCCAATTTATATACTTGTACATATTTGTTTATTTTGAAACAAACAAATATATAATAACCGTTAACCGTTATTAGTTATTTTTATATTACAATAAACGGTCAAAACAAAAACAAATTTTATAAAATATTAGCTATAGATATCATATTTATATAGATTTATATAGATTAGTATTTTTATATTTTGAATACTTATAGATAAAATATTTATATATACATATATAATGTATTTGCAGATAAACAATTTTTAAATTTATTTTTTATTTATGCATATATTTTATATATATATTATATAAAGTTATTTATGCATAATAAAATTAAAAATTGAAAAAAAAAAAATTGGATTTCATAAAAACAAATAACGTAACAATCGATGAACAACAACGATGGTACATAAAAGAAAATAATTTTAATAACATATTTTTATGGATAAAAACTAAATAAATTTAATAAATTCGAATATATCAAAAGGAAAAAAAAAAAAAAATTAATAAAATATCAAAAATTTGGCAATATCCTATTTAAATACTAAAATTTTTAATGGGTGGATACACAAACTCCTCAATTTATTCCAAATACTACACCTATGTCATATAAATAATAAATACTACAAATATGTCTATAAATAATAATTGACTTCGTAAATATCCAAAATTAATCTTTTTCCTTGAAAAAATTTCCACAAAAATAAAATAATCCTTTTTGTTTTTTTTTTTTTTGAAAAACCGCTATTCAAAATTAAACGAAATTTGTTATACGTGTTTTAATGTGTTTTATATATGCTGTTTTTGTATAAAAAATTTTTTTTTAAATAATTAAATATTTATGTAATGCAATAATAAAATTTCAATCCCGTATATGTCACTATTCGGTAAACCCAAACTACTTTACATTTGTATTAAAGGTGTCATCCTGTAAAGTTTGGCTTAAAAGTGAGTGGTTTTGGTTGATTAAAGTTCAACAATATCCGGATGAATCATGTGCAATTTTTTTGGGTAACATTTAAAGTTTTCCACTGACTCTTATAAAAAATATGACAAAATCTGTGGACTCATCACATAAAACTTCAATTTTCATATACCTCTACTAATCTTAAAGTCCATTCAAATAAAAAACAAAATTACGGTAACACTACACAGTTACAGTTTCTGAAAAATTTAAAGTAAAATTAACCCCCAACAACCATAGTAAAAAAAAAGTTTCATTTTATTGATGATTCATCAACATCTGATTCAGCATAAAATTATATTTCTTTTCATATTACTACTTGTATTAACCTGTTTTGTAGAAAAATGAAAATGCAATACCTAGATATATCCAAAAAAAAAAAAAAAAAACAAAAAAAAAAGGAAAAATTAAATTTTCATGTTTTTTCTTTGGAAAAAAACAATTTTTTTTGTTTTTTTCTTATGAATTCAATCAAATCGAAATTGATTAAACATTTAGTATTTTTTTTTATTGAACAACATTCATATATTTATAGATTTTTTAAATAAAATTTAATTTTATAAACATCCACCTATAAACGTTATTTTACTTGAATATATCGTTTGATTAATTACGGTCGGTAATTAATATAAATTAAAATTTGATAATTTACTCACTAAAATATGCAATATTTTTTCAACTAGATTTGTATTTCATGTTTCTTTTTTAGTAATTTTACCGTTTGAAAATTCTGTTTTCTTTTTTGGGTAGTTTTAGTGATAATTAAATAACTAATACTTATTTTAATAATTTTTGTTTAGATATAATTTTTTTATTTATCAAGATATTTAATAATTTTTATTATTTTCTAATTTTATAACATTTTTTGTAAGTTCAGCGATATTACTATAATCGTGTAACGAAAATAATAAATTATAACGATTGACTTTGCATAATCTCAATGAAGCCAATGAAAATCCAATCCATAAGCAAAGAATATGAGCTAAATTTATACGAAATGTGCTTACAATTGACTGTTATTACAAAATTATGTGATAATTTTAAGGAGGTTAGATCTAAGAACAGTACTATTTTTTGTGTTTCTTTTACAGAGTAAACTACTCTTTTCTACTTCCAAATAAACCAGTCATTAAAAAAGAGTAGATAAGAGTAAATAAACTTATGTTGAACTAGCGTTCCATTTACAAACTACTCTCAACTAATCTCAACTACTCTTTTCGTGTAAAAGGAACGTAAACATCAGTTACAATTGAAATTCTAAGGTTTTAGCTCTTTCAAATTTAACCTGAATATTGTTAATTTATTCTTTTATAAAGAAAATTAAAAGTATTGATAAAAAATGATAGAAATTGATAGAAAAATATAATAGAATAGAATATTAAAAAGAAGATAGAATATTGAAAGTCACTAGAAGAAAAAGAACGCAAAATTCAAAAATTAACGCAAAAACAAAAATTGTAACAACCATTACCAAAATAAACCAAATAAAAGAAATGAAGTAAAGATAACTGAGCCCTAAAGTGCATCAACCATCTGCAACTAATCAAATAATAATTTTTTTGATAAGTTTTTTTTTAATCAAAACCTTATTTAGTAATAACTCAACAAAGTTTTGATTAGATAATAAAAAAACACTCAGTTAACAAAAAAAAATTAAAAATCAGCTAATAAATGAATAAATAGGTAATCAGAATGTAGGCCCCAGGCAAATACAAAATATAAAGAAAAATACCTTTTATAAAACTTGGGGTGACGGCAAAAAAAATTAATAATAAACAATATGTACAAGACTTATGTCTAGTAGTAAATGCAAATCAATTGATTGATGCGATTTTGAATTCTAATAATGATCAAAGTTTAAAATATGCGGTCTAAAGGTAATTTTATTCAGCGTGCTCTCACAAGACAATTTTTTTTTTTTTAGTGCATTTCTATGTAACATAAATGTGAACAGGAAATTACGGCATTTCTGTAAATGTCGTAAGGGGGAATAACTTTTACGACGTGTATGGGAATCCCAACCCATACTCCCTCGATGTTTACAGCGTATTTTATACGCTTTACCCACTAGGTCACCGAGGGTAAGAGCATACAAGACTAAGAGGGTAAGAGCCCCACAAGACTATTATTTATATAAAAATATAAATGTAGATTTTCAATTCAAATACAGTTAATTTTTCGAAAAGAAAAACTTTTCGTATTCATAAAGGTTATGTATTTTTAACTATAATCTAGTAACTATTATAATATGTAGTAAAACACTTTTTTGTACTTCGACTTTATAATCCAAAAAAAAAAAAAAAACAAAAACACAAATAAACTGATAGGCAATGAAACTGAATTAATTCATGTTTTTTTTTTATAAATAAAACAAAAATTTTACATTAAAAAAAAATTTAACAATAAATTTTGCAGTCATTGCTAATAGTCAAAAAAAAAAATGCGTTGCTGACAGCCATTTTTTTTTTTAACATAACGGTATCAGACTACCACAATATAAACGCAAAACAACACTAAAAACAAAAAAAAAATCTTTACAATGAAAAAAAAAAAAAAAATGTTAAAAATTGGAATATCACTGAGGTTTTTATATGGTTTAGACTTTTAGAGATTTGTGCTGATTTATGATTTTAAATGTCAATATTTTAATATTTTAATAAAAAAACACAAAACAAAAATTGAAAAAAAAAAAAATAATTTGAATTTAATTTAAAAAATAATAAAAATCAGTTTTTAGTTGAATTTAATTGAAATTTATTGAAATGAATCAAAATAGTTACATGTATGTAATGTAACTTGTAAGTAAAAAAAAAACATATATATGTATAAAAAATGAAATTTAGAAAAACAACAGTAAATGAACAAAAAAATCAACAGGATGTTTGAATAAAAGAATAAAAAAAAACTTTAAATTTATTAGTTTTTTAATTAAAACAATTAAATAATTATAAATTATTATTAATTTAAGTTATTTTAATATCAAATAAAAGAAAAATTAGTCAAATTATTTAAATTACAGAAGTGAACCCTGAACAAAAAATTGTATATGATTTACAGTTAGAAAGCAAGGCGACTGTGAAGGTGCTCAACGCTAATATGATGTATATGAGGTTGAAGTAATGAAAGTTATAGTAAAATAGGTGAACAAAAGAGCTTCAGATCAGGATCAACTAGCTTAAAAGATTCTATACACAAAATATAATATTAAAATAATAAATACACCATATTATAAAATTTATATAACAAAATAAATAAATAAATTTTAGTAATATATTTTTTTTTTTTTAATGCATTTCTCTGCCACATAAATGTGGACTGGAAATTACACAGTCTTTCCTGTTCAGGCGTGGCTGTACATGTCGTAAGGGGGAATAAGTGGGATTCGAACCCACACTCCCTCGGTGTTTACAGCGTATTTTATACGCTTTTACCCACTAGGCCACCGAGGCCCCTCACAGTAATATTTTTAGTTTTTTTTTTTAACCTTTATTAAATCAATTTAATTTCTTTCATATTGAATAATTTTTGTCTATTTTGGTTTTAATTTCCTACTATTGTTCCATTTTAATTTTACTTATTATATTTTATTTTAAAATATTGGCTAATATGAATTTTTTAGTAAAAGATTAAAGATCACATAAAAGGACATTGTAGAAGAACAACCATTTAAATTTCTAATCTTTTTTAAAACTGATAATTCTTTAATTTTTTGCTAAAGTTTTGCTCTAATATGGATTTTATTTTAATTAGTAATTTTACGGTTTGGTTTTTTTGGAATTCTTTACCTCTACCATGGTTCTTATAATGATTTTGAGTTGATTCTCCCTGTTCTGAAATTTATTAATAGTTGTTTTTTTTTGTTATAGCGGTAGTTGTAAGTCGCAAACGTTATTTATTATATGCTTTTTTCTACAATGCTTGAGGTCACCCTTTACTGGTGTTTTCCAACTCTTCTTATTAAGTACCAATACCATCTTAATATTAAATTCTTACCTAAACATATTCATTCCGATTTTATATAAATTGTATGTATATTTTACATATGGTGATTCAGCTTTCAAATTAATGCATCAGACTGCTCTTCTTAGATTAGATCAAATAATTCTCTTATTAAGATTCCCCAATTTTATTTAGACCAGTCAATACGGTTGCTTTAAGTGAAAATTATTCAATGTCACAACAATTTCTACTGTTAAAAGAATATAAACATTTGCAATTTGTTGTTATTATAATGGAGTGATCTTTGATGAGCATAGTATTAATTATTAATCCAATATTATACTGACAACTTTTTAAATGCTTTATATTTAATATATTTATTCATTTACAGTAATGTTAAAGACATGATATATATAAGAAAATCTATTGATTGATTCACTTAAATATAGTTCATTCAAATTTAGAGGATCATTTTACCAATGAATGTTTGAAATCATTCAACACATGAATAAAATTATTCATGGTAAGCCATTCCGTATCTTAACGAAACAAATATGTTTAAATTTCTCGTTTATGGATACTTTACGATTTTTTTTAAAAAGATTTTAAACATATTTGTAGGTTTTCAAACAAATGGCCATACAGAAGAGCGATAAAACAGCGGTTTTCTTTGTGCAAGCGGACGATTTTTCAAAATCAAAATTCATTTTTGGAGCGACAAAACAAATTACTGCACGTTAATTTAAATAATATTAACTAGTTTGTTTTTATATTATTATACTTATTTTGTATAATATGACTTATAAAAATTTCATATAAAAATAAAGATATATAAACAGATGATGGAACTTCCCAAAACTACCTCGTTCCATATTAATAGGGTGAACTTTCAAAAATTAAATTTGTTAGTAAATAAAAATTTGTTTCACAAATTTAAATTCAATGACGAATCGACATTTTAAAGAATACTTTATTTGAAAGTTACAGAGAAACTGTAAAATAATCAACTTATGTTATGAAATAAATTTTAAAAGCTATTCTAGAAAAGCCTGCAGCAAAAAGCAAAATTAAATGGCCATTTGCTACCAAAAAAATCGCGTATAGAAAAATCGCCCTCCCACTTTTTGGGTGAATGAGGTGTTACAATAAAAGCCTGTGAGAATGAATTTACTAATTTTCCGTTATAAATAATTTTATGATATCTTTAAAATTTAATTAAAAAATTCAAAATTAAAAAATAATTTATTAAGCAATTTCATCAGCATATGACAAAAATAAAAAAATAATAATAAAAAAGAGTAAGTATATGTGCACGTGGAATACTTTAAACAAGTTTTAATTAACTCAATATGGACCATCATTTTTAACTGAAAGCCCGTATATCTTTTTTTTTTGCTTTTTTCTTTTTTAATAAAATTAAATTCAGTATTTATTTGAAAGTCGTATATTTTAAAATAAAATGTCCTTTTATTGGGTAAATCAGACATTTTTTTTACATTTTTTTTTCATTTTTTATTACAGACATAATATAATTTTTCAACAGCATAAAAAAATTTGTTTTTGTAAAATGTCAAATAAATCTGAGTTTAACGCAAATAAATTTAATATTTAACCATATTGGTAAGTGAATCGGAACCCATTTACATTTTTACATTTAGTAAATACAGGAAAAATTAAATAATGAAACAATGGTTTTTTTTTTTTTGCATACATTAACATAGTATAGTAGAGTTACCATAATAACTTATTTTTTTATTATTATAATTTTAAATTAAGCTTAATAAATTTAAAATACATTGAATAATTTAAAAATGAATTATTAAAGGATTAGAAGGAGTGAAAATAGCTTAAATGAAATTATATTCAAATTTTATTATTAAAATATGTTTAATACTAACCTATAAGTGTTAAATTAATGTTAACCTAACTAAAATTTATAATTATAGTTAAGGCTTGTTAGAGTAAAATTTAAGTATTTTTCCGTTTTAAAAAAAAAAAAAGGTTTTAAAAAAATAAAATGTAGAAAAATTAGCAGTTTTCATATCAATTTCCATTATTTACCTTATAAAAAATTAATAAAAAAAAGAAATAAATTGAAACAAAAGTAAATATTTAAACAAATTGGTAACACTTCATTTAAATTAAACTATAGTTGAACAATACATACATAAAATTTCACATGTAATTAAATATGACAAAGGTAAGTAATAAATACAATTCAAAATTAATGAATTAATTTCATTTCCCAATATTTTTTTTTTTTTCCTATAATTTTTGATGAAAATTTTATTATGACGCTGGACATATTGTGTCGTCGTATAAAAAATATTAATATAATAATTTAAAAGAAAAACATTTTTTTTTTTTAACTTTTACAGTTTACCATACAACACTATAACCATAATTTCATCCAATTTAAAAAGTTTGAAATATTATAATTATATTTTTATTTGAAAATAATCCATTTTAGTTTCCGTTTTTTAGTTTATCGTTAAAAAATTCTTTTCTATTTATTATTTTATATAAAAATAAAAAATAAATTGAATTACATAATTAAATTCTTTTTTTTTTTTTAAAAAAAAAACTTTTATTTTAATTTTTCTTAATCAACTTAATTACTTTCGAAAATGATTTTTTGTTATTGAAAAATTGATTTAAAATTGGCTCCGCCTGAAAATATGCAATACTAATGGAATTTCTGGCCTAGTAGTTAAGCACGTGGCTTATTAACCGAGAAAGTGCGGGTTTAAATCCTGCACAGGTAGCAAAAGTTAATAATCGAAAACAAATCCCCGTCGCTACCAAATATAATGTAAATAAGTATATAATACTATACACAAAATAAATAATATTACTGTATGTGAATGTACTGTTACTTTAAATGAACATATTATAAGAACAAAAAGTAACCGATGATTTTATTAATAATAAAATAATTCTATTTGAAATGTAATCATAATATAAATAAATCTATAAATAATTAAATTCATTTTTCATCATAAGCAAAATGGAAACTAAAAATATCAAAATTTCATTCCCGTTCTATTACTAATTTTTTTTTTTCTGTTCAAAGTTCATGTAAAAATTCTAATTTTTCTTAACAGGTTTATATGGTACAAAATCTATTTTTATATTTAAATAATTATTAATTTTTAGTAAAATATTAAATTTATAATAAAACACTTTTTTATCCGTGAACATCAATTAAAATTATATAATTTAAATATATTTACCTTCTTACAAAAAACTGCATACTTTTTTTTTTTTTTTTGTCTCTAAAAATTTCACTAATAGTACAAAAACAAATTTTTTTTAATTTAAATGGTGTCATTTAAAAAATTTTCTGTTTTCATTTAATATAAACTGACAACTGTTGTACCCACAAGTAGTTAAAACAAAAATGAACATGCTGTGTTATTGTCTTTTATTACCACCATCAGAAATGAAAACCAAATAATTAATATGAACCTCACTATACAAGTTACATTTTAAAAAAATAAATTTAACAAATATTTTTGTTGGAACAAGGAAAAAAAATATTAAAATATTGTATAACGGTTTAATAACAAAAAAAAAAAAATTTAATTTTGTTATTAACATTTTTTAATCAATCAGTCTTAAAACACATTTAATAGGTTCACTTTGTATGAGAACCTAAAGAGATTTAAAAAAAGATTTAAATTTTAAATCAAAAAAAAAAATATTATGGTCTACAACAAATGGCGCATAATATGTATAGATTTTTTGGTAAACGTCATCTAACAGCGAACCTACAAGTATATATGAAATCAGACCATATCCGTTAGAAAAACTTTGATGCTCTAAGAAAAGTCCAAAATAACATTGATCAATAATCGATATAATTTTGAAAGATCTAAATATTAATTTACAAACAAATGCCAGATTTGGCAAAAAAAAATAAAAATAAATTATATTTCTCTTAATTATAATGTACACTATAATAATATATCATATATCTTTCCTTTTTCCAAATTATTATCAAAATGTTTAAAAGAAAATTTACAATAATAAGGATAATAAAGATAAAAAGTATGAATTTCTGTTTAACAGGTTTTCAACGACTAATACTTTTATAGTTTTTCTGTTTTTCTGTTTTCTTTTTTTTTTTTTCCTTTCAATTCATTTCACTTATAATATTATGTAACACTCATTTTGCCTTTCTTTTTTTAATATTCCATTTAAATATCTTTTTATTATTTGAATGGTATTGGGACGAAAAAAAAAAGAAAAAAAATGATTAAACTTGGACAGAAAAAAAAATTTAAGTAACATAAAAATTAATTTATTTGCACAATTTTAACGAATGACATGTCAATAAGAATTTAAAATTGGTTACAAATTTTTATTCCCTTTTATTTTATTTTTTTTTTTTTTTCTCAATAGGATACAATTTTTATTTCTCTCAATATTTTTTTTTTCTTTTTCTTTTTATTATCATTATTATTTTTTATTATATTATATATTATATACTTTTTTTTATAAATATTTTATTGCAATTTCGCAATTTTTTTTTTTTTTTGTTTTCCCATTTTTCTGCTATTTAATTTATTTTTATTTTCATTTTCATTTTTTTTTTTGAACAGAATTGAAAAAATTAACAGCACACAATAATTTGAATTTGGTTTTTTTTTTTTTGCTGTGATCAAAAAATATAAATCAGGGATCTATGTTACAAAAAAATCATATGCATGATATCCAATTCATGCATCCAATATGTATATTGGAACCTTATAATATTATAGTATTGAAAATTTTATTATAAAATGTCCTTTATTTTTGTATACATTTTTGTCTATTTGGCATAGAGAAGGTATTATAATCGTTAATATAAGATCTGCACATTTTTTGTCACTTTAACTAAAAATCCCTTTAAAGTCAAAAATCCATGTTTTTCTTTTTTTTTATAAATAAATCTTTAAATATTTGCTTATATAAATGGAATATGGCTTAAAAATATCTACAATTCAATGCGATGCGGGATAAGTTTTTCCACATTTGCCATATTTTAAAAAATGACAATTCGACATAAACTAGAACTTTTATGTATCGTGTTCGCCAATTGAATGTAAGGTTTCCATATTGAAATTTTCAACAAATAGTTACTAAATTGTATAGAAACAGAAATTTCACTGCTTTTTAACTGTTTAATTTTTAAATCAATTTAAGAACGAAAAGTGAAAATTTATCTCGAAATGATTGTGTTTTTCCGAGAAAATCGAAAAGAAAACACTTAGCATTTATTTTGATTTAAAAATTATTGTATAATAGTCACTGAAACCAAATTGGTGAAAACTTGTTTTAGTAAAAAAAAAAAATCGAATTTTGATTATTTTTATACTTAAAAGTTATGATATTTAATGGTAAGTGTTTTTTATGATTTTTTTTTTTTTTTTTGTATAAAATTATAAAATTCAAAAATACATTTTTCTTTATTCTTTAATGGAGATATTTTTTTAATCTGAAAAAAATTAAAAAAAATTAAAATTTTGATGGGCTAAATGTATGTTTAATTATTAAAACTCAATTTAAAATATGAAAAGTTAACTTTTGAAAATGTAAAAACTTCATTTATTTTTAATTTATTTTTTTTTCTTTATAATTTAATAATTTTGATGTAGAATTATCGATAATTATTTATGTATATATATATGTTTGTTAATTATTGCAACAATAAATTTCGTTTCCTGTATAAATTTATTGTTCACTGAAAACCGCTGTTTTTTACAGTTTTTCACATAAGGCAGTTAGGTTTCTTAAAATAAAAAATCTCAGTTATAATACCTACCGACAATATTTTATCTATAACTATTTTACGTTATTTGATAAGAAATACGAGTAGGACACTATACATTTATTCAACATTAGAAACATAGAACCTATAATTTTTATCAAACAAAACGCTTCATGCTCTCAACACTAACCAATTGCTGCTTATTTCAGCTTAATTTTTTAAACTTAACTCGAGCCACATGATACCTTCATCAAACATCAAATTGCACCTGTAAGCCACCACTCTCTTGCTAAGTCACAGAATAGTTATACACATATTTCATGTTTTTAAAGATATTTTTTTATAATATGAAGAATGATTATTATACTCATATAAATGACACTAGTGACAATCTAACCCAGAAATCTATGATTGGATATTAAAGTACAAAAATACTTTTCTTAAGTAAATATATTTTATATTTTTTGTAAAGTGTACCTATAACAAAATATTATTTTACAATTACTTTTGTTAATAGATACACTTAAAGGACACGTAAATTCAATCATAACAGTGAATTAAAATAAAAATAAATCTACATACTATAATATTAGGTATAATTAAATTAAATAATAATGGGCAACTTCAATCACATCCAAATAATTCTTTATTAATTATATTTCAATATTTTTTTTTTTCATTTCAATTTTAAAAAACAAGGCAATGATATAAAAATAAACGTAATGATAAGGCAAAAAGAAAAAAAAATGTTTTTATCATTAAATTATCCTTTATCAAAACCAAATTGAAAGAAGATGGCAATATGTTTTGTTTTTTTTTTGTTTTTTGTCTTTTTTTTTTTGTTTTGTTGCATTGCCTATTGGCAATATAAATATGCTGAAATAAAACAATTTTTTTATATATAATATATGTATATTTTAAGGCATATTTTACAATCCTAGAGGCAGGCTACAAAAAAAAAAAAAAATTAAACAAAAAATGGAAAACTGCGATTTTATCACGTTCTGGAAAAAAGGACACGCAAAACATATTTCCATTTCTTTTATTTTTTTTTTTTTTATTATTTGAAACTGAACAATATGACATTTACTGAATTACTTATATATTATGTACATGTTACATTAACTATTAAATGTCACCTAAATTGAATAATGTCTACAGAAATGTGACATATTATAATTTCATCAACTTTTTTGTTCGGTAATTATTCTCATTTACTGGCAATGACCTTGAAAATTGTCCACTGTAATAATATTCCAGTGAACAATGATTAAATTTGAATGAAAGGAATTTATTTTGTATATCTATTCTAAGATGATAGAAAAATATAATTTTGATTTGATTGATTAACTATATAATAACGTATCGTTTTTTTTTTCTATCGTTATTTATAGACTAAAACTAAGATATAAAGAATATTGATTAAATAATCTTTAAAATATTAATGTTAGAGATTAATTTTTCACAATAATTTTTATTTTATAACAAAATCAATCCATTTGCACTTTTATATACTTATTCAAACTTTTTTAAAAATTTCTAGACGGGGGCCCCGGTGGTCTAGTGGGTAAGTGCGTATAAAATATGCTGTAAACACCAAGGTAGTGTGGGTTCGAATCCCACACATGTCGTAAGAGTTATTCCCTCTTACGACATTCACAGCCACGACTGAACAGAAAAGGCTACGTATAATTTTCTGCTCACATTTATATGGCAGAGAAATGCATTAAAGAAAAAAAAATAAAAAAAATTTCTAGACGAAGCCTTTTTAATCCAAACTTTTTTCAATTCAGCGGCCCCTTCCATTATTATTCAATTTAGATAAAATTTACTTAAATCATAATACTATTCACTAAAATATTGTCCCCCCAAAATAATGAACATTTTTTCATACATTTAAAAAAATCATTTGCACACAATTTTCTAAGAGTTCTTATGCATTTATATACGAGTATTGTTTTGTATTCTAAAAAAAAAATAATTAAATTCTTAGAAGTATAGAACTTCAATAATACTATTTTCCCCAAAAATATCAATTTTATCAAAAATAAATTTTCTTTTTTTCTTTAAACAGCAAAAGAAAGACCCATATACTGAAAGCTGATCAAGATACTAACAAAACGAACACGTGTTTCTAATTTTTTTTTTTTTTTTTATTGAAAAATGTTTTTTTCCGAAAAATATATAATTTTCATAAACACAACAAAGAAAAATTATAATTTCCTTTGATAAAATTTAGAAAAAAGTCAATAAAATTTCATCGATGACGTCATTGAATGTTTTTTTTTTTTGTAAATAATTGATTTTGTTTTGCTTTTCCGACATGCTTTGTATTTTAAAATATAGTAAAGATAAAAAAAAAAATGGAATTAAATTATAAATATAGGGATCACAACATTTTCTTGAAAACAAAAATCTTGAATGGACAAAATCTTGATTTTTTTTTATTTTTAAACTGTTTTTGTGCTAAAATCTTTTTGGCATAAAACCTTGATTGAAAAAATTTAGAATTTTATGTTGAGAACAAAAAATGTTTTAGAAGATTTTTGAAAAATTGGTGGTATGTGTTAGTTACAAAATTATGATTTCAATATTTTGTTTAGCGGGGGTTGATTTGACAGATTTTACATTTTATTATAGAATCTGTTATATACTCTTTTCCCAGAATATGGAATATATAAAAATTGATATAATCGGTCAGTACAGTAATTATTGTGAAAAAATACAGTAATTACAGTAAAGGTCAGTACAGTAATTATTGTGAACAGTAATTATGTAAATAAAAAAAATTTAAATTTAAATTTTTTTCAAGATTTTGTTCTAAAAAGATTTTTATTTTCTCCATTTTTTTTTTGTAGATATTTTTTCTCAATATATTGGACTTTCAAGATTTTTTTTTCATATTAAATTTCTTTTGTCTACATATTTGTTTTTTTGTTCAAAATATCGTAGGCGATTCAATAAATAAATTTTATTGATATTTATATAGCCTCGAACTTCGAAGAATAAACAAAATGAAGTTTACGACATTTCATTTTAAAATTAATTTCAATCAAAATTGCATAGAAAAATTTAAAGAAGAAATAAAATTTTGTATTTTTATCAACATAGTCTTGCAGTTTTAATAAAAATAACTCTAAATTATGATAATAAAAAACTAAAATAGTTGAAAAACATTTTTATAATATACCTTTTTCTTTTTTATTGAACTTTTTTCATCAGTAAGATGTACTAAATTTAAAATGCAGTGTCTTTACTATATTTACTTTGATAATTTTAAAGTTTGAATGCGAAACACCTTTTCAATAACCTAAAACGACTTTTCTTATAGTGTTCTCTGAGTTTGTAAAATTTTTCCAATTAATCGTTTTAAGAGTCTTAAATTTGAAAATTTTGTTTTTTTAATTTAACCAAAAGACATTTTATGTTTACTCTACAGTATACAAATTATTAGTAAAAAAACCCTCCTATCGATTTTAATTAAACTCACAGCAAATCAATAAATTTTGCTATATAATTCAATATTCTACTCTGCAAGCCAACCTGGACCTATGCAATAATGGCATACATCAGCCATTACGAATACAACAACCGTCCGCAGTTTCTAAATTAAGGTCATTGGATCAAATGTAACGTTTTATTAATGAAATTATTAAAAAGGATATTCTATAGTTCAATCTGTTGCGAACGAAATGACACATTTATCCATCATATATATAGAAAATGAACTTTATTGTTAAAACTTCAGGTTATAAAAAGACTGAGATCTGTTATATTACATAGTTTATATAGCTCACTTATTTACGTAAAGTGTAAAACAGATCTTAAAAGGGTTCAAGTGAACTATAAAGGTCAAAATTGTTCATAATACAGTGAAAGATTTTACAACTAAATAAATTAGATTAAGATTCACCCCAAATCAAATACTAATAAAAAAAACTTTGTAATAATTTGACTTCTTTATGGTTTAGTTTTTATTATTGATAAAATAAGGATTTTTTTAGGAGGGAATTGTATAAGGAAATGGTAATAATATGGAAGATGTTAGAACAAAGAAAAAATTTCTTGATTAAATATATATTTGGTATATTTTTGGATTGGTATATTTTTAACGAGGCCAACATGAGAATCTCAAATCTTTTAGCAAAATTAAACTATTTATAAGTAAATTTCAATTTTTAAGTCGATTCCAATCAACAACCAAAAATTGAATACGTATTATGTATGTACTTATGTACTAATAAAGATATTATTTAATGTTTTAACTTTCCCCAACAAAAATTCTTCAACAAGATTTTATGTTGAGAGTAGTTTGAACATTTTTGTTCTCAATATTTTATAAATAACCGTATAACTTCAGGTCATCAGGTTATTTTTAAAAATCACATACATATCTAATAAATCCTCAATACGAAAATAAATATTTATTTTATAATCACTTACATTTTTTTTGTCTACACTAAAAATTATATGTTTTTATTATTCATTTTAGCTTTCATTTCATACATTTTTAAATGATTAAATTTTTATTTCATCACTTTAAATCAACGGCAACACTTAACTTTTTTATTATATTACATTTGAAATAAACAAAAATGTTTAATCTAAAACACTCACCTCTACTCTCCAAATTTCCAAACCAGGATTTTTACCTGCATTTACAAAAGCTGGATCCATTACTCTTGTTCCAGGAGATTTGGCACTTGCTGGAGTAACTGGAGCTTGAATAGTAGGTGTTTGTTGAGCAACACGAGCTAAACAAGTTTCTGTTAGAAATATTAAAGTAAAAGCACTGAAATAAAAAAAAAAAAATTGATATAAAAAATTAATAAACATCTCTCTATAAAAATTATTTTTAAATAATAGAAAAGCAAAATATATATGTACATATATTAAAATTTAAAATGTCCCGAAGGAAACTGTTGTTTTTAATAGGAATTTAAGAATTATACTGAAACATACAAAAACAAAACTATTTCTTTTTATTTTGAATAAAATTCAAACGTTAGCAAAAATTTATTATTGATTTTTTTTTCTTGAAAAATCATATAATAACAACAAAAATAATTATTTACTACTGCACACATACAAATAAAACTTATTTATATATATATATATGAATCATAGATTGTACAGTCGACTAAAATAAATTGTTTATATTACAAAATGTGTTCATAGGAGTGCCATTAATGGATAACAGGATAATATTATCATAACTAATAAAATTGAGAATAGTGTTAGGGTTGTTATACTTAGGTATTGTGTTTATCTTTTATTTATATTCTGATTATTTTGATATTAATTAAAACTAAAATATTTTATTGCATATATTTAGGAGATTAGATAAAAATGGTATGATTTATAATAAGAGTTTTTAGTCTAATTCAACTCCGTTCATATATTTTAAAAAATTAAATATAAATAAAAAACATTTATGATAGACGGGCTTTAATTTTTTTTTTAGAGACTATATAAACTAATTGAAATTTAAAACATAATATCTATGGGAAGCTTTGAAGCCATTTTATGTTCCTTAGCATATTGATCAACATCTAAGTTTTTTATTATTTTTCATTCAATGTCAACACAGAAAAAGGTTTTTTTTTACGTCATAATGAATAATCCCGAACTCTTAGGTACTACTGTTAGGTATTTCACCTGAACAGAATAACTAACATGGACTAATAGAGCGAGAAAGTGAGCAAGTTTACCATATATTAATTATAGGCATTGAAAATAATATCACATAGTTTTAAATATGTATCTTATAAATTAAGTAAACTCTAATAAGTATAAAAGCTGTGTAGGTTGTAGACACATTTTTTTTTTTTTTCAATTTCTGAGAGTTTAGAAATTCATATTATAGAAATTTTTTTTTATTATTAAAAAAATTTTTAGTATTTCTGGAAATTATGTGCTCACATTATATCTAACAAGTTTTGAATCAACGCAAATTAACTCAAAAGGAATGAAAAAAAAAAAAACAATAAAAGAACCATTTACAGTTTAATGTTTTATTACTCAATATTTGAAAAAAAAAAAAAAAAACAAAAAAAAAAAGATATAAAAAGATGATCTTATTTGTCTGCCATTATAATTTTTTATTCGCAGTATAGTAAGTATAAATTATTTTGAATTCATAAATTTCATTTTTCTTTTTGTTCCATTTCAAGAACATGGCAGTAAATATAGTTTATTTTGGTTCTTTAAGTAACGGTGCTCTTCTTTGTTGATATTAAAATAAAGTTAATAATAACAATAAAAATAAATCAAGAAAATTTTAAAAAGAGGGGAATTTTAAAATAAAACTATAAAAGTTTTTTTTTTTTGTTTGATTTTATTATACATTTTACAAAAATTTATTTTAAATAGTCGAACTTGGTAAAAGAGTAGTGAAGAATTTAAGATTTCAAGTAAGGTACACCCTTTCAAATTCTGCACACAGGTCTTTAACATTTTTAATAGAAAAAAAATAATATAAAATTGATTTTCATCGACGGTTCACATTTTATAAATAATAACATACATTAACTCTAAGTTTTTATAAATAAATTAAAATTACTTGTAAATGTTCTTAATAAAAAAAATTCTTTTAAAATGTAACTCGATTTGCGATGTTAAGAGAAATTTTTTCAAACATTTATTTTTTGTATTATAAAATCAATTTTCTTTTAAACCATATAGCAAGATATAGGTTTTCTTTTTTCTTCAGATAATACAAATTAAAGTTAGTGTGAATTTATTAAACAAAACCAGTTACAATAAACCATTGTTTTGTACATTGAAATAAAGTTAATTTAAATTACATTGAAGACAAATTTTAAAACAAAAGATCTAAAATAGAACCTAGACTTCTGTACTAGAAAGTCTCGTTTGAAATTTACATTTTAATAAAAGTAATATGTACTGGGAAGCAAACCACAAACAAAAATCCATAAATAAAAATTCAAAAGCCAAAATTCACAAAAAAAAATCCACAAACAAAGAATCCACGAATTTAAAAAGATTCAAAGAATATTATGGAAAAAGCAAATAACTTAATTTTGTAACAAATCTTAAAGTACTTCCTTACTATTTTTATTGCATACATATTTCAAAATCAAACAATATAAAACAGTGGCCCTCTAAACAAACCCTGATTTTTCTAAGCATCTGCTAAACAAACTCTGATTTTGTAACCAACTCTAAAGTCCTTCCTAATTACATATCTTTTTTACACACATACATATTTCAACATCAAAAAATAAAATAAATGTAATAACATTTCAAGATGTTATAAAATTCTAATCGACAATTAAATCAAACTTTCTATAACATTTTTCTAAGCCTAAAATTTAATTATACTTTTTCTATTATTCATTTCCATTTGTCTTCTAATTATTAACACTTTGTTAATGTTTTTATATAACACCTACATATTATATTGAAACTATTTGGATTTTATTGTTTGGATTTCTTTTACACGAAAAGAATAATTGAGGGTAGTTGGGAGTTGGTAAATGAAACTCTAATTTTTTGTTTAAGGATTAAAACTTAATCATATTTACTCCTATTTACTCTTCCTCAAGTGCTGGTGAGTGATGTAATTGCGAGTAGAGTAATTTACTCTGTAGAAGGAATGCAAACATTTATTTACAATTTGACTTTTATTATACTGCTAAACGATAGATGCGAATTACCAATAGAAATTTAAAAATAATTTTTTTTCGAATAAAAAATAGACACCAACATTTTTGTTTTTTAGTGCATTTCTCTGCCCCATAAATGTGAACAGAAAATTACACAGCCTTTCATTTTCAGGCGTGATTGAAATGTCATAAGGCGGAATAATTCTTACGACTTGTGTGAGATTCGAACCCACAATCCCTCGGTGTTTACAGCGTATTTTATACGCTCTTATCTACTAGGCCACCGTCGTCCCACTAACATTTTGATAGACTATCTAACGCTGAAGTTACAAATATAATATAATACCCTCGAGATTTTAATCTCTATAAAGATAAAGGTGAATCTATATGAATGAAATTCTACAAGATCTATACATAATAATATGTAAATGTAAGTACATTTAATATTTTTAATCGTTTCACATCACAATGTTTCAATGTTTATAACTTTTGTAATTGAATTGATTTTAAAATTTTTACAAATTTACCCAACATGATGGATTGGATCCAATTAAAAAAAAAAAATGATTCTTTGAAGTTTTTTTCTGTCATGTTCTATTTAATTAATACAACATCTTATATACCAGTTCTAATTTTTTTTTTTTTTTCATATAATTTATCTTTTTTCTCTTTCTTTCACTCTCTCTCTCTTACTTACATATTTCCAAAAAAAAAAAAACAAAACGAAAAAAAACCCAAAATAAATGACTCAACTATCATTAAAAAGTCATAGTAAATGTGAATATAAATATTGCGGTGTTAAAATTTATTATATGAACAGCATTTCAATTGTTTATTGTTCGAAAAAAAAAAAAAAAAACAAACAAAATAATATAAATAAAAAACAACACAAATAATGATAAACCAAAACTATAAAATTTCTTTAATTAGCTGAATATAATTTAAGAGTGCTGAATGAGTAACACTTAAAAATTTAAAGCAGGCAATAGATACTGACTGTTTGTTTATATGCATGTAATTTATCTTATAAATTAAGGGATAGCTAATGGATATGTTGTTAAAATTTTATAAAAAAAACAAACTAATTTTGTATATAATAAGATCAGTATTAAAATATTAATTATTCACCTAGGTCAAGTCGTAAAAAACCAATGATTCAGAAAACCTACTAGGTACATATGTATGTATGTATATAAAATATAAATTAATATGGTGAAAAAATAAAAAAATGTAATTTTAACTTTGATTGTGTAACATTGAAACTTTATTGAATTGAAATTTTTAATAACAATAAGCATTCACTTTTTTTTTTAAACCTGAGCGATCACAGCTCGTAACTCATATTCGTTTTACTAAATCAAAGCATAGTCAGATCACGTGTTTTTATAGTAGAACAAAATATATCGAGCACAATCTATTAGAAGGATAATTTCACAGTTAAAATTTTAATATTAATTATAAGTTAGAAAAATGAAAATCCTTTTTTTTCTATTACCTATTTATTATTATTTTTTTTATTAATAATTTGTATACTATTTCAATAATTTTTCCCCAAAGAAAGCGGAAGAAAATTTTCGGATATTTGAAATCATGTTTTTTTTTTATTAAATCTTGAATGATCCTGAGCATACTTTGAGCAGACTTTACTCAGAGCATGATCATTTTCATCAGGAAGCCTAATGTTCTATATTGGATAAAGAAAAAAAAAACAAAACTACGTAATGAATAGAATTTAGATAGGTGAATAAATTATACAAAAAAAAAAAATATATCAATTCTGAAACATGCAATTTTCATTAATTTCAAGACTGTTTGTAATTTTTTGTTAAAAAAATACCAAAAACCTACATAAAAACACAGAGAATAATAAAAAAAGAAATCAAAAACAATATTTTTCAATACTTATATTAACAATATGTGGTAAACGGATAAACAATAACAAGAATAGTGTTTCATCTAAAAAATGACATTAAACATCTGTTATTTTAGTTTCCACGAATTTCCACAAAATGGAATATGCATAATGTAAAATGTATTTGACCACCATAGTTTTATAAGAATTGTAAAAGAAATTCAAATTTAAAATTCAAAAAAAAAAATTAAAAAACTAAATATTTAATTTAAAAACAAAAAAATTTTAATTAAAATTTTATATTAAGGTTTTCTTATTTTTCAATTGAAATTGTTTTAGTTTTTGAATACAGCAAAAAAATTTTTATATTATAACAAAATAAAAAATATTCTGAGTTATTATTTTTTTTTTTTACAAATTTTTGTAATTCTGAATTTTAATTACAATTTTAAGAAATATGTAGGTATAAAAAAGTAACACCCAATAAACAAAACAAAATTTAATTTAAAATCTTTTAAAGCATGAAAATGTAGGCACGATAAGGCAGACTAATATATGTATATCTGGTTATTTTCAAATAAAAAATATTTTAGGACATTAAATGTAGCGTGTACATTAGTAAAAAACTTTAAAAATAGCTATTGCAAAAAAAAAAACCGACATACATACATATTTATATTTTATATTTATTTAATTATTTTTCAACTTTGTATTGTAGAAAATTTACTCTGTTAAGTACCTAATTACTTAATTTTTTTAATTAATAAAAATTTTTCAATTACAATAAAAATATTATAAAAGTTATTAGAGGTTAGAAAACAAAACTTATAATTATTAGGAAAAGTTGTACACACAAAGATTCCAATAGTTTTCGAATTATGTACATAGGTTATATTCTGATAATAGGTAAATTTTTAGAAAGATATAAAAAAAAAACTTAATTCGATTTACGTTGATATAATACTTTTTCTCCATTTTTTACTACAGCTCAAATTGAGATTTGAATGAGGTTTTCTTTTATCACAAAATTGTTTTAAAACTCCCAATTTATCTACTATAAAATTTTGTTTGATCTTTAATTCAATTTTTATTTTATTTTACTTAAATGTTATAAAAATTCAATTAATAATGTGTAGCAGTTAACTGAAATATCGGTCTTATACTTGAAAGATCTCGGGTTCAAAGTTCGGCTGGATTTATATAAATATTTGTTATAATATAATATAATTAATATATTTTATAATTCAATAAAAAATAAGTATATTATATATCGTATAATTAATGTCATATCGATATACAATAAAATAAAAATAAAATAATTCTTGTATAAGATAATAGATGGCGCATAATAACTGTAAACGAGTAATCAACAGCATACTTAGTTAAACTAATTAATTATTTCAAAAACAAAAGTTTAGTCAAATATATATGAATAATAAATTTGCATGATCTATACTAAATGCTCTTTATATATAGGAGTGGAAAGGAGAAAATAAAAATGTTATAAAAATTTCATTAATTCCCTTCTAGAACATCCATTTAGCCTACAACTAAATGTAAACATGCTTATTAATATTAAAGTACATATAAGTACAAAAAATACACTATAATTTAAAAACTCATAGATTAGATAAAAATAAAATGTTGTTAATTTATTATTTTATAAGCTCTTAAAATAATTTTACGATCGGAAATAATAATATACGAAATTATAATTTTCAATAAAAATTATTTCAATTATTATTTCAACTCTTTAATATTAAATGATGCTAATAAATAAAATATAAAATTTCATTTCAATCTGTATTACCTAAATTATAAATTTTCGGATCCTTATATTTATGTATCTTAAAATACAAAATTCAGTTTGAAAAAAAAACGTCCAAAATAATTTCAAAAAGTTACAATAAAAAATTAAAACTTTAGTTTATTTAAATACTAAAATTTCAGATATTCCAAAATACAATTATTTTCACTTAACCAAAAAAAATGTTACAATTACAATAGCCATCAGAAAACAAAACTGGCATTATGAACAATGCACAAACCCAAAAAATCTTTTCTAAGGGTTGTTTTCTTTTTCTCACCAGAGCAGAGACCGAGCTGTCAAGCAAAAATATTGTGTTTCTTTTTATGCTCGGATTATCTATATTCTATATTATCCATTGTGTGTTTCTTTTTTAACTCGCAGTGTGCCCAGAGCGCAATCTGTGAGCTCGTAAAAATTTCTCAGGTTTCATAGAGTTGTCAAAAAATAAAACGTCAAATTAAGAATAAAATAACAATACTGTCATTAACTTTGTTTTATTTTATTTCTTAAATAAATTCCTTTTATATCTATTTTATTACATTTAAAATAAGGAAATAAAATAAAAAATAACGTTAGGAAATAATTTGTATAAAAATTGACAATTCGTGCTCTGAGCGGTCAGAATGCTTCTTTTTAACTGAGAGCGGTCAGAGTTCAGATAAAAGTTTGCTCTGAGCATTATTAGCTCTGAACGCTCGACATCAGCTCTGAGGATTGATCTAATGAGAAAAAGAAAAACGCTTTAAATAGAAAACTATCTTACCACAGAAGCAGCGAAGAAAGTCAGTTTTAGGAATTTAATGCAAAAAGTCACAAAAAACTGTATGATTCATAAAATGCGTGTTTTTCTTAAATAGATATAATAAAAAAAAAAAAACGTAATACGAAACATGACCTATATTAACTAAGATCCTAAAAATAATTAATGTCTAAAGCATAAAATTTTATATCTCTCAAAATAAAAACTATAAAAATTAAAAAATATATATTACATACTTATATATTTCGTTACATATATCATAATTTTAAATTAAACGAGGAAGACTGTAGAGTAGATTGTGTTAACTTTAGGATATCCGCACGAACATAATATATACTGTTTCCATAAAATGTAATCATTTTTTAGAAAATTTAATGACTAATTAAGTTTCGAAATATAATTAATGTATACATTTTGGAGATCTATGACAACTACTCGTACCTGTAGGCCCTAACCAGCCAAATTTGATGGAAGTTATTGCCATAAAAATTGATCATCTTTTACAAAATTCCAGATGTATAGTTTTATTAAGTACAAAAATATGACGATATAAATTATGCTTATACGAGTATGAAAAAAGGGAGTTGTTCTTGCAACTTAACTTCTACACGCACTGATTTATTTTTATATAAATAAAGAAGTGGTATGGCACCTAAAACGTACATGTCAAACTAGCCCAATTTAAATAAAGGTCTAATAAAAGGTCTAATAAAAAAATAATTTTTTATAAACATTTTTTTGTAGTTTTTAAACTGATCTGACTATTTAAAACTACAAGATGCTTTCAAATTATATTTCATCATCATCATCAACATCATTATTTAAATTTTATTCAATATACATATTATGTAATAATTTTATTAAAATATTTATACTTATACTACAATGTGCAAACCTAAATAAAAATTTTATGATAGAAAACAATTTCATCTAATTTGATACTCATTCTAATGAAACTGAACTGATTTTTATACACAAATGACAATGGATACAAATATACTGTATAGATTCGCGAACTATAACAGTAAACCGATAAAGATTTATCAAAAGAATTAAAAAATCCTAAAGAATTCAAATAAGAAAATTTTTAATTGTATGCTAATTCATCTTAACTTCTGGCAACCCTAATCTCATTAAACATACAAAAAATATATGTGTGTATGTATATAACTTTTACCTGTTTTTTTTTTCTTTTTTATGAACCAATTAATATTGTGCAAATATTGTCTTTTTTTATTTTTAATTTAATTTTAAAATATCAAAACTTTAATATAATAAACTTCAAGCGTTTTTATTTAATTTCAAAATAATGCCGATGGCTGGTTAATGTATAAAAATACCAAAGATGAGAATTTTGTAACTTTTTAACTAGTTTTTTAATTTTTTTATTCTTTTTGTTGTATTATTTTGATTTCTAAAGTAACTGTACCATACAGGTGTATTACTTTTATTATTATTTCTTTTTTTTTTTTTTGTTTTAATAGTTTTTATTAAAAATAATAATAAATTACACTTTTACACATAATATATGTAGGTACATTAAATTTATATAGGTTTATTCAATCCGGTTACCTGATTGCGACTGTTGCTGAAATCCCAAATGATGATTGTTTTGATCGTTTTTGCTGAAATGAACGTACTTCAGCAGCACGAATAGTTAAACTTTGTTTCGTCATTATTTAATTTTATTTTTTATAATTTTTATCTTCTTTTTTTCTTATATTGTTGTTGATTCCCTGTTGAAAGAAAAAGAAAATAACAGTATTTAGTATTTGTTTGATTTTATGTTTTTTGTTTTTTTTTAACAAATGAGTAAATGTGTTTATGGCTTATGAGAATAAAAAAGTTTTGTTCTTTTCTAATAAGAGTTTTCATTTTGAAATTTTTATTCTACTTTGACTTTTGGAGAACATTCTGAAATCTTATATAATAATTTAATAAATTGTAGTCTATACTATTCCATTACTCTATAGAGAGAGTATTGAGAGAAATTAAAACAAGTAGGTAATATTATGAGAAAGAAGGATAACATTTTATGGCAGTTTTAAATTCTGATCAGATATTTTAAAGTTTGAAAATAATAGTATGAAATACGATCTTATATCAGTGGTTTTCAAGTAAAAAATTTGAGTATACATATGTTATTTTTTTGTAAAGTGCAAAATTGTCAAAAATTTTTTATTTTGTTTTAAATCCTGAAATATACTCTGCACACTCAATTAATTATTTGAATAGAAGTTAGATCTGAATTATTTGAAAATGAATATTATTAATTATTGAAAAATAATAAATATTTCATTTGATCTTAAAATTTTATCCAAGATATAAACATATTAAGAATAATGATAGTATTAAATTTCTAAAATTAAAGTTCTTATAACTAGTAAGTATAGTATAGTTATATACTAGATACTAGTTAGTATACGTACAGTAGTTATATTATTAAATTCTGTTAAAATTCTTATCTAAAATGAAATAACTTCTTTCTTTTTATTTTAAAAAATAATTTATATGTATATGCAAAAAGACAAACTCAATTTCAAAATATTAGTGTACTACTTTAGGTCTTTTTAACATTAATCTATATGAACTTCAAAATTTATTTAAATAGTAACGAATATTTAAAATAAAATGATTCGATTCAGTGACAGTTGATGACAAGTAAAGTTACCCGTTATTTGAACTGAAAGAGAGGTTAGGTTACATTGTATAATATATTTAAATTTCTTTGTATTATATATACCTAGGTATAAATTGCAAGTAACTTCAAATAAATAAATATAGTAAAGAGTTCAATGGCAGTAGCTAAATCACACCCCTTGAAGAAGAAAACGAAATAAATTCCTTGATACTAAAAAGTATCTGAACTAATTATGAGACAATTATGAACTTCTTTAAAACTAAATTATTTAAAAACTGTTATCATAAGTTATCTAATTTTTTAATTTCCAGTAATAGTACCAAGTACCAAACATTGCCATTATAATAAATTAATTAACTAACCATTATAATAATATTTAAAAATATCGTTTTATTTGCAACATTAAATTGTTAAAGTTCTAATTATATTATGGTGAACAATTAAAAATAGGGTTTTTTTAATTTTATCATTTGAACAAATTACAAAATGAATAATTTAAGTGGTTAGCTAATAATTACTTAGATAATTAAATCAATAAAAAAGTTTTGTTCTTTTCTAATAAGAGTTTTCATTTTGAAATTTTTATTCTACTTTGACTTTTGGAGAACATTCTGAAATCTTATATAATAATTTAATAAATTGTAGTCTATACTATTCCATTACTCTATAGAGAGAGTATTGAGAGAAATTAAAACAAGTAGGTAATATTATGAGAAAGAAGGATAACATTTTATGGCAGTTTTAAATTCTGATCAGATATTTTAAAGTTTGAAAATAATAGTATGAAATACGATCTTATATCAGTGGTTTTCAAGTAAAAAATTTGAGTATACATATGTTATTTTTTTGTAAAGTGCAAAATTGTCAAAAATTTTTTATTTTGTTTTAAATCCTGAAATATACTCTGCACACTCAATTAATTATTTGAATAGAAGTTAGATCTGAATTATTTGAAAATGAATATTATTAATTATTGAAAAATAATAAATATTTCATTTGATCTTAAAATTTTATCCAAGATATAAACATATTAAGAATAATGATAGTATTAAATTTCTAAAATTAAAGTTCTTATAACTAGTAAGTATAGTATAGTTATATACTAGATACTAGTTAGTATACGTACAGTAGTTATATTATTAAATTCTGTTTAAATTCTTATCTAAAATGAAATAACTTCTTTCTTTTTATTTTAAAAAATAATTTATATGTATATGCAAAAAGACAAACTCAATTTTAAAATATTAGCGTACTACTTTAGGTCTTTTTAACATTAATCTATATGAACTTCAAAATTTATTTAAATAGTAACGAATATTTAAAATAAAATGATTCGATTCAGTGACAGTTGATGACAAGTAAAGTTACCCGTTATTTGAACTGAAAGAGAGGTTAGGTTACATTGTATAATATATTTAAATTTCATTGAATTATATATACCTAGGTATAAATTGCAAGTAACTTCAAATAAATAAATATAGTAAAGAGTTCAATGGTAGTAGCTAAATCACACCCCTTGAAGAAGAAAACGAAATAAATTCCTTGATACTAAAAAGTATCTGAACTAATTATGAGACAATTATGAACTTCTTTAAAACTAAATTATTTAAAAACTGTCATCATAAGTTATCTAATTTTTTAATTTCCAGTAATAGTACCAAGTACCAAACATTGCCATTATAATAAATTAATTAACTAACCATTATAATAATATTTAAAAATATCGTTTTATTTGCAACATTAAATTGTTAAAGTTCTAATTATATTTATGGTGAACAATTAAAAATAGGGTTTTTTTAGTTTTATCATTTGAACAAATTACAAAATGAATAATTTAAGTGGTTAGCTAATAATTACTTAGATAATTAAATCATTAAGGTTTTCATTTCACTATCAAAAATACTATCAGAAAAAATTTAGGTACATTACTATTCAATTCTTTAAAAACGATTTTTATAAGTGTTTTACTATAAATTTGAAAAAAATAAAGACTAGAACATACAGTGGTACTAAGTAAAATAATGCAAAATACATTTTTAATAATTATAAAATCATACTGTCATACTGTCTCTAGAAACTCTATAGAAACTCTCTCAACCTTAGATTTATTTATTTCAAAACGACAATAAATTGCCTAAAACTATATCAATTTATAATTTAAAATAATAAACCAACTATAGTTGGTTTACATGGCTATCACGAAAGGCTACCTAGAAATCTACCACGAGAGTACAATTAGCACAGACAAGGTGCCATTTTAATATCCTTCATTCATATTTTAGGTTTCAACTACATATATATGTTCTACAACCAGCCCATTCAATCCGTAAGTTTAGAAATAATGTTAGTTTTTTTCAATTTTACTTTTGGCTTATGTCCGAATGGAATCCCCGAATTTTTTGTCTGCCTTTCGCAGACAGTTTCCACCATCTCTTACACTTCGCAGCTTCTATATTGTGTACTGTAAGGTATACGTATTATAGATGCATGGGCTCCAATCGTCCAATGACCCGTTATTATCGCTAAGGCTTTAACAGTATATTAATTGTTATACTTTTAATTTGTTAATAAAATTTCATAAAACTTTGATAAAGATTTGATAAAATACAAAGCATATATGACCACAAAAAAAAAAAACTTAATTTTTTGTGATTGTATTTAACTTTTTGTCTTTTGTAGAGTTTGTAGAGTGTAAAAACAAATTTAAGATACATATCTGGGGTATGTATCTATTTTTACATATAGATATTAATTTGGGATTAAATTGAAAAATATTCTATCCTTCATTTTTATGTAGATCTGTAATACAATATAGATTTAAATAGTGTCAACCTTAGATTAAACTTAAAAGCTTTCTAGTTTAATATTAAACTATAGTTTAAAAAAATGTTCATTAGTAAATAAAAATGTTGTTATTATTATGCAGGTTAAATTAAAGTTCATATATAAAAATAGCTTATGTATATATTAAATATAGAACTAGTTGTGTATGTTAATAATTGAATTCATTAACTATTCTATTAATTACTATTGAAAATTTAATTTCACGTGACGATTTCCAGTATTGGCCTTGAAATTCAAGTGTTTTTTAATTTATTAGAAATGGGTTAAAAAATTTTAAATATGTCATTAATTGGTGTATGGCGGTATTTAAAATGTTTTAAAAATAAATAAAATAAGGGTAGGTATATCTTTTTATGTAAGATATTGTATATATTATTGTACCTGTACATGTTACACATGTTACAAGAAAATAAAACTAGATATACTTGTAGATTATAACACATAAGAAAATAAAATTTAATTTTGCGCAAATATTGAAAATGTTTACAAGTATTTCGAAAATTGCAATGAAAATATAAGAATTCAATTTAAATGCAATTTTTCTCAATCATTTACTGCTATATTTTAGTACATGAGTTTATTTAGGTATATCTATCTAATGTCTATCTAAAATCTTAAAATTTAATAAATCATCTAATAAGTAAATTTTTCTTATTAGATGATTTAATAGAAATACTTTAGCTCCAAACATACATTCATTGTGTCTTTAAGAACCAACTCCAAAAGTAACATTTTAGTTGTATATATACCATCTATATTTATAAAAAAAGTTAAATAATTTTTATTTTTTTAAATTTACAATTAAATTTTTATAAAATTTCAATGTTTAAGTACGACTTTATAAAGAACTTCACAAACAATTAATATACATACATATTTAAAGTCAAAGTGTTATCAAATAAATTCGTCTTAAGATCTGTTTTTATATGATCATGTAACTTTAGGATTTTTTTTAATCAAAAAAACAAACCATTTATATTTTCTTTACATATTCGCAGTTTTTAGCACATTTCCAAAAAAATTTTCAAAAAATGTGCCTATTATAGTTTCACTATGTCCGTCCGTTCGTCCGTCTGTTTCCAAAACTTCTACACCGTTAAAGTTAAGGAAAAAAAAATTTAACTATGGGTAGGTCTCATAAAAAAATTAATTTTGTGAAACAACTTTTCCATGTAGCCCCATCCATTATGGAGCTAGAGCCCCTCAAACTTTGAAAAAGTCCTATTTTTAAATGTCCATATCTCATTTTTTCACAGCTATTTTTTTTTAACTTTGCAAATTAATATCAAAATTATACAATTTTTTTAAATTTAGTATTTAAATTTACCGTTATGTGAAAAACAAATTTTGTATTATTTTTCTACCCTCATAACTCCGGAACGCTTTTAAATAGGGACTTGAAATTCTGAAGGCAGAAAGAAATTTTAGAATTAGTATAAGTTTGCTCAGAATTTTGTTTTGGACCACCCCCTATTTATGAGCTAGGTCAAAAGAGGTCAAAAATTTAAAACACCTGTAACTATTTTTAAACACCTGTAACTTAAGCACATGTACAAATTTTTCTTCGGCAAGACATAAAAATTAAAGCTCCTGTAATATATTTTTACGTGTGTTAATGGTTTTTCTTAGTTATATAGGGTTTCGGACTTACAGTCCCTCAAAATTCCAGTAAAATCCTATTTTCACATTTTTATCACATTTCTTATTACAAAAAATTTTTATTTTGTTTTTATTTCTTAAATTTTCAAATTTTTGTGAAAGTCTAAAACACAATTCTAAATAGTTTGTATTGTCTTTTGGAAATGTGCGCTTTTAAAAAAAGTTGGTTCATACTTTACCTTGTTTTTAAGTTCTGTTATAAACGATTACCAAAGAACAACAAGAAGAAGCTAAATACCTTAATTTAAAACAAGTAAAAGTAACAGTAAGTCGATTTATTTATACCCTACACCTAAAAAATTCAAATTAAATTAAAAATCCATAAGTTATTTTAGTTAGGTATTTAATATAACTAAGCTAAAAAAATAAATGCTTTTACAACCTTTGTACAAAATTTCAGATTTCTATCTTTATTAAATTCGAAAATATGCTTGTTAGGTCTTGGGAAGTGTGTGAAGGCACGCGGACCACCACCCCAATTCATCTCAAATTTTAGAGACATCAAGTTTATATATTTATTAATTTTGAAGATATGCTTGTTTGGTCTTGGGAGTTGTGTGGCAGATACCCGAACAACCATTCTAATTCATCTTAATTTTTGAACAAATCAGGGATTCAGGAAACAACACCCTAGTACCAAATTTGAAGTTTCCATCTTTATTAATTTCGAAGATATGCTTGTTCGGTTTTGGGAGTTGTATGAGAGGTATCCGAAGGACCACCACAATTCATCTCCAATTTTAGCCAAATCAGGGATTTAGAAAACAGCACCCTCGTATCAAATTTGAAGTTCCTATCTTTATTAATTTCGAAGATATGCTTGTCTGGTTTTGGGAGTTGTATGGGAGGTACCCGAACATCTCCTCCAATTCATCTCAAATTTTCGACAAATAAGGGATTCAGGAAACAACACCCTAGTACCAAATTTGAAGTTTCTGTCTTTATTAATTTCGAATATATGCTTATTCGGTTTTGGGATTGTATGGGAGGTACCCGAACAACCACTCCAATTCATCTCAAATTTTAGGGATATCAGGGATTCAGGAAAACACACCCTCGTACAAAATTGTAAGTTTCTATCTTTATTAATTTCGAAGATATGCGTATTCGGTTTTGGGAGTTGTTTGGGAGGTACTCGAACGCATGGTCCGATTTCGTCCATTTACAATCCCCGCCTTACCTTAGTCATTGTTAACCTACAGTATAAATTTCATCAAGATAGCATCATTATTTTTTGAGTTATCGTGCGTACGGATGGACATCGCTAAATCGACCCAGGAGGTGATCCTGATTCAAAATATATATACATATCTATACCTAACTCGCTTCCTTTTGGTGGTTACAAACACCATACCAAAGTTAATATACTCTATACTTAATGTGTAGGGTATAAAAATACATGTTTATTGTCAATATACTTTAATGCATAAAAAAAATTCCGTATACCCAATTCAATTGCTATATTATAATTAAAAACGAGGAAGAATACAGTTGACTTTGTCAACTCTTAGATACCCGTACGAACCGTTAGTATGTTCACAACCTGTCACTCTGCTTACAATATTATTTTTTTAATATTTTAGTATTTTAAAATAATTTGGGTGAATTTTATAATTTCTAGAACTATGGGTTGTACATATATTCAAACTATATGTTTATATGTACATTCTTCAAAAGCAGATTCTAACCTTCCACATAACGATTATCAATCCAAAACTTTTTCAAATATTCTATAGTACCATTTAATACTAAGCGGTAAATGTATATTAAATTTACTAAGTACAAAACAGTAAATATAATTTTAAATATTATATTATATTATATTTAAATATTCCATTGACAGAATAATTTCTTATAAGTACAATAAAATACATATATGTATGTAAATACGGCGCTATATAATATACATCTATACTCTTATCATTCATTCACTAGTGACATATACGATATGTAAATAAACATGATATTATATATCAATATCATATAAATAAAAATTCTTCAAGCAACCGTTATGTTGTTTATTTAATTACATTTTTTTGTACTACGCATTATATCCTCAACAATTTCAAATTATCGAGCAAAACAAAATGGAAAAAATTCGTTAAAGAAATTTGTTAGAAAATTTGAAAAAATCAAGTAACACTTTCGTCAATTATAAAGTAACCCTATATTATTAAAAAAAGTTGTTAACAGAAATAAAAGTATAATGTTGGAGCTTTAATTTTTGTGTATTACTTCAAAAAAATTTTAACAGGTGTTCAAGTTACAGGTGTTTCAAAATAGAAAATTTTCAGTTTTTGACCCCTTACAGCTCCTAAACGGGGGGTGATACAAAAAAAATTTCTGAAATGACTCATACTAATTTTCAAAGATCTAACTTCTGTCAAAATTTCAAGTTTCCAACTTTAACCGTTTAGAAGATGGAAGGGTTAAAGAATTTTGCAAAATTTGAATTTCGCATAACGGTAAATTAAGACACCGTATGCCAAAATTATATATTTATTGTATATATACTGTTAAAGCTAATGAAAGTAGTAATCATTTGGCGTTTTCAAAATGAAGATATACTTTATACAACTTGTGCTATAACAATTTAAATATAGAGCTTTTTTAAACCTTTGGGGAGCTGTAGCTCCGTAACGGGTGGGGCTACAAAAAAAAGTTATTAAAAATAAAATTAATATTTTTGTGAGATCTATCAGTAGTTAAAATTTCATAGCTCTATTGCAAAAAAAATGTGGGGATCTAAAAGTTAGGTGTTCGAGAGCTACCCTAAGGCTTGGTCCAAACTCAACCAAAAAAAATAGGGAACCTACAAATTACTCCCAAAATATTTTGTGTAAATTTCAAGACTCTAGCTTTCTTAGTTTTTGAGTTAGCGTGCTGACGGACGGACGGACGGACGGAGGGACGGACGGACGGAGGGACGGACGGACGGACATGGCTCAAAAGTCTTAGAATTTTTTTCTGATCCGATCCATACCTTTGAAGGTATATCTAGCTCGCTTATTTCGAGGTGTTACAAACGGAGGAGTAATTTTATTATACCCGATCCTATCGTACGGGTATAAAGAATAACAAAGACCAGATTTTCTATAACCCTAATTAAAGAGAGCGGCGAGAATTGTGAAAAATTGATTTTAATTACAAATTTACAAGACAATTATTTCTTTGGAAAAATTAAATATTCAAGAAACCATATCGTACAGACTTAAAGTCTGTATCTTATCGTACGACAAAGTCAATGGAAATCAGTTATTTAAAATTATCAATATGAATACAAATAAAGAAATTTAAAAAAATTATGGAAAAAGAACCAATTAATATCTACATCTACATTAAAATTTCAATTTGAATCGGCTCAAGATTTTAAAATTTGAGTCAACGATGGATCGAATGCATAAAACTTGAATGCATTGAACTCAAATCTCATTTTTGCAAACAAAAGTTATGAGTTCAACTGCAGTTTTTGTTTAAAAAAGAAAGATTTGAGTTCAGCTGAGTTTTATGCATACGATCAATAATTCCAAAATAAGTTGTATGATTACTATATGAGTTTATATTAGGACAGTATATATATTACATTACATATATAATACATGACATCAATATACATTTATTTTACTAAATCACTAAAACAAAAACCAAATATTTTAAAACTCTTCATACTACATAAAATTGCTAAATATTTGGTTTTTACGAATAAACAATTATGCCAACAAAACTCATATAAATTTTCATACAAGACAGATTTTACTCCAACTCCAAAAGTTTGGCTTGCGCAAACAGTTTAATTTTTGATATTACTCATATTATACCTTTTGTTTGATATATGTAAGATCAAGACTTCCCTTTATAATATGTTTAAATTTAAAAAATTAAGAAAAAATATGTTTCTCAATTATAAATTATAGGTAAATTAATTTAAAATAAAAAAAATAGAAAAATAAAAATTGATGAAATATTCAAAAATAATTTTTTTTTTTATTCTTTCATAATTGATAAATAATTATAGCAATATTTTATTTAATTGATAATTACATACTTATTGATAAATTCAAAATTATTTACAAAATTTAAAATACTCTTAAAAAAAGCTTTGCAAAGTACTTTATAAAATCATCATATAATTCAAAAAACTTCAATTATATTATTGTCATCTTTCCGCGATTATTTTAAATTTCATATACGTATGTATGTATGTAAAATTAATGTTATACCATTTGCTACTTGTATTATAATTGTCATAATAAAATAAAGTGACTTCCTAAATGAGCAATCCTTATTATTATTATCTTTAATTTCTTAATTCATTATTTTCACTAAACTGTTGATTGACTGTAACTATTGTACAAGATTAAATACATATTATATTTGAGCGTCATCTATTATCAAATACAAAAATTATTTATTTATTCACATAAATTTTTCCGATTGAGATACATGCTATTTTAATCAACCACTTTGTTATTGGTCAGATTGAAAAAGAGAATTAAAAACGAAAATAGGTGATACAAAAATTTTTAAGTTACATATTTACAAAGAAAATTATCTAATAAATTTAGATTTAGTGTGCGTATGAATATGACAATGTTTTCACAACATGTCTTCCACTTCGATGTAATTTAAAGTATTAGATTAATCTTAATAATATGATGAAAATACTTTTCACTAATGACTACATATAGTCTAGATCACTGTGATGTCTATTGAAAAGACTAGTATACTGATTATTGGTTACTAATGAAAAGGCGATAAGGGAATGAAAGTTTATATATAAAAACCAAACCATTTGTTAAAATACTTAATTACTACATTAGTGAAGTTAAATGATTGTTAAAAACTAAAAATTTAAAAGAGAAAAGACAATGTCCTATTGGTTAAGCATTGTCAAAGCTCTCTAGAATAAAGTCTGGCTCTTAGTGTTAATTTGTTAACGCTGGTATCAAAGAGCTCAAACATTTAGTTGCACTCATTTATCTTTCAGATAAACTCAAATTTACCGTAGTCTGTAAAGTGATGTTAGATTTGGAAAAGTTCGACCAATCTTAATTTGTCTGTATTGTATCTATACCTCATTTGTTCTCGAATAAAATGGGAAGGAATATCGCCGTGAAAAGCAATCTGAACCGATATGATATCAGCAACTAAACGTTATGACTGGAGGCAATTCAAGTTAATCAAAAAGAATCTCCTAAGATGAAAGACATATCGAATCAATCCAAGCAACATTGTGTAAAAGGAAAAGGTAATCTTAAAAAGATAAAAAAAAAATTATCTTTATCCTATGATTCGTTTTAAACTATAATTTAAAATTTATTTAAAATTCGAAAAAATTGAATTACCCGCTAATAAAAATCTATTAGATATACAAAAAAATAAAAAAAATTTTTTATAGATATTTTAATTTTTTTTTTTTTAAATTAATTTAAGTAATCAAACTATTTAAGTTACTATTACTACATTATTAGTATCACATATCAATATCTAGTATGAAGATAATATCAATATCATCTTATATCATACATATACAAAAAAAATTAATTATTTTTAGTATAGTATTTAATGAAACGCTTACAAAGTTCATTTTCAAAGTCGTCATTCTCTAAAATGAATTAAATTAAATTTATTATTATCATTATATTTATATATAAGCTATTTATATACATATATTTATATATAAGCTATAAATAATGAATTAAATCTCAGTCAGTAATATTTCAAATTTATTAATCGATAATTTGGAAATTAATTAATTTTAATTTATAATTAAAGTTTTTTTTTTTTTTTTTTTAATTTTCATATTACTAAAAATAAAAAGATTCGTGTTACAAAAAATAAATAAAATAAAACATAAAAATTAAATTCCCTTAACATTTTCAAAGTACACATAATATGATTTGTATTCAAGTAAAAAATAAAAACAGGAAATAAATTACCATTACATATAAATATGGTGATTGTATGTATGTTCGCAAAATCTATTGAAAATTTAAAAATCATTTTAAGTCAAGAAACGGGGATATAAGAATTTATTAGAGAAAGTTTTTCCTATAAGCAACTAACATATGTACATCTAGCATTACTCACGATTTAAAAACATAAGAGTTAACAAACACCTTAAAAAAGGTAAAATTAAATATAATGCGCATTTTAAAGTTCTTATTTTTAAAGCATTTATTAACAGTAAAATAACAATGGGTTGATATTTTTGCAAAATTACGGTTTCTTATAACGGTTAATTTAAATAACGAATTACAAAAAATATATATGTATGTATGTTCATTAAAATTTATAAAATTTAAGATATTTTCTGTAATTTTAACATACACATTATGCAATAAAATAAAATTAAATAAAAAAATCGCAAGATAAATTTAAAATTTTGACTGAAATTCAGAAATACATAAGTAGAATTTTTTTTTTAAATCGTACATGTTTTAATTTTCTCCTAAGAAATTCCTTTCTTAAGAAAATATTTCCCTTCTTTCATAACAAAAAAAAAACTTAGAGTTCCATAGAGTTGATTACAAAATGAGGATTCAATTAATTTGTATAGTGGTATAATTTAATTCTTTTTCAAAGAGCTAAACGAAATCCCGAAAAAAGTACCTTAAATGATAAAAATGCAGAAAAAGAATCGCAAATTTCAAAATACCAAGTTATATGTTTTTATATATAAAGGAGATAATATAAAATTTTAACATACTAGGTTCCCTGGTTAGTGGTTTTAAACTGGTGTTTAAGTATATTTTACCGTGACATCTAAGTTACAAAAAATTCGTATATGGGATACAAAATTTCTTGTTTCCAAAAGAAAACAAAAAAAAATCATGATTCTCTAAACATGCATATGTATGTATGTTATATGATATGTTAAGTTAATGTAGATTTTGTAATAGAAAAATCGTATCCAAATATGTACTCGTATTCAAAACTTAGCGGAATGCTATAATACGTAGTATTTGGCTGAAAACTACTAAATTATAATTTTAATATATATTTGGAAGAATAAAGAAGATTTTGAAAAGTAAATTTCAAAGAATTTATAAATGCGACTGATTTACGTGCTTACCCACTTTTTTTCTATCAATTCATTTCTATATGTATTTAAATGGTAATTTTTTAAGAGCCGTCGTAGCAAAAACTATGGATTATTGATCTATTATAGGGAATTGCTTACAAAACACAATGTATAGAAGCTTCAAAGAGTCTTCATTTTTGCTATGGATATCTGGTTTTAGCTAGAATCGCAGATAGGAAATCCGGTGGATTTCTTATACCTTTTCAATCATAAACTAGTTATCCAAAAGAAAAATTAGAGAACTAATTTTTAATTGTGAACTTTACAGGCTAAATGAGCTGATTGTAGAAAATATAGTTGAAAACAAAAAATACGAGTGAATGATATTTAAACAACACCTATTTTCTGTACTAATTCTGCTCTCGAGAAAAATTTTTTGAGATCAGCCATATGTAAATAAAGCATAAACCATGATCATGTACTAACTTACGTACAATTTAATTTCAAAAAAAAAATTAATTTCTTAATTTTAATGTAATTTTAAAATGTTCAGTTTAAAAATTAAAATCAAGTTGAAAATTAAACAAAAATTTATTGTATAATAAATAAATAATCAAAAAAAATAAGTACCAAAAGTCATAATCATAGGTCTTATTTAATATTATAGCATTCTCTTAAATAAATTGATAACTTATTTACTTATATATTGATGACCTTTTCTTCATCATACCCAATCTATATTATTATGTACATATAAATAAATATATGTACATATAATAAATAATATAAGTATATAATATAAAGGTTTGTTTTTTTTTTTTTGTTTTTATATGACTTTCTATATTTGTAAAATATGTACATATATAGGTATTATTATATATTATATTTATATATTACTATTTATAATCCAATGTACATAATATAAATATAATGTATTATTAGTAAATAATACGCAAATTTTAAGTACTTATTTGTTCATTTTGCTCATTAATTTCACTTAGCAAATTTATAACAATGTTTCTCAACCTATACTTCAGAATATACCGCCTTTATAGATTTTTTTTTTTTTTTTTTAATTTAATTTTAAATTTTATAAAAATTGATCTAGTTAATAGAACTACAAATTTATTAAAAGCATATGTTTAGTTGAATTATAGGAGAATCCTAAGTTTAATTTGAAATTTAAACAAATCTTATGCAATGATACAATGATGTAGAAACAAATAATGAAAATATAATTTGAGAATAATGCCATTTATTTAAAAATTTCTATACTACCTATATGTAAAATAATCTAAAAAAAAAAAAGACCAAAATTTATTAACATATACGTAGTTATAACTTAGTTTTAATTATTTTTAATGTATAAAAATTACAATTTAAAACCAAATTGATTTTCGTTTTAATTTTTAAATCTTAATGAAAATTTATAAAAATTCGATACACTCTCTTTATACTGGTATATTTTCACTTACATCGTCAATATTTACGACTATTTATTTATTGTGCCTTAAAAAAAATTTTTTTATTTGTGTACTAAAAATCCAATATTTATAATTTAGAAGTTCAGATCAGAGGTATGTATTTACTACAATGACTTAAACTTCGGAGATAGGTACCCTAGTTTTTATTATACAAAATACAATTCAAAGTTGATGCAGAAAAAATGACTAAAAAAAAAAAATTTTACAGAAAAATTTTTTCACTTAATATATTTGTCAGTATGTACTTCTTCACTTATACCAAACATAACTGACAATTTGTTAGTAGATTTAGGTTGGAATTTAAGTTTAAAAATCACTGATCTAGATTATTCAATTAAAATATTTTAAAATATTAAAAAGAAATATATATATATATATATAAGTATATATATTTTTAAATTCGAGGACCTTTCATGGCATAAACAAAAAAAAAAAAGAAACTACAATTAAAAACAAAAAACAAAAATAAACTCTTTTCTGGACTTATTAAATATTCTTAACGCGATATTAGTATTTTTGTATTTTGTTTTGATTTATTTCATTATCACCTTGTACCATTCAATGAAATTTTAACAATTTTTCATTTTTTTTTTTTTTTATTTAAACTTCAAAAAACAAAAGGAAAAAAAAAAAAACAAATGATCACTTAATTAATGTTACATATTATACCTATACCTATATTATATAGTTTACAATATACATACGTATATATGTATGTAGTTATTGAAAAAAAAAAAAAACTAAGATATTTAATTTAATCCTATAAATCTCCTAACAAAAATCTTTTAAAAAAAAAAAAAAATATGTAATGTTATACAAAATCTCATGAAAAAAAAATCTGTCATTCCTTCTATTTAAATTATGATCACGATTTTTTTTTTTTTTTTTTTTTTATGAATGAACTTGAAAATAATATCAATATGCACTTTACAATTAAATCAAAAAAAAAAATAATAACAAAATCATACCGTTATATGTTGAAAATTATTTTATAAAAAAAATTTTTTTTCACTTAATAATAAATGAACGGTTTCATAACACTTTTTTAACACAATTTTTTTTTGTTTTTATATATGTATTAAATATTATTATGATTACACCACAACAAAAATAATATGTAATCAATAAAAAAAAAATAAAAAAAAAAATATTAATTTTTTTATTTAAATAATAATTTATATAATGTATGTATGTAGATAACGCTTTAAAATATCACGCACTCCGTTTGACTTAATACGACAAACTGATCAAAAGATGCTCAAATCAAGCGGATTATATTGCAAAGATTACATTGAGAAAATCAAAAAAAAAAAAAAACAAATAAAAATAAATAAACAGATCTACTTATGTATGTAAAGTAAATAAACGTTTTTAGCTTTAAATAAATCTCAGCTTTGTACCTACTTAGTAAAGATTATGAAAATTTAAAATATTAGTTGTTCAGACTTACTATAGAGTATTTAAAAATAAAAATCAATGAAATCATAAATTTTTTTTTTTTTTTTTTTAAATGCATTTCTCTGCCACATAAATGTGGACAGGAAATTGCACAGCCTTTCCTGTACAGGCGTGGATGTAAGTGCCGTAAAGGGGAATAACTTTTACGACGTGTGTGGGATTCGAACCCAAACTCCCTCGGTGTTTACAGCGTATTTTATACGCTCTTACCCACTAGGCCACCGAGGCCCCTGAAATCATAAATCAGTTAAATGAATCAAATAATTAAAAAAAGTTTTGGTTTTTAATTCCTTTATTTTAAGTTACAACCTACATATTTAAAATAATGTTTTTTTTTATTTATTTTTGAAATATATCAAAAAATCTAGAATTTTAATTGTAGAAATTAAAAGCTTTAAACTAACTGAATTTGCGAAAAAACGGTATTTTGGAAAAATAAAAAAAAACAAAATTTAAATAACGAAATATTCAGACGGGGCTTTATATGTACATCAAAGGTGACTTTATTAGATATACCTTTTTTACTTTAACTGAGGTCTTTTTTACTTTAAGTAAATATTTTTTAAATTAAGACATTTTTATTTTAAATGAACAGCAAAAATGCCTTCAGTTAATGTAAAAAAGATGTATAATGTTTTTTTTTTTCTAACTAAAACTTAATCTTAATTTTAAAAGAGTCATGTAAATTTGATAAAAGTTTATTAAACTTAATTGATTAATAATAATTGTTTTAGATATAAATAAGTCTGGTAAAAAAATCAAAAATTAAAGGATTAAATCATTTTTTGAATTATAAAATGAAGCAAACATATTCGAGAATTAAAACTATTATTAAAAAAATATTAAGATCTTTACAGTTAAAATAAACCAAAGTTAAGAATTGGTTCATTTTATTTGAATAGCTTAAAAATAACAATTGAGAAGTACTTCTATAAAGATATCCTTAATAAGAAAAAATCTCTTTACTTTTTAAACTCCCTAAAATTTTTATAAAAACATTTTGTGATTTTTTCATTAAACGAAAATTAAAGATAAAAATTCTTAATTAACGAACTTAAATGACGGTATTTACAATCGAAAACCAATTTCATGTTACCTTTGAAAATTCAATTTCTTTTCAATATGAGTAAAGCTCATCTTAAAAAAATTTTTAATATTATGATTGTAACAATAATAATAACCATATAATCAAACAAAGAGTAAAATCCCTACTTTATCAATTTGAAAATAAAAAAAAACAAGTTTTTTTCTCCGTATTCCTGAAATTATTTTTAATTGATAATGGGAACATTTTGTATCGACTTAATTTTAGCTTTAAAAAAAAAAAAATTTTTTTTTCTACAAAAGCTTGTGATTTAACAAGTTCAAAGTTAAATGCAAAAACTTTGCAACTAAAAAATACTAGGATATTTTAAATTTGAAATTTTACTAAATAATTTATACTTAGTCTAATCCCAATTTTAATATATTCTTAAATACTTGTTTTAAGTTTTAATCCTTTATATCCTTTTCAAGTCTTTTAATGTGAGATACCGCATCATAATTATTAAACCGTTTATTACCTAACCAAATAGTTGGATAAACATATACATATATATGTATGTAATAAGAATGTTTGAACTAAATGACAGGCAAAAAAAATAAAACCCCTAATCTGTCATGATCTAAGTTATGGCGTCGTAATTAATCATGATTCATGGTTCCTGCAAACTTTAAAACAGTTTCTTGATTTAATTTTTATTTTATTTTTAGTAAGTCAACATCCTATAAAATTAAAAGATTTTTTCGGATTTTGAATTATTCCTTGTGTACCATAAATTTTGTGAGTGAAATATCACAGATAATCTGTATTATCTGTATAACCCCTTTCGGTATTATTACCATATATGTACATAATATTATGTTTTTGTGATGTAGAAGTCTTTAAATTGTAATTGTTGAATAAATGATTGTAAGTGTCATAAAGGGGGGCTTCAACTACCCTAACCCTAGACCCTGCGATAAAATGTATAATCTTACCCTAGTTGAGCATTCTCACTTCAAAGTTCTCTCAGTGGTTCTCAGACAAGGTTTTCCTCAAGTCTGGAGCTCCAGTTTCTGAGAACCACTGAGAGAACAGACAAGGTTCTCATCAAATTTGGAGCTCCAAGATTAGGCATTGTCACAGAACATGAAGTTGTGTTTTCGTCTTCTGTCCACATTGCCCAATCTCGGCTACATTTTTTTCTGAGCTTACCATATTAGCATCAATTGGCCTGTGCTGATTCCCGTAAAAATTCTCAAATTGATTCTGTTAAGTTTTAGAACTTTCTTTATTAAGGTTATTAATTATTAAAGAAAAGAATGAACGGTTTCAAGATTCAAAAGCGGACAATGACGACAACTAGTTAAAAGCTACTAAAATAGTTTAATTTCGATCAAGTACAAGAATTTATAAAATGTTTTATGATTTACAAAAGCAAACGAGGTAACTTGGAAAATGAAAATTCCTTTCAATCAAATTTAACGAAGAAAATCAATTATGGGTGTACATTTTTGAATATGGTTGCTTTAAAATAATTTTTAAATTAGTTACTAACGTAATGTGAATTTTTTTTAACAAAACAGTATATGTAAGAATAAAATTCATTTTAATTCTTAATACATCTTTAGTGCATGTATTTTTATATTTTTATATTTTAATATTTTTACTTAATTTAATTTTAGCAAATTCTTTGGAAATGTTTACTTGAAATTTTTCAATTAATGGAACGGAATACTGGACTATCGTTATCATAATTCAATGGAATCTCATGAACCTACAAAAAAAACTGATTAATAATGAAAAGAAAAAAAAAATAGATCTAGTCAATTTTTTTTTTTACATGATTTTCTAATTAATTTAAAAAAAAAATCTTTTTGATTTTTGTTATCATCATAATAATTACTTAGTATTTATTGATAAAAGATTTATTTAAAAAATGATGATTTAATATTAATCTGCAAAAAATCTGAGAGAATTCAAAATAATTGAAAATTTAAATGAAATTGTAGTATTTAAAATCTGGTAATACATAACAGATTTTTTTGATTCTTTTTTTAGAAACAAATATTATAACATCTTAATCTTGACTCTATTAAAAATTTTTAAACATCAAAGAGAATGAATAAGAAAAATAATAAAAAAGGATGTATCTAAAACCATTAGAAAGATTATTTTATATATTGAAGTGATAAGGCACTTCACTCATCTTACGGTTAAAATTGTTAAAACCATTTAATGATTGTAGTTTTGATATCTGCAGCCAATTTTCACATCATTTTTAAGATTTAAGATTTTTCGGTTTACAATTTTGGATTGGTCAACATTTTTGCAAAAGTTTATAATTCTAAAAATTATTGTTTATTGTCTTTATAACTTAAAAATTCGTGCTAATGAATTTCGTTTTGCTATTTTAAATTTTTTTCTAAACTGTTGGTTTAAAATGAATGTGGAATTCTTGAAAAACTTTTACATTAAGTTTAATAAAAAAAACATCTTGTAATTTACGTGTAGATACAATAACAAAATACAAACTTACGATACGACAAATTGCTCACTGCTGATTAATTTAAAAAAGCTTTATAGGTTTTAAGATTAGAACGCATAAACACATGAAATATTATTCTAACTCTTCTGTTTTATGTAAAAGTTTTCCTCTTTTTCTTATCAGCTTTGCGTTTTTTTCTATTCTTGGCTTCTTTATTAAAATTTACCGAATATTATTTAATTTAAATAAAATTTGAATTAAAATTGGCTTAAATAAATTTTATTATTAATTGAAAATTAGATAGTGAAGTAAAAATAAATTGTAAGTTTGTACAAAATAATTAATAATCGACAGCTGTATTTGATAAATAATCTCTTCTGCCAATATTTGATGCTTGTTTACTTTGTGCTGCTTCCAATTTCGGACATTCAGTAATACGATGACCAAGACCACCGCAATAACTGCAACCACGTGAATCTCCTAAATCTAAATATTTCTCAGATTCTGGGCATAATTCGACCAAGAATAATGGAACTTTTTGTCTTGCTTCTATTAACAAATGTTTTAAATCTAATAAAACTGATTGTTCAGTAGTTTTATTAACAAATGTTGTTGCCAAACCTTTAGCTTTAGAACGTCCAGTACGACCAATACGATGTACATAATTTTCAACATCATCTGGCATATCATAATTTATAACATGTTGTACATTTTGGAAATCTAAACCCTTTGAAGCAACATCAGTGGCAACTAAAACATCTTTTTGTGATTTTCGAAATGCTTCAACAGCACGTGAACGTTCTTCTTGATCTTTACCACCATGAATAGCAACTGCTTCAACACCTTTTAATAATAAATATTCATGTATTGCATCAACATCCTGTTTTTTTTCAGCAAAAATCAATACTGGTGGTGGTGTTTTTTGTAAAATTTGTAATAAATAAACAACTTTTGCTTCTTGTTTTACATATTCAACTTCTTGAGTAACATTCAAGGACGCAGCACCAGCACGACCTACATTTATTGTAACAGGTTTAACTAAGGCAGATCTAGCAAAATTTTGAATTTTTTTAGGCATAGTAGCTGAAAACAATAATGTTTGACGTTGTCCTTTAAAATACGAAAATATTGTTCGTACATCTTCTTCAAAACCCATATCTATCATTCTGTCAGCTTCATCTAAGCACAAATATCTACAAATATGCAAAGTAACAATTTTTTTATCTAACATATCCATTAATCGTCCTGGTGTTGCAACCATTATGTGAACACCTTTATTAATTACTTCAGTAGCTTCTGATACAGCAATACCACCAATAGATAAACATGTTCTTATTTCTGGCATACCACTTTCTTCCAAAATTCTACAAAAATGTATTATAATATCAAATGTTTGTTTAGCTAATTCTCTAGATGGGCAAATTATAAGACCATATGGCCCTTCATTTCTTATAAATGGCATTCGTACTTCTTGTTCAAGTGCAAACATTATAAGAGGAAGTACAAATACTAATGTTTTTCCGGAACCTGTAAATGCAATTCCAATTAAATCTCTACCAGCCAAAACTGTTGGAATACCTTGAATTTGAATTGGTGTAGGTTTTTTAATTTTCTTTTTATCTAATCCCATTAAAATTCCTTTTGGAAATTTCATTTCTTTAAAGGATCTTATTGGTGGTGGTACTTCATCACCTTCAACTAAAATTCTTAATTTATTACGAATATGTTCTCTTTTAAATTCCGGCATTCCAATTAAATATCTCGGCGGTCGCCAACTTGTTTTAATAGGATCTTCGTATTGAATACCTTTAGCCAATTCAGCTACACCCATCAAAGCTTTCTTTTCAGCAACACTTTCAAGAATTTTTTCTTCTTCTTTTAGTTGCTTTTCTACAGCACTGATTTTTTTCGCCTCAGCCAATTTTTTTAGTTCGGTGTGTTGATCTAATAAACTTATGTTATATTTGCGACCCCATTCTTCTTGAGAGTTTTCATCATTTTCATTTTCACTTGAAGATTTTGGTACTGTTGATTCTGTTGTTAATTGAACTATTCTTCCAAGTTTAAGTAGTTTTTGTTTTTTTCGTTCTTTAACTGGAACATATGGTGTATATTCATCATCCTCTTCATTTTCAATATATTGCTCTCGTATCTTCTCTTTCCGATATCTTTTTGTAGATGGCTCAGATTCACTCATTTTTAAAATAAATAATAAAAATAGTTTTGATTCTTTTTAATTTTTAAACATTTTAATGTTACGAATAAAATGTAAACAAAACAAAACGTTGTCATTTGTCAAACGTTAGGTATTTCAGTGGAGTACAATCCAAACTGAAACAAAATAGACAAGAGTTCGTATATAGAAAAATAGAGTCAAATTAAAAATTTCTCTAATAACCGTGTAATAAGGTTATTATTTATTGTAGATGCATTTTCTTTTTATTTTAAATCATATACTTAATCATTTCTACGAATTGAGTTTAAAACTGACAAACAAATTATTTCAATCAAAAATTTAGAGAATGAAAAATTCAATTATTCATAATTTTTTGCTTTTTTAAATAATAATAACTTTAAATTCAAAATTTTTATGTATCGAAAATTAAAAACTGTTATTCAAAACATGGGAAAAAAGCCAAAAAATTCTGGTAAGAAGAAGCTATATATTTATATTTTTAAAGTTTAAAAATTTTTGAAAAAATGGCTGATTCGCAAATTTTCAGAACGTTACTAACCATTTTTTAAAAAAGACATGTTGATAAATCGGTAGACGGTAAGGTAGTTTAAATCAGTTGTTAAACTGTCAATATTTCCTACCTTTTTCAATTTTCACTTTGTTGAAAAAAAATGAGTTTATTTTTAATAGTAGCATTACTTTGAAAAAAAATAAAAACAAATATTTCGGGAATAATTATTTACAAAGAAAAATTTTAGAAAAAATTATTTAAAATGTCTATGTCAAAAACTACAAACACATATAATCGACAAAATTGGGAAGATTCAGAATTCCCAATATTGTGCCAAACTTGTTTAGGTGATAATCCGTATGTTCGCATGATCAAAGAAAAATTTGGTAAAGAATGTAAAATTTGTACGCGACCATTTACAATATTTAGATGGTGTCCTGGTGCAAGAATGCGTTTTAAAAAGACGGAAATTTGTCAAACATGTTGCAGATTAAAAAATGTTTGCCAGACGTGCCTTCTTGATCTGGAATATGGTTTACCAATTCAAGTAAGAGATGCTGCATTAAAAATTGCTGATCAATTGCCACAAAGTGATGTTAATAAAGAATATTATATACAAAATATTGACAAAGAAATTGCTGAATCGGATGGTACAAGAGCAGCTGGTGTTGTTGGTAAAAGTGTAGCTGCAAATGAAATGCTTGCAAAGTTAGCAAGAACAGCACCATATTATAAAAGAAATCGACCACATATATGTTCATTTTGGGTTAAAGGAGAATGTAAAAGAGGTGAAGAATGTCCATATCGTCATGACAAACCAAATGAACCAGATGATCCACTTTGCGAACAAAATATTAAAGATCGTTATTATGGACGAAATGATCCAGTAGCAGAAAAGATAATGAAAAGAGCTGCTACATTACCTACATTAGATCCACCAGAAGATAAAAATATTACAACACTTTACGTTGGTAATTTAAGTGAAAATATTACAGAACCAGATGTTAGAGATAACTTCTATCAATATGGTGAAATCAGATCAATAGTATTGGTTCCACGCCAACAGTGTGCCTTTGTCCAATATACAAAACGTTCAGCAGCTGAATTAGCAGCAGAAAAAACTTTTAATAAATTAGTAATGCATGGTCGTAAAATTACAATAAAATGGGCACATTCACAAGCTAAACAAAATCAATTTGGTAAAACAGATCGCCGCTATGAATTACCTGCTATACCACCACAACAAACTATTACTTCAAATCCAAATGATTTCTTTAATTTACATCAAGAAGTTACTGTTTTACCACCCGGTATGAAATTTCATCAGATTCCTCCAAATATGATACCACCAAGCGCATACCAAAATATGTATCCAGGACCAAATTCATTCCCACCACCATATCCATCAATACCAATGCCTGGTTCTTCATCTGGTCTAGATAATATTCCACCACCACCTGGAGGCATACAATATCCTAGTCAAGATCCATCAAGATTAGGATCAAAAAAATAGTTGTGCTTATCAAAAAAAGTAGAAGTAATTTAAGAGCAAACTTAATTAAAATTTTAATGATAAATTTGGATGCTGTTCGTTTTTACGTTTGTTAAATCTACTAAGATCATAAATAAAGTGTGTGAATGCGAAATAATTTGTTTAAATTTAAATTTCCATAAAATTTCATGACCCTATTTTTCAGAACTGTAACTTTAAATTCTTGAAAGATTTAAGTTTAATATTTTAGACCATGCTAAATAATTAAAAAAGAGGTTTAGAATAACCTAAATAATTATCCGTTACTATTTTATTGATGATTTTATGAACATTATGAACACTTCAACTAACTTAAATTTAATTTATCAAAATAATTACTGCCTTACTCGAAATTTTATTTATCAATAAATTTTAGATACTTGTAACTTAAAAACTAAAATAAAGAAATGTTTTACTGTTGATTGTTTTAGCTTTTGCGCCTTGAGATTTCCAAACTTAAAATACAAATAAAAGAAAATTATGATGTTGTAAAGTCAGAAATTACAATACATTCTGGTTTAACTTCTTTAAAAGCATGAATTCCGGCTAAAGTTACACCACAGCCAGTCACATCTAAATATTTCAATTTTGGTGCACATTGTACTAAATGTCGTAAAGAAACATCTGATACATTACGATAATGTCGTATTGTTAATTTTTCTAATGTTGTATCATGAGGCCTTGGCTCCGCTCTTATAACTACAATATTATTTTGTACAGGAACACGAGCAATACCATAACTACAAACACCCCTATCAGTAATTTTTGTTGGTGCAAAATAAATGCTAGCAGCATGTGTGGGACCGGCATTACCATTAGAATTTCCACCATTTTCATTTGCATTTTGTGGCAAAAATAATCTTAAAGCATTTTCTAGTTGCTCTTGTTCTCTTCCAGGCTCCAATTCATGAAATTGTGGTATTGGAATTGCTTGACCATTCCTTATAATACCAACATTAGGTTCATTATTATTTTCATTATTAGCACCGTTGTTAGCATTCTCAGCCTGATTACCACCTTCACGATTCTGTTCGCCATTTTCATTTTGATTTGCACGATTATAAACAAAGTTAACAATAAAAAATCTTCCTGGCTGTGGTCCTGGTCGTTGCGGACGTGGTCTTTCCCGTGGACGATTTTCTGACATTACAGAACTGCTACCAGAAGATGAATTACGAATATTTGAGCGTGCTCGATTATAACGTAATTCGACAGGACATTCAACTAAAACTTCCTTTAAATTTTTTAATATATTAAAACATTGAAAATCAGAATCCATAATAGGTGTTTCCCTTAAATCTAACGTCTAAAATAATGAAGAAAAATACAATTAAATTTTCATAATTTGTTAATAAAACTTTACTTCTAATTTTTTGAATCCAAATCTTGCAGCTATACTACCATAAGGAACAAATTCCTTTAGTTCACTACATCCTCTTATACTGAGACGTTTTAAATTAATAACTTTTGAAAATGCAACCAAATCATGTGTACTAAACCAATTACAAAACTCTATACGAAGATCTTCTAATTCTTTTAAATGTGTATCAATACGTGAAAATAAAATTGCTGGTGTATTTGGCCATCGAACATAACAATCATTAAAAACTAAACGTTTTAGTTTTTGCGGAAAATGGGTTATATCAATCTAAAATAGAATATAATAAAGTTATCAATAAGACAAATAAATAAATAAAAATACCGTTTCTGTGTTGATGAAACAATGATGAAGTTCCAAAATTTGTAAATTTTCACATGTCTCTGTTATATGTTGTAACAGACTTTCACTTAATGACACATTTTTCCATGATTCATTTGGGTACTGTTCCACCATACCTCGAATTTTAATACTATTTGTCTGATCATTTACTCGCAATAAATGTTTTTTAATATCTTTTAAATGTAATTGTTCACCGGTCAAATCAACTTCTCTCCATAACCGAGAATCTCGAATAAGAAATTGTAAACGATTACATGTTCTAAAAAAAAAAATGCTATTTTTAAAAATGTGTTTCATTTTTATATGTACAATTATTACTGTCCAACAGCTAGTATTGATTTAATATCCAAATTAGAAAAAATTTCAATTAATATTTCATCACATAATTCCAATAGAGAAAAGGGAGCTTCTTCAACTAAAACCTTTTCAGCTTGTGTTAGATATCCATCATCATCAATGCAATTTGAACTTTTTTCCGTGGATGAATATCGTCTTTTTCGTTTTTTCAAAGATGATTCCATTGTTGTTGTATTTAGCGTTACTGGATTTGTATTCGCTTCCATATTTTCCCTTTCCTTTTTTATTTAAAATAAACAAGAAATTACGAATGGATAAAGAAATTAAAATTTAATTCTTTTCTTGTTTATTCTAAATGTATTTTATGCAATTAAAAATTTTATATTAAATTAAAAGGAGAATAGAAAATTTAATTAAACTAATCTTAAGTTTTCTTTTGACAAATGATATCTCTTCTCGAACTAGCTAGGAAGATTTGAAATGTCAAAAATATTGACATTTCATCAGTAGTAGGATTGGTTCAGAAAATGAATCATTTGGGATGTTATTTTTCTAATTTGCCGAATTTGGTACTGAGAGCTGTTATGCAGGAATGTATAAATTTTAAAAATATTAAGTTCAGGGAACCAACCATATCTATTTCAAAACACAGAAAACTATTTTGAGAAATGTATTTTGTTTTCAAAAACATTAGTTATTCATAATTTCCGGTCTGTAAAATCTCAAATAAAAAACAATAAAATAATCTAAATTTAAAATTTAAAATTTATTTTTCATTTTTTTTTTTTATAAGCACATTAAATACAAATTTTGTTGAATATAATTTATGAACAGAGTTCAATTATTTTTCTTTTGCATTTCCTGATCCAATTTTATTAAATAGCTTATCTTTAGAAATTTGTGCCATTAAACCATGGATTAATTCAATTGATGTTTTACTGCAATCTCTTGTAGCTTTGGTTAATTTATCTTCTGTACGTTTTTCATTAATATCACCTAAGATCAATAAGTTATTCCAAAAGTTAGCGTTATCTTATTAAATACTTAAATATTTACCTGTTACAAGAAACGGACCTCGACCTAAACTTGTTTCGCTCTGCTCTAATTTTTCAGATAAATCAAATATTTGTCCAGTAGTGTAATCAGTATTTGTTAATAAACCAGAACTTCCTAATGTATTAATCCAATATTTATTCCACAAAGAATCTAAGAGTTTCCTATCTAGAGATGATTTAAAATAGCTGACTTCTAGTGAATAATATTGTTTGCAATGAACACCAAAATCTTCAATTTTATTCAATGGAATTGTTTGATATTCTGATGGTTCTTCATTTGGTGGCTTAAATCCTTTTGGATAAGTTCTGAAAGCTCCTAAACAAACTTTACCTGAAGAAACAGTTCTTACTGGATCTACGACTATTGCGACAAAAGGCTCTTGAAAATTCTGATTCAGCATTTGTGTTGAAACGTCAATGCCGGATAACCAACATCCGTACCCTGGATGACTGTGATACCAACCAATAGCATTTTCTAAGCGACCGACTTCTTTCGCCGATTCAATGTAAGCCGTCATATACTCATATGCCTGAGATTGTGCATTGACTCGAGTTTCTGTACCTTCAACTGGTAAAGCAAAAGCATCCATAACAATCTATGATAAAATTGCTAGTTAATTTTTTAATAATTTTTAGTTCAACAAAATTACCATTGTATTATCTTCTACTTTACCCAGTAATAAACCCATAACTTCTAAAGTTCCACCAGATCTAGCATGCATTGTCATCTTTAAAAGTGATAATGCAGATATTTTAATTTCTTTAAAATAATGAGGATCTTTCTCCCAAGGTTTAGCATCCAAAATTTGTCTTTGTTGTTGACTGTCATATCGAAATATATCATCACAAGCCGGAATAGTTTTTATATTATTTTCTAATTCCCAACTTTTTTGAGCAATTTCAGCTTGACTTGTGGACGAGGTTGAAGCCATTTTATAATTTTTATTAATAACGTTAATTTTAATAAAATTATTTATTTTATAAAATTTAATTAAAAAAATTAAGACCACCAAACCCACTTCTTGTAAACTGGATTTTGAGAGTTCTTAAAATTCTATCCAGTTGTAATTGACAGAACACAGCAGTTATTTTTTTTAGGGTTGAGAAAACTCTTGCAGCTTATTAATTATAGCAATTTTAGTGTGTGCTTACACCAACCGAAAATCTTGACTTTCAAATTAATATTATAAAGTCAAACCAATTTACAAAAATATTAATTAATTTATTACATTTCAAATTTTGTTTTCAAAAATTTTTATTATCTCTAGAAACCAAATAAAATAATATACAATTAATGTAAGAATGATGTTTAGTAAAATAAAGCAACAGAAATACCTGTTCAAATATTTATATTCACTTTTACATTTACGGCCACCATTTAAATATTATAGTTCATTTCTCTTCGATTGATTGAAGTTCGACTTCGACAAAAGGACAAGTTAATATACAAAGACTGCTTAAACCAAAATTCCACATATAGTATGCTGAAATTAAAATTTTATTCACGGCTGCAAAATGTCATTTTTATTTCGAATTTTTTTTTCTTTGTGTATGCGGCGTAGTCCGTCGAAATATGGAAACTGAATGAAACTCTTTTTGACACAATTAATCATTCGAAAGCAAAAAGGAAGTGTTATTTAATTTTTTAAAAGCAAATAAATAACGATAATTTTTGCCTTGATAAGTTTTTTTTTAAACTTATAAATTTTATAATATTTTTTTTTAAAATCAGTGCATTATTCAATCTTGGTATGCAACTAGTACTCACTACTCACATGCTTGTTGCATACATTTCAGTGTAAAAAATAATATTTTGAGTAATTTTCTTTCCAAACGGAAATCCTTTGAATTTGCGGTTTCTTCATTTTCCAATTATTATAAAGCCACTACAAAATTAATCATGGTTATAAAAATTATATTAAACTTACATACATATTTTACTTTTGAATGTTTTCTTTTTTATACTGACTGAATAAACACAAAAAATACTAGATACAAAAAATATTTTACAAAACATATTGCTTAAAATGGTTTGAAATTTGAATATGAATGATATACATTATACAAATGTATTTATAGAGTTACGTAGTGTTAGGTGTCTATAGCTATACGTATTTTTTCTTTTATTTTCTTTTTTATGTTTTTATACAATATATATACGGTTGCTATACATATAGCTTGAAATTTGAATATTAATGATATAAAAATGTATTTATAGGTTAGCTACATAGTGTTAGTTATCTATAGTCTATGGCCATACGTATTTTTTGTTTTAATTTGTTTTTTTATGTTTCTATACAATATACGCTATTGCTATACATGTAGTTTGATGTGAATAGTATAGATATGTATTTATATAGATATGTAGCTATGTAATGTTAAGTATTTATCTACATATTTTTTGCTTTTTTCTGTTTTGTGTAAAGAATGAATGTGAATATAATATGTAAGTGTGTGTATAATATGTAAGGTTTTTTGAGTTACTGACAAATTGTGTATGAAAGTACATTTTGTAAAAATAAAAGCTAAAAAATGTGTGCATTGTATGTAAAAATTTGCTATTATTGGAATGAGTATTCGTAATTATTCTAATAAAAATTCGTCGCTTCCATTGTGGTATATAACATAATATGAAAAATGATTTGTATTTTTTTATTTTAAAAATTGAATTGAATTGTAAACCAGTAAAAAACAAGTACATACATAATGTATTTTTGAAATTTTTTTAAGAATAAAATTTAAGCCTAGATTTTTAAAATTTAAATGTAATAAATGTACAAAATAATTTTCATGCAATTCACAAACTTATTTGTTGAAGTTTGCATCAAAATTAATATTATGATACATATGTATATTATTTATGCATGACAAATTCAATTATATTGCACTTTTTTCATTCAAATCAAATATTTTTTTTTCTTAAAAATTTGTTAATAATTAGAATCTGATTGCGGAAAATAGAAGTATTCGAAACTAACCGTTCAATAAGAGGTCTATTTATGTATGTATTAATATAAAATATGAGACAAAGTTCAAACCATATACTAGAAAATATTTCGCCAGTCATTAAATTTTATTTTTAATAAAATTTCAAACTTACTTGTTTAGATATGTGCTCTGAACAGATATCGGGCACATATAGTACGCTCTGAAGGGATTAAAAATGTTTTATCTTCCATCTGAAATAATTTTGAAACACAATAGACTAATAGAGCTTTAAGCTGTCACAAGTGTCAAATCATATAAAAAATTTTTTTTTGACATTTAAATTCAAATGCTCTACCATATATGGAAATGAAAATCGAACATTTAGGGCGTTTTTCTTTTTCTCATCAGATCAATGCTCAGAGCAGATGTCGAGCGCTCAGAGCAAACTTTTATCTGAACTCTGACCGCTCTGAGTTAAAAAAGAAACGTTCGGAGCACAAATTGTCAATTTTTATCCAAATTATTTTCTAACGTCAGTATTTTTTTTATTATTTTAAATGTAACAATATAGTTTTAAAAGGAATTTATTTAAAAAATAAAATAAAACCAAGTTATTTTACGTAAAATTTCATTTAATAAAATTTAAAAAAAAAACTTTAAAAAAAATGTTTCTATGCACGAAATTTTATTTGTTGACATTTTTATTATTTTGTTCTTAATTTGACGTTATATTTATTGAAAACTCTGTGAATTCTGAGAAATTTTTACGAGCTCACAGATCGCGCTCTGATCACCCTCCGAGTTAAAAAAGAAACACAAAATGGATAATCTGGATAATCTGAGCATAAAAAGAAACACAATTTTTTTGTTTGACAGCTCTGTTGAGAAAAAGAAAAACGCCCTTTAGATAATACTCTGAGCGAACTCTGAATGAAGAAAGAAACATAAAAGGTAAACTCTGATCATTCCGTCTGTTTACACTGCCCTACAAGTACTACAAGATAGTGATGCTGCAACCTGCGACATGTTGCGAGGATGCGACGCGAGTTGTTGGTGAGGATTCTGATTCAAAGATAAAAATAAACTCAATTTATCAGAAATGAAAATCTTAGGGAAAAAAAATATATAATAATCTATAAGAATAGAATTACAGAAAATTATTATTTTTAAAAAAAAATTTAATAAAAGCATTTGTTTTTTTTAAAACATTTTTTTTATTTTATAAGTTTAATCTTTTCTAAATTAATTATTGGTGTTTGCGAATTGCGATATAAACAATTACTCTCGTTGTGTTTATCGTGACATGACATTTACTTTTGTAGTGAAATTAGTTGAGTACAATGTGGTATGTGGATACTGAGTGCATAGTGCTGACTGTAGTTGAGCTTACGTCATATCATTTCATCACTAATACCTCGATATATGGCACTTCATTATGCGGCTGTTTCGCAGTTACGGCCATCTTGAGTTGTTCCTCTGTTTCTTTATACGGCTTTAAATGTCAGCCGTAAAGCGAAGAAAATTTGAAAAATTGTAACAAATTAAAAATTAAAAAATTGGAATTTTAAAGCGTTTATCGGAAATTTCTCAAGTTTTCGAGATATATTTTTTTAATTACTTACATGTATGTATGCACAAATGTGACCTTTTCTACGGCCTATTATTTCTTTTTTTAGCGACATATAGAGTTATTGTGTTTTGCGGCCAATTTCTATGAAACGAATTAGGGCTGTATATCGAGGTATTAGTGTACTTATATCGATCGATAGACAATGTGAAATGTCAGTTAATGTCATTTTTTTTTAATACTAATGGACTAAAATAAATTAACTAGACGCGCTCAATTTAATTTCTAACTAAAATTTTAATAAAGTTCATTTTTTTTTAAAGACATATTTCTATTTGGTTTTTCATTAATGCTGGTTTATCTAAAATAAAAAAAAATGTCTATAATAGCTTGGAATATTGATGATTACAAAACGGAACATGAAAGTGAAGAGCATTGGGAACTTAGAAAAAAGTTTATGGAAACATATAAAGATAAGTAAGTAAATTTAATTCCGGTTCAATTTCACAATCAAACATTTTTTAATTATTTACTATATTATTAGATTTGAAGAAGATGAATTAGTCTGTTTAGCACAAGTATTTGTTAACGTAGAGTTCTTGGGTTGTAAATATCCAGATGCAACAATGAAATTAGTTGGCGAACTGTCACAAGATGTAGCTAATGAATTTCGAAAAGAACGTGCCGGAAGACTGAAACGAACTTTTGTGAAAGCATCAGATGCAGCTGAACAAAAAGCAAAAGGTAGAAGAAATAATAATTAAGTGTGAGTTCACTTTTATTTTCATTTTGTTTTAATATAATTTTTGTATTTATGTACTTAAAACAAATCCAATTCCATACAACTAAAAAACAACATGGTAACTGGTAATAAAAAAATTCTAGGAAAAAGATTGAAGAACACAATAGAAGGCAATACTTTTAGTTTAACAGCAATTTTGAAAAACACAAAAATAAGTGATAAATCGGACTCGGATGATGATATTGAAAGACCTTCTTTTTCTGGTACTAAGCAATTTGCAGATAATCCTCGTTTATTAAATAACTATTGGAGTCCATTAAATACAAATCAAAATCTCAAAGAAAATAACCAAACTGTTGATGCATTTTTTAATCATTTTAAAGGTTTTAATTCTAATGAACCGTACAGAAATTATAATGTAAATATATTTTCGGGACTGAAATTTGGAAAATTTATTTTAATGGTGACAGGTGATCGTAGTTCTATATTTAGTTCTGCAAAAAAATGTGGATATAAATATGAGGAAAGGGAAAAAGTTAACGAAGTTGGTGAAAAGTACGTAACTATTTTAATAAATAGAATTTATAATGAACTATTAAAATTAATTTTAGAACTTGTGAAATACTATTAAATGAAAAATCAGTGGCTTTTGCAAAAGGCGCTTCAAATAAAATAGCTAAAAAACTTGCTTTTGATTTAGCAATGGATATATTTGAAAAAGAATGCTATACTATTAAGGTATTAATTACAATTTTAATAGTATATAAGCTTTTTTTTTAACTTTTCAAACATTTTTCAGACAAAAGCAAACCCCGAAAAAATTAATATTACAAGAAATAATGAAACAATAACAGCTAATGTTCTAATTTCATCCGAAGCATCTAAAATAGATTCAAATAATATTGGCTACAAGATTATGCAAAAGTTTGGTTGGAATGGTGGAGCTCTTGGTGTTAGAACAAAAGGAAGAGAAAATCCAATAGAGTAATTTACGATAATTTGAATTCTTTAAAGAATTTGTTTTATAGTTATAATTCTTTTTAGTTGCCTTACGATAAAAAATAATAGAAAGGGATTAGGCAATGAATCGGATGATATTAACGGGGTTTACTTTAGAAAACTTTTAAAAAATTATATCAAATCTGATGACATACGAGATCTTCATTTTGATTCATGTTTTACTAAAGATGAGAGAGCTAAATTGCACCAGTAAATATTTTATTCTTTATTTGTTTTAATCTAATTTAATAAATTTTATTTGAATTTTTTATTTAGGATTGCAACATCGAAAAATTTAAAATCAATGAGTTATGGTAGAGGTATGGAGCGCTATTTAGTCATAAGCAAGAGAACTATATCACCTGAAAATATTTTAGAAGAAATTTTGCTTAACAACAATAAAATGTATATAGATAAATATGAAGTTAGAGTGCCCGTGTGTAAACATAATAATTTTCCAAATTATATTAGTTTCGAAAGTGAATAAAATTCACAAAAAAAAACAATTTAATTTTAATTTTATTTTAAGTAAAAACTCAATGGCCACTGCCTAAATTGATTTTTGTTTTAATTTTAAAACTTGACATATTTTGTAAAACTAAAATTAAAGTCTTTTATTTGATGTTCTTCAATTTAAATGTAAAATAAAAGTAAAAAAATAAGGAAACAAAAGAAACGGAACTGAATTTAAAAAAAAAAATGAGAAATTCGATTTTTTATATTAGTTTTAACTATATCTTAACTAAGAAAATCTCTATAATAAGCTACATTGTAGTATTGGAAAAAATCAAAAGAAAAATAATTGGGAAAAATTCTTACAGTATTTGTGTGGATGTTGAAACGTTCTATGGAAAACTTTTTGCAACACTTCTGCTAGCTGGACTTCTTTTAACATGGAATAACATACATTCCTTGTACTTCATAAAAAGTATCCAAAAGAACCATTGAAAACTTTATTTATTTGAATTCAGCGAAGATAAAATCTTTAATAATAAGTATAATTCTTTTATAGTATTGTCGAAGTGTCGATAAGATGTTCAAATAATCTCTTCAAAGCGGTTCAAAAAATAAATTATCCTATTACTAATAATAGTACCTGAAATTTTATGTTATTATAGTTAGTAGTACACAACTAAATGTTAGACTCAACACTGCCCATCATTAGTTATATTTTATAATATATATATGTATGTACATATGTAATATGTCGTTATTACATTGCATGCTTGGTACATTGTATTATCTATGAAAATAAGACTGAATTTAGTTATAAATAGCAGTCATTGCATGTTTTTGAAAAACTCTATTGAAGAAAGATAAGCAACGTTATATCTGCTAACATTTTGAGATCAGATTAAATATTAAATACATGATAACTAAATCTTTCTTTTTTGAAGCAAATATTGGTGCACTTATTGGTGAACTAATATTGGTGAACTTAATGCAAGCCATAAGAGTTTTCTGATACGTACTAAATACATATGTATGTTGTTTATATGTTTAATCGTCCTGTTTGTGCTGAACGTTTAAATATGAAATACATATAAAATATATAATTCTGACTTCCAATACTCCTTTTGATATTTAATTTTAAATTTCGGATCATGAAACAATGAAATACACTAAAAAAACAATTGATAACCCTTGTCAACGATGCATATTTAAAATATATGCATATAAAAGAGTTTAAAATACTGATTATTAATAGTGTATTTCTTCTTTCATTACCCCTTTTTATCCTTTCAGCAATGACAATACACCCTAATACATGTTGACCATAAATTTGACGTAATGCGCAATAGGTATAGCTTAGGTATTTTGTAATAAATTTTAATAATTTCAATACGCTGTGCAACTGCGTATCTTTGCACGATGATTTGCCAAACTATACAAAATCTAGAAAAAAAAATCCAATATGATGTTTAAAAAATATAATATAGTAGTAATTTGATCACTCTTTATAATGATAATTGATAATATATGTATGAAGGCAGGGTTTTAATAATAAAAATTAAAACTACTAATGTATGACAAGGTTTTTGCTGTAAAAAAAGAATCTTTCCGATTTTAACTTTCGTACGGCGTAGTTCTGGGTGCTTACAGTCTGATCAAATCTATTTGTGCATGGAAATGGACTATTCGTCTTTTTAATGATCTTTTGCAGTTCTAAATATTAAATAATATGAATTATTATGTAGGTATAGGGCTGCTATTTCTTGACTTGAAAAAAAGAGAACATTTGGTACTGAAAAAGAGAACTGTAATACTAAAATAAAAAATTACATAGAATTATCATCAATTAACAAAAAACATTTTATTTAGTTCATTTTTTAATAACTTAAAATAAATTCAGTACTAAAACTAACTAAAACACAACAAAAAATAAAATATATTTCAAAAAATTGAAAATTATAAATAAAAATTATAAATAATATTAAATAATATATCGATCCTAATTTAGTATTAGAATTTTAATCACAATTCACAACCATCATTTCATTATTATCAATTATTATCATCATCTGTTGAATTTGAATCGTGAGATTCTTGTACTAGACATTTGTTTTAAAATTTATTAATTTTTTAAAATATTTTCGAAAAATTCGTTGAACGTTACATTTTTGTTGTTACATGTAATAGAAAGTATTGATTTAACTATTGATGTTTTTAAACAATTTCTTTCGTCTGTCCACTGAGATGAAATTAAAGAGAAAATCCGTTCAACATTAGCATTTTGGCAAGGTATAGCAAAAACAAATTGACATAATTTAAGTAATTCTGAATTAAATTCTGGATTTTTCGATTGTTTAAAGTAGCATAACCATTTCATAAACGTTTTCTGATTCGTAAATTCTTTATTATATTCATTTGATTTAAAAAAAAACTTTTAGATTACAATAATTGTAATTGAAATATCATTCTACTTTGGAATTTTTTCTAAATACATCCTTTTAAATTTATTAAATTCTTGAAATCGATTGGAATACTTTTTCAGATATTCAAATGATACTTATTGTAACAGGAAAATAACTTTTTTTTCTTAAATAATTTAATTTCGTTTTCTAGACCATCTTCATTTAATCTTTTTAACATTGATTTTATTTCGGTAGTTAAAAATAAATTATTATATTTTTATTCTAATGTTAACTGCAGTGAATTTAAGGAGTTAATAATCTCTAAAATGGAATTCTTTTGTTCAGCTTCTATTTTTGAAATATATTGTTAAAAAGTTGATGTAAGTGAATGTATAAATAAGAAATACGGTTCTGTAAATTTAGATTCAAAAAAGGTTTTCAATATAATTGGACAATCCGGTCGTAATGATAAAAAGAAAGCTTTTAATGCTGGAAACATTAATAATGTTCTATGAATAACTGGATGCAGTGACATCCATATAGTTTTTGAATGTTTGAGTAAGGTGCGGTACTCAATTTGAACAAATTCACAAAACGTTTTCAAATGCACCTAATTTTTTTTACGGAAATTGAATTTGTTTTTTTTGCGTACGGTACAATAGTGAAAAGAGAACAAAAGAGGACATTTAAAAAAATAACAAGTGTAAAAAAGATCAGAGAATGTAGTCACTTTAAAAGTGACCTGATGGCAGCCCTATGTAAGTAGATAGTAAATCCTGACGAGCTAATGTCTATTCCAGATCAGTTAGAGATTGTTAAGCTATTACCGCGAAAACCGGTAAGTAGCCATACATTATTTGTCTTTTTTTTCTCAATTTTGTTTTGGACTTTGCAAAAAAGTTAAAATAATTTTATCTAATAAATAATAAGTTTGCATACAGTTTTATTTATTTTTTAAATAAATTTAAATAAATTAAAAATTCTTTTTTTTATATACATACATACATACATACGAATTTAAAATTGCATGTAATTTTAATTAAAACATATTAGTCAAAAAAAGAACAAAAATATAAAAAGTTGCTGTTGAATTATAAATATTTACTTTAATAAAAGGGGGTTTACCCAAACACCTCTTTTATTATGAAATGTGAATAGATGCATAATAAATGCACTTTTATCACGCAAATTATTTATTTTTATTTTTGTATGTATGTATGTATGTAATATATGAAATTTATATTTTATCAAATTACTGAAAATAAAAGTAGGCCTAGGACATCATCATAAAGACTAGTATGTATTATATTTATACATAATATGTATGTATGCATTATGTATTTAATTATGTATACAGGAATATATTTAAACATAATGGGGGTGTAGAACTAGAATAAGTAGGAAAATTTAATTATTATTGTATACATAATCTATTAATGAAAATTAAATAAAACAACATAACAGTTAATTTTATAAGTACATAAATACTGTTATGCTTAAATTGCATTTTATTTTTTGAATAATAAATGGTATAGTACCTATTCGTATAGGATATCAAAATGATGAAATTAAATGGCAAATTGTATTCATTGATTTGATTGGAATCAAATTTAGAAATAATGTAGGTATACTAAAGAGTCAAAAGAGATCTCATTAATTTGTAAAATAAAAATTGTAAAAGTAGTTATACGTTTAATAAATTGAATATAGGATTCCTTATATATTACGAGTATATGTATATAAGTTCATTTTTTGAAGATGTATGTACCTAATTACCCTTTCTTTATTTTTTTTACTTAAGTGTGAAAAACTATTTGCGTATTGTTTTCCTTTTCAATACCTAAGTTTATCTTAAGCTTTTTTTACTACTTTTACACCTACAGCGCACGTTAGACTTGTGAATGTGATACAAATCACCAAAATATGTCATTGAATTGGGTTTTGAACAATAGTGCTTTTAATTTTGTTTGGGTAGAAAAACCTCAATAGTCTATCATGATATATGAATACTAAATGTACTCATGTAAACTTCTAACGTATCACACAAGGTTAAAATGATATGGGTATCAATGTAGCATTGTTATAAACGGCATCAACACATTATCTTGAAAAATAAAAAATTATTTTGCATTTTTTATTGTTAAAACCTTTTTATAGAAAATATTTTTGGAACAAAATCTTGAAAAAAAAATCTGAAAGGCAGAAATCTAGAATTTTATGTTAAAATCTCACATATTTTTTTTTCAAATATTTTTAAAAAATTGATGCAATGATGAAATAGTGTTAAAGGTTAGATTAATTCAAAGATACGTACAAATTTTAAGGTTTTTTTTGTTCAAATGTTCAAAGTAGATATGTATGAGTATATATTTAAAAAAATAATTAGGAGGGGTTTCACAGTTGACTTCAAAATGCTTTCCAAATGATTACTTTTGTGAGAATTTGGGGGCAGCACCACTTACTATTTTAAATGCTTTGTTGGAATGTATGTAAAAAAAATAATTAGATGGTCAAATAAATGGTTACATAATAATTAGATGGATGCAAAACTAATTTTACAAATAAATTCAATTCAATAGTTGGCCCAAAAAATTTTTTTCTACAAGATATTTTCAAAAAATTTGTTGATTCCGTTTGAATACACCTATCATTTGACCTTGGGATACGACTAAAAAATTTTTTTTATTGTTTTTGATAGATTTTTGTTTTTAAGATATTTATACCCATTGTACAGACGAATATGTAGTAAACTAATACATAAGATGATCGGAAACGTTATTTGCTAATTAGTTTCTCTTGCAGTATAATTTAAAACGCAGACATAAAGGCTCCTGCGCTTATGCTTTTGAATTCGATGTGCAGATGACGTTTCCGCAGCAATATTTGCGAATATTTCTACCACAGAATTAAGAACGAAGGCCATTAAAATTGAATTTATATCGTATAACAGTGAAATAAAGAAATATCCATTATTAACGAGAAATAATTTTTATAATATATTTCTTTAAAAAAAAAAAATTCTTAAGCAAAAAAATTAATTAAAACAAAATTTTTATTTTTTGTTTATTAAAAATTAATTTAAGAGTTATGATATTACAGTAAATAATTATTTTAATATGATATCCATGATCTATTAATAAATTTATTAAAATAATAATTATATATTATTATTATATTAGATTTGGTTTTGTTTTTTTTTTTTTTTGTTGTAATTATACTAATTTCATTTTTAGATCACGAATCTTTTGGACAGACATTATTTGGATTAATTTAGGTAAAACATATATATTGTATCATTTATAAAAACAAATTAAATTAAAAAAAAATTTGATAAAATTCGAGGTTTTTTTTGTTTTCTTTTTCGAGTTTTTTTTTGTTTTTTTATACAGCATCACCTGAATCGGCTTCATTTATTTGTTCTTCACCTTCAGAACCTAAATCGGATTCAGTATTTTCGGTTGAACTTTCATTTGGTGAGAATTCTTCACTTTCACCAGTAAAATATAGTACAGCTCTGGGTATAATACGTTCTTTTAAATAATGACCAACTTCAAAATCTTTTTCAAGATGATCCTAAAACAAAAAAAAAAAAAAAAGGAAAAAAATTGATAAAAGTGAAATGAAAAAGTAGAATATTGTGTTATATATATAACTTACATTAATATCATCAAAATTTGGATCATTTTCATCGGGAGTTTCAGGAGGATCAAAAAAGTTGAAAAATGATTTTACACCGATTGATCTAGTTGCACCTGAATATATTCAATAAAAAAACAAAAAAAGAAAAGATTATTAGTCGTTTTAGTCCAAATATTTAATAAATTATGAACATATTTCTAACTTAACTATTTTCATTTAAACCACCAGAAAACTTTTTTTTTACAGTTCTTTGAGTAAAATTTTTTCCTTCATACCAATCAATTTTACAACCAGCACATTTATATATTTCCGGACCATCAAATGCTAAATAATCTTCAGGATCTGGTGTACATTTTAAAAAATATTCTTTTGTTAGAACACGATTTGAAAAATATTCATTTGGTGAAAAATGAAATTCTAAAACAAATGATAATGTCGGTTCAGTTTTAGTTATTGCTCGAACATCTGTTAAATGCTGATTTTAAATAAAGTAAAAAAAAATTTTTATAATTATTTCAATATGAAAAAGTTTTTTTTTTTTTTTTTTTTTTTGTTATTTATTTAAATTTATTAAATAATATGTTTTACCTTTAATAATGGTTCATCATGTTCACGTACAAATGGTTCCAACATTGGAAAATATTTAAATATTGTTAACCAAAAATTTGGTATACCTTTAACAGGATTCGGTGAAGCTGCACTCTCATTTCTTAGATTTATATTGACATTTTCTAAAGCTCGAGCTACTTCTAGACTAATACCAGTATCAGAATAGTCACATTCTTTATTTGTTGGTTCATAAAGACCACTTGAAAAAATGTATATATATATGTATATAGTAGATATAAATGTTTCGTTTAAGGTTAATTAATATTAATTGAAAAGATTGGTACTTACTTTACAACATCACTTCGTTTTGCGAAAATCTCTTGATATCTATTTTCAAATTCTCTTTCAATTTCGCATACTCTCTGATGAAATTCAACATCTAAATTTGTTGTTTGAATTTGCAATTTTCTTAAAGCAGTAACTCTTCGTCTAACTTCAGCTGGTTGATTGGCATATTGTTTCTATATATATATGTATATATAAGATATATTTAATATGTATATATACACACACACAGATATTTAATATAAATAAATAAAAAAAGAATTTTTTTTTTTTTTTTAAATTTACCAATAATTCACTTCTTTTTAACACCTCAGTTGTGTATTGCATTAATAGTGGATTGTTGTGCATTTCATTTAAGTCATCCGCCATGTTTTAAATTATTTTTAAATATGAGTTTTTAGCAATAGAATAAAATTCTTTAATTAAGCAAAAACAATAATTTTTCAAATAAATGCTATAAATTTTTCAGTATGTACGTATTATTATATATTTTATTTGAGTAAAAAAGAAAATTGACAAATTTTTTCTATTTAAAAAAAAAATCCAATTTTTTTGTTTTTTAATTTTTGATTAAAAATCCTTTGTTTAAACAAAATTTTTTAAAGTTTTAGTTTTAGTTTAAAAATATTTTTTTAAAAATTAATACCACAATTATTATACCATTTCTTTGTCTTTGTATAACAGTTAATTAATATTATAAAATATTTTAAAAGTATTTTAACAGTTCTAATTAAAATATTGCTTCTATTTAAAATCTTGAGAACAAGTTTATATAAAAAAAAGTACAAAAAATGCATCCTATTTTTGTAAAAATCCTTGTTTTATTAACAGAATCGTAAAACTTGAAAGAAATTAAACGTTTTATTTACTTGAAAATAGTGTTAGTTCTTAAATGTATATGTGATTATGGAACAAAGAGAAAAGTGGGATTAAAAGTAAAATTCAGGCGTTTAAAATGTGATAATTTGTTTGTCTAAAATTTTCCAAAAATGTTTTCCACTTTCATTTTACAAATATTGAAAGAAAAACTCTCAAAATGTATGCAAAATGAATCAGTAAAGAAACATTCAGGAATGACTTAATTTTATTAACTTGAAATACATTTTCAAACTGATTACAAGTTTACATACTAATTTAATCTAGAACTAGATTAGCTAACAAGTGAAATTTAACTCTACTGTTAATTTTAAATGCTAACGTAAAAGGAAAAGCGTGCACTTGAAATAAAGTAGCGTGGCTACCATTTTCTGGAAATACGAATGAATTTTTTGAAAAATATTTGTATAGATTAAAACACATCGAACATTTTAAAAACATTATACATAATATAAAAAATTTGAAAGAGTATACAGTTGACTGTATCAACTCTAGGATATCAGCACCCACATAATCTCATAATATGCTGTTTTGATCAACTGTAATCATCGTTTAAAAAAATTCAGATATTTTATATAAATAAGTACCAACATATATTTAAGTGAATATCGAAGATGTATGATAAATATAGTCGGTAATAAATCGTCGAACTAGACCCACTAGACTAAATCAAGAAATTTTTGTAGAGATTTTTAGCATAAAACTTAAGTTCTTTTGTTAAAATTTCAGATATTTGACATAATTATATAGATATTGAGCTATGCTTATACATATACAAAATCAGTTGTATGGTAGTTTTTCGAATCTTTCAGTTGAATTTGTTCAAGTTTAATAGAAAAATTGACATTTATATAAAAATGAAATGATAAAAATTTGAAAAAAACCTATAGTTCCATTATTTTTGAGTTATCATGAGGAGGGACGAACGCAGGTAATTAAATTGACTCAGAATTCAATTCTTCAAATATATTTATATACTTTTTCATATTAATCTCTTCTCTCCTTTAAGGTGTTATAAACGAAATAGAAAATTTATTATACCCTTAGAAGTATGTTCGTACTAGTGTTAAGAAGGAAATTAAAAAAAATGTATTGATACGGACTACTGATATAGTATACATACTTTTGCATTTTCTATACTTTTCAAATGTAATACCTATACTGATTTTTGTCTTTTCAAGATTTGGATTCGAATTAAACACATTTAAATTTTTAACTATAATCTTCTCATTTAAGTCAGAGATAGTGTATAATTCTATAGTATTCCCTTTTAGCCTTCTCATGTAGAATATATTATATACTTTCAAAAATAAATAAAGTATTTAGAGTAAGTTTTAGAGTTTTCCAGATTAATTTTGAGTATAAAGATTTAAAATTGTTGTAGAGACGTATTTAAGTAACGTATTTAAGCTCTCCCTACTTAAAAAAAAAATAACCAAAATAACTTATATGTATATTAAATAGAAATTTGGCATATACTATAAAATAATTGGGAATATCAATATTATAATTTAAAATTTTTATTTTATTCAGTTTAAATATTTATATAAAAGTTTAAAGGAATTTTTTTTTTTTTTTTTTTACTCTTTTAAAATTTTAATTACTTAAATTAAATCAAATGATTATCAAATGAAATATTTTGAAAATGTTTCTTAAGAATACAACAACAAGTTTTAAAAAGTTCAATAAAATTAATTGACTCACACTCCAAAAAACTTGTTCATTTTTTTTTTTTCTTTTTTTATAGTTAAAATCTATAAAAAGTTTTAAAAAACTTTTAATATAATTTCGTTTTTTTTTGGTAATTTTTTGTTATTTTTATAAAAATTTTTTTTTATTTTGATCAGTTTTTCCAAAAAAAAAAAACAAAAAAGAGGAATTAATTTATTCAACTCACATTAAAGTGTTTGATTTTAAAATTTTCTAAATCAAATGTACAGATTTTTAACAATTATACTTGTCTTTATAACTTTATCCCTTTTTAACCACAAATCCTGCTGCTTTCTCTCCTCTACACGAAATAATGATTGCTCCATCTTTTTTTTTTTTTCTGTACTAATTAAGGATTTTCACTCCGTGAATTGAAATCTTTTTATATTCCTGTTTTTCCTATTTTTAATTTTCCTTGAAAGGTTTTTGTGTTTTTATATTTTGTAAATTATACATAGTATAAAATTAACGTTTATAATGCTTGGGACAATCTAATATATTTATTTTATTATACCGCAATATAAAAGATATAGTATTCAGAACTTTTAATTGACATTTACTTTGGCATTTATAATTTTTTTATTTTTATTTGCTAAAGAAGGTGAAAATCTTCTAAAGATATCAAAAACAATTCCATAGTAGTGTCAGATGTTTAGTTATTGAAACCACCTCATCGTGTAGCTAATATAATGGGATAAAACCTCGAAGTGCTCAGAACTCAGTTTTATATGGCTAGGAAGTAGGGATAGAAGAGAATATAGAACAAGGATGAGGAAATTATGAATTGGGGATTGAAACTTACTTATTTTAAAGATTTTCAATTAATTTCATATATCTACTAACCTAATATTTGTATTTGAAGCCTTTTTCTTATATAGAAGCGGTCTATCTTGATCTTTGTTATTATTAAATTATATCCGGACCCACATTCCTCATAAGAAAAAGGGCTCTAGCTACTTGATACATTCATATGCCAAATACCTTCTAATAAATAAATAAATAAATAAATTAAATTATATTGTTAAAATGAATATTGGTAATATTTCATCATAAGTGAGGTTTTGATTTAAAATTTCTTTTCTTCAATGCTTTTTCTTTAATATAGGAATCCGATTTATGCAAGAATACTATTTCCAACAGAATTTCAACAGTTTATATTCTTTTATTCTTTTTGTTTATATTGTTATAATTTTCCGCCCCATTTCTTATGCTGATCAATTTTATATATTTAAGTATGAATGTTGTTGAGTTGAGTACACAAAATAGAGCATTTAAAATTTATAAATTTAAAATTAAAAAGGATTTTCCATATTATACTTCTCCTGTATTTTTGATTCAAGTACATGTACATATATCCAGAACAATAGGTTTGTTCACGGGACACTGACCAATTGTTGAATATGCGGCCAGATTAGATATCCCATTTAATTTATCATGCCGCAGTTGTGGTGAAGAGAATCAGAAAGAAACCATCATACACTTCACTTGTAAGTGCCCAGCGTTGACTAGGCCCAGAAGAGTAACTCTGGGTAGCTATCAACTCAACGATTTTAGTGATCTAGCGGTTAAGTAACCTACAGAAATGGAAAGGTTTCTGAACACAATGAAATGGATCTAAAATAAAACCTAATATAGCCGTATTATAAGCCTTGTGATCACGGAAGTGGTAGCAAAACGGTTCTAACACGCTAATTGGGGTCACTACCATGAGCGACGATGACCAACCACCTAAACCAACCAACCAACATGTACATATGTAAACATAAACTCCTACTTTAATTTTTATTTAATAGAAAATTCGAAGATTATATATTTCTTAGTTTAACATCATTTAACATCATTTTAGTTCATAATATCCTATAGTTTTTCCATTTTCTAATTAAAACATTATTTTTTGTTTATTGTTTTTTTTTTTTTTTCCTTTTTTTTTTTAAGTGCAAATACAAATTAATTCAATTCTACGGGGCTAATATCACAAATTATTGTTGTGTGTTCGCTACTCATTAAGACTTTCAATTTAAATAAACGCCCATAAAAGTGACTAAAAATTAAAAAAAAAAAATTTTCGTAAAAAAGAAAGATAAAAACAATAAAGGAACATAAAAAAAAAAAACAACAAAACAGATTGTGCAAATATATTGTCATCATAGCATAATCCTACTGAGTTTCTTTTGTGTATTTTAAATTAGAAGAGTGTGTAAAAGATAGTACGAGGATCTGAATAAAGTCTTGCTAAAAAAGAAGAAAAAAAAGAAACAATTTTTTATTTGAGGATTTTTTTGGTTTTTTTTATAAACAAACCATTAAAGTATTAAAATAGATCTTGGCATATAATTTTATTTGTTGAGGGGTTAATTTTTTGTTCCAACAACTGTAAAAACAGCAAAAAAAAAAAAAAAGCAAAATAAAAAAATAACAAATAAATGAAAACAGAAAATATACAAATCCTTTAAAAAATATCATTGGATTTCTGTTTTATGCATTCAGGAAACGTACATAAAATATACTCTTCATTCTCATTTTATGAAAGATACCCTTTAAAATACGTATTTTATATTAGTTGGATGAATTAAAAACGGTTCACTGTGTACTGTGAGTCTAGTTTTAACCTTTTTTTTTTATCTGCTCAGTAATATAAGTCTGTCTGTAGCATAATAGATGATAATATGTGTTATAAAAAATGTGTTATAAGATATAATCGTCGGCCGGATAGAAAATATACTCTAAATTTATCAATAATATACTAAAAATTGGATCAGAAAACAATGACTTAAAATTTTTTATGACAGAAAAACTTTCAAGTCATAAAAAAATTGAACTCATCGTTTTCATCTATAAATAATTTTATTAACGATTAAATTTGTTTAAGGTATAGGTTGTTAAGTTTTTTATGGAACATAAGATAGTTGCCTTAAGAAATTTAGAGAATTGAGTTTTTTTTTTGATTTAGCAGTTTTGGAGTCAAAATATTTGTGATCATAAGAAATTTTAACAATTAAAAAAGGATTAATTAAAAAAACAAATACACTGATTATAGTGTTAGTTAATTTATTGAGAGGTAATTTATTTAGTAATATTTGGATACCTGAATCTTAGATTTCTCTACTCGTTTCATTTCAATTTTTTTTTTTTTGTCATTAAAAGCCACTCATTAAACTGTATTCTCTCTGAATTTTGAGTGATTATTTTTTAATCTAAAGACTTATTAAGTTACTTTCGGAATTACACTATCATTACGGAGTCCTTAAAACTCGTAAAACCGAAATTTTTTTTTTTTTTTATTTAAATTTAATTAAAATTTTAAAATGAAATTCAATAATATCCGAATAAGAAAGTGTATTACGGTATATGTAGAAAACTTTAACTACATAAGATATAAGATAAATGATGAAATGTGTACATACTATATATAGATATACATATGTATATATATATATATATATATAATATGTATGTATAGATATAATATCATATATTTTAGTTTGGTAAAGAAGATAAGTTTGAAATGAGCCAACTGTTACTTGGATACTTAACTTTGAAAATGTTACGAACGTGAGATTTAATTTAGATGTTGAAATAATGAAAAGAAGAAAGAATAAAAAAATGTTAACCAAGAAATTCTAATTGAAAGAAATAGAGAAAAAAGAGATGAAGTATATAGTATCAAATTGTATATAAAATGACGAAGAACATAAATAAGTACATATATATATGTATATATATAGTAGAGTCATCTGGAAAAGGTGAATTAATTTCATAAAAGATGATACTGTATTTTTTTTTATTTTTCTCTTGTTTATTTTTTAGATTTTTTTTTTTTATATAGCTCTGTTCTATGGGCTGCTGGTATAGATTTAGATTTGTGGGTGAATCATGTTTTCATTTTTGATGATAATAATAATGATAATGATGATGATTTTTTATTTTTTTTTTTTTGTACTTTTAAAAGTTATGTGAAACAGTGAGGAAAAAGGACAAAGGTTTGGGACATTGTATAAATGATTTGGTTTTAGTTTATTTAGGATTTCAAAAAAAAAAAAAAAAAAAAAAAAATTATTCAGATTTTAAAATGAATATTTAAAATATATATATATAACAATGTACATAAATAATATAATATACAATGAATGGTCATTTCAAGGTTATTAGGACACAATACTTTTTTGTTTTCTTTTAAAGGACTTAAAGGGTTAATTGTGGATTTTTTTTTTTAAGTATTATTTTTATAATGATTTTGTTGTTGGGTGTTTTTTTTATTTTATTTTATTTTATTTTTTTTTTTTGAAGTAAATATATTAAGGGTTATTAAATTAATTTCAGGGGATTATAATTTAGAATAGGCTAAAGAATTTTAAGGATAATTTCAGGTGAATTAAGATGAATATTAAAAAAAAAACAAAAAAAAAAAAATAACGATGAAAAATATTGTCTGATGTTAAATTAAATTTGCAATCTGTTAGATACTTTGTTTTGTTTATGATTTTTTTGTTTTGTTTTAATTCAATTAATATAATTTATTTTGTCGTTATTTTGTTTTTTTTTGATACTTTCGTTTTTTTTTTGTTTTTGTTTTCGAATTTTAAATAATAATTGATAAAAAATGCTTTTGTCTCTAGAAAAATGTAATAATCTGAAAAGAACTTTGAAAGAGACTAAGGTTTTTTAGGTTTTTTAAGTTAAGAGAAATGCTCTTTTTTTTTTTTCTATTATTGAAATTTTAATATGTTTATTGATCTTTAATTTTTTTTCTTTAGGTAATTATTAATAGATTTTTTATTCAAATTTTTTTTATATTATTAAATAATAAATAAATTTAATTCTAATCTAGATCTCTTTAACAATATCATAAATTTTGACTTTAGTATTAAGCAAATTTTTCTTGCATATCATCATAATCATATTATAATATCATATGTATAGCAAGGGTAAAAATATGTAACCTAATCTTCATAGATAATATTGTAAATATAATGATGTAATATTAATTAAATTAAGAATAAAATTGAAAGATTCTCTAAATAACTTTATTTTAGAGTAACTTAATCTTTGAATATTACATTAACACTGTTCCAATGTTTTCATTTTGCATAGATTAGTTTTCATTTTACACCTCAAAAAATTGGTTTTAAATCTTAATATTATGGGGGAGCGTATCGTAGTTTGCTACAAAATTAGGGTTTTTGTAATTTGTTTTGCGAGAGTTAAGGGTGGCAACTTACTATTTGGTTACAAAATCAGGAAATAACTGAATAAATCACTGATATCAATATCAAAAAAATATTATAAATATATTTAATTGATGAAATATGAAATGTAAACAGTGCTAGGTAGTTAGTTTGGATTTCTTTTTTCAGATTTTGAGTTTTTGGATTTTGTGAATTGGAATTTGGCCGGTAACCAAATAAAAACAGTTTTTTAAATACGGAATTTTGAGACACAAGATACAAAACAAATAAATATCTAGTTTTTTTTTAAAACACGAGATTTTAGGACACGTGATGTTCACACGCGAGGTTTTGGGACACAAGATCTTATGTCACGAGATTTTATAACGTAAGATTTTGTAGTAAACTTTAATATCTGATATATTTTATAAATTAATCTATATGCTTGTCCAGTGGTGGTCAAGAAGACAGTTAAAAGGTAGACCTTGTTAATCAAAGTAAAGATATCAAATTGCAAATTAAAAAACCCTGAAAGAATATTATAAATCACTTAAACATTATTTTTAAAATTAAACAGCTATTCTATTTTTTAATGCATTAAAAAAAAAAAATTGGAAATTTTCTATTTTATTAAAATTTTTTTTTTAGTATAGCTAATAATAAAAAATATTAAATCAGATGGTAAATCTCAAATTACCTCGAATACACCCCGATTAAAGTTATAAATTTAGATTGCGGATCACTATCTGATTAATAATTGAATTTAAATATAATTTTAAAGATTATTATTGAGAAATTATTTGATATTTCAATTTACCATTAAATAAAATCTATAATTTCATTAAATTTATGATTTTTTTTTAACAAAAAAAAAACAGTTGTCAGTTAATATAAATTATTATATCATGTAATTTTGATCAGTACCTAATCATTTAATATTTATATAAACCTGTACTTAAAAAAATTTTTCCATCATTTTGTACAAATTTTGTATATATATATGATAAAAATATACACATCCTGTATATTTGAACGTTATATTTTTAAAAGTCTAGACCACATATGTGTATACAACTTTTGGTAAAGGATAAAATTTAATATTTAATAGAAAATAATGAAAAAAAAAAAAATTGTAGATGCATAAATTCATATAAAATTGCAAAATTATTATATTAAATTGGTAAATAGAAACGGAAGGATATTTTGACCGATATTAAATGGTATTTATTTTATTAAATCTCTATTTACATATATTGTATATATTATATTATATATAATAATTAATTTTATTGATATGCATTGAATTTTACATTAAATAAAAATATTAAATCATAATATTTATAACAAAATATTAAATATTTTAAATTCGGAATAGTTTTTTTTTTTTATTTTTTTAACGAATTATATGTTTTTGGACTTATAAAACATATTTCCGGTAGTATTTACATACAGGACACGAGATATTAAAAAAAAAAAAGAAAATTTATATATTTACAAGTAATTTAGTAATACGTATATACATATACATAGTGTTGATTAACTGATAGTTAATCTGATAGTTCAGTTTGTTATATGTAAAACTTTGCGGAAGTGGTAATATTTTTTCAATTTTTAATTAAATTTTTAATGGCTATATTTAAAATTATAGAATTAAGTTTTTCTTAATATGATCCTTAAAAAAAAAAAAATTCATATCTATTAAATTTAACATGTATGTATGCGGAAAAATGAAAAATTTAAATTAAGATTTATATTTTAATTAGAGTTTTTTAATCATAATATCAATAGGTTTAATTTAATTAATAAAACATAACCTTGTAGTGTGACCTCGGTGGCCTGATGGGTATAAAAACGTATGAGATACGTTGTAAATGTCGAGGTAGTGTGAAAATCTCACACATGTCATAAAAATAATTCCCTTTTACGATATTTACAGTCACTCCTGAAATGAAAAGGCTGTGTAATTTCCTTTTCACATTTATGTGGCAGCAGAATAAACTAAAAAAAAAAAATATATATATATATCCTAGAAATTTCCGTTTAAATTTTATTTTTGATCTAATCAACAAGTCGTTTTTTTTTTTTTTTTTTTGAAATTTTTGACGTAGGACAAGCAACAAGTCCTTTTTTTTTTGTAAGAAATTCTTGCGTTAATATTAAAATATGGGTCTTTGTTTAAACTAAAATAAATGCTTGCAATATATTTATATATACAAAAATAAAAGAAAAACAAAAATATTTATTGATTTAAAGCATATTTGAATGTAGTCAAGGTTAAATTTTTTTTTTTAGACATGAATGTGATAAATCAACTGAAAAAAAAACGTTCTTTTTTACAATTTTTCATTATATACCTACTTCTTTTTTTTTAAATTTTCAACATTTTATCAAAAACATTCATTAGTTTAAGGATTTTCCTTCACTCAACCTTTATTAAGTGTTTTCTGTTATTTTCAAAATATAAATTCATTGTTAAAATCAAATATCCTTGCATTAAAATATCATTTTTCAAAAAAAAAAAAAAAAAAAAAATTAAAGAAAAAAACAGAAAACAAAAATTTATATTAAAATACAGGACAATTATTAGGTACTGTTGAACTTAACTATGTATATACGTTTAAATGAGAAAAACAAAAGGAAAATTTAATTTTTCTTTCTTCATTTATATAATTTTTTAATTGTTTGACTTGACTTCCATCAATGTTTTATTTTTTATACATACATACACACATACATACATATATATAATTATAGTTACTATTCTCTCAGATTTTATTCAAGAAAAAATTTTGTATTAAATGAGTTTTTCTTTCAATTAAATCAAAGAAAAACAAAAGAAAAAAAAGATTTGAAATTTAAAAAAGACACATAAGTTTATTATGTAATGTAATATATAAATATCATAATATATAGGTACTATAGATTTAATTTCAATTAAACTAATTAAAATCCAGTTGAACAGAACATTTTTTTTTTACTATATATTCTATATACATATATGTTTACATAAGTATATATCTAATACGTATATATGTATGTATATATAACGTGATTGCTTATCTTGTTCAATTATTCTTCAATTTCAACTTTAATTTATTTTTAAAAAGCTTCTGATGTCTTCGTTTTTTTTTTTTTTATTTATTTATTTACTTATTTATTTTTATTTTTTCTAATTTTATTAAAAAAATTAAATATAAAAAAAAAACAAAAAGCTGCAAAAAAAAAAAAAAATATAAAACAATACCATGGCAAAAAAATAAATGACAAAATTGAAAAAAAGAAAAACACAAAAGAAAGTTATAGAACTTTAAAAAGTATAGTAGATATTTAAAGGATGAAAAACGAGTGAAGCAATCAAGGAATGAAGTAACCGAACATTCAAGGAACCAAACAACTAAATAAGCAGTCAACCTAACCAAAAAGAGTCAATAAAATATTTACTTATTTTTGTTTGTTTTTCTTGTGATAATTTTTTTCACCCCTTTAAGCTGTTATATTTTTCCATTTAGTTGGAAAATTGAATAAAAAAAAAAACGCAAATAAAATAAAATAAAAGAAAAAAAAAAGAAACAAGAGTATAAAAAATATAAAATGAATATCGTCTGCTTCAAATAAACTACACATATTATACACCTTAATACATTCAACCAACATAAAAACATTAATATATAAACAAACATATACATATACATATATAATGATATTTTTTATAATAGATTGGTAAATCAATATTTTATAAATTGAAACAGGGTGTATTGAAATTTTTATAATAAAATACAGAGTCAAAAATATTCATAAAAATCATTTAATTTTAGTATATTAGAATGAGAAAGTCTGAGATTCAGTTTTAGAAAACCATTATTTTTGCTTGAAGTAATCAGATTATTAAACTTAAATATATTTATTTTTATATGTTAAACCTGTTAATTTTATGAAATGGGTTAAAATCAAAAAAAAAAAAATACGTTACAATATATTTTACGTGGAAGTGTTTCGTCTATTCATTATTATTAGACCTATCAATAGTAATATTGAAATTGCCTAGACAACTCCTGCTTAAACTTTTGATTTGATCTTAATACTTAAATGAATTACTATAGAAATTATCTGTGAGTTATTAGGACTAATTAAAAATTTTTACATTAGGACCTGTTTTAATAGATTATTGAAAGAAAAAAAAAAAATTATTTTTTCAATTAAAACTTTAATTCAAAAATTAATAAAATGAAACCACCCACCGTCTGGAAAAATTTGTTTTCGAATTTAATGGTAAATCCTGAATGATGTCAAAATATCGCGGCAGTTGTAAATTTTTTGTTTTGCCAGCTATTTATTTAAATGACCATGCTAAGAACGGTGGCAATTTTTTTTTCTAAATAAGATTAAAACAGTCATTAGTGAATTATGTAAAATTAAAATATGAAATTTGAAGAAACCACCATTGTATAATTGAATCAACTTTTAAAATTCTTTCCATTTTTAAATTTTATATGTGGTTTTATTTTAATTTTCTTAGTTGCTATGCTCCTGCAGCAACCACCACCGTAATTATTCTGCTTGATTGGAGACCACCGCGAAATTTCGTCATGATTCTGATTTCAACGTAACAAATAATACGGCTCATCAGGGCACGTTATTTGTTAAAAGTTAAATAACAGATATTTCAATATTTAGTTTTCAGATATTTCAATATTTAAGCGTATAGATAATTAAGTAATTAGTGAATTTTTGATTTAGAAAAAAATATTCTTCTTTATCATATTAATAAATTTTTTTTAATGCCACCAAACCACAATGCTCCTCTTGGATCACGCGAGGGTTTTTCTTTACCCAAATATGGCAGTTTTGTTTATTAAAATAGCCATCGATCTCGAAATGTGCTTCGTCCGAAAAGATTTTTTTTTAAAATCGTCGTTTTGTTCCAGTATACAATTGGCAAAGTCCCGACGCATGGAATGATCTTGTAGTAGCAATTCTTGTGTCAATTGAACTTTGTAGACTTTCAACGCTAAATCTTTGTGCAAAATACGCCATATAGTTAACTCAGAAAGTCCCAATTGTTGTGAACGTGGGGAAATTGTGACATGTTGTGACATGGTGGGAACAGCTGTAACACTGTCACTCACAGCACCAATATTTTCTTGTGACCGACTGGCACGAGCATACTGATGTCGTTTTCCATCTTGTACTGCACCAGTTTCTTGAAATTTCCGCACAATATTACCAATTTGTTGCTCAGTTGGACGATTATGTCGACCATAAAGATCGCGAAATTTGCGAAATACATTTCTTACAGAACGACAATTTTCATAAAATAATTCAATAATTTCAACACGTTGTTGTAATGTATACGACTTCATTTTTATAAATGGCAAACATTCAACTGTCAAAATGACATATAATATGTGTGCGTTCAATGTTTGAAGTGTGTTACACGGGCGCCTTCTTTTAAAAACTCAATTTGAAAGATCGTTTAAAAATTTAATAAATTTAACATTGATCATAATAGATATTTTAGAATGATTCCTCGGCACTATTCTTTGATTCTATGGTACTATATGAAATGATCGTAATTTGAAATTTTATTAGTTTTATTTTATATCATTTTACGACTATAGAACCGACAGCATATATTTGAAAACATTCGTATGAAACTGATGCTTGTTGTTTCACATTTTAATTATACATTCTCCTTTCTGAAAGCTTGAAACTAGTTTGCTTCAACATTGTTTCAATCTTTCATATCGTTTTGTTTTCTTCTTTTTATTAAGATCTTAAAACTATTTGAAACTTTCTAAGTAGATTTAATTTATTCAAATAGAATATGAACAACGTTATCCTTGAATTGGAATAAAATTTTAAAACACTCTGTACAAATAGTTTTAATATAGTTATGCTGTTATATTTATGATACCATATAGAACTCATCGGAATATACCCTTAAAAGATTTTAATTTAACACAAAAACACACATTATAATTTAATATATGTAGTAACATATTGTAACTGTCAGATAAATGTTAGATATAAGTGAAAAGGTTTACCTTTATCTTTATAAGTCCAGAAATAAAACGAGCAAGAACATTTTTTTTTAAACAAAAAATAATTTAAGATAATATCATCTATTTTTTCTTTAGAGTAACCAATAATTTGAAAACAGAAATTGTTAAAAATTTTTGTATATAATTTGTGGTAAAAATGTTTTCTAAGAAAAGTAAAAAATAATTTTTATGATTAAGTCTGTTAATTTTTAAATTAAATTTTTAATTGACTGACCTAATTGACTGCCCTAGAAGTAATTTTTAAAAACTAAAATAATTAAAAATTTAAATATATGTATATTATTTTTGGGTTTGTTAAAGTATCAGTGGTATAGGTGTGCACGTAACGATCGATATAACAGATAAACTTAAGATAGTGTAAATTCTAAGAATGTTTATCTAAGAATAATTAAGAAATATTTCTTAAGATTTAACAAACGTGAAGAGAACATATACAATGCGAAATTTTTAATATTATCTCTCGTCTCTTAGGCATGAAGTCATACTTAAAAATAATAAACTAGCAGTAAACTAGGAGTTTAAATCTTTTCTAATTCGGCAATATTTCTAATTAAGACAGATTTATCACCTTCTTTTTTTCTAATAAATAGATGTTTTCAATATTTTTTAGCATTCTATACATCATACTAAGATTTATACTCCCTGGGTTCTGCTTTTACTTCGCTCTTGCAGCTAGTTTTTTCTACTTCTTCTACTATCGTGGACACACTGTTTTCTACTTCAACTTCTACCGGTCTTATCGGATTTTTGCCTTGGGTAGGGTTGACTGAGTTTTTTTTGCAAAGCTAAGGAGCAAACTTAGAAACGATGTCGAACCTCTTGGAGTGCTACAATTGTAACAGGTAAAGGATAATTTTGCACTATTTATTGCATAAGAAGTATGACACCGCAATAGCTTTTGCATATTTTACACTGAACATATTTTTGATATTACCCAATATTTTTACTGCACACTGAATGTACTCAGTACACTGCATGTTTAGTAATATTTTATTTTAAAAATAATGATTAGCAATTAATTTATTTTTTTGTTTTAACTTTAATTATGTATTGATTGTTTACAAAATTTTCTTTTTTATGTGTTTTGTTCTTTTCTGTTATAAATTTGACTTGTTTTTAATGCATCAAAATTTCACAGTCAATATCCACTTCAGTCTAAATTAAAATAATAAATTTTTGTATAGAGCATGTAAGTTCTGGCAACACTAATATTATTGTGCAATAATAATTTTTTTTTTTTTTTGTATTTATTTGGATTATCAATAAATTTGTAAAGAAACTTCATACCTATCTTGTTAACAGAGGAATAAAATAATCGCCAGGATTTCCTTTGCGTCAGACACCTTCTTATATTTAAAACTTAAAACTGAAGAACGAAGTAAAAAAAAAATAACAAAAAGTAACAAAACAAAAAGTAACAAAACTGAATACGAAAAACGTTAAGATGTGAAAACTACATGTTATTGTATAGAAGAACTTTAAAATATCCTTTAAGATACAATTTTTCTCTTTTACAAGAAGTATCTACTGAAGATTTACTGACTTTTCTTTTGTGTTAAATTTTCAAAATTTCTATACAAATACATTAATGTTACATACGTAACTTAAGAAATTTTTATTTTGATTATCATCATTTTCTTTAATCATCACAATCATAAGATTGATTCAAGTGAAGCTTTTGGTCTTGTATCATGTAACTATTATAATGTTTTAAATATCGCCCACTTTAGTTTTCTTTTTTTTGTTGTAATAACCTTCAAGAAATCTTTGGGTAAATTTTTTTTTTGTTTTGTTAAATGTGAGTATTTTTTTTGTTTTTTTGTTTTTTATACATGTTGTATTCATATTGTTTTGTTACATCGTTACTGTATGTATTTTACAAATTCCTTGACAGTAGTTCAACAACCGCATATAAACTCACATGCTTTTGCATTTTCACCTGTTTTTTTTTTTGTATTTTCTGATTTTGTTAACTTGATTTGCTTTTATCACCACTCTTTTTCATTCCAACTTCTTGGTTTGACGACTTTTCTTTTTTTTTTAAAGTTAGAAAAAGAATTGTATAAGGTAAGAATAGTATTTGAACGAAATCAAGGACATTTTATGTTGAAACATCAAAAAGTTTTTGTTTATTACATTTTGAATAAAAGAGTTTATATACATAGTACGTTATTATTATTTCGACTCAATACGGAGAGCAGAAAATGAGTTCAAAATTTAAGTTTTACTTAGTGAGTGGATATAATTGAGTGGAATAAATAAATTGTCGAAATGGTTGTGCTGAAATTAATTATAAAGGTTTTGATAAAAAAGCAAGAGTTTGGTAAAAAAATAACATAAAAGTTAATTCGTTTTTTAATTAAAAGGTATTTGCAATATAATGAAGCATTTTAGGTCATTGTTGGTAAGTATCACTTTTTTAAACTTAAATAAAGACCTTGGAGTTTTTACTTTAACTGCAAAAAGTTTTACTTTAAGTGGTGACATTTTTACTTTAAGTGAAGTCATTTTGTAATAAAGGTTAAAGTAAAAAGGTACATATAATGTATATATATATATAAATATTTAATATGTATGTATTTATATACCTACACAAATATCAGATACCTCCCAAATAACAGATCTTACAGAAATATCCTAAATAACAGATCAAAATATATGAATTTATTATGTAAAGTAAATATATTATGTATATTATTAAATAATATTTATATAGCATAAATTACTCAAGTAAAGATTCTTCATTATAAGTATGAACTATGTTCAGGCGTATAATAAATTTGCCATTACGTTTGTGACACCTTAAAGGAGTCGAGCTAGATATAGTGTTAAAGGTATGGATCGGCTCAGAATTGAATTCTGAGTCGATTAAGCCATGTACGTCCGTCTGTTCGCTCGTAAGTTAGCCTATCCGCACGTAAACTTAAAAAATAAAGGAGCTAGGCGGCTGAAATTTCTGTTTAATTTTTTTTACATCACTTTTGCAAAATTGTGAGTTTTGTTATTTAAATCCAGCATTTTCGGCTGCCGGGTTTGAGTAGCCAATATACAACTTCTTTCTTTATATGGAAATAACTCACTGTCTATATTGAAGATATATATCTGCAATTTTGCAAAAAGGTATCTTGTTACAGGTCAACAACATCTGTAAAATTTGGTTATTCTAGAGCAATCGGTTCAGGCCTCTGCCACCTATTGGAACTTAATGAAGCTGGGCGTCTGAAATCATACAAATGATGATTAAGTTTTATGGCAACAAAAATGTTTCAATCAAGTTTTATGGAGCTGCTATACAACTCCACATTTACATAAATATATCTCGGTAGTTAACGTCGGTACTAAAACATCTATAATTTTTTAAAAGATGATCAAGTTTTATAGAAACAGGAAATATTACGTTCATAAGCGAATATCTCACAGTCACTCTACTGCGCTCGTTCTAGTCCTAGTTTAAAATAAAAATATCTTCACTTAAAGTAAAAATATGCAGCTTAAAATAATAAAGTCTTCAGTTGAAGTAAAAAATATTCACTTTGTGGATATAATAATAATGAAATTATTTAAAAACACTTTTGGATCTCTCTTTGTTTCACCTTAGAATAAAAATATTATATATTTAGAATAGAAATGGAATTAGTTATGCATTGCAACAAATGGAATATGGATTACGTAACTTTTTAATATGCTACCATTATTATACGATTATTAAATTGTATAAAATTAAATTAAAGAAACGATTTTTAAATAAAAATTTTTTGTTTTTTATTGTATAAAAAAATAATAAAAAACAGCTTGCGACAATTGTATAAATTTTAATTTTATTGTGCAAGATTTTTCAGAATATACTTGTATAATTAAAATAAAGTTGTTGTTTTTTTTAACATTTTCTTATGTAATTTCAAATTTAATTTTTCAAAGTTATGTTAGGTATATTCACTTGGCTATAACTAAAAGATACGAAATAAAGTCATTTGCATAAAAAAAAATATTGGTTGGCCAATTTTTGGCCATTTAAAGTTTTTTTTTAAACTTAATTATTAAATATAAATAGAGCGTAAGATTTTTTTCTTTTTGAAAATCTTGCATTTATTTGGACATACTACACCAAAAAGAAGAATGATTTTTTACTAAAGGTTCGAAATATTCATTGATTTCTTTTTAAATACGAGTATAAGATAATTTTATCAATAATTTATGAATATTGCGATTTTACACTCATTTATAAAAACTGTTACCTTTATATTCGTCAAGAGTATGTAAAAGGTATTAAATAACTATAATCTTGAACTCAAAACTTCCAAATTTTAGTTAAAATTAAATTTTCTATTACGCCTAAAAGCATGCTAAATATATATATGGTAAATAAATTTTTTAAATTTGGCATTGAAAACAATTAAAATTTGTGAAAGTATTTAAAATCAAGGCGGTATTTTTAATGTCTTTGGAAATTTTAAGAATTTATTAAATTTTCTTTGAATTCTAAGCTTTAATTCAACTCACGTTGAGTGGAACATTTGATATCACCCTACTTTTGATAATTAGATTCATTTTAAGGTAATTTTGAACTCACTCTCCTCATGTGTTATAATAACGGAGTTTCATGACAAGAAATTTTAAATTTGAAAAATAAAAAATTAATATCTACCAACATTAAAAATTATGTTTTTATTGTAATTTAGAAAAAAACATTTTAACTATAGATGAACCAACAGTTATATAACAAAAAGGTTATTTCTTTTTTAAAAGTGATTTAAAAATCAATATCCTTTTGTTCTAAATTTATAAATTTTTTCTTTTTAGCACATTTATCAAAAAATTTTGAAAAAATTTAATTATAACATTAACACTTTGACAGTTATTTCGTTTGTCCGACTGTCATTTTTCCCAGTCTGCCAGTTTGATAGCTACAGGTTATCAAAGTTAAAAAAATTATGCTTATAACTGAACTTATGCATGGTGTTTTGTGTATCTTAAAAAGCCGAACGATAAGAATTTGGTATTTAAATTTACCGTTATATGACACTAAAATTTTTTAAAGATTTTAAAGCGACCCATATTTTTCAATCTCTCAAAGCTAGAAAAGTTGTATAAGTTATTCATTAGAGAGAATAAGTATAAGTAATATGCTTACAGAAAATATTTTTGTATCTTGAAAACCTGTGCAAATATCTTAAACTTTTTTTTTTAGTGCATTTCTCTGTCACATAAATTTGAATAGAAAATTACACAGCCTTTCCTTTTCAAGCGTAGCTGTTAATATCGTAAGGGGGAATAACTCTTACGACGTGTGTGGGATTCGAACCCACACTTCTCGGTATTTACAGCATATTTTATACGCTCTTACCCACTAGGCCACCGAGGCCCCATCTTGAACTTAAGATGCAAAAAGTATCTTAAAAGTTAAATTATTTTATTTCTACATGGTGTGTTGACGGCTTTACTTAATTAAAAAACATTTCCTTTCAAATCTTTAATATTTCCTTAAAATTAAAGATAATGCTTTTTGATTTTTAAAGATTCAACAAAATTTTGATGTAAAAAATAATCTTCAGTTATTGAATGCTTTATAATTAGCCTTTTTGTGAAAATGTGAGCATTTAAAAACCTTTAGTGTAACATATATGTTTTTTCTTTATTTGGTAATGTACATTTATATTTCTCTAAGTTCTTGTATTTAAAATTAAAAAAAGAAAAACAATCCAGCCTTTTTTATGTTACTACAGTTGACATTTTTCTTTGTGCAATAGAAAAATAATTTTTGAAATTTTCTTTTAAAAAACATTTTGGTTTATAAATCGGATAACATTGGTTTATAAATATAAAAAAAAAAATTTTTTGAAGATTAATAGTTACTTAAGAAGTATAGGTTATAAATATATGCGTTAATAACAATTTTTAAATAGTTTATAGCATAAATAGAAATAACTTTTAATGCTTATGTTAGTCTTAGTATATGGGTTCATATTTATAGATATAATTGTTATAGTGAAAAAAAAAAATCGTAAAAGTTAAAGTTATAGCTTTTTCAAGGCATACATTTTAAAAACTATGAAGAAAGAAAATCGCCTTTAAAAACTTTGCACAGTTTCATGGTTTTTACTTTACTTTAACTTTAGTTTAATTTATTTTTTGTCTTCTCATTTGATCATCTCTTTAATACTGAGATATTGGGAGGCAATAATAAGGAATAAATGATAATCCCATTTTTTAATATATTATCTGAAAGGTTTAGCATTTTATTACGTTCTTTTAATCAGAACCAATAATAATCTCGTTTTGATCAATACTATTATTTCCATTACTCTACAAGATAATAGTTTTAAAATTTTTGTTATAAATCTTTAGTTTTTTACTATACTCTATACTTACTGAGGTTGTAAATAATATTTAAAAATATTTCCTTGAAATTATTTTTTTTCCTTAAACAAAAATACAAAAGAAATCTACCTATAACTTAGATATTAAGATTTTATTTAAAATTAGCCTTTTTATATATATTTTTTTTTTAAATATTGTTATACGTTTTAAATACTTGAAAATACAAAACCAAAAAAAAAAAATCTTTTAAATATGTACTTCGTATTTTTTTTTTCAAGATTCATTTAAAAATAATTTTGATATTCCTTAGATATTTCATCCTTATAAATTTCAATTTTTTCTCGGAAAAGAAAAATTTTTATTGACAGATGTATATATTATATGTACACAGTATAAATATTGGTTTGCATACATTCATATATAGTATATAATATATAATATATTATATATATTTTATTTTTTAAAATTTAAATTAAATAAAATCAAAATCAAATCAAAACTTTTTATAACTCATATACCAATTTTTAATTTTTTTTTTCTTTTTTCATTCTTTTTAAATTTTTCAAATCACAAAAGAAACTGTCCAAAGTAAAGGGAATAATGTAGAAAATTTTAAAACTTATTTTGTTATAGGACGAAAAATAGAAACAAAAAATGAAAAAAAACAAAAAAAAAAATAAATAAATAAAAATAAAAAGTCAGGAGCATAAAATTAACCCGAAATTATTGTCAATTGAAAATTTGATTTAAAAGTTTTTCCATTCAGAATTAAGTGATATGACATTACATATATATATATATATGTATGTATACATATGTATGTATATTTGATCTATCCATTTTTTTAAATTCTGTTACGTCATAATGTGATGTAATATAAAATTTCAATACTATTATAATAATAATATTTGAATTAAATATTATACGTTAATGTAATTGCAGTAGTTTATATCCTATTTATAATTAATATTCGTTGTGTTAAGTAAAGTTTCATTTTTGGTCAATCTAAATATTTCCTTTATTTTTATTTTGTTTATGTACTATAAATGAATTTCATTTCATATTTCCCTTATGGTTTTAACTAAACAAAACTAAATCTGAAACAAACATTTTTTTTATTCTTTCATCAGAAATTTATTTCAAATTTAAAATTAACTACAGAGATGCCATAAATTATATAATATGCAAAAATTTAAAGCACTAATTTCAAATTAAAATTTGTAATCAAGAATTATTATTGAAAAAATTCGGATTCGCGTGACAGTGACGTGACGCTCTGAATTAGTTTTCTTATAAACTGAGCTATACAATCATGTACCTATTAACATATCGATAATTTTTAACCATAATTTAGAGTAATTTTATGTTATTAATATCGTATGTTGTGTTAAATTTATTTTTGATTATATTCTTTTCATAATAAGACGTAAATAATAGACAGAATAATATTTAAAAAAGAAAAATCATAATATGTCGTGTAACGTCGAAAATTTTACTTGACTTTATTTAATTTTAAACTTTTTAAAATAGTATAAAGATATGATTAATGTAAAAAAAATAAATTCAAAATTAAACGATTATTATTTATTTTATGTTAAGTTTGTTATACCTTCAGAGTTTAAAAAAAAAAATGTATATATAAAAGAAATTAATAAAATAAAATAAGATCTTTTTTGATTTTTACTTTTGTTGTACATGAATGTCTTTCATTATTCCTTATTTTAACTGTTCCATTTTAAGAAAAGTAATAGAATTGCCAGATGTATATTAAAATAGATAGAAATTTTATATTAAAGATCTTTGTTTTACTAAGAAATTTAAAATCTATAGTTAATTATTTTATCAAAACAAAAACATTTTTTTTATCGATATTAGATTGATTATATGATTGCATTAATATTAAATACTCATAATTTATATAGGAATATGGTCAAACTTTAAATTAAAATTTTATATTAATATTAAACTTCCACTTCTACTAATGTATTTTACTATTTTTATATACTACTATTATAACTACTATTAATATATTATTTATATTATTTTACTCTGTCTCTTTCCATATTCAGTGGTGTTAAAGAGTTATTCTATTTTTCTAACACAATACTTGTTACTTGTTCTTATTTGTTTATTGCCGAATCTATGATTTCTTTAGCCCAATAAATTTTTTGATTCCACACAGTCGACTACAATCTGTTTTATGGTCACTATTTCGTTACAGAAGCGACATTTTGGAGTATTTTCTCTGTTGAATAGTTTTTCGTAAATGTATCCCATTCTTATCTCATATTTTCCCTTTCTGTGTTTTTACTGGAGTTAGACGCGTTCTATATTTGTTGTCTTTGGTTTTTGATGTAATTATGAATCTGCCGTTGAGCATGATTTCAGAATAATTCAAGCGTTGTACGTCGGTTGGTCGAATTAATTTTTGTAATATATTTTTATTTTAAAACATTTTTAAGATGAAGTAATATTAAATTAACTAGCTAAAGGAGTTTTTCAAAGGAACTAACTAAAGGAGAAAGCTAACTAACTAAAAGAGCTAAAGAAAGTTTTTTATTTAATTTTATTTATGATTTTGTTATTTATTTTTTGTTAGAATATTTTATTACTTAAAATCAGTTTAGCAAATATACTATACATAAAAGTCCTTTAATTTTTGTTCCTTGCGGCAACACTGGTTTATAAATTAAAGTTGAATACGCAAATAAAATGAAAAACAGGAACATAATTAATGTGAATTGTTTAAAAATCATCTTCAAGCTAATTTTACACTTAATTACTTTCTAAGTTTTTCACCTTTTACAATTTAAAATTGCCATTAAAATTTGAATGTCCTTCAATTATACTATTTTTAAATATCCTACAGTAATAAAAATTTTCTTAAAAGGAATGATTCAACAAAAGAAAAACAAAAATAAAATAAAAAAGTTTTTCCTATTTTCATTCTTTCTGACGGCATATAATATGAAGGAAAATATCATTAAAATATCCAGCAAAAAGATTGAAATTCATAGGTGCTTATAATATAACTTTCGTATGTATATGTATGTGTAACTCTTTTTGTAAAAAATTCGAACGGTATAGAAAAAAAAAACAAAAAATATAAAAAATTTTCCAAAAAATTTATTTAACTTTTTGATGAAAAATTATTTTTGTGTTTTGGTGTTTTTTTCTGTTTTGTGTGTAAAATTTGCTTAAAATCTCTTTTTATTCGGATTTTCTTTGTTTGTTGCTATTGTTATTATAAGAAAAATTTTTATATCTTTAGAATGTTCTTTTGGTTTTTTGAAAAAAAAAAAAAAAAATTAAAAAGGATCATATAAGTAAAGATAAGAGTTACTAGATGATAACTTTTGTATTTAAAGAAAATAAAAGGAAAATTTTATATTTCATAAAGTTGTGAAATAATTATTTAGATATATAGAACCTTCGCATCAGGGCCCTGTTATCTGTTGTACTTCTGTTGCTTTCTCAGTTCACTTGTTTTAAACGTTCCCTATTCCGAAAAATTTAAGTCTTTGAAGGGTTCCATTATGTACTACCCTCATCTTGTCTTATAGTTTGTCATCATAATTTAAAACAAGAGTTTGAAGTTGCATTCACTTGCATCTTTATAAGTATCTTTGCAAACCTTATTCAAAAGGTTTTAAAACAAATCGAATACTTGATAATTTTTTTTACTTTAAAGCTTAGATCATATATAAATATATGATATATAATATGTATATATGATCGAAGCTTTAAAGTGACAAATGGAAATTGTATGCAGTTTTACAAGTTTCTGCATTAGAAACAGATTTAGAGTTAAACTGATTTTATGATATTGTAGGAATACTAATATTATAAGGTACAGTATTGTACAATTTAAAAGACAATCTGGCAATCCTTAAAAATTACAAAATGTAATGAAGAGACAAGCTGAAGAGAATAGAAATTAATAATTTTATTTCAATGTATGTGTATTCATATGTCGAAAGTTGCTTATTTATATGCATAAGTGTATATGTTTTTTTTTTCTTTTTTTGTAATGTTTAAAGTTTGCTATGCAAATAATTGAATCAAAAAAAAACAAAAAAAAAAAAAACGAAAGAAACCTTTACCAGCCTTTACTTTCATTTTGGTTTTAACCTTTGTAGAGAGATTTTATAATGTTTCATAAATGCGGGAACAAGTTGTTAGTGAGTTAATATATACGGTAGGCAAAGAATTGAATTTTCATACAAAAAAACCAAATAAAACCAAAATAAAAAACTTTTAAATTTAATTTAATTGGGTTAAACTTCATGTTAAAAAGATCCTGTATTTATATATACATATATATGTATATTATATCAACAAACATCGCATCAAAATGACAAAGTTTTGTTTTTGTTTTTCGTTTTTGTTTTTTTGGTAACTAAAGTTTTTTCATTTCTTTAGTTTAGAAGATGAAGACACTGTCGTGTATTTAGAATCAAAAACTTAATAATAGATGGAAGAAAAGTAAAGGCTACTAATCAAAATATATCATACGATGTTTTAAAATTATAAAGTTTAAATTGTTAATAAAAATAAGAATTGTATGGAAAATGGAAATTTATGCGATTCCCAAAAATAAAAAAATTGTCTAAAGATCTGTTTATTATATTAAAGAGAATCTGTTATATAAAAGCCGTAAACGTTTGCAACAATTACATTTTTCATAGCAAAAACTGCAAAAACAAACAGAAAAAAAGAATAAAAAAACTTGAAAATGTATAGGATTGGTTACGTAGTCCCGAAAATCAAAATCCAAGAAATTAAAATCCCGAAATTATGTAATTGCGAAATTTCAAAATCTCGCTTAGACATACATATATGGATATAAATATTCCAAAAAAGGGGAATACTCTAATTTTAAATCCAACTATTAATACTACTTACAATATGCCTACACGTATATATCTACCAATTTCATTAAAAAAAAATTAAATTTTCACATTTCCATATGATAAATAATTAATTTTGAAAACCCGCGCATACAAAAGTATTCAATTTTGACATTCCACTTAAAAAATAGTAAGTTTTATACGAATCTAGACATTTTTATGAAAAAAAGATTATTTTTGAAGGAACAGGGAGAATATTTTTCGTTAGTTTTATTAGTTGTGCTATCTACGTTTTTACGTTTATTTAAATGTATTTTTATTCTTATTGTAAAAAGTTAAATATTCTTACTGATGAAGGGAACATAGTTCTCAAAAAACGTTTTTAAGATAAATAAAAACTATATTGGAACAGAGAGATTATTCTTTTTATGTGATTAAAAACTTAAGTGACAAAAAACTAATATTATTTCTAGATTACCAGACGGGTGTATACTACGCCGGGTTTATTTAGTTTAAAATATTTGTATTAGAGTTAATATTAATTAATGTAGCTATTAAATCCTAGTAGAAAAATAAATTGTTTTAAGCTAAATTTAATTTTTTTTAAGTCTTATTAAAAGTTCCTTTCACCATCGTATAAATTTCTTTCTAAAATTAAGTTTTTCTGTTTGTATTTGAGAGATGAAGAATAACAATCGGAAAAAACACAATAAAGTCACAATTATCTCTTCTTTACTATTTTTATATTTTTATTTTTTACGAGGGACGGTGGAAAATATGGAAAGCTGCAGAGGTTCTCCCTTTAATATGTAAATATTATATAAAACTAATTAGGAATTATCAACTCTTTCTATTATTTTCCTCTCTATCTTAAAATTGACCTACCTCTAACCCTATATTATGGGTTACTAACACATGACTGTATTTTCAATTGCCTGTATTATCATTTACTGTATTTCATTTGACTGAATTCCTTTTATAATCAACTCCAAAACGCTCCTTAATTATATGTTTTACACACATATTTCCAGAATAAAAGGGGCTGCCACCCTAAAACCCCTACTAAATAAATTATTGAAATTCTGATTTTGTAATTAAGTTGATCCACCCCAAATTATATCTTTTAGATAAAATTAATGAAATGAAAGACAGTCAAAAGATAAAAAAGCTGTTTTGAAAAAAAAGTCATTGCAAGTAAATGAAAAGATATTACAAGCAAATGAAATGTAGGCATATGACAGCTGAACGTTAATTGTGTTTATACTACAGAAACTTAATTTCAATGAACTGATTATTTACCTGTACTAAGAAATTTGTAATAAACTAAAAACATTTCTTTTGGTTCTTAGATCTTTACGAGATAGAATAGAAAACGATGATTAGACTTATGAAATATTTGTATCCACTTAAGGTACTTTGCTTTTTAATATTTTTTCGAACTGAATCTCTAAAACATAATTCTTTTTTTGTCGAAGCTCCAACTTTCTTCCTTGTAAATGTTTTGGATTTAAAAGTCTTTTCGATCCTTTTTAAAATTTTTTGAGACATTTTTATTTCTTCTTCCTACATAAGAAACTGGAATACTCTGCATTTAATTTATCAGAAAGATACGAGAAAGTATTGTAACTATGCATATCTTTTAATAAAAATTTTTTTTTATTTTCTTAAATTTTGCCTTGAAACTTATGGTCAGTTTTTGTTTTTAAATAAAAATTAATGATAAAAATTTTTTTTTTTTTTAAATAAGGTAACAAAACAATGAAATAAAACCTCAAATACTAAACCAAATGTTATTTTTGTCAATAAGATTTAAAAAATTTAAAAGTACTCATTATTTAGACACTTATAGTCCGAAGTGGTCACTTGGGAATTATGGAAAAAAAAACTAATAAAAAAAAAACTTTTCCATTACGATGATTATACATAACGTCTGGTAAAAACATAAACTCATCATGAATAAATAAATATTAAGGACCAGGTTCTTGAATTTATGTCTGTCATAAATAACAAAGTTTTATTTTAAAATGTCTATCAATATTTTTTTAGACTAATTGAAAGTTTTTATCATAATTTGATGGTACAAGTTAGTATTTCTAAAGTTTATACCTATTGGTTTAAAGATAAATTTTCAAAATTGGAAATTCATAGTAGAGATACTTGTCAAATCATTCCCAAAATTTCTTTTCTGAAATCAGTAGGTACAACTATAATTTTTGTTTTTTTAGACATTTTTAGCGTCTTTTTTTATATTTATAGAGTTTTCTTTATAAAAACATTTAATTATATTTAAGTACCATAATATCGCAGTATAAGTCAAGTCAAATCGATTAACGTCTTCTATTATATTTTTTTTTAAATTTAATTTTACTTTAGTATTGGATTAAAATAAACTTTTGTATGGTCAGATTTTTGCCAAATTATATTTTTGTTTGTTGTTAGAAGTTTAAAAAACAGACTTAATAAAATCTTTTTTGTTAAAACTGCTTTGATTTGTTTCAAGAAATCTAAATTTAAATCCTATAGCTTATTTTTAATTCCAATTCACTAAAATTAATATTCAAATCTTGAAATTAAAATTTTGGTGCAGTTTCCGAATTATGTATGAGTTCATGATAAGTCTAATGCCTCATAAAAATATTTTTATTCACGTATGAAAATAGTTAACGGTTATAAGGGTTATTTTGCAATTACCCTTGTGAAACCTGAAAGGAAATAAAGTTGATATAAAAAGTTATATAATCTATTCTAGATCAGGAACGAATTTTGAGTTGATTTAGATATGCAGTACCTACATAGATATTTAGTACATCAGTCCGCCCGCACGATAACTCAAAAACAAAAAAAAATGGAACTTCAATTCTGAAGTTTTCATTAGATCATTTTTATGTAAATGTCAGTTTTGCTATTGAAATTTAAAGTTGCTGCCTTACAACTTGTTTCTATTTTTATGAGCATAAATCGTTTTGTGCCAACGATTTCTGCGAAATATGATTAGTCCAATACGACGATATCGGGTAGGTGCAAATCTTGTTACTTTATAAAGCGAGACATTTGAAAAGATGATAAAGTTTTATAGCAAGAATTTCTGTAAAATTTTATTGGTTTGGTGAAACGGGGTCGCGTTTACTATCATACAATTCTAAAAATATAAAAAATTATGTCCTATATTTTTTGATTACATAAATTATTACTTATAGTTTTAGTTGAACTGCTATAAATGTTGAAAACCTATATATGTCACAAAAATATATTTAGTTTTTCTTTTCTTTTTTTAATTTAGATTTCTAAGAAAAGATTTTTAAGAAATCTGAATATAGAAATCGTATTTATGGAATCGAATAATTCTTCTTATTTTTCGCGAGATTGAAATAGTCATTGATAATAATTTTCATTTATTCTGAACTACTGAGCAGGAAATTTTTTTTTTTATTATAAATTTATTAAATACGTATAAGAAAGAAAAACTTCTGATAAATTTTAGATATGTATTTTTGAAAGACTTTCTTTTTCGTTTTTAAACTTAATTTCTATTTTTTTATTTTATTTTGTATTTTCTATTTTCATATATTTAATATGAAATGGTCTTATTATCATTATTTAGTATATCAGGCTAGGTTTGTTTGACTTTATTTTAAAATTAAATACTTGTATCTTTTTCCATAACTTTGTTTGTATTGATTTTGAAAAAAGATTTTGCAACTTCTACTAATTAATTAATTAGAATTTCATTGTGTTTTAAAGTAAAAGTTGTTTCAAAAGAGGTAAAAGAAAGGTTTTTAATTTTAACTAATATAATATTAGTAAAATAATAAAAATTCTATGAAAGTTTTGACATTCCATAAATTTAACAAATAATTTTCTTTTTACTTCATTCCAAGTATAATTGGCATAAATTCCATGATATACAAATAATAAAGAAAAATTATTAAAAAGTGTAAAAGTTATTTCTTTGTATGAATTTTGCATTCTTTGAGTAATGTAGAAAATTATTTTTTAAGTGTTATTGAAGATATAAACAATGTTGAAGTTTATATTAACGAAACGTGAACTTAAAAACAAAATTGTATTAAATGAGAATTAAATAAAGATTTGAAATTTTTTTTTTAGTAATAAGTAATTATTACCCATCTAACAACTAACTTTCTTAAATAAAATCTGCACTAAAAACTTTTAAGTTCAGTATTAAGTCAATGATGTAATGTTTAAAATTCTGAAAACTATTTTGGTCCGATGTTCTAATCAAATGACCTAATGAGCAAGTGCAATGAAATTGTGAAAGCATTATCTACTTTGTTACATAAATTTCTTATTTTCTTTATTTGTTGTTTTAAAAACTTTACAAAAAATATTAATTTTTTTAAATATTTTAATATCAGCCTTAAAGTATGCAAATTATTTTTCTTATAGAAATCATAAATGTTTAAATTGTACAGGACCAAAGTGATCTTTGTAGTCTAGCGTCTTACTGATATTAGTACCATTTAATATTATAATGTTAGATTAAAATAAATAAATAAATAAATTTTGAAATTGTGCATTATTAAATTTTTAACTACTTACGGAAAATTTTTCAATAGTTTAAAATTCCCATTAGATTACCATTTATGTATTTAATATGATTATATAACTCATTAAAAATAAATCATTTAATTTATAAATATGTATGTTTTTTATTTTTTAATATTTTTTTTGTTATTAATTAAAAAATTTTATGTATTTCAGATTTTTAAAGTATACACAAGGGATATAAAACGAATAATAAAACATGGTATGTCTAAATTGATATAATTTAATCAAAATCCAACTGATAAAAGTTCACCTAATACCTATTTATATATTACATTCTATATAATATTTTAGTATATTAGTCCACAAACATAGTTAAAATTTTTTAAACTTGCATACAAATCACAGAATTTCTAATAATTGTGATTTCAATAACTTTGACACAAACAATTGAAAATGGTGTTTCGCAAAATTTATTCAATTACAAGACAACAAAAAAACGATTGACTGTCAACTTTCTAAATCTGTACTATAAGTAAAAAAAAAATTACAAATTAAAAAAAATCTTCTGTACAAGTCCAGATATATTGCAATATTTCGTTCATTTTTAACAAAAAATTATTCAAACGCTATAAAAAATAAAAATTTTATATTAGAGTGATAGAAAAAAAAGGTTGTTTTAAAAGTGAATTGTACGCTTTATATGTTTACTAAAATAACGTTAACAACTTTAAATGGAAAATGTATGATGAAATGATATTTTTGTTACATTCAATTGTTTAAAAATTTAATTTTCATTTGTTTTTATCTTTTGGAACTAGAGAAAAGATACAAATCAGATAAACAGGTACAGATATTTTAAGTTGAATCCTTTCAGTTGAAATCTAAATTTAAAAGTTAATCTGAATCAATGCAAATTTTTATCTGCTGTAGTATGAATTTATAAAAATAATTTATTGTATTTTCGAAACTACAAATTGAGAAAACCAAATCATAAAGAGTTTAAAAATAAGTTTTTTTTACATCAGAATCTCCTAATAAGGGTTTAACATACTTAGAAAGTAAAGAAAAAGGATAAAATAAGGAATTTTTTTTTTAGTAACAGGGTTTCAATATTGCTTTGAATTATTGATAAACAGAAGAAAAAAAAAATAAAAATTTTTCATAAAGTTTTCCCAAATGAATCTAAAAAATAATGAAAGTTTATTAAAATTTTTTTATTGCATTTTGTAAAGTTAAAACATAACATAATTTAAAGGTATTATAATGTAATTATAACGTTTGGAATTCGATTTAATACACAAAAAAAAAAAAAAATAATGAATAAATGGAACTTTTTACATTAATATTTAATTATCCATCTACCGATTTTTTCAGATAACCTAAAGTTCTTAAAAAATAATAAACACAAAGAAAAAAAATTTTCCTTTGGGAAATCAAATGCATAATATTAGATACAAAGTGATTTTTAATCGTTAATACAAAACGTTATTTGTATGCTATACTAATTAATATCTTAAAGTTTTAATATCCTATATAAATTTATTCTCAACATAAGCACAATTTATAATTTATTTAAGTTCAATTTACTACAGTATATTCATTCTTTATACTTAATTTAGATTCCTTAAATTTTATGAAGCAGATACCTGTTTTTTTTTATATCTACAATAAGGGACAGCAAAAGTAAATGAATACCATTTTCTTACCCCATTGTATAATATATTCAAAAAAAAAAAAACAAAACAATTGAATTTTATATTTCTGTACTTTGATCTTGTTCTAACCACTATTCTAATAGATTACCTAAGACTGTAGTAGTAAAAATCATCTAAGTACTCTAAGCATAAGTCATGTACTGGTTTATTTCATTGTGTAATATTCAACATTTATTTATAAATTTATACAAAAAAAAAAAAAAAAATAAATAAAAAAAAAAATGTATTGCTACAACAAGTATAATTTTGAAACAACAGAAATAACTGTAAAAATAATAACAAAAACAAATTTTGACTTTGATTAGTCCTTTTTATTTGGTCATCTGGAAAAGGTAAAAAGTTATCGACCATAGAATCAATCGCAAAAACAGAAAAAAAAAAAATAATGAAAGAATAATATAAAATACCGGTAACAGAATGAATAATAACAGTTAAAAACTTGTAAAAATTGCATCACTATATATAACTTTAGTTGTACTTCAGTTTAAGTTAGTTATATTCAGTTGACTGTTATAAAAATAATTTATAATTACATACACATATACAATATAATGTAATATTATATATAAAAATTTTCAAAAGTTAAAATTAGTATAACAATGTGTTTGTAGATATATATATATATATATGTATGGATATTTATGTGCAAATGTGTATTGAATTAAATAAATGGTTAAAATAAAAGGAGTGCAATTGAAATGTAAAGGATACATTTTTTTATTTTTGTTATTGCATGAAAAGTAATAAAAAAAACTTTTTCACTTTATCTTTTTTATGAACTAACTGTAAAGTTGTTTTTACCCAAACTAAAACATTAGAAAAAGAGAAATATACAATGTAAAGAAAAGGGAAAAATAAACAAATCAAAGTTATTTCACTTGTTTTTTTTTTAAGAAAGGTGGGAATCTTCCAAAGACACCAAGAATTTCCCCTTGGTAGTGTCAGATTGTTACTGACCCATTGTTACCTACCTTCCCATTTTGCCAATATAATGCGATGAAATCCGTACCTGCTAACGCAGTATATTGACTAGGTAGTAGTAATAGGAAAGGATAGGACAAGGATATTTACTGCATAGTCAGGGCCATCAGTGAATTACAACGTGCAGTAATATATAACACCTTCCTGAATGATATAATGAAAGACAGCTTCACTGTAGTGGCTTTTATTATTATCATTATTAGTTATATGATATACATTAAAACGATATAAAATTGCTACATATTTTTTATATGACCTGGATGAGGTTTGAATTCAAAACCTTCCGATTTGAAAGGCTGGCGATTTAACCATTACGCCATGAGTCATTTATTTCGCCTGCAATATGAAAAAACTTAATTTTATATTTGTATTTTAGTATTTTTCTTAAGCTGGTTACTTTCAGTTAGCATTTTTACGCAATGATATGTATTGCAATAGTTGAAAAGCTTAAGAATTGTATAAGATTTAAAATTAACGAACTTAAAAAAAGATAGTTATCAAAAATACTGTTTCCAATTAGACAAAATTATGTCGGTATATGCAAGGATATGTTATCAATACTAAAATACTATTTTTAATTATATAGTAAATAAATAGAATGGCTGACATCCAATCATAAAATTATAAATTTATTTAATTTTATTTTTTAAATTTTTATTATTTAAGTTAAACAGAATTAAAAAAAAAAAAGACATTTAAAGAAAAACGACCAACATAAAAGATAAGTTAGTTATACTAATAAATTATTTTACTCTACGAGTATTGTATATAAAATCAAAAAGAGAAGAAAATTATACAAGAAGTTTATTTGAAACTTATTACAAGGATAATTGGTATGATGAATTTTTTGGTCATTTCTTTCTTTTTAAATTTTTATTGGGTCCTGATGTGACTTTAAGTTTTGCTTATATTTAATACTTTTAAGCACATTTCCGAAATTATTCTGAAAAAAAATAATTATCAGTTTCGATTTGTTCATCTGTCTCTTAAAAAAAGTTTTAAGCCTTTTGAGAAAAAAAGTAAAGTAATTTTAGCTATAGGAAAAGATTCATCTAGACTTATTCATCTGTCAGAATTCTACATAGCTTTCAAAGTTATAAAAATTCCTGTATTCAGTGTATTCAGTTATATATAAGTATATAATTCAAGTTCAACTAATATTTTTTTAATCTCGCTTTTAAATATAAAATGGGAGAAATAAAATTCAAAAAAATATAAAAAAGGACATAAAAATTGTTTTTTTTTTCATGATTCTGACTTTTTTACTATTTTTGTTACAGAAAATATTTTAAAAACAACTTCAATGTTTATATAAAAGTTTATTTTTTTGCAATTTTAGAAGATTTTATTTTATTATTTTTTTTTGGAAATGTACGCGTTAAAAATATTTGGTTTTAAATATTGACCTGTTTTTTTTTTTTTTCATATTTTAGCTGAGGTTGAAAACATTTGAAGGTTAAATAGTTGACATTTTGCTATATAAGAATAACAAAAAAGGACACAGATTTCTTTAAAATAAACATTTTAAGTATTTTTTTTTTTATTATATATATGAAATTTAATTATTTTATTAAGTTTTTAGATTACTTGTCTTTTTTTATTAAAAGTAACAAAGTTTTATTTAAGTAATTAAATTTCATTAAATGTAAGTATGTTAGTATTAAATGTACCATTCAAAAAATTGGGTATAGATAATATATTTAAAGTGGGGCCGTATAAAATACGCTGTAAACACAGAGGGAGTGTGGGTTCAAATCCCACACACGTCGTAAGAGGTATCCCCCTTACGACATTTACAGCCATGTCTGAAAAGGAAAGGCTGTGTAATTTCCTGTCTAAATTTATGTGACAGAGATATACATTAAAAAAAAAAAATATATATATATATATATATATATGTATATATATATTTAAAGTGTGCTGGTGTTTAAAATTGGGTAATTTTATTAAAACACAATAAATAATCCTTCTTTCTTTTCTTCAAAAACTGAATTCATGTTGGATGGTTTATTACAGTTATTTTTGACTCAGTAATTTTCTTTTAGGAGAAAGTATCCATTGATAGTCCTTAAATATAAAATTAACTTTCATTAAATTTCAGACCATTTTTAATTCAGAACAAAAAAAAAAATTTATTGTAAATCTTTTGTTTTTTGGCAATTTTTCAAAAAATAAAAACTAAATTTTTCTTTATTTTTATTTTAAGAGGAAAATCATCACTCTTTATAAATAATAGATAAAACAATTATATTCGATTTTTGGCATCATAAAATTTATAATTAATTGATACCATACATTTTTGGGAATTAAGCCAAAATTGTAATTTGTTATTATCGGTTATCATTATAATATTATTTCGGCTCAAGATTTAAATTAATAATATTGAAATCGTACTGCCAAACAAAAAAGAAAAATTTGTGTGGCAGGACGATTGTGTTTCTAGGACACTTATTAATTTCAAGAAAACTATTAATTTAAATATTAAATATTATAAAAAACTATTACACGACTTTCTTTTGAATCAATTAAATTAAGAAGGAATTTATGATGTAAATTTCCTTTTCAATACATAAAAATTAAATTATTACAAGGATACGCAATTAAAGAATAAAATTCTAAAGAATTTTTTTAAAACAGATTAAATTAAAAAAAAGTTTTTTGTATACAGCTGATTTTTTTTCTAATTTGATTTTATTTTTCCCATTTTTAAGTAGATAAAATGCGAATACAACTAACCATTATTGTCCCTAGCTACAGTCGACGTTTTTTTCCGTGCATTCACGTTGGTTTTTGTCCTGTATAAAAATTGTTGCCAAACGTTTACCAGAAGCGTGAATATTTTTTAATTTATTTGAATTTGATAGAATAAACAATAATAAGAATGTGAAATATAAATAGGAAACATAAAACAATATTAAAATAAAATATTGATATGATAACAATAATTTTGACATTTCAGAATATGTAATAAAAACGTAATAGTTATAAATTAATCAACTTTTTTCCTTAACTGTCCTGATTACATTAATTGGAACCTCTTCCACCCTTCTATACAGTTTTCAATATATTTTAAGTTTTTATGACAGCACTATGCAATACGTATTTTTATGACTAGCAGTTAGCGCCTTTAAGATAAAAAAAAAGATTTTCTAAAATAAACAAGGTAGAATGTAAACCAACGGTTTTTAAAAGCGCACATTTCCAAAACTCAATACAAACTGTTTAGAAGTGTGACTTGCACAAAAATTTGAAAATTTCATGTTATAAGAAAAAACGTGAAAATAGGACATTTTTGAAATTTTGAGGAGCCGTAAGTCCGGAATCCTATATAACTAAGAAAAGCCGTTAACACACGTAAAAGTATATTATTGAACCTTTAATTTTCATGTCTTGCCGAAAAAAAATTTTCACAGGTGCCTAAGTTACAGGTGTCTAAAAATACCAAATTTTAAATTTTTGTGGCGTAATAACTCTAAAAGAGGGGGTGTTACTCAAAAATTTTCTGAGGAAACTTATACTAATTCTAAAAGTTTTTTCTTGTCTCGAAATTTCAAGCCTCTATCTAAAAGCGTGCCGGAGTTATGAAAGTAGAAAAATCATGCAAAATTTGGTTTTCACATAACGGTAAATTTAAATACTAAATTTAAAAAAATTGTATAATTTTGATATTAATTTATAAAGTTAAAAAAAATACCTGTCGAATGACGTTTTCCGATTGAAAAAATCTTAAGCAGAACATAAGATATATGTATTTAAAAGTAGGGCTTTTTCAAAGATTGAGGGGCTGTAGCTCCGTAATGGAGGGGCCTACATGAAAAAGTTGTTCCACAAAATTATTTTTTTATGAGACCTACTCATGGTTAAAATTTGTTTTCTCTATCTTTAACGGTGTAGAAGTTTTGCAAACGGACGGACGGACGGCCAGAGTGAAACTAATAAGCACATTTTTTCAAAATTTTTTTGGAAATGTGCTAAAAATCATTTTAATCTTCTATGCAAAAGAAAAGTTTTTCAGACTTCTTTAAAATTTTTTTTAAAACATTATTTCTAGAAAGTCATTTGTTCTAAGATTATTTTTTAATCAATTTAATTTTATTACGTCAAACGATCGCTTCCGTTATTTTATGAAAATTTGTCTGTATAGCTGTAGCTTAACTGAACGATCCAAATAAAAATTATTTAATTATGAATTAAAATCTTAAGAACTAAATAATATTTTAACAAATATATTGGTTGCGTTCAGTTGAATGAAACAATTACGAATTGTAGCGCATAAAAAATTGCCGCTGCAAACAGTTTACTGATAGTTTTGAATCTAACTAAATATGAATCTAACTAAAAAACTAAATATGTATTTGTTTAATAATTTCAAAAATAATTATTTTTTATTTTTATTTTAAAGTAAAGTAATTTTTAACTTTTTAAAAACAAAAAATAGGAATAAATAAATAAACATCAAATAAATTGTTGCAGTTCGATTAAGCATAGTTATTTTGTTTGCTGCAAAGTTTGTAAAGCGATTTATTTACGCGCTTAAAAAAACGTTCAGTAAAAAATTTGCCGTAAAGCGATTTAAAAAATTTAAAGCTTTTTACTTAACTAAACGCACTCAATGATTATTAAATAGATCAAAAATTTTTGTTATATCTTTTTGAAATTTTGAAATCTAAAATTTATTTTTAAATTAATCCTTTTTAAACATATTAGTATATTCCAATTAATTTCGTATTAAAAAAAACTGCAGTACCTCTTAAATAAAAATTATTTTCTTTTATCTTGATCTCTAAATTTTGTTTTTTATTTTCGTTTTTTTTTTGAATTATCTTTAATTTTCTAAGAATTAATATTTTAACAATTTCATTTAATTCCTTTTCCATTTTATAAATAACAAAAAAAAAAACTCCATAATTTAATTTTATCCAATTATCATAAAAAAAAAAAAATTTTAAGAAGTGTCCCATACCTAATTTCATTCCATTTTATTTTCGAGCTCTTAACTCACCTCACCTCATTCCAAAACCAAAATCAAAAAAATCCTTTTAATTGCAACAAAAAACGATTTGAAAGAGATATTCACCTTTTAAAGAACATGTGAATACAATCATTTAATAAAAAAAAAAGAAGAAAAATACAAATAAATAAATAAAAATGAGATAGTGATAGGAACAGTGGTAAAGACAGAGAACGAAAACACTTTAAGACTAAAACTGAACTGAACCGAACTGAAAAATAATTATTAATAAAAATCCTTTGAGATTTTGATAATTTATGTGATTTCTGTGCATTATTTTTCAATTTCATTTTATTATTTTTACTTTTTACTATTTTATTTTTATTTTTAATTTTTTTTTTTTTAAACAAGAAAGAGACAAAAGTAGATAAACATTTTTTTAAAAGCTAATAGAACTAACTCTGTTCTAATAGTATTTTGTACAACAATTATTATTTATGAAAAAAGAAAACTTTGCATAATGTACAAAATACAGATAATATAATGGTGAATGAGTGGGTGATCAGGTGAAGAAATGAATGAAAATAAATTATGAGTATGTATTGTGAATGTAATATAAAGATTAAAGCGATATGGGAAGGTAGAAACTATATATATATATATATATATATATATTAACCAACTCATTAAATATGTTTTTCATTAAATTACTAAACGAATATTTAACTATACTGATGGTATAAAAAAGTTGTAAAAGGAATGAAATGAAAAATTTCGAGAACAAAACATGTCTCATGCAATAGAAGCAAAAAAAAACAACATATATATATATTATATACCTATAAATATGTATAATTTTTAATTTAATATTATAATGAATTCAAAATTCATTAAACGCTATAATGCACTTCTCATATGAATCCTTGTTATATGCAAGACGATATTATAATTTAACAAAATTAACTTATTCAGAATTTTCTTTTTTTTTTTGATTTTAAATTTTTTCTTTTAAAGTTTATCGCGCTCACGGGATGTGCAGCATTTATTTTTCATTTCTTTTTAAATTTTTTTTTTTGAAATTTATACTAAAAAAAATTAAAGAAATATCGTTGGTTTACCTAATTTTAGGATAGGTAGGTAGGGACTGCAATAATGCACACTTAGCCCAATTTAGGCCCGTTGTGATACCCTGGATCAGTGTTTATCCTAATTAAACCATTGGGCCGAGCTTGTTACAAAGTGATGTGAATTTTTTAAGTCCAACTTCGGCAGATCGAGAAGTTCGTTTAAAAAAAATTTCTCCAGAAACTATCTTCTTTTTAGAGGAAGAATTGATTCCTCTTCGTTTTCATCTTTGCACCTTCTGTAAAAAACATATGAGGGAAATCCTAGCCTTCATGCATGTTTGCCGATGGGACAATGACCTGTTGAAACTCCTATTACATTACCGATAATGTGACAATTTGGGGATCAGAGTTTGGTTGACCATTTGAAATCTAATGTAGGCGCCGTTTAGTAGAACAAGTGTTAATATATAACCACCTGCTGTTTGTGAAGGTATTGCCATTTTGTTCAGACCAATATTTGTAGGTTGTGATAGAAACCCAGAGCTTCTTCTTTTCTTGGGGTATTTGAAGATTTGTACCGCTTCTAGCGAGTTCGTCAGCTCTGCAAATTTCTGTGAAGTCACTGCGTTCAGGTATCGAGACAAGGTGGATAACTTCATTCTGTTCATTTAAAGAAAAACAGTTTCAAATTTTAAGAAGAAGTTTTAAGGAAATAAATTAAAAATATGATTAACATTTAATTCCTTTATGAGTAACATTTAATATAATCTACGTATCTGGTGCTGAATGTATTCAATTACCATATTAAAGATGTAATTACAACCTATACATAAAGAATCAAACAACAACGATTCTTCGATTAATTACCTTAGCATTAGTTTTAAAGGAGTATTAAAAAAGAAAATTTATTTTATTCCCTATCCCATTTTTAATTAAATTAAAATTATAAGTTGTCAAATTTATCAAAAGATATTAATTACTTATAAACGAAAAAGGCTTACATAAAACATAATACATTTTTATATTATTTTTTATACCAGGTATATAAAGGTAAGAAAAAACAAAAAAACACCCTTCTATATATAGATAAAAAACAGAAAATTAGGATTTTACAAATTTTATGAATTCACTCATTTAGAAAAATGAATTTTTGAAATTATTTTTCACATGCAGCAGTCATATGTACATGACGTATATACGTACATATATCTACCGCATATATCTATAATGTTTAACGTATATATATATATAGAAAATCACGTAAATTGTGCAGCGGGTGACTATGTAATAGAAAAAAAAAAGTGAAGAATGCAGTGACATTTAAATAAATTTTTAAAGAAAAACAACAAAATAAAAAAGGACGAAAACAAAATTAAAAAAGAAAAAGGAAATTGTAAAAAAAGCGGCGGTTGTTTTTTTTCTTTTATGTGATAATAAATGAAATTAAAAGAGTTTTATAATAACTCTTTTATTTAAAGAACTAATAATATATGAAATTAAGAATATCAGTTCTATATATAGTTCTCAAAATTTTCGGAATAGACAGGTTAAGAATCGGTATTGCAAAATAATGAGGTGAAAGTTTAATATTTTGTTAATTATATATATTTATATATACATGTACATTCAAAATTAAATCTTATATTTTTAAATAAAGTTTTTTTATTTGTTTTTTTTTAAGAATTTTTGTGTTTTAAGAAAAAAAAATTAAAGTCTAAAGTTAACAATGGTAAAAGAACTTGATGTTTTGTGTATGTTTTTCTGTTTTAATAATTTCTTTACTAAAATATTGAAATTTTAATTAAATTCTTCTGTTTTGGTGTGTTGGTTTAATTTTTTTTCCTTATTTTTTTTTTTTTTTCGTTTGTTAAATTAAAATTCTTTTATTTTATTTTGATGGTTATAAAAAAAAAAGCAATAGCTGTACATCTGAATTATAACCAGTCAATCTGGATTAGAAGATGGAAATATTATATGTTCTTATTTATTTTTGTTTTAAATGTTGTTAAACATATTGCTTTTATAAAATAATTATTTTAATAATAAAATTTAAGGTTTGATTTTATTTTATTTTCTACGAAAGAAAATATTCCATCTCACCTCTGTCTCTGGTTGTATACATGTATCTAAATGTAACAATTATTGATGTTTCTTTTAGCATAATTTCAATCAGTAGTAAAATCTATTAAATAATTTTGAGCCGAGATTAATTTTCTTAAAATTATTTTTGATTATAATGAAATAGTTGTTAAAGCACATGTATAAATGGTATTACAAACTGTTAGATTTAACCCTGTAATAATAAGATTGATTGCTTTTATATTTTATTTTAAATGACAGATACTGTTTGGATATAATATGTGAACATACTTTCCATCTAATATGTTACACTCTGTCAGTAATGATCGAATCTACAATTTGCAACAATTCAAAAAGAGCCTTTTTATGTTCATTCATTTTTATTTTACGCTCCAAGTCTATCCTATAATATCCTATTTCTCTTCCGTTTTTCTTTTCTTATTTAGCTAAACCCATTAGCATAAAAAAAATGGTTTTTAGTGTTTATGTAAAAACGTACATCATAAAAAAATGGTGACGTGTCAAGTCTCAGGGTCAAAAGTCCATAAGGGAGTTTTGACTGATAGTAATAAATTTCAGTAGGCCGACTAGCCCTACTAGTGGGACCATCGCGGCCAGAATATGGAAAATTAAATATGTGTACCTGTTGAGAATAAAATTTCAATTTGTGTATAAATACACAAAAATACATTATAAAATCCTCCCAAATTTAAAATCATCTGATATTTAACACACTTATTTATATAACAAATTTTAGAATTTAGATTGTTGTGTCCGCTGAGGTGGGACAGATGCCATTAATTAACAGGTGATATTCTGAATTTGGAGCATTATATACATATTCTGAAAAAATGGTATAAACCCGATTTAGTACAAAATTCAAAAGTCTTTCCTAATTCAAAATCTCACATATACATATACTATATAAATATTCTGGTAAAACCCTGATTTTTAGTCTAACTCTAAACTCCTTCCTATCATTACTATAGATACAAATTAAAATCAATTAATGTAGCTGTTATTTATAACAATAAAAATATTTGGATTTTATGTCGGTTGCAAAGTCAACGTAATGTTTCAGAATTCTCAAGGTCATAAGTCCCTAAGGGATCTGTGACTCATTACTATGAGCCAAAACTCCCTTAGGAACTTATGACCTACAAATTGAGTCATAAGTCCCTTAGGAACTTTTAACCTATAAATTGAGTCATAAGTCTCTTAAGTCTCTTTTGACCCTGGGACTTACAACAGGTCACCTAAAAAAACCAATCATATCTACTTGTGGTAAATATCTACTACAAGTACAATCATATCTACTACAAGTAGTACTACAAGTAGATATGATTTTCTTTTTTTCGATCTCGATCAAAAGTCAATTGATTTCACTGTCTTAATGATTTTAAAAATTACTTATACTAAATAATTTTGTATTATAAAAATTACAACATAAGATAAATATTGTAATCTAAAAGTAAATTTTATAATAATAAGTAATTGTTTTTTTTTTCATAAAAATTTTCTTTTTAAAAAACCCAAAAACCCTAAACTTTTATATTAAACGTCATCTGCATAACTTTATTCTGTCAAAAAAAAAAAGAAAAAAAAAATAAAATTCGTCGAGAGTTATTGCAAATTTTTTCTGATCGTTAAAATGAAACAAACATAAAACAAATGAAGAAAAAAAGGGAAAAAAACTAAATAAAAGAGATGGTGAAGACATTAATAGAAAGAACTAACAAAATAAAAGAACAAAACAAAAAAAAAAAAAATAGGAAAACAAAAAAAAAAACAATAAACTGAAAATACAATATTAAAAAATTTGTGTTACCGGAAAATTTTTGTTGCATAGCTTTAAACAGCTTATGGTCATGGTTTGAAAATTTGCAAGTCTTTTTTTTTAGATATTTAAATTTTGCAATGAGTTTTTAAATTGAAAGGTATTGTGTTATTGTCGTTAAGTTTATATTTTTTTTTTATATTATTATAAATGTAGTGGAAGAGTTTTTTGAAGGAATTACATAAAAAAAAAAGTAAAATTATTTTAGAAGGATATTATTTTGAGAATATTAAAATATTTCAAGGCTTTTCAAAAAGTGAATTAAGCTTTAAATGTACAATTTTAAATTCATATAGCTTGTGTAGGATATCAAAAACTAATCCATCACATCATAAAAAAAATAATTAATTCTACTTAATGATGAACTAATTTTTAACAGGATTAAAAAATAAAAAGATTAAAAATATATATTTATATATATATATATATGATACAAGGCCACTGTGTAAATGTTCTGAGAATTTCTTCTTATTATCCTACTAAATTTAACATAAAAACCTGTGTTTATTTCAATTTAATGCTTCTCTTTTTAAATGATTTTTTTGTTTTTATTTCTTTTTCTCAAAAACAGAGAAAGTTAACTGCTCATGACTCTTTTAAATTGTGCTGAAATTGTTTTTTTCTTTTTTTTCATTTTCAATTTTCCCTTTTTGCAGGACATTTAAGAAGGATAACCGATTTTCATACAAAAAAAAAAATAAAATAAGAGATAGAAATAACCAAATCATTTTAATACTGACAACAAAATTTATGAACAAAAAAGTAAAAGTTTTTTCTTTTTAATTTTTTTTTTTTGTAAAAATTTTTGCATAAGATTTTTTTTTTTTTTTTTTTTTTTAATTTTAATTTTTTAACTTTTTCTTTTTATTATTATTTTTTGGTTAGTCATAGTTTTATTCAATTTTATAAGACAAAGTCAAAAGATATTAAAATATTAAATGTTTATGTATGTATGTATACATGTATGTGTTTATAAAGTCATTATTATAACAAAACTTGTAAGTCCTGATATATACATATATTTTTCATACTAAAAACAGAAAAAAAAAGGACTTTTACTGTGATGTTTTATAGAAAATTTTACTGGACATTTTTTGTTGTTATTATATTTTGTTTATGTTTTGCCTTTTCTTTTGTACAGTTAGTTGTAGTTGTTGTTATAGATGTAGAGGTTTACCGCCTTTTACTTAATAACATAAAAAAAAAATTGTATTATGAGATTTATTTCAAAAGTAAAAGAAAATTAAATACAACAAAAAGAACAAAAAAAAAAAAAAAAACAAAAAATGTTATAAAATAATAGAAAAAAAAAATTATTTTAAATAAATTGGTTATAATTTAAATTATTTAAAGAACACTTGTTGCAACATTAATGCATATATAAAAGATTATTTATTTTTCATTATAAATATTTCAGTTCTTAAAGGAGATAGCATATAGTTTTTAACTAGATTTTTTACTAAAAAAGTTTTGTAAAGAAAAAAATCAAATATAGTTTATATGAAAATTCAAATAAAGAAATACTCTTTTTTACAACATTTTAAATTAATTTTAGGCAAATTATCTCGCAACTGTTTGAGATGTATATAGATTTCTACTATTATAATTTGTTTAGTTATTTTAATCTTCAAATGACTCATTAAGATGTTTTGCAGGACATCACATTAAATTTAGCTTTTTATTTTTATTTTTACGGGAGTAGTTAGAAATTATAGAAGGACACTAAAGAGGTACGATACGATTAATATTGCTCTATTAACGAGGGGGAGTTTAACACCACTACCCTTTTTAATTAAATAATAGATTAGGTTACCTTTAGTATTATTGTGCTGTTTTGAAAAGCTTTAAAATTTTTCTAAGTATTATCTAATAAATATTAAGCAGGAGTTTATTGGTTTGTCTGCTTATTTATTTGTGTATAACTTGAGATCTATACTCATTTGAGATCCTGATATCTGGGTAATGATTATTGACTATGTTGCAATCAGTTCCGTTCAGAGAGCCAGTTAATGCGACATGAGAGCTAATTAATAAATGCGGTTTTATTATTATTGTCATTGAAACATTGCAGAAACGTTTTTCCATGCCAAAGCCTTTATTAATTTGATATATATTTATAAACCTGGTCCGTCATTTTATCACTTCAGAAAATTTAATGCAAGAAAATTATGTTCAATTTTGTAATTTTGAAAAAAAAGCAAACATAAATTTTTATTGAATTTCGTTATCCCGTTTTGGTACCTCCTTTATTAGATGTTTTCGTATTCTTGTTGTTTGATATAAAAACTTTAGTCGATTAACTTTAAACTTCGTACAATAATTGTTATACAGAGGACCTTATTGGATTCATTGAATTACAATCCATTAACCCTTTTCAGTATGTCGATCTGTCTATTTATTTGTAGTAAGCAAATTGTGTCGAATTTTAAAGGACAGTGCCAGATAACTTTGTTAGTGTAAATATATTATTACATTTAAACTTTATGTATAGATATTTCAAAATTTTAGATTTTCTCTTATCTTAAACCGTTCAAACAGTACTTACATCAATATTTTTGTCAGTTCTGTTTGTTTAAATTAATTATACTCGCATTTATTTAATTAAAAGTTTTTGATGACCAAATATTTAATAATTAGTAATTAAAATGTTATTATAAAATAAGTTATCTTGAAGTTAATTAAGAACTCGTTAAAAAATCAACATTAACACCTGCCAGGTTTGAAAAAAAAAATTCCAAGAACCTGCTTTAAAATAATTAAAAACATAAAGTAATCTAAATGGTTAAAATGGTATGAAACCCATCTATTAAGTTCATAATTGTTAGGGTGTTACTATATAAAAATTAATACATGTATTAATACCTGTGTTAATACTCCATTTTATAAACTTTTTTGTTGGTAACATATGGTTAAAATCATTTAGGATTTTAATTTAATCTTTTTTTTTTAAATATATTTTTTTTTCTTCATATTTTAAAATTATCTAATAATATTGAAGGACATGAAATTAAAAAAAAATGAAATAATAATGAATTAATTAAAAATATTAATTTGCACTTTGAATTTAATTAAAACTAAAACATGAAATTAAATTTAATGCATTATTAAAACAATATGTTGAAGATTTTTTATATTTCTACAAGTTTTATTGTATGGTATATTTGTTTCTCAATCTACTAAACATGTTACGGAATCATAATGTTGACATTTATTTAGAACATCTATTTACAAAAAATTAAACAAATGGAGAAAAAAATTAATAAAAGGTATAGATTGGTATAAAAAAAGTGTTTTTTCTATTACTTATTATAAAAAAAAATATATTTTAAAATAACTATACATATATGTACTAACTATCCACTTGATTGAGTGTGCCAGAGCATGAGAGTATTACAGAAACGAGTCAGCGATGAAGTGGCAAAGCATGGACCCGAGCTGGAGCTAAGTGTTAAGAAGATTCCATTTGTACCTGTAGAAACCCTCAATCTACATGTTAAGAAGAACTTCCTTAGGTTGATCAGAAGGCTTATATGGCCGGATCTGAGTTTAAAAATATCCAAATACAAACTTTCAATTCCTCTAGACCTAAAAGAAGACAATTGATTAGTGTTATTACGACCCATTGTTTTATCGGTAGATATGCTATCTAGAAGATTAGATATGCATGTGTATGTTTTGTATTGGAATTGATGCAGTGGAGAGATAGTGGAGCACTTTCACTGCACCTGTCCTAGTCTCTTAAGAAAAAGACAGAAATAACCGGGTAGTTTCTTTTTCTAAGATTTATGTGAACCTTCTGATATGGATTTGAGGAGTTTCCAAAGTTTCTTTCGTCAGAATGGTATAATCGTGGCATAAATCTAGGAAAAGTTAACACCAACTCTGTTGATTACGTTTTGAGATACGTCTTGAAGATACACTATGGGGTTAGAGTCTAGTGATTACAGATGCGTTAGCTCAGTTTTCATCAATAATAAAAAAAACTATATGCATTTTCTATGAATATATTTCTATATGCTATATATTTCTATAATGATTGTATTTGTTTAACAGCTACAATTGAAACCTCTTAAGTAACAAATTACTATTTTTTTTTGTTTACTCCTCTGTTACATAAATGTGACAAGGAAATTACACAGTTTATCCTTTTTGTAAATATCTGTAAATGTCGTAAGGTGGAATTATTCTTGCAACAGGTGTAGGATTCGAACCCAAACTTCCTTGGTATTTACAGTATATTTTATACGCTCTTACCCACTAGGCCCCCCACTGTTTGATAGAGACCTTCAAATTACTAATTTTTAATATAAATATTAGCTTTTATTTTAAAAACAACATTAATATAAAATCAGAAAAAGAATAAATATTAAATCTTGGAATGTGGCATCTCAACTCTACTCATTGTGTCTTTTTAGCACATTTTCAAAAAAAATTTTGAAAAAATGTGTCAGTTTCACTTTGTCCGTCCGTCTGTTTACAAAACTTCTACACCGTTGAAGATAGAGAAAAAATATTTTAACCATGAGTAGGTCTCATAAAAAAATTAATGTTGTAGAACAACTTTTTTATGTAGACGCCTCCATTACGGAGCTACAGCCCCTCCAACTTTGAAAAAGCCCTATTTTTATATGCGTATACGCCCTTCGACAATAATGTTTTTTACCTTTGTAATATCAAAATTGTAGAATTCTTTTAAATTTAGTATTTAAATTTACCATTATGTGAATACCAAATTTTGCTTTGATATTTATTGATATTTTATTTTTTATAACTCTGTCAGGCTTTTAGATGGAAACTTAAAATTTTGAGACAAGACAAAACTTCTAGAACTAGTATAAGTTTTTTTAGAAATTCTTTTTGTATTACCCCCTGTTTAAGAACTATTAGGGCTCAAAAATTGAAAATTTGGTATTTTTAGACACCTGTAACTTGGGCACCTGTAACTTTGGGTAAAAGTTTTTCTTCGGTAAGACATAAAAATTAAAGCTTCAGTAGTATAGTTTTACGCGTGCTAACGGTTTTTATTAGTTATGTAGGATTTCGGAATTACAGCCCTTCAAAATTGCAAAAAAAGTCCTATTTTTAATACCCAACAAAAATATATAATTGTCATATTTAATTTAAATTTGTTTTGTTATCATTTCATAATTGCATAATTTTATTATAAAAAAAAAAAAAAAATAAAAAAAAAAAAACCAAGAATTTTTAACATATTAAATAAATTTAAAAGTATTAAATTTTGTATATATTTTAAAAACTAAAATTAATGAAGTAATTAACCTTTAATTTTAATTACCTTTTAAATTATAAATATTATATAATGATTTAATCTGATTCTTTATGAGTTATTATTTATTTATTTGATTTCATTTTTTATTGTTAACTAATTACTATATTTTCTTATAATCAAATTATTCAGCATATTTTTTTTTAATAAGTACTTTTAATTTGTTTTTTATTGTATAATTTATAAAAATATAATTTTTAATTAAATCTATGTCCGTCTTTCTATTAATTATAGTTCTCTATTTTAATTCTATACTTCAATAAAACAATACACAAAATATTTTTTACTATAGTATAAAGAAGCTATTAAGTATTTAATCATTTAACTTTAGTCGGATTTTTTACAGAAGTTATGAGGTTTGATGATCTAAGAAGCAGTACCCTAATGACTTTAAGACTGAAAATAATTTTTTTTTTTTAATGCATTTCTCTGCCACATAAATGTGGACAGGAAATTACACAGCCTTTCCTGTTCAGGCGTGGCTATAAGTGTGGTAAGGGGGAATAACAATTACTACGTGTGTGCGATTTGAACTCTCTCGGTGTTTACAGCGTATTTTATACGCTCTTACCCACTAGGCCACCAAGGCCCCTGAAAATAAAATTAGAAATGTAACAAAAAAATGAATGCAATTTATGACGTGTTTTTATTATTTGTGCGCCATCTATGAATTTCTGCAGAAATTAATTTATTATTATTTTTTATTACGATGTGATTTTAATTATAGGATCGGATATATTTATTTAATTATTATTTAATTATATATTATAAGCAAAATCTATATTATTTTTTATTAATCTATATCACTCCACGCAACCCGACACCTTTCGAATAAAATGCCGGTGTTTTAACCACTACATAATTGGCTATATATAATGCAATCAATAGTATGATAACGCATTATTATTTTTCTTTCTAATCCACATATATTTCACTGATAATAACTACATAATGTCAGATATACATATTATTTTTCAATGCTTTTATTTACTTCAACGTAAATAAATAAAATTTTAGCTAGTATAACAACAATATAATTTTTAACTTAAATACATACATATATCATATTTTCCTTAAGACTTAACTTAATATTTTTTTCTTTCTAAATTATTCCAAAAAAAAAAAAACGATCAAGCAAAAATTATTCATATTTCATTAAAGGAAACACTAGAGAAAATTATGCTTATGTCATGATATTTACACACACAAACAAATACAAAATGTACAAACTTAACATATCATAATTTTAGTTCATTTTTGTTTTAGATTTTTTTTTTTTTTAACACCACACACTAATAACAAACATTAGATACTAAAAAAAAATAAAAAGGAGTAAGTAAAAACAGAATAAAAATATCCATTTAGTGACATCTTTAGTAATAATTTAACATTATATTTACTGTTATTGAAATATACATTCATACATACATATGTATACAAAACAAAGAAAATATAGAGTAGTTTTATAAAAGTAAATTTATTCACAATATTTATTCTTGTATGAAATTTCTGTACACAAACTAACAAACGTAATTAAATAAGTACACATATGTACGTAAACATATATATATATACATATAAAATATATAATATAAATAATAACAGGAACATAATTCTAATGTTATTTTTACAGGACTTCTTTTTCTAATGAATTCTAATCGCATTAAATAAATTGTCCGCACATACAATATAACATATATATCTACAATACAAATATATTAATAATATAATAATAATAACATCATCATCATAATAATCATTATAATCAACATCATTATCATTATTATTATTATCATTATAATCATTGTATCATTGTGCTCATTTGGTTTTTTGTTTTGTTAGCTCAGCAGCAAATAATTAAACAATGTAAATAAAAAAGAGATAGCAATAGAAATTAAAAAAATAAATATGTACCGATATGGAATGAGAAAGATTTAGTATCGTAATATAAATTGCCTCAAAATGTTTTGTTTTATTTTTTTTTTATATGTTTTTTTTAAACATAACAAAATTCTTTCTTAAAATTATGTTTAAAATAGTTATTTTTTCGAATCAAACATTTACGGAGAAATCTCTAATTTTAATTGCAAGGAAGTTTATATCTCGACTCTCGATTAACGGTGTTTTTAAATGTAGATTTTGTTGTAAAGTTGATGTAAATGTAATTAAGTCGCAGACAAAAAACTTTCTATTGTAATAAACAAATATTTTTTTTTTGATTTTTCAGAACTGTATTCAAAAGAAAAATAAAGTAAGATATGGAAAATTCGATGGACTGACAAGAGAATGAACATTGTGATTTTTCAAGTAATAATAAAAATACAAATAAATAAAATAAAGAAAGTAAATGTAACCAAGAGCATAAGGAATTTAAATTGGGGGTGTCAAAAATGAATTGTTATTGTTGTATGCGTTACTGTCGTTTCTGTTATTACTGTTGTATTCATATTATGAATTGTGGATAACAAGTCACAAGGGGATCATTTTTGTATTTTATTCCTTTGACAATTATTTATTTTGTAAAATACTATACTTATTAAGAAAATAAATAAAAATAACATTAAAATCCAATGTTTCATTTTAGTAATTAATTATATTCATAAGACTTTAAAACAGATTAGTATGTAATTTGTAAAGTTATTTCTTTCTATTGTTTTAATTTTATTCTAATAAGGAATTTTAGTTTTTTCATATGATTATAAAAAAATATTATTAAATCAGAAGTCATAGATTCAAATAGATCCTGCCGTTACCAAAAACATATTGCAACAACAAAGAACTTCTTTTTAATGATTATGCTATGATTTAAAATAACTTTCAGCTATTAGATGTAACCACATACCTATAAACAGATGTTTATACAGAGTTTATGGCCTATTAAAAATTGAATAAGACAAAACATCCTGGACAACATAATAACCCTAATATGGTCCATTAAAAATTGGATAAGATAAAGCATGCTGGACAACCTGGATACATAACAAATTGTTAAAAACAAAAATAAAAAAAAAATAAAAAGGATAGATAGAAAGGAAATTTTCAAACGGAGGAAAAATTTCAGGATAAGAAAGAAAAGAAATTTAAATAAAATAAAATAATGAATTTAAATTAATATATGTATGTATATGTAGATATATCCAAAAATATGTATGCTACTATTTTCTCACCCAAACCCTTGCTAAATGAATTATTGAATCTTTGATTATGTAACCAATTATTAAATCCTTGCTAATAATTTTTTTTACATCATAATTTAAAAGCCAAGCAAAATAGTGGGCTCGCACGCTGATAAGCTTCTTCGGCCACATAAAGGCCTCATATGTATATATAGATATAATCATGACAAATTCTGTACTAAAGTAATATGCAATAAGAATTATTTATTAAATATAAGTTATTTAGAACTCGTACAAAGAGTTATATTTTTTGATACATGTTGTTGATACATCTATTTAAGATTTCAAGGTGGGTCATAATACCATAAATTAACATGAAACAGCAAATATATTGTTTTGGAATTACATCCCACCGATTTAAGATTCTTGTGATTCTAAGCTGTTGGGACCAAAATTAAATTTTGGGTATTATGACACATAAGTTATAATCACCAAGGCGATTATGTAGTAGGGGGTTGTCACATGTCACCCGTATTTTTATACCCGTACGATAGGATCGGGTATAATAAAATTACTCCTCCGTTTGTAACACCTCGAAATAAGCGAGCTAGATATACCTTCAAAGGTATGGATCGGATCAGAAAAAAATTCTAAGACTTTTGAGCCATGTCCGTCCGTCCGTCCGTCCGTCAGCACGCTAACTCAAAAACTAAGAAAGCCAGAATCTTGAAATTTACACAAAATATTCTGGGAGTAATTTCTAGGTTCCCTATTTTTTTTGGTTGAGTTTGGACCAAGCCTTAGGGTAGCTCTCGAACACCTAACTTTTAGATCCCCACATTTTTTTTGTAATAGAGCTATGAAATTTTAACTGCTGATAAATCTCACAAAAATATTAATTTTATTTTTAATAACTTTTTTTTGTAGCCCCACCCGTTACGGAGCTACACCTCCCCAAAGGTTCAAAAACGCTCTATATTTAAATTGTTATAGCACAAGTTGTATAAGGTATATCTTCATTTTGAAAACGCCAAACGATTACTACTTTTATTAGCTTTAAAAGTATGTATACAACTAATATATATTTGTGGCATACGGTGTCTTAATTTACCGTTATGCGAAACTAAAATTTTGCAAAATCCTTTAACCCTTATATCTTCTAAACGGTTAAAGTTGGAAACTTTAGAAGTTAGATCTTCAAAAATAAGTAGGAGTCATGTCAGAAATTTTTTTTGTATCACCCCCCGTTTAGGAGCTGTAAGGGGTCAAAAACTGAAAATTTCCTATTTTTAAACACCTGTAACTTGAACACCTGTTAACATTTTTTTGAAGTAATACACAAAAATTAAAGCTTCAACATTATACTCTTATTTCTGTTAACAACTTTTTTTAATAATATAGGGTTACTTTATAATTGACGAAGGTGTTACTTGATTTTTTCAAATTTTCTAACAAATTTCTTTAAAACGAATTTTTTCCATTTTGTTTTACTCGATAATTTGAAATTGTTGAGGATATAATGCGTAGTATAAAAAAATGTAAATAAATAAACAACATAACGGTTGCTTGAAGAATTTTTATTTATATGATATTGATATATATACATACTTATATAATATCATGTTTATTTACATATCGTATATGTCACTAGTGAATGAATGATAAGAGTATATATGTATATTATATAGCGCCGTATTTACATACATATATGTATTTTATTGTACTTATAAGAAATTATTCTGTCAATGGAATATTTAAATATAATATAATATAATATTTAAAATTATATTTACTGTTTTCTACTTAGTAAATTTAATATACATTTACCGCTTAGTATTAAATGGTACTATAGAATATTTGAAAAAGTTTTGGATTGATAATCGTTATGTGGAAGGTTAGAATCTGCTTTTGAAGAATGTACATATAAACATATAGTTTGAATATATGTACAACCCATAAGAAATAATGGGTTGTAAGTTCTAGAAATTATAAAATTCACCCAAATTATTTTAAAATACTAAAATATTAAAAAAACGAGGAAGAGTGCAGTAGAGTAGACTGTGTCAACTCTGGGATACCCGTATGAACGTAATATATCCTGTTTCTATAAAACTTGATCATCTTTTAAAAACATTCAGAGTTTTAGTACCGAACTACAGAGATATATTTATGTAAATTGTGGAGTTGTATGATAGCTACCCGAATCTATTGCGCCTAGCTTCATTAAGTTCCAAGAAATGCAAAAAGCCTGAACCGGCTGCTTTAGACCATTCAAATTTTACAAAAGTTTTTGGCATGCAACTCGACACTTTTTCACTAAATTTCAGATAGCTAGCTTCAATAGACACTGAGTTATTTTCATTTAAAAAGAGAAGTTGTATGGCAACTATCCGAACCTGTCATATCATCACAACAAAATTTTACAGAAGTTGTTGCCATAAAACTCGATCATCATTTGCAAAATTTCAGATACCTAGATTGAATAGACACTGGGTTATTTCCATTTAAAGAAAGAAGTTGTATGGCAGCTACTCGAACCCGGCGGCCGAAAATGCTGGAGTTAAATAGCAAAACTAACAATTTTGTAAAAGTGACGTAAAAAAAATTTCAGCCTCCTAACTCCTTTATTTTTTGAGTTATCGTGCGGACGGACACTGAGTTATTTTCATTTAAAAAGAGAAGTTGTATGGCAGCTACCCGAACCCGTCGCACCACCACAACCAAATTTTGCAGAAGTTGTTGCCATAAAACTTGATCATCATTCGCAAAATTGCAGATGCCTAGATTGAACAGACACTGGGTTATTTCTATTTAAAGAAAGACGTTGTATGGCAGCTACCCGAACCCGGGGACAGAAAATGCTGGAGTTAAATAGCAAAACTAACAATTGTACAAAAGTGACGTAAAAAAATTTGCAGCCTCCTAGCTCCTCTATTTTTTGAGTTATCGTGCGGACGGACACTGAGTTCTTTTCATTTAAAAAGAGATTTTGTATGGCAGCTACCCGAACCCGTCGCACCAGCACAACCAAATTTTGTAGAAGTTGTTGCCATAAAAGTTGATCATCATTTGCAAGATTTCAGACGCCTAGCTTTATTAACTTCCAAGAGGTGCAAGAAGCCTGAACCGGCTGTTCTAGGCCAAACAAATTTTACAAAAGTTGTTGGCATATAACTCGACACTTCTTTACTAAATTTCAGATTCCTAGCTTTAATAAACACTGAGTTATTCTCATTTAACCGGATAAGTTGTATGGCAGCTACCCGAACTCGCCGCACCACTACAACCAAATTTTACAAAAGTTGTTGCCGTAAAACTTGATCATCATTTGCAAAATTTCAGACGCCTAGCTTCAATAGTTTCCAAGAGGTGCAAGAAGTCTGAACCGGCTGCTCTAGACCAACCAAATTTTACAAAAGTTGTTGGCATGTAACTCGACACCTCTTTACTAAATTTCAGATTCCTAGCTTCAATAAACACTGAGTTATTCTCATTTAAATGGAGAAGTTGTATGGCAGCTACCCGAACCCGCTGCACCAGCACAACCAAATTTTACAGAAGTTGTTGCCATAAAACTTGATCATCATTTGCAAAATTTCAGAAACCTAGCTTGAATAGATACTGAGTTATTTCTATATAAAGATAGAAGTTGTATGGCAGCTACTCGAACCCGCCGACCGAAAATGTTGGATTTAAATAGCAAAACTAACAATTTTGCAAAAGTGACGTAAAAAAAATTTCAGCCCCCTAGCTCCTTTATTTTTTGAGTTATCGTGCGGACGGACGGACGGACGGACGGACGGACGTACATGGCTTAATCGACTCAGAATTCGATTCTGAGCCGATCCATACCTTTGACACTATATCTAGCTCGACTCCTTTAAGGTGTCACAAACGTAATGGCAAATTTATTATACCCTTGAACATAGTTCATACGGGTATAATAATATTGTAGGCAGAGTGGCTGTGAACATACTAACGGTTCGTACGGGTATCTAAGAGTTGACAAAGTCAACTGTATTCTTCCTCGTTTTTTTTTAGAATTTCTTTTAATTTAAAAACTTTCTAACGTTGGAATTTGGTGTGTATTTATTTTTTGCGATATTTGCAGCAATATGCGTTAATCAAAACAGAGCACTGGAATTTAAATGGTAAATATTTACAAAAGTATTATTAGGAACTGACCAACTACTTTTAAAATAACACGTTTAATATAACAAAACAAAAATTTTTTTTTAGCATTTTAGGTAATAAATTAAATTAACAGAAATTTAATTTTAATTAAATTAATAAACAAAACTATAGTGCATGTTGTTAAAGGTAACGTATATCGAAAATTTAACAAACATTTTTTGAAAACAAGACAACATTTATGTAAGTATAAGGTGAAAATTGAATTTCATATCAAAATGTATGCTATAGTTTTTTAAAGAGGGTTAAGAATTGCAATTTAATTAAGTTATAAATCAAAATAGATATAAATATTAAATTTGTCTTCTGTAATGAAGAAAAAAGGACTTTAGTCTTACTGAATAAGAAAAATATTCAAGATCTTAATTAAACTGTTTTTTTTTTAGACTAATAAATTACCATGTACACAGAATTGAACATTTCTCCACCTTTTGTTGCATCTAAAAGAGTCTCATGAGGATTCAATAATATCTTCTGGATCGAAAATTAATATTAAATTTTAAATTGATGGGTCTTGTCTGTTTATTTTTTTTATTGAAAAATATAGGCTTTTTTTGTAAATTTTTTTTTGGTTTTTTCTTGTAATAAAAATATAAAATTGGGGTGTTGTAAATTAAATATGTAATCATTAAGGGTTACTCATATTGTGGAGACATTTAATTTATTTTAAATCAGGGGCTTCGGTAGCCTAGTGGATAGGCGTGTGGCGTATTAACCGAAGGAGTGTCCCGAAGGTTGAATCACTGCACAGGTAGTAAGAGTTTTTTTCTTTACATACCCCCTTACGACTAAATATAATGTAAATATATAGTATATACCTAATATAAACAAAATAAATAATATTAGTATATAATTTAATAATAGTATAAAAACCTATAATGGTCTTGGTAGCCGATGGTTTAATAATATTGCATTACATTTATGTATGTAATATTAATATAAATAAATAAATAAATTATTTTAAATCAATACAACATTATTTTATATAGCATTAAAGCCGGTAAGAATTATTGTTATAGACTTTATATTTTAATTTTTGGAAATATATTAATTATTATGCTAAGTTTTTAAATTGTTAAGGATGCAGTTTTCTTTATTTAAAATGGATTGAGTTTAAGTACAACAAACATTTTGGTTTGTATTACAAGTACTGCGACGTATATAACCATTACCTAACCTCATCTTTTCTGAGCCAAAATTAGAATATCAGGACACTTAACGATTCATACATTGGTAAGTTTAAAACAGGATGTAATTTTAAATTTAAAAAACGTACATTTTACTACTATCAATGGTTTTTAAAGACGCATGTCTTTCAAATAATAATGCAAACAGTTTAGAATAACGGGACTTGCATTAAAATTTGTAATTTTTCTTAAAATTTCATATATAAGAAAGAGACACTTTTTTGAATTTTAATAAAGCCCTATATATAGTTAAGAAAAACCATTATCACATATAAAATAATAATGTAGAAACTTTATTTTTGCGTTTTATTTAAAAGAAAATTGTACAGATGCCTAGGGTAGAGATGTCTAAAAATAGCTGAATTTTAATTTTAGAGCCCTAATAGCTTTTATTTTATTTACCTTCCTCTAGTACAAAGAAATTTTCTGAAGTAACTTATACTAATACTGAAAGATTTTTCTCTGTCAAACGTTTAAGGTTCTATTAATTTTGTCTTCACATAACGGTAAATTTAAATACTAAAAAAAAAGGAAATGTATAACTTTAATATTGATTTATAAAGGAAAACAAAAAACGTCCCGTCGTATGGCATTTTTAAATCGAAAAAATGCTAAGCAGAACTTGAGATTTGAAGGCCTTTAACTCCGTAATCGTTGGGACTACATGAAAATTAACACATATATTGGACATATCACAATATTTGAACATATCAAACTTATTCTATATTGATGATAACAGATTTGAAATATTTCTAAATTCATTTTAATATAATCACTGTCAAATTTGTAAAGATAATTTAGGAGATTCATTTTTGATGACGTAGCGGCTGGTTTTAATTTAATTGCCTGAAATGCTTACTTTAATAGATTAATTGTAAATTTCGTTTCTCAATTTAATGGGTTTGTAGACAAAAAGTTAATTCACATAGCGCTGTTTGAATATGGAGCACCTAATGGGATATAACTGATAAGGCTGATCTTATTCCATCTAGAAGAAATAATCCTTTCTGCTACATATAATTCTGTTAATGGACACATATTGAACATATTGGTTTTTCTTGGCTATCACTTAGTGCATCACATTTATGTTTTTATTGTGTAGCTGTTATAATGATTGGTTTATTCATTAAAATTAGAAAAGTACATTATATTACAATTTCGGTTGATTTGTTTGGTATACAAATATATAGGACTAAGTGTTTTATATATTTAGGCATACATTATTATATATTTATATAAATTTTAACATTTTTAATCCAATTAAAAATAAACTTCATTTAGATTATGGTATATATGAATATTTTCTGTATTTAAGGTGATTTTATACGCCAATTTTTTTTCCAGATGTATTTGAATTTTGAATATAGAATTTTTGTATCTAGATATCTTAATCTGTATAATATACAATAATACTATGTATATACAATAAAATAATTATATTATTTTGAATTTCCATTTTTCACACTTGCAAAAAAATAAAAGGAAGAAGAGACGTGTATTTGTTAAGTCTGTTCTCTTTCCTGAAATAATTCTTTTTCATGTTCATGTTCTTAATTTATTCCCAACAAAAAACAACGGAGACATTAGACAAGGAAATAAAGCCTTCATGTATTCCTATATGGTTTCCATATATATATGTACATAATATGAATATGAATTTCACCTGAGATATTTTAATTGTTGTTAGAACTTTTGGTATGTTAAAATTATTATTGTATATGAGTGAATGATAGGAATAATTTCATTTATTTTATGATCTAGTAGAAATATTATTTCTTAAACACAGATTCTTGTATAAAATTCCAAAATAATAATTTGACTTTTTCCTTATGTTTGCAAAGAATTTCTGAAATGATTAATTTCCTTTGAAATACTATTTAAGTATTACCTTATTGTAAGAAAATTTTAGAGAATTATAATAATAATATATTTGTGGAAATAAAAAAAAATTGGCGAACTCCAAGTCAATATTAATAAAAAAAAAAAATTTTAAAAGCTTAGCAAAAATCATTTTCAGAATAAATAGATTTGAAGACAACTATGACTTTGCTTAAAAATAGAGATAATGCAGTTAATTTCTAACTTTCTTGATGCATTCTAGTATTTTCCAGAGTATGAATGTACCTAGGGATTTAAAGAAAGCGAGGCGAACTTTAAATTTCATAATCACATAAAATATTTTCAATAATGTCTGAGACTGAAACATTAATCCTGTTTATATTGCCTATTTTTTTTTTTTTTTTAAATAATTCAATAGGAGGTGAGAATTTCAAAAGTTTGTCTATTTTTAGGCTTAGATAGAGCTGCAGTTTAACGACTTTTTTTTTTGAAGCATTGTAGTGTTTAATACAATGTTTCAATTGCGCAATAGATCAAATTTAAAAGTTTCTTAGATATGCTGTACAACATATTTTCACAATAATTTAAACGCAAACTTTTATATTCTAGAAAAAGTTTCTTAATTTATTTTTAAATTTACCAAGGTACATTCCATACTACAGATATTCACTCGTGAGATAAGGGTGTGGGAAAAGTTTTTTTATTTTTAAAAATAAATATTTTAATATGCGTTTATAAATTTTATTCTGATGACATTTTCATCATTTGTAAATTGTAAAAAAGTAAATAATAATACAATAATTTCATAAAAAAATAATGTTAGAGAAAATTATGAGAGAAAACTTAAGAACCTTAGAGACGGTAATATTTTATTATAATTTTTTTTTTTCATATTTATTTATAATGATTTTTTGAACTATTTTATTTTTTCCTCAATTTTTGCCTTTTTTTTTTCATTTAAAAAATTCTTTTATTCTGGCATTTTTCAATTTCATATTAAACCGTTATGTATGTGAATTGTATATGAACTGTATATTTCATGTATTGTTCTAAAGTGTTTGTATGTGGTAAAGTTTATTGTATAAATTTACGTATTTGGAACGAAAATGTTGTAAAAATATGTCTGGGACGGTAAAATAAAGAAATAAAAGAAGAATATTATAAAATTATATATGTATGTATGTATATTTGTTTCTTTTATATGCATATACTGCAAAAAATATAATATATTAAAGACAACACAAATTATTTGCATTATTTTTCGTTTTTAAGCAAATAAGGAGAATCTTTGTATGAAAATGTATAGATATATGTATGTATATGTGAGATGTATGGTGATGATATTCGATTCTATTGTTAAAATATTAAAATAAAAACAAATTATGTGTCAAGAATCATTGAATCCAAACTTTATGACGTAGAATATCGGAAATAAGCATACATTTGTTTGACGGACATTACGAAGTTTCTTCTATTCAACTGAAAAGAAAATTCTGGAAATTGTAAAACATTGAAGGATGTCTTGAGTTAGGTTCAGAAACTTTAAGATCTGCAGCGTCCATTAAGCGAGTAAGAAAATATATGTGGAAAAATTAGTTTAAAGAAAATCGTTATTCTTATAAATGATCGGTATTTAATATTAAAAATTTTTGTTTTGTTTGCCATTTATTAATTATTTTATTTTCTAGAAAAAGGGATACAGAATTCTAAAATATTTATAATTGTAATAAGCTTTGAAATGAAGCATTTTTTCTTATATTTGTTCTTTGTAACTAGAAGTATGTACATCGTTTTTTTGTTTTTTTTTCTTACAAGGGTCGGTTGAAAATTTCAAAAGTCAGCCAAGTGAATGGCACGTGATTCTTTCGGATAGTTTTGGGCTTTAATCAATCAAAACTATTTCTTTTTTAAACCAAACTGTAGGTTGAGACGTTTCATCCAAATGTACAGTTTAGTTTACGGAATAGGGATGTGGCATAGATTCTTGGGGAAAAGGGATTTAGGAAAAATTTAATAGTATGAAGAATAGGTAAGAAAAAATTTGGATTAAAATTTTGGTGAAAGATGTTAACTATAAAAAGTTATCATAGAATTAAACACCATAGCGTAATATTGAAAAATTTTAATGCATCATCACATTAAAACTGGGATTTTATTTTATTGTGTATTTTTACAACATTTCAAAAATTGTATTTTTAACTTTTATTTTACTTATAAAAAATAACTTTTTTCAATTTACATATCTATTGATGTTAATAACTGCGTATTCATAATATTTATATGACAATTATTTTTGTATTAAGGATAACCCCACAAAATAAAAACAATAAAATAAGAAAAACATTTTATGAATTATTTCAAATATGAAAATCTTTGGGTTTAACACAAGAGTGAAGAAAAATCTTAAATTTAAATAAAAAAAAAATTCATGTGCATTTTGCATATGAATGAATAAAAAAGGAAAAGTGAAAAACAAACCAAGAAAATGGTTTAGGAAAAAAACATAACAAAAGTTAAAAAAAAAGAAACGTTTTTTATTTATTTATTTTTTTTTTTTGCATTTTTGATCTAGGATGATATGATAGGGTTATACGAAGATGATTACGAAAGCTTAAAAGTTTATTTGAATGCATGTATAGTTAAATATCATTCTGTAAAAATACATTGATATATATATACATATTTACATGTACATAATAATGTAGTATATAAGTACAAATGTATAATATATGTATTTTGTAAAATATAAATGTTTTCAGTTTAGAGTTTATTTATAAATACACAGCGTTCATATAATTTGCATTTACATATGTTTGTAATGCATATGTGGTCATAAATGAGTAATAGGGATGAAAATGATTTACATTTTTTTTTTTCACGTTAAAACCCTTTTATCTAAGACTTGTGATTCATAATTCTTATAATAATCAGATACTAAGGTAAGATATAATAATCTAACGGTAAGATTATTATATCTAACAGATATAATAATCTACTAATACCTAAGGTAAAGTCACAATTAATAAATTCTTTAGCGATGAATCAAAACTGCATTTTACGAGTTTTGTAATATTAAAATAGAGGAGTAAAAAAAAAACAATGTAGAATTGAGAACAACTTATTGTGTTTAATACAATGATTTTTAATTTTATACCTATCTGTTCTTCTGGGTTTTAAAATAAAAAGAAAGCAATTTGAAACCGTTTAAAAAAATTACAAAAAAACTTATTTTAATGGTTTTTGGTCTTAAACTAAATGTTTTTAGTGTCGTCAAGACTTCTTACCACTAAATTATTTGTATAACTTTCTACCAGCTATTCATTTTTCATTTGTAGAATATTAAATTTAGTATTGTGTTTGGATGCCCAAATCTTGAAAAACAAAATATTGAGTTAACATAATCTTGAAATATAAAATGTAATAATTGCAATGTATTTTAATATTTTGTGTGAAATTTTCACTTTTTAGTCCAGAATCTTAACCATGTTTTCTTTTTTTTACGCGAAGGATGGTGGAAAACATCAAAAGTCACTAAAAGAAATTGTTCGAGATTCCTCTGGGTAGTGTTTGACTTTAATCAATCTCCTTTAAAACCAAACCTTAGGATGGCTGCTTTAATACATAACATAATGTACAGATAGGTTTTGACTAAAGGATTGGTTAGGAAATTGGGTTAGGGATAATTAGGATTAAGGCGAATGAAGGGGAAAGTTTATCGAAAGTCATTATCGAGAGTCACGAAAGATGTTAATCTTCTTCTTAAATTTCTTGTTAAGAGTTAAGATGAGGGATTATTTTTGTTTAAAAAATATAACGTTATTTCGATATCATGTTTTGGGTTCGATTTAACTGAATTAAAAAAAAAATTATAATAATTTATAAATAAAGTTTTTCTAAATTATTGAATCACTTAAAATAGTTGAAATAACTGCAGAAAAACAAATTTTTTATATCGCGCTTTTAAATTGTAGTAATTTTTTTCAAAAACAAAAAAAAATAAATATTCTGCACCTAAACCATAGATACTATATAGAATATTCTACACCACTTTGGAAAGAAGATCTTGTGTCCCAAGAACGTTTACAATCCGTGACCTATAAAATCAGATATTGGAGCGCTAATCAAAACATAATTTAATAAAAAAATATCTTTATTTTTTGTTTTCAAGATTTTGTATTTCAGGATATTTTTTTCAAGATTTCGGTGTGCTCTTATTGAACTTACCGTTTGTATATTTATTTATAGTTTGTTTGTGTCTGTTTAAATTTTTTTAAATCAACAATAGTGAAGAAAAATAGAAATCAACAAAAACAAAAACAAAAAAAACATGCACAGCAAACACTTGGGAAATTATGTAAAAAACAATTTTTAGATTTGATAAAAATTTATTTTTAAAAATAGATGAAAAAAATATATTTATGTATATGTATACATGTATATATATATATATATATGGTTTGTTCTTTTATTTTTATTCCCATTTTTCTTTTACACTTATTTTTTTAATGTTTGATATGAGAAGCTTCTTATAAGTAATTCATTTGATGTAATTGTTTAAGATGTTTGGATTTTTTTCAACAAATATATATATATATATATAATACATTTTGTATACACAACATATATGCTATAGATATGTATTGTATACATATTGAATGTAATATATAAAATGAAAATATTTAAACTAAAAGTATAATTTTTTCTTTATGTTCTAACTTATTTAAGAAAATTGAACATAATTTGAAAGAAAATACTTAATTTACTTCTAAAATTTTATTAAAAGTTTAATATTTTCATTTAATAAAAAATATTAATAAAATGGTAAATATTTATACAGTACAATTGGCAACTTTAATTTTGGCAATTTGGTATTTGATCAAGTGTGTATTTTGTAACATCATCAATAAAAATCATTTAATAAAAAAAAAAAAAAACAGTTAATAAAAGGATATTCAACAACTAGACCAAGTTCCATTTCCATTTTATAGATGGAAAGTTAATTGTGCGTAGCATCCATCAACAGAAGTTGTTAAGTGTCTAAATTATTAAAAGTTGCCAAGAATGTGTTTTGCTGATGGTTTGTTTTTACAAAACATTTTTTTGGTGACCCACTAGGCCACCGAGGCCCCACAAATGTATTTTTGAATAGGTATATCGTTTTGAGTTAGATAAATTGAAAATGAAATATAATTGATTATAATAATGAGATTATAACTATCTAAAATTAATGAAATTTTTATGTTTTAATGAACTGACTAAAATATTTGTGAATTTTCTGTCATTTTTATTAATGATGATGATGGATGGAATTAAAATTCAGTTCTTTTAACAACAAGTCAACCACGTTTTTTTTTTAATTTATAAAGATATGTTCATATCTAAATATAATAAAAGACAAGTTGCTGCTGCTGAGTAGCGTGCCCTACTGTTATGTTAAATGTTAATTTAACAAATGTTATACTATGAAAAGAAAGAAACGTACATCTGATATTTACCCATATAACAGATAGAAAACAATAAATATTATAATGTTATGCTATGAAATGAAAGAAAAAATAAGGCAGTGTATAAATCAAAGTTTTTAGAGGGTCGTATTTTTAAGTAGAACATTATAAAATTGCAATAATATTTTTATTTAAATTTTGCTAAGTAACATTTTCTTAATTTTTTAAAAATTTTGCCATAATATAGTACAATTTTAGAATCAGAAGTTTAGCCCATAATATAGATATATGAATAAAAATATGGGTATATACATATATTATGTAGTTAATTATAAAAAAATAAAGCAGTTCGTAAAACCAAAGCTTTTAAAGGAGCGCAATTTAAACTATAAAATCGCAATTTTCAATTAAATTTTGAATGTGTAACATTTTCTTAATTTTATGCTTCTTTTATGATTTTTATTTTCTAAATCTTTTAAACCTTATATGCACAGCCAATTTTTATTGTTTTACATAAAAGGTGCGCAGAACTTACGGTGTCAAGATTTTGTAACGAAAGCTACAGATAAAGAGGCAGAATATTATTACGGATAGAGTAAAAATTTGTTTGAAAAATATAACAAAAAAAGTTTTGAAGCATTTGCTATGGCAACCATAGAAAAATATAACAAGTGTACTATATATTATAATTAGGTAAATGCATCAGATCAGTATAGTTTAGTTTCAAATTTATAAAGTTTGATACTGTATTTTTTTCGAAGCGAAAATTTTTGTTACTATTGGCAAAAATTTATTTACCATTGGTTTTTAATCCAACCTTTGGTTTTTTAATCCAAAGCTTGATAAAGAAATTTACGAGAGATGAGATTTATTAAATAATCATTTTTATTACATTTTTGAAAGAAACTACTTCACAGCATCATTGAGGTTTTTCATTATTTAAAACACTTTAGCAATAAATTTTACATTTATCAATATCTAAATATAATACATATAAGTATTTGAATAAATTTACTAAAATTAAATTGTTCATAAAACTGAGGAAACTTTCACAAAAGCTATATTTTTCTACTTATACCCGTCGTATGACGGGCTTTTTTACTAGTACATATAATATCTATAAATATGTTCATATACATAAAATATGACGTATTTACTTAATTATACGATTATTTAAAAGTAATTTAATTTTTATTTTTAGATAATTATAAACTCATTATATTTATTAAGAGAAAATTCCATAATTCCAAAATTCCATGATTTAATTTATAAACCAAAAAAAAAAAAAAAAAAATTTATAAGTATAAAATTTTTGAATTTCAATACGGTGGAAATGATTTCACTTATTCGATTATCATTAAAATTTTATTTTATTATTAGTTTTTTTTTTTTTTTTTTGATTTATTTCTAATTAATTTATAGTGAATTCAAACGATTATATTTTTCATTTTCAAATTTATTTATTATTACGCTAATCTATGGAATTTTTTCTTCTCTTTCGTATTTACAAAAAAAAAAAAAAAAAAAATTAAGGAAAGAAAATATTTCATTATAACACTTCTCATTTCATTGACCTCCTTTTCATGTCTATTTTCAATTGAGTTTTAGTGAATATTCTTTAGTACCAACCATCAAAATAAATTCTATTTGATTCACTTTTATGATAAGCTCACCCTTCAAAAATTTAAATTAAAAAAAAAAAACACAAGAATATTTTTCGAAAATAAAAATAAAAAAAACTTCTCATCATCAGCTTCACAATAGGAGTTATTCTACTTCTATAATTTAAAAAAAAAAAAGAAGAAAAAAACAAGTATCCTGAAAAATGGTTAGGAGGTAGGCTGAAAGGTAATATCAAAGAAATAAAAAGCATAAAACAATAATCTTAATAATCGTAATAATGGTGATAAGTTAAAAGAGCGATAAATAACTGCCTATATAATATTTTCTAAATCAGGGACTTTTTGAATAAATGAACACAAGAAAAAACAACATAAAAGTAATGGTAAATAGATCATTTTTGTAAGTTAAACAATTTCCAGATATTAAAAATTTGTATAGTAGATTACAGTATAATTTAACTTGTCTATACTAGATTAGAAGTACGATATTTTCCAAAAAAATATAAAACTAATTAAAAAACAGAGTAAATATAGAAAAAAAATGTATAAATCGGTATAAAAAATATTTGTAAAATTTATATTAATAATTTTCAAGAATAAAAATTTAAAGCTTATACGAATAACGACGTTCCCATACCATGCTAAAGATACTTTGCCGAGTAAAGGATAGAAATATAAAGGTAGTACAGCTAGATAAGCAGTAAAGGATACAACTAAAATAAGGAAAAAAAACTGAACTGCGTTTATCGCTACATCCAGTGGCTTAATTCTTTTAAGCTTTCTAGGGCATTTTCAAAATGTAGGAGTTTTGAAGCTTCTTCGCTTACCGTAGGTATTTCTAGATCCCGATGTAATTTGGAAACACGGTTCTGTGAGACTTTAACTCACTAAACACACTATTTCCGTCGTAAATTATTAAAACTAGTGTGAAAGATTATAACCATTCATTTTACGTTAACTCTTATAGATCTACTGGAATTGCAGTCTACGTGAAGGTGAACTGCGTTTATCGCTACATCTAGAGGCTTAGTTCTTTTAAGCTTTCTAGAGCATTTTCAAAATGTAGGAATTTTGAAGCTTCTTCGCTTACCGTACGTATTTCTAGATCCCGATATAATTCGCAATTTCGTATGTAATAAAGAGCATTAACTGTAAAATTTTATTTGGAAAATTTGGATGCTCTGAATGTTTGTTTGTTTGGCACAATCCCATAGCTATATGCCGTACAACTAAATAGGCTTAATTATTTTGTTATATAACAAAATTTTATATTGTATTGGGTATCCAGATCTTCAACTTAGGACCCAATACATTAATTGTCTATAGTTCGATTATAATTCGACTTTTTACTTTTTGACATGGTTTTGTACCTCAGCCTGACATCTAATGTCATTCCTAGGTCGCTTGCTTTTTGTAATTTATCTGTAACTATCTGAAAAAGTTTTAAAAATTATCTAACTTAAAACTAGTTTTCGAATTTTCGAAATAAAAGTTTAGAGAAGAACTTATATCAAACTGCAGATTTCATGTATTCATATTTTACATTGTCTGTTCATGAATTATTGGGGTTCGTCTTAGTTTGTCATATTTTTTGCCTCATTTTATTACAAATTTCACATAATTTTATTTAGAACCTATGGTATGGCATTCTTGTAAAATAAAAATTAAGAAAAAGAAGAAAAAAAATATTCTTTTAAAAGTCGCCATTATCATCATTAGATAATGGAATAAAATGAGGAAATTATTGCGACCAGTAAAATTTTTTTTTACTTCTTAGTTTTTTTTTTTAAATTTATTAAAAAATAAAGAAATAAAAAACAATAAAAAATTGAAGAACAAAAAAAAAATTATTAGAATCGTTATACATTAAATGTAATTTCAAGCAATTCCAGCCAAAATAAAAGTCTAGAATAGAATAGTACTGTCGGTATTCAGTATTTAGTTGGTGTAATAATAATAATAGTAATCATAATTCGTAATGATGAAGTTGAAAATAAAAAAAAAAAATTGTATTTTCAATTTTGGTATATTCTTTTTTTTTAAAATAAGTTTTTGATTTAACTTTAGAAAAAAAATAGATAGGTTTTATTAATAATTTACTGTTTAACTGTCATACCATACATTTAATGCACAAATATTTTAGCGCTTTTAAGTAATTAATTATGGGAAGATTAGTGGTGTATCTTCAGGAAAGTGAACTCCTATAATTTCGTAACAAAAACTGATATGGATTTTTTTAACTGTAACAATGTGCTATTTGAGACCTATTTTGAGTTTTTTTTCTGTAATTTATAAAAGGTTTTAGAAATGCTCAAATATGTTTTTTAATGAAAGGATCATATACTGCTCGTGATAGTTCACAGATAAAGTTAAATTATCCTTATCTTAAGAAAATCACTTATTTATTAATATGAAAATACGAAAAATATAAGGAATGTATTTATGAATCCTAAGCTTTTTAGAACACTTGAACTTGTTTTAACAATTCAATTTACAGTTAAATCTTTTGATATTAAAAGCAATTTTTTTTCCCTCTTCATTTTTAGTAAATTTTTTTTTTTTCTTTTTGGTGAATAATTCTCATTATGAAAAATTATTTACCTAGCCTATTTCCGCTTCAGGACTTAACTTTCAAAAAAATACAAGAAATTAATAAAGAATAAGAAAGAAAAAAAAAATCCGGAATTATATTTTTTTGTTTCGTTTTCTTTTAATTTATTCTTTTTATACTTTTTGTTTTTCAATTTTTCCTTTTATTCTAAGGAAATACTTTTAAGACTTCCTTGAGGAATTTTCTTTTTCTTGTGTATTTTATGGTCAGTTTTTTTTGTTTGTTTTTGTTTTTATTTTGTGTGTAAGGAAATTTGAAAAGAAATTTTTTTTTTTTAACCTCATACAAAAAACAAAATTGGGGACTAAAAAAATTGCTTTTATTAAAAATGAATGACGATAAATGAGATTTAAGAGGAAGGAGGATTTTTTTAGAATATATTTGGAATGATGAGATGCAAATGTTTTTTTTTTTTTTAGATAGAATAGTGTAGCTAGCATGTAATCGATAAAAAAAAGATGTTTGTTGTTCTTTTATTTGGTTTTTAAGCAAGAGTTCTGACGTAATTGTCGTTTAAAAAATTTATAATATATTAAGAAAATGTTTTGATCCATTAAAGTAAAGCTAAAATTAGTTAAGAACTGAAACTTTAAGAAAAATAATTTATATTCACTAGTATCAAGTTTTTGACAATAATGAAAAATCTGTTGCCTTATATGCCTTTAAAACATCGTGAGAGATCACAAGTAACATTAGAAAAAATTTACAGGCATATATCAACCGCTGTCTTCGTCGAAACATGAAGATACAGTGACTGAACTCGATTTCAAATCAAGAACTATGGTGAAGAATAAGTCGAAATCCGCTAAAGAAAATAGAGATGTCTTGGTCATATCCAGAGGAAACCAAACGAAAAGGTAGCTAAACAACACTTCTAATGAAATTTCCAGAACAAGTGACGTATTGACGATCTAAGCAAACTTGAAGAACAAATGTGTTAATAAGAACGTTAAATAAGACATGGCCACAAACAAAACTAGCCAATGATTGGGCTCGATGGAAAAAATTTGTTAACTGTCTATTTTCAAATACGGGTTAAAGAAAGCAAAAAGTATCAAGTTTTAATACTATGGATATTATAAAAAAAAGTGCAAGAAGTTGAGCTAATTTGAATTAAGTGGTTGAAAATTCTATTAAAGTACTTGACAAATGTATAAAAATTAGTTATTAAAGTTAAAAATGACCTAAAATCAATGTCAAAATGTTATGGCACTATAAGTTATGGCAGTTTCGCTTTTAATTTCATTACGAAAATATTTTTGAAAATAATATAATCAATTTTGAAATTAATCTAATTACAACATACCTCAAAAAATCTACAATTAAAAATAATAAAAAACTTTTTAATCTTTTTCAGAATTCAGACCTTATATGGAACCAAATTTTAAGAACCTTATATGGAAACAAAATTATTCTTTATCATGAACATATATTAACTTACAATTTTCTCATTTTCTTTATTTTTCATTTTCTTTTTTAATTTCATTTTACAGCAATTTTCATTCTATTATAATGGTAGTTATAATTTAAAAAAAAAACAGAAAGATTTAAATTTCATTGAATTCACATATTATGCATTTTGTTTCAAAACATATATGTATCTATTTTAAAAAGAAAGTCATTATTCAGTTTGATTTTGTAATTGTCACGATTAAAAAAAGTTAAAATCTAGAATTTTATTGTCTTTAAGTAGAATTGGAATCATAGTAATTTTCTACTTTGTTTCATTTTCATTCATTTTTATTTTTTGTACTTTTCTTTCCATAATTAAGTTTCAAATGTGCCATAATATCCCCACCAATTTGTTATAATCTCTTATAATCTATAATATTACCAAATGATATTTGATGTGGGATGTTTTAGGTTAAAAAAGGATATTAGAAAACTTTTCATTAATTTTCAAGTTTTAGTATTCATTGTAAAGATGTTATAGAGTTCTTTTAAAGTTTTTAATGTTCAAAATCAATGGAATATAATCCTTAGTCATATTATGGATAACACCATTATTTTAAGCAATATTCAGATTAAATAAGTGACCAGGAACAATGTATAAAATACAACGTATAAGTTACAAGGTAGAAGAACAAAGTAAAAGATACAAGTTACAAAGTTCAAGGTACAAGTTTCAAGATTTAAATTAAAAGATACAATATACAAGATACAAAGTACAAGGACTCTATTTGTATGTCTAAATCTATTTTTTAATTTATATTTTCTTAAAACTGTATATAAGTTACACTTTACTGAATTAAGTCTTAGAATTTGAATCACTGAATCACGAATCACTTTAGACATTTTACATTTATTAACTATTTAATAAAACTACAAGGTATAACTCTAGAACTAGGTATTTTAGTGTCATTTTCTGTTTTTTTTTTAATTTCCTTTTTTTTTCTTATTTAATGTGAGGAAATCAGAACTTTCGGATATTAAACGTATATATATATATATGTATAGTTAAAAAGAACTGATCGATTTTTAAAGATACTTGCATTAAAAAGACTTTGTGAATGAAGAAGTGAAGTACAGTGATGTATCTCAAAGAAATCAAAGAGCATTAAAGAAAAGTAAAAATAGATGTGAAGGAATGCATCAAATGAAGGATATATGAGAGTATATTTTTTATCTGAATTTACTGATTTGTAAAAATTTTGAAATATTTCAGAATACCTTCGAACATGTTTTCAAAAGTGAAAAAAAAAAACAAAAAAACTTAGATTAGACTGAAAAATGAGAAAAAAAAACCAAACTATTAACTAATCGTCATACTTTAACGTTTTTAATGTTCACGTAATTACAACGTTTAAAAGGACATTTGATTAAAAATAGTTGTCTTGTGTGTTTTTAAAAAATATACTATTCAATTTATAATTTAAAATATGTTGTATATCTAAGATTCGGATTTTAAAGGAATACAATTTAAATTTGATATTTGATTTTTTCTTTAGAATTGACCTAATTTATTGGAGATTCTTACAGATATTTTTTATTCTAATTGGAATGTGTAAAAAAAAGAAAAGTCACATCGACTTAATATGTGTTCTTATAACAAATATATACAATATTTTAGTTGCAAATAAATATCTTAAAAATGCAAATTTATATCAATATGACAAATTAAAATGTCATTAATATTTATATCATAATATAATATTATAATTTAATATTAACAAATAATAAATATATATATTTATATATCCATGCATTTTTAGCAGCTAACAGTGTTAATAGTTCCTTTGCTATCATAAAAATAAAACTTAAACTCCTTTCTGTTATATATCTGTTTTTAATAGGTGTCAACACTATTAAAATAAAATATTAAAGAGTAAGTAAACCCGAAAGTTTTGTTGAACTGTCAAAAACAAAATAATATTACTTTAGGTATATTTTTCTTATATATACATATATGTTATACATATATATATATAAATAATTTACATTATTTTACAGTTCTTTACAATTGTTTACATCATCTACTGTTTTTATACCCTACACCTAAAGTATAGGGTATATTAACTTTGGTATGGTGTTTGTAACCACCAAAAGGAAGCGAGTTAGGTATAGACATGTATATATATTCTGAATCAGGATACCTAACTCGCTTCCTTTTGGTGGTTACAAACACGATAACTCAAAAAATAATGATGCTATCTTGATGAAATTTATATAGTAGGTTACTAATTACGAAAGAAAGGCTAAGTTCGAATCTGGACAAAATCCGTCCATGGGTTCGGATTCTGGAAGCTTCCGAATGATTCCGGCTTTTGGAGATAATCTCCGCAAACGAGATTATCTCCAAAAGCAACAAAGATAGGACCTTCAAATTTTGTACAATGATGTTTCTTCCCGTTCGATTTATGTCTCTGAAATTTAAGAGGATTTGGTCCATGGGTTTGGGTTTTGGAAGCTTCCGAACGAGCACCAGAGCAAATGAGATTATTTCCAAAACCAATAAAGATAGAACCTTTAAATTTTGTACAATGATATTCCTTCCCGTTCGATTTATGTCTCTGAAATTTAAGAGGATTTGGTCCATGGGTTTTGGATTTGGAAGCTTCCGAACGAGCCCCAGAGCAAATGAGATTATCTCCAAAACCAATAAAGATATAACCTTTACTTTTGGCAGAATGGTGTTCTTTCATGTATGATTTAGGCCTCTGAAATTTAGGAGAATTTGGTCCATGGGTTTGGATTTGGAAGCTTCCGAACGAGCACCAGAGCAAATGAGATTATCTCCAAAACCAACAAAGATATAACCTTTAAATTTGGCAGGGTGGTGTTCTTTCATGTTTTATTTAAGTCTCTGAAATGTGAGAAGATTTGGTCCATGGGTTCGGGTTTTGGAAACTTCCGAACGAGCCCCAGAGCAAACGAGATTATCTCCAAAACCAATAAAGATAGAACCTTTAAATTTTTTATAATGATGTTTCTTCCAGTTTGATTTATGTCTCTAAAATTTAAGAGGATGTGGTTCATGGGTTTGGATTTTGGAAGCTTCCCAACGAGCCCCAGAGCAAATGAGATTATCTCCAAAAACAACAAATATATATAACCTTTAAATTTGGCCGAATGGTGTTTTTTCATGTTTGATTTAAGTCTCTGAAATTTAAGAGGATTTGGCCATGGGTTTAAATTTGAAAGAATTTGAACCGTGGATTCGAATTTTGGAAGCTTCCGAACGAGCCGCAGAGCAAATGAGATTATATCCAATACGAACAAAGGTAGAACCTTTGAATTTGGTACAATGGTGTTCTTTCGTGTTTGATTTATGTCTCTGAAATTTAAGAGGATTTGGTCCATGGGTTTGGTTTTGGAAGCTTCCGAACGAGCACCAGAGCAAATGAGATTATCTCCAAAACCAACAAAGATATAACCTTTAAATTTGGCAGGGTGGTGTTCTTTCATGTTTTATTTAAGTCTCTGAAATGTGAGAAGATTTGGTCCATGGGTTCGGGTTTTGGAAACTTCCGAAAGAGCCCCAGAGCAAACGAGATTATCTCCAAAACCAATAAAGATAGAACCTTTAAATTTTTTATAATGATGTTTCTTCCAGTTTTATTTATTTCTCTAAAATTTAAGAGGATGTGGTCCATGGGTTTGGATTTTGGAAGCTTCCGAACGAGCCCCAGAGCAAATGAGATTATCTCCAAAAACAACAAATATATAACCTTTACTTTTGGCATAATGGTGTTCTTTCATGTATGATTTAGGCCTCTGAAATTTGAGAGGATTTGGTCCTTGGGTTCGGATTTTGAAAGCTTCCGAACGAGCCTCAGAGCAAATGATATTATCTCCAAATGCAACAAAGATATAACCTTTAAATTAGGCAGAATGGTGTTCCTTCATGTTTGATTTATGTTTCTGAAATTTGTGAGGATTTGGTCCATGGGTTCAAATCTTGGAAGCTTCCGGACGAGCCCCAGAGCAAACGAGTATATCTCCACAACCAACAAAGATAGAACTTTTATTTTTAGTACAAAGGTGTTCTGTTATGTTTCCTTTTCTGCAAAATTGGAAACTGACATTTGAAAGAATTTGAAACATGGGTTCGTATTTTGGAAACTTCCGGACGAGCACAAGAGCAACGAGCATATCTCCAAAACCAACAAAAGTAGAACCTTTAAATTTAATAGAATGGTGTTCTGGCAAGTTTTCTTTATGTTCCTGAGATGGATTCGATGAATTGGAGTGGCAATTCGGGTAGCTGACACAAACATCCCAAGGACTACCAATCTCCGAAAATAATTAAGATAGAAACTTAAAATTTTATACAAGGGTGTCAAGCATATCCCAAGCGGATGCCTCTTTTACGTTCTTGAAATTCGAGTTGAATAAGACAGAAAAGGGAAGAAGTTCAAGCAGCTGCCAAAAACACTTATGGATTGTTAATTTAATTCGAATTATTCAGGTGTAGGGTATTAATAAGTCGGTTGCATCGACTTACTGTTACATTTACTTGTTTTAATTATACTTTGCACAGTTCTTTACGCTAAATTTGTAAAAAATAAAAAAATCGAAAAATGTATGCGTAAAATGTCAACGCTGTCAGACAGACAGATAATTCGCACGGCGAATGAAAAATGTTTTTTTTAAATACTGTATGGAATTGTTAATCCGGTCCGGATCCAATCGTTTTTAAATAATAAAATTTAAATTTTGTTTTTTCTTTTTTCGAGTAGCAAAAAATCGATAACATGCTGGGAGTGGCTCATCATCTTAGATAGTCTATGATTGAAAATTGAAATACATATTAAAATTTAAAATGCATGTATTGCGAGCGTTTGAATATTTGTTGCCTGTTTTTCTCTTGTAGATACCGTACATATACAATTCATTTTACATGTGTCAAATTTCCATCATTTTGTTAATTCTATAATATATATGTATATTAATATGCAGCTAAAAAATTGTTAATAATTACCAAAGTATATCTATTGGTAATAAATAATTAAACTCTTCATTTACGTAAACATAATGCGATTTTTTACATATACCAAACCAAAAAAAATCGATTAGTTAAGAGGTAAAATTTTGTAATCACGTGATTATTGCAACTACTTTTTGCAAATTGTAATAGATATGCTTTGATTTTAGATATACTTTTGATACATTCTAAGAGATTGCATTTAAGAAATAAATATACATAATACATATATGTAAATAGAATTAGAATCTAGGTTAATGGTTATATTATGATTGTTTTTACTTTTTTTTTTGAACAAAACAAAATAATGATTTGAATTTATTATATTTAGACATGTAGTCGTTACAGTATATTAATATATATGCGATGCTTTTTTTATTAAAAAAATATTTTTATTAATAAAAATCTTCTAAGAGGTTATAATTGTCGCTTTACTGCAGAAATTCTTTTTGCTCATAAAAACAAAAATCAATTGTCAACGTCAACCATACCAATACTCAATACAATATTATGAAATATGAAATTTATGATTGTTCCCTTTTGTTTTTTAAACAAAACAAAATAATAACAATTTTTTTCTCTTTGCTCTTTTTTTTCATTTGCTCATTCATTTGCTTTTTACTTTGCTTTGTTAGTATTTACAGTTCAGTAATTAATATAATTGTGCTATTATTTTTGCTGCTAATAATATTATCTATATACTTACCTATAATGTCGTATATGAATGTACACTACATTGTACATATGTATATATAAATTATAATTCTAGTTGGCATTGGTTGATACATATGTAATAGAATTAAAATAAATAGTAAAGGTCAAATTATAATGACGCGTTGTTAAATCTCCACACGTCTGTAAATTTTTTTTTAGCGTGATGTCTGTGTGTGTGTGTCTGTGTATCTGTGGGGACGTGTACAGCCTAAACGACTGAGCGAAATTTTTTGAAATTTCATATTTAAGGTTTTGATGTAAATATCTCGGATTGATAAGCTTTTGAAGCAAATCAGACCACCGGAAGAAGTAGTTTACTAGTGTAATTTTTAAGTTTTTTATGAATATGTATTTCGTAACAGAAAAATAGTATGAGAAAAATTATTAAGAAAAAATTGTTACACAAGTAAAGAGTAACAACTTTGCCATAGAACATTTTTGATCCGACTAGCTTTAACTTTAATTTAATTTTTTTTCTAAGTCCAAATTTCATACATAATACGCCATGTGAATTTATATGAATAAATTTTTTTTGTGTTTTTTTATGTCTCTAAAAATTTATATATAGGTACATACTTATATTTATGCATATTTTGTTAATGACGCAAAATTCAAACTGTAAAATTTTTGTTAGCAGATTCAATATTAATCTTACGTTTGTTTTGTATTTGTTTACCTTTTCGTGTAGTGGCGATCGGTCCTGTGGTAGAGACAGTTGATTTTTTTGTCTCTTTTCTTATTACTATTATTATTATTAAGTAAGAAATATTGTGATAGTGTGTGCTCTAAAGTTAAAAAAAAGGATGCGAATAGCAGCAGCAGGAGATTGTCTTTTATTATGCTAAAATAGTGAAATGGAACGCAAATTTGTAGTTCATTAAATATTTTTTATACAGTTATATTTAAGTAATTAGTCTTTTGTTTATTTAAATTAAATAACGATAAACAAAAGTTGTACTAGACACCAGTGTCACAATTGTGAATATCCAGGTTTCGATGCAATATAAAGTTATGTGTAATCTTATCATTAATAATTTTAAATGTAAGGATGTATAGTTTACAACATTTAGAAATTTTTAAAAGAAATGCTTTGCAGTAGAAAATTTAAACTTAAATCTCGAATTCATATTCAGGTATACAATAAAGCTAAAATTATTTGTTGCAAACACCTAAAATTAAAAGTCTGATACCGGACTTATGTAAGTTAATTTACAACGCTATTTTTGACTCATCTAAGTGTCAATAGACTTGGAATAGACTTTCTTCTTACGAGTGTTCTTGGGAAACTTAAAAGGTCAGCCAGAGCAATTGCACAGTGTTGGACTTTAATCGACCAAAACCAACGCCTTTAAAACTAGATTTTAAGATGTATAGTTTGGTTTTAAGGATAAGAATATGGGAAGAATTTTTGTAGAAGTGTTAATTTAAAAATTTGGGGTTTTAGAGGGTGGGTAGGAAAATTTTGAAAAAGAGTAGAAATATATTAATGTTCTTCTTAAACTTTACGACGTTATACATATATAAGTTACCAAAATTAGCGAATACATGAGATGGCAAATAGATCCTTATACGCAAGGTGCTCATGACAAACGCTATTGAGTAAATGTATTGAGTAAGTAACTAATGAGTAAGTGAGTGAGGTAACCTGAATTCTTTAGTGTGAAATTTATTTATTTATTTAATCTAATATTAATACAATAAATTGTAATAACATCAGCAAGACCCTCGGCAACAAAGGCCGCTTTGGGCCTGACTATTAAATTTTTTAATACATTACATTATGTTACTTTTACTATATTACTTACAATATTATTGACATTATTTTTATATTCAACTTATCCTATATTTTAATTTTATTTTTGTTAGTTAAAGATTTTCATTTTATTTTATTTTAATTTTAATTTTAATAATTCATTTTGTTTTTATTATTTTATAATTCTTTCATTTTAATAATTCTTTCTTTTAACTTTTTCCTCTTTTTATTATAATTAACTAAATAGTTTTATAACTAAATGATTTCTCATATTTGGAACCATTTTGCAATTTCTTCTATTATAGCTAGATTTTCTTTTTTAGGTTTAAGTGCTTCTAAAAATATATGTTTTATTGTCATTACATTATCGCAAAAAATGCAAGATGGTGGCTGAGTTTTTTTAAATAAATATTTTTTGGTACTTATTGTGTGGCCTAATCTAATTCTAGCTACTTTCCTATCTAAGTTTCTGTTACCTATAGTATAGACAGGAGAACCATTCGAATCGGGCCAATGACTCTTTATAAAACCATTGGATGAATTCCACTTTGTTTGTCTAATATTCTGAATAACTTTTTTTGCTTCCTTGATTTTAAGCTATATGACGTTTTGTGAAATTTAATTAAAAACTTGGGTGACATGTCATAAGTCCCATGGCACTTATGACCCACTGCATTGTTTGTGTGACTTATGACCCTTTTTTTCGCCTAACTACACTCATTTACGTACCTCCCTCGCTCAATAATATTTCACTTTACTTACGTGCTCTGCATGTGCAATATAAATTATTATCAATTGTGTATATCCACATTTGGGAACTGTACGAAAAGTTCCATCTAATAAGTAATGACGATTTTCCTCTTCAATTTTTGTACTTATTACACTTATACACTTAACTCCTTTATCAATGAAATCTTGCAATGTATTAACTTTATAACAATAACATCTTTGATAGTTGAAAATATGGGCTATAAATATATATTCTGTTTCAACACAGCTCAATTTCTGCAAAAATATCACGTAACTCCTTTATCAATGAAATCTTGCAATGTATTAACTTTATAACAATAACATCTTTGATAGTTGAAAATATGGGCTATAAATATATATTCTGTTTCAACACAGCTCAATTTCTGCAAAAATATCATTTAACACCTTTATTCACTTACTCTTTCACAGAAAAAAAAAAAAATAAATTAAAATTATAATTCAAAAATTATAACCGTAACTTTCAATAAAATAAAGAATTTTAATTGGTTGAAGGAATGGTCTGATCTTTTCAATAAATATAAACATCTAAGAGCAAAAAAATGGGCTGATCTTCTCTACAAATATAAATGTGGACAATAAAAAAACAATCAAAGAATATAAATAACAAAAACAAAAATATTTGATGAACTCTTAAAAATTTATTTCATTAACTTAATGGGACTTATGACCCAGTTGTTTTGGACTTATAACACAGTAGTTTTGGACTTATGACCCAGTTGTTTTGGGACTTATGACAGAATAAATGGGACTTGTGACATGGGACTTATGGACTTATACCCAATGGAATGGACATGTCACCAAAAACTTTATTCCTTTATTTAAATTGCATATTTATTGGCGCTTATTTGGTTCAACCGTTTTAATTAACTGAAATGGTATTTTAATTTGTTTTGGGGGTATGTTGTTGATAATTTGAAACTGTTTGAATGAAATGCTGCTATATTTATTCATATTATTAGTTAAAGTTCTGTTAAAGTTTTGTAAAATTTAATTAGCGTTTTAAATTTTAAAATCTAAAAAAATGATGCAAGAAAAATAAACTTAAGATTTTAACTGAGTGTTACAAATTTTTTTTTAAATTGAGAAAAAAAATGTGTCTATTTTTAGAAAATACAAATTAATGAAGCTAACCGATGGTTATTTGACGTCTTGTTTAAAACATTCTTTAAAATACATCTTGTGGAAGGCATTGTTAAAAGTCAAGGCATACTAGCTCTGCATTGTGTATATTTTAAATACTAATTTTTACTTCATTAAACTAACATTTTTTTTGTAGAGTTTTAAGAAGGATGCATATTTGATAATACGAGCATCTAAAGGTTGCAATATGTTGTAAAAGTTTATTTCTATATATATTTAATATTATGTTAATACTATATATGCAATAATGAATGTTGAATCCAATGTGCATTTTAATATATGTATAGTATAGAAAAACGTGACAAGAATTTTCATAATAAAAATACTTCTTTAACGCATTCTAACACACATATGTATATTGGCATGAATAGAATATCCTAGCAAATAAAATTCACATTTCTTTTATAGATCAATTTGAAAAAAAATATCTAAAGTTAATTTATTTTCTGTTTTTTTTAAAATATTTTTTTTAGTATGTATACAAGGTGCCCCAGTACAATATTTAGGAAATGATGCAGTATGTGGTTGGAAAGGTTGGGAAACGTAAAAATATTTTGTAACAAGAGTGGATCTATCTTAAACGATTCTTGATGTGATTTGGCTCGTAAAATTTTCAGAACAAATAAATTTATACTTAGAACTCTTAGGCCGGAAAAAATATATGATTAATTCTTGTGAAAATGGTAAGGAGAATAACAAAAATTTTGATAACATGAATTAAATCTAAGATTTAAAACAATTTAAAAAATGTTATAAAAATTGTGTTTTAATGGCGGATTTTACAAAAGTATAGTCATTAGTTAATTCATTAAATTTTTTCAATTTAATATTGTTTTGGGACTTGTATATTTTATATTCTGTATAAAAACACTTTTTTTAAAATTGTGTTGAATAAAGAAATTGAAAAAACATAAAACAAAAGTCATAATTTTATTTTGTATGTTTCTATATGATGAATACTGGAACATCCTGTATAAATACTTTTTTTGGATTTCCTAAAGAAAGTTATGAAAATTATTATTGGGGTTTAAAACCTTTGAAAGATTCATAAAAATCAACATCTATGTACAAGTATATATATATATATATATGTATAAGAAATATATTGGCATGTGTTTGATAAATCTAATGATTCTTTAATATAAATTTTTTTTTTATTTTCCATCAATTGCATTCTCAAATATAATACTTAAGTATATATATACTTGTGTGTGGGAAGCAATGTTTGAATGCATCTTAAGATAAAAGAGGAGGTAAGAATTTATGACTAAATCTGATAGACTTGAATTGTATTTGTCTATATATATTTTTGCGTATGTAGATATAAATTTTATGGTTGCATTAATTTTGAAATAATGGTATGAATGGTATGGTATGAAATGAATCGTTTTTTTATTATTATTGACTAAAAAATATTATTTGTCATTTAAAAAAAAATTACTTATAGAAAAATATTTTTAATTTATTTTTTATTATTTGAATTTTTTCTGTAATAAAAATATTTCTGCAAATAATAATATGTTAACCGGTATTTCATAATGAGTATGTAATTCTTAATTTTTTAGCACTTAAGTTGTATTCAAGGTAAGATTTTTGTTATTTGTATAATAAATAAAAATCAAGAAATTTCGATATTTGTCTTGGATTCAATTAGAAGAACTACTCGTAAAGCCTCTTCACAATTAAAACTTTAAATAATTATTTTGATAAATCAATATACAAATTTTATAACTTTTTGCAATATGGTATTTAAATTTATAGTTATGTGAAACTATAATTTTGCAAAATTTTCGTTTCTTCGTGTCTCCAAGAACTGTAAGAGTATGTGATAACCGCTTTTGCCAGCTATCTAGGGTTTTGTTTGAAGAGCACCCCAAAATCTACATTTGGAAAATACTAATAGAAGACTAAAAGAACTAGACCACTACATTTAACGATAAACGCAGATCACAGAGATCTGCAGATATCAGTAGAACTATAAGAGTTAATGTAAAATTAATGGTTAGTCTTTTACACTAGAATATCTTAAGACGTCTCTATTGTGTTTAGTGAGTTAAAGTCTGATATAACTCTGTTACGTACGATTATTCTTATCATGCTTACCCAAAATAAAAGAAAAGTAGAGTTTCCTAAAAAGTCGTATTTATTAAAATTTGTTCATTCTGTTTTATTGAAATAGAAGGAAAACAAAAAGTATTTGATCATAATAAATATGTAATAAATTAAAGTAAAATTCTAAATGTAATTAAAGATAGTTTTGTATTTAAAATTAAAATATACCCTAAACTATATAAAAGATTTTTTTTTTTTTAGTGCAAATCCTGCCACATAAATCCAACAAGGAAATTACACAGCCTTCCCTTTTCAGACGTAAATGTCGTAAGGAGGAATTATTCTATTTGTCCTTCTAAGGAGAACGTTAAATTATACAAAAGTCGTTTTACAAAAAGTCATTTCATCAAAAGACTATTTTCAAAAAAAATGCATTTTACAAACAGATTAATTGCAACTAATGTAATTTCGACCTGACATTTGAAAAGAAAATAAATTCTACAATTTATTTAACGACGGTTAGGAGGTGGTGGTCCTCACTTTTTAAAATGCCTTTATGTTGAAATATTTATGTAAAATAAATAATTAGGAAGGAAAAAATCAGGATTTCAATAATTTGTTCAACAAAGATTTGCACTGACTGTTTTAAATTTCGTTTTGTTGAAATATGTAAAGAGATTATTTAGAAGGCTTTGACAGCCACTTTAGAAAAATTCCATTTGACAAAAGCATTAAAATCTGAACATTTAAACTTTGTAACCAACTATAAAGGTTACAAAGTTTAAATGTTAGCATTTTGCAAAGTTTAAATGTTGTGCTGTTTTGTTAAATGGAAATTTGTGAAGTGGCTTTTTTGTTAAATGAAGAATTTGCGATGCGGCTTTTTTGTAAAACGGTAAACTTGCAAAGTGGCTTTATTATAAAACGACTTTTGATGAAAGGTACTTCTACAATGTGTCTTTTGATAAAGTGTGCCATATCCGTTTTTCATCCAATTGTATTTTATAAAACCAATGCATTCCGTTTTGCCTGTAACTTATAAAAAAATATTTTGGAGCATTGGTTTTATTGTTAAATATTTGTGAATAAAATTGCATTTTGAGCAAAAATGAAAATGAATTCATAAAAAAAATGAAAAAATGATATTATGAATTATTTAGAGAGATGATTATTTTATTATTTAAATAAGTATATTATAAGAATTAAAAAAAAAAAAAAAAAAACTCTTAATTCGAATGCATTTTTTTTTTTTTTTGATTTTTACTTGTTTTACTTTTTTATTTTCATGATCTTTTTCTTAATTTTTAAAAAATAAAAAATTTCATTCTTATAACAAAAATAATTTTATGTTTGGATCAATTTTATATATAAAAAAAAAAATAAATTTGTGTGAATGTTTTTCAGATGCAGTCATATGAAAAGTATTAAAATAATTCATTTTTTTTCTTAAATTTATCTCTGAATGGCAGTCTGAGAACTGAAATTAAGAAAATAATTTATGATTGTATCTATAGAATAAATTCCAAAAGAAAAATTATTTCAAAGTTTTAGTAGTAAATGCTATTAGCGTTATGGTTAACTATTTATTTATATGTGTTTTAAATTTATTTTTTTTTAATAATATATCATTTAATATTAATAAGTGAAAATTTAGATAATGAATGCAAATGAATGTAAAAGTAATAAAATAATTCAAAAGGAAGGAAAAACTTATTATTTAATAATAAAAGGTGCATTGAAGGTTAAATAAATTAATTAAACGTTGGATTACTTTAGAGTGTAAAAAATTTTAATTGAATAATACGATTGTCTAATAAATTTTTTCTGTGAAAGAAATTCTATTGGGAGTTATTTCAACGGTTTTTATAATTGTCTTAACTTTTGCAAATCGTTTAACATGATTTTTAAAGGCTTTGAAATATTCAACAAAACCATAAACTGAAATTAATTTTTTGAGGTTTTTATTTCCGAAAATATTTCAATTATAAAAGCAGTTTACTAAGTTTTGGTAATTTTGTTTCAACAATTCCTAATTTTGTGACAATTTTTTATTTTCTATAACGGTAGCATATGCAGAAATATTTTCCAATGTAAAATTCCATCAAAGACTGATCAAAAAATATCTAAGGAATATTTTTCTGTTCCATTACTGAAAGCAGTACCCTTTTTGCGCTACAGAAATAAAATAGTAAAAATTACGATGTGTTCACTTAAAATAAATTTGTAATTACATATGTTGACATTAAGTTTTAATTTTCTAATAAAACTAGAAAATTCCCTGTGCAATTGCACAATTTCTATAAATTCAAAAACATTTACGTTATCATACTGACTCCCTTACTACCTGTATTAAGGGAGGGATTATTACATGTATTTTTTTTAGCTTAGGTATATTAAGCACCTAACTAAAATAACTTATGGATTTTTAATTTAAATTGAATTTTTTAGGTGTAGGGTATAAATAAGTCGGTTGCATCGACTTACTGTTACTTTTAGTTGTTTTTTTTTGCTTGAAAAAAATTTGCTGAATTTATTTTATTTAAATGTACTTTGGAAGTCTTTGGTATATTTAATAAAAGATTCATGTCTTTCATAATGAAATTTCATAAATTTTCGGGGGCTTTTTTTTGTGACGGTCGTTTTCGACAGCTTTTTAATTTAATGGTCTAATAATAAATTAGTACAAAATTATGAATATATTGTTAGAGAAGGCTTCTAAAATGATATTTTCTATGTTATTTTTTCTTTTTTTTTAAGAAAAATATCCATTTCTATAATATTTAGTAAGTTTCTGATTTCTGTTATGAAATATAATTAGCTAAGTCTGCCGAACTTTATATTAATAAAAAAATTCGAATATTTTATGTTATATCAAAAATGCAGCTTAAAAAATCAAAATTCCAACCTAAATAAACAAAACTACTTTAAAGTCTGCTGCGAAGCTTTTACCAGCTTTTATAATAGTGAAAACAAAATCAAGAATAAAATCGGCCTATTATTTGTTTCTTATAAAATTTATATTTAATATAAGTCTTACTATAAACTTTGCTCTTTTCACTTTCAAGTCTTTTAATTTTATTAAGAGTATTTTTATTTTATCTTGTATTTTTCAAAACAAAGAGTCATTTGAAAACTGCCAACAGGAGATTAATAATTTATTTTTAATTTACCGCTGCGACCAGTTCATAATGGATGTGGCAGTCAAATTTAAAAATTAAAAATTTGCTTTACATTTTGTGTCGAAAGTACTTTTTAAAAAGTAAAAGTTTGTGTCTCTGATAAAAGTTTTAGTCAAAGATTTGTGTCTCTGGTAAAAAAATTTTAAATTATTAAATAAATATACAGAATATAATCATTGCCAGTTTAGTTTATATTCAGTGTGAGTGGTTTATTATAGATGTAAAATATATTTTTTTACATGTTAGCGAGGTCTCGCCAACATCTTGTGTATTATATTATAGACTAGAAAATCCCCTGTGCAATTGCACAATTTCTATAGATTCAAAAACATTTGCGGTATCATACTGACTGCCTTAATAAACTACCTAAAAATTTCATTTTTACATCAACCCCATTAAAAAAATGTTGAAATCACTTACTTACTTGTAATAGAAAAAAAACATAAAACAAATCTAAACACATAAAATTAAAAATGTTAGGTACAATTTATTAATTTTTTCTCGCCGTTTTTTCGTGGCGGTAATTTTTGACAGTTTTTTAATCATTGAGAAAAAATGGTCCAAGCTAAAAACACATTCAGGGTAAAAGTTCGTGCCGTTATCTCAAAAATTCTAAATTAAATTATAAAGCAGTTGACATTATAATTTTTGTTTAAAAAAAGCAAAGACTGTTTTTTTTTGCTAGATTAGGTATCATCAAATAAAGCAATACATGAATGGGAGAATACGAATCTTCTATTATATATTTGTATGGAATTTTAACCTACGAAACACCACCTACATCTTTTTTATACAAACAGTAGGTTGCAAGACGTTTAATACTATAATGTATTATTAAGACAAGAGAACAATATTAGGGAATACGTGAGGTGGAAATGGCTTTACATTCACAATGTTCGTATCATAAACGAATGGATTTTTCCACAAACCGAATTAATCTATCTTGGAATTAAACTACATAGGAATGATTGAAAATTCAATTTAAATCTGAAAATGTTGAATTTCTTCAAAAATTTCAATAATCTAAAAAAATAAATTTAATATAATTATGTGTAATGCAATTTCTAGAATCAATATTTAAAGCTTATCTAAAACATTAAAAAATTTTCTATTTAAAAATTATGTAAAATTAAAAATTCATTTTTTTAAACGGTTTTTTAAATTTTAATAAAAAGTCCTAAATGTCCTTGCTAAAATTTTTTATTATTGCATTTTGTTAAATATCACTTTAATATAAAATTATATAAATACAAAGCTACTCATAGTGTTGTCCTTGACTAAAAAAATAAGAAGTTTGTTATTTGATTTTAAACACCTGATTATATCTGATAATTTTATTTATTTTTTTTTGCTCCATATTTAAAGAAGAAGTAAGAAAATATTTGGTGTATTTAATGTAACAAAGACCGTTAACACTTCATAACAACACTTAATGTATTGCACAACAGAAAAAAAAAGAAAAAAAAATAATAGAAGCAAAAAACAAACGAATAAAAAATTAAAAAGAAAAGAAATCAAATTATTGTTATGTTCATTGTTATGTTGAGTTTTTGCGCATTTTCATAACAATTCCTTAAGGAAACATTTTTATTTTTATTATATATATTTTAAATCTTTTGAGTTGTTATATGATTTTGGGCAGATATTTTTGTGTTGTTTAATATTTTCAATAAATTTTTTTTAAAATATTTCCTTACTTATTTTAAAAACTTTCTTTTAGATGTATAAATTTTATTTACTGTTAAATTTGTTTGTTATTAAATTGTTATAAAAATTGTTTAATGTTTCTGTTTTGCAGTATCCTTAATGCTTGAAGGATGCAATTTTTATTTTAAATTCTTGTTTATTTCGTTTTTACCTCTAAATTTTTTTAATCTATGGAAATGAGCATAATTAACTTATTTACATTAAAAAACTTAAAGTTTATTTATTTTTTAACTGGACCAATTTTATATTGAAGTATGTTTGCTCTCAGATATCAACCGGTATTAGATTTATTTACTAAAAACTTAAATCTGGATGTTTTTAGCACATTTCCAAAAAAATTTTGAAAAATTGTGCTTATTAGTTTCACTGTACGTCTGTTCGTTCCTCTGTTTACAAAACTTGTACACCGTTAAAGATAGAGAAAAAAAATTTTAACCATGGGTAGGTCTCATAAAAAAAATAATTTTGTGGAACAACTTTTTCATGTAGCACCAACCATTACGGAGCTACATCCCCTCAAACTTTGAAAAAGCCCTATTTTTAAATGCATATATCTTATGTTCTGCTTAAGATTTTTTCAATCTGAAAACGTCATTCGACAGGTATTTTTTTTAACTTTGTAAATTAATATCAAAATTATACAATTTTTTTAAATTTAGTATTTAAATTTACCGTTATGTGAAAACCAAATTTTGCATGATTTTTCTACTTTCATAACTCCGGCACGCTTTTAGATAAAGCCTTGAAATTTTGAGGCAAGAAAGAACTTTCAGAATTAGTATAAGTTTGCTCAGATAATTTTTTCGAACAGCTCCTGTTTAAGAGCTAATAGGACTAAAAAATTGAAAATATGCTATTTTTAGATACCTGTAACTTAGGTACCTGTACAAATTTTTCTTCGGCAAGACATGAAAATTAAAGCTACAGTAATATATTTTTCCGTGTGTTAAAGGTTTGTTTTAGTTGTAAAGGGTTCCAAAATTGCAGCTCTTCAAAATTGCGAAAAAGCCCCATTTTCAGATGTATATATCTCAGGCTCTGCGTAATAGTTTTGCAATCTAAAACTGCCAGATTTTATTATCTATATAAAACAGTATCAAAATTATGTAATATTTTGTAATTTACTATTAAAATTTACCGTTATGTAAAAACCACATTTTGCATGAAATTTCTTTTTTCATAACTCCAGCACGCCTTTAGATAGGAACCTGAAATTTTGCGACAAGAAAGAACTTTTAGAATTAGTGTAAGTTTCCTCAGAAAATTTTTTGGTGGCACCCCCTCTTTAAGAGTTATTACACCTCAAAAATTGAAAATTTGCTATTTTTAGACACCTGTAACTTAGGCACCTATAAAAATTTTTCTTCGGCAAGACATGCAAATTAAAGATTCAATAATATATTTTTCAAAAATTTCAAAAATGTCCTATTTTCACGTTTTTCTTATAACATGAAATTTTCAAATTTTTGTGCAAGTCACAATTCTAAACAGTTTGTATTGAATTTTGGAAATGTGCGCTTTTGAAAACCGTTGGTTTACATTCTACCTTGTTTAAATTATGTATGTAATTTACAAATTAGTTGCCAGATTTTTCATACCAAACTTATCGTTGACTTTATTGACTCTGGCAATGATAAGTGACCTTACCATATATCTCTCATCAATTGGTTAAAAAAAAAAGAAATTATGAAAAAATCAAAGGTTTTCAAAAAAGCACATTTCCAAAAAAATATTTCATAATAAGTTTTGGATAAAGAGCACATTATTAGGTAAATTGAATAAAATAAATTTTTAATATAAAAATTGAAAAAAGTAGTTTGAAGAATTTTTTCGAAAACATTGGGAAAAATCAAGCTACAATTTGGTCAATTTTAATGTAACCTTATATTATTAAGAACAGTTGTTAACAGAAATAAAAATGTAATGTTGGAGTTTTAATTTTTATACATTACGTCAAAAAATTTGAAACAGAAATTCAAGTTATAGATGTTTAAAAATAGTTTCAGTTTTTGATCCTTAACAGCTTCTAAACGGGGAGTGACACAGAAATATTTTCTGAAATGACTCATACTTATTTTAAATCTAACTCATCCTTCTCCTCCTTTATAACTCCAATCAATCTTTTTCAAACTTTGGGGGCTGTAGTTCCGTAACGGATGGGGCTACAAAAAAAGGTTGTTGCATAAAATTAATTTTTTGCGATGCCTATTCGTAATTAAAATTTGATTGCTCTATTTTAAATAGTTTAGAACAGCAGAACAGACAGACAGTCGGACAGAGTGAAACTAATTAAGCAATTTTTTGAAAATGTGCTAAAAAGAAGAAAGATATAAAATTTACAACAGAGAGAAATATTATAAAATATTAACTATAATATGTAGAAATATATTAATAAACATTTAATTTTAGGTTCGGCAGAGAAGATGGCTCTAGAGGAGGATAACAAAATAACTACCAAAAAAACTAGATCTAGTTACTAACCTAGTTAATATTGTTAAAGATATTGTAAGAATTATAATGATTTAGAAAATAAAGGAAGGGTTTTTCATGTGGAGAAAATCTGAAACCCTTCATATAGCTTGACATGTTGGAAGTTATATCAATGATCATTAATATTTTGGTATTTATAATAAATTATTAAATTGTTATTAAATTAAATATGAGTATTCCTTAAGACCGTTTAAGACTGTTTGTTTTTATTTAAGTTTACTTGTTTGATAAATAATGGAACAAATTTTAGTATTAAAATTATCATATTAAAAATAGTTTCTTTTCTATTCAACTTTTTATTTTTTGAATAAAGGATAACTTAGAATAGGTGTTGAAGTGAGAAAAAGTTCTTAAGGAATTAAATTAAAATTTAAATACAAAATAATACAAAAGATTTAAAACAGAGTGATTTAAACAATGATATGTTATTAAAGTTATTAAAATAAAAATTGAATTGTTTTGTAGTTGTAGTTTTGCATTTTGTTATTTGTATTGTAAGGCAGGTGAACAAGGTCTTGCGTTTATATTTATTGTTTTTTTACTAATATATTAAAAGAATTAGAGGGGTACAACCATATTAAAAAAGCGAACGCTTTCGGCAATAAGAAACAACATTACAAAAAACACAAAAGTTCAATTAAGTTGGTTGAATTGTGTACATATAGAATAAAGAAAAATTAAAAGACCTTAATAGCCTTTGTGCCAAAACACAATAACTAAAATTAATAAATAATTTACTAGAACTTTCTTCAAAATCCTTCAGAAAATCGGATTCAAATGAAAAAATGTATGTTGTTCCTTGCCAAGATGGATTAATACTCTGTATCCAAATATATTTAGTGAACTTCTTTGGCCAGAATCAAAGATTCTTTAAAGTTTAAACTATATCTGTTAAATCATTTACCGCCAGGCTAACAAATAAAGTTTCGGAGCGGAACAGGTTAATGGAAAAAAAATAAAAGTAGTGTGCGCTGCACTTATCAGAGGAACATACACGAATAATTTGGTTCTAATCAAACGCCCAGCTGGAATGTATAATGGATAAATAAACAAATTGTTAGAACTTTTCCTTTATGCTATAGATATCTTTAAAAAGAAAGTCTCTCAAACGAAAAGTTGGAAACTTTTAACTTCGTTTGTGCTTTCTCATTGAACGACTATATGATCAATAAAGTTTTCAATAACTTATAAAGGTTTTAAAGAGTAACGGAGACATATGTACGCAGATGCCCCAATATATTTAGTTTGTTCAAATTACAAGATACTGTTTCGAATAAAATCTCTACCCAAACCATAAAAACAACGGTAGTGACAGGCAACAAACATTTTAATTTAAATTTTTTTTTGACCTTGTTTTTATATTCAAAACAAAGAACTGACAGATTATAACTGTCAAATTTAATTAAAAAACTTCATTAAAAGTATCTTTTTCAAATGTATTAACAGTTTTGATTTTTTTTGATTTCTCATTTTCGTATTTCTTCAAAAATACTTTGAAATTTTTTTGAATCATTTATTTTTACTACACCTTGTCAAAAATTTTAACGTGAAAAATTTTTATTAGATTAATTCAAAATTATATAGAAAATAAAAAAAAAAAACACAAAGAAAAAAGTGAATAAAAAACAACAAATGAACATAAAAATTATATAACTATCAGAATTAGTATATGTATTATATAGAGGTGTATTCTAGATTTTTCACCTTTGCAAAATAATTTGTATTTGTTTAAGTGTTTGTTTCACTTTTTTCACTTTTTTTTCTTTTCCTATTAAAATGATCATTTTTAGTTATTATTATTTTATATATTCGTATATTATGTTTTGTTTATTTTTTTAATGTTAAAGATAAGTGTTAGAAAAAAAAAAAAAAAAAAATTAGAATATTAGTTAGAAATATTCCATAAATTTTTTTTTTTTTTTTGCAAAACAAAACATTAACTAATATGAATTCAACTATTTCTTTATTAGTCCTTGGGGCTACATATGATTTCGTTAAAAACAAATGTTAAATTTTTTTGTTTGTATCTTTAAAATATCAGTACCTATTATGATTTTAAAATATCTGGTATATAAGTTTATGTATAGATTACGATATATATATAGCAATACAATTTTCACCTGTATATTTTTTTATTTCTTTTCATATGTTTTTGAATATGTGTAAATGAATTTTTTTTTTTTCGAATTTTTTGAAAAAGAAATGGTAAAATAAACGTTTTTTAGCCACAATAATACAAAAGAAAAAGGTAAAAAAGAAATACTCATATTATAATATTATAATGGTGTTATTATAAAAAAAAAAAAAGAAAAAGGATATTTGGTTTAGAATATTCAAATGAAATTTAAACAAAAAATTATTTTTGAAATACGAGTAGTATAAGAGAAAAATTTTAACAACATTTTTATGATAGCAGTAGGTTCATTTATTTTAAGTTTATTGTAAATTGAATATTCATAAATAAAATTTTCTTCAAATGTTATCCGTTTCCGGATTTATGCAACCAGCTTATTTGGATGTTTAAGTTGTAGTCTCTTCAATGTTGAGTTAATGTTGGTAGAATTGATTCTATTGGATTTTTAAGCTTTGCTTTAAGTCACTACCGTTGGCTAGATCCGTTCAGTTTACCTAGTTATGAGAACAGACTAAATTTGGTAGAATTTGATTCTCTTGAGAGTCATAGAGTTACCGCTGATATTGTTTTTATTCATCAGATTCTTTCTGATAAAATCGAGCTTTCCAAACAATTTGTTTATTGCATAATAATAATGGACACGATTTGAGGTGGTGAGATTTTTACTATGCCTTTTCACTCCACTTATTATGATATGTTTGAACCTAATTTTGCGTGCAGTTAATACTTATTTTTTCTGTTTTATAGTTTTTGGCAATAAATTAGCTTTAAAACGTAAATTGATGCTTTAGTATTAGTAGTACTTTAGTATGCTTATTAATTAAATCTTTATTATCTTAAATTATATTTCATCATAGTTTTTGTTGCTAACAATTCGGCTTCACTCTATATTCTTATGAATATGGCTTAAAGCTAAGCTAGTTTTGCTTGACAAATATTTTTATATTCGCCTCGACTTATTTAAGATATTGTATTAAAAAAATTATTTTATTAATTTTTAAATCGCATGATATTTTTATTTAGTTTTTTGTTTTAGTTTTTTCGTTTACTACTAGTTAGGTTTCTTCACTAAAATACTTGTCCTAAGCATTCCCACAAACGATTCCCACTAATCCTCCCTTATGGTAATAATCCGGTCTCGTGCTTGCTTTTGTTGTTGTTCTTCGTTCAAAAATAGCATGTTTCAGTATCACACTTGGTAATTATCTTGCATATGACTTGTACGCAAAAATATAATAAAAGAATGGTGACTCCCGCCTGTAGTCTGGGAGGGGAATTGGTCGTGGAACGTATTATTATTACTATTTATAAAAGTTTACAATTATAACATAATATTTAAATTTAAATTTAATAAATAAGTAAATAATAAAATTTCTGTACATAATCAGTAATCAAAAATATGTATTTTTTACTTCTACTGTATCTACTTTTACTATATTTTTTTTCCTATGGGAGTTGCGAATCTTCCAAAAACACCAAGAATTTTCTCCTTGGTAGTGTCAGATTCTTACTGACTGAACCCACCTCCCTCTTTAGCCAATATAATGGTATGAAACCCTTACCTGCGAACGCAGTGTATGCATTTTAAAGCTCGATATATATTACTTTGTTTTGTTAATCTAAATTTAGTTTGCTTCATTTACATTCTCATTCCAAATGGTCAATATTATTTAGTCAAAACATTTCTTTTCTACCAAATACCTATACCCTTTTGACTTTCAAAAACTAGCTGAAAAATTTCATACTTTATGTGTTTTAAGATGTGATCGTAATATGCTGCTTTCTTTAAATTTATGCTTGGTAACATTTTACAACTCTTTTCTATTCTTTGTAGCAATTCATGATTAAAGATCTTGGCTGTTCATTGAATTTTCAAAATTAATGTATAAAACAACATTTCGAAAGCTTCAATCCTGTTCATATTACTAACTTTCAAGGTTAATGTTCCCATACCATATAACAACATAGACCATATCTAGAATTTGACAGATCTGATTTTAAGAGCAAATCTTAAGAAACAAGAAAAATATTTTATACCCTTCTTAAAATTAATATGCAATGGAACATATATTTAGCACTGTTTAAAAAAAGACAATCTCTTAGCCAATTCAGTTTCAGCCAATCCTTATCCTTACAAATAAACAACTTTGGAAATCATTTACATATAGGATGAAGGATCCATTCCTTAATTAAATTTTATTAATATAATTTTTTTTTTAGACAAATTTGTGCTTTTACATGATTTCATTACCTCAGATTCCACGTACCTCAGATTCTTTGTAAAATTGACAGACTTTAACTTTAAGAGTTGTATTTTTTTAAATGAATATACAACATATACTACTTCCATTAATCTATTTTGTATAAAATATTTAAATTCTATAATACAGGTGTAATTTCTAAGAAAATGAAAAAGAAAATATTAGGTATATTATATCTATATGTATTTGTGCTAACATTAAATAATATGGAATATTACAAATATGGAAAATGAACCAAATAATATTCAAATTTTATAGGTAAAAGAAAAAAAAAAATTAATATTAAAAAGAATTGAACATTTAGAAAATTAAAATCCTTAAGGATCAATTAGTTTTTCATTTTTGTTCTTATTTTGTTTTTTTTTTTTAAATACAAAATTTTCTTTTCTATTTAATTTTTTTTACCAAGATTTTTTACTTACCTATTTTTATGCTTAGTTTATTTACAGGTATTTTTAGTAAACATTTGATACCCACAAAAAGCCATATAACATTAATATGATGGTTGCTACTAATATCTTTTTTTTTTTTAAGGTATAGAAAATTATTTTAAAATATATTTACAGATTTGAAATTTTATCTATAAATACAAAATACAAGAGCGAGAGAAAGGCGAGATAATCGGAATAAGATGGGAAGGATAATGATATCTGAATTAGTTATCAAATTTAATGATTATGTCTATTATATTTAGTTGCATTTATATTATAAAATATATTATATTTGTGTTTTGAATATTATTTTTTTTTTTAATATTTAATTAATGTAATTGTATACAAATCTTGTAATATGAACTAATAATGAAACTATAAAAATAATATTTTGAAAAATAAAAAGAAATACATAATATGAATACGTTTGGATATCAGTGACGGAGCATGTAAATTTCTTATGGCAATTTTATATATTTCTTTTTTTTACTACATTTAAACAAAAACTAATAATTAATTTCCAATTTAAAAGAGTGTAGGATAGAAGTTTGATTTATTTCTGGTGTAGCGATTCTTTGGAAGCGTGTCATATGCCTGTATTTCATTTGCCTGTATTACTTGATCATTTGACTGTACTTCATTTACCTGTATTTTCAAAATTGGAGAGCTATAGCTCCGTAATGGATGGCGCTACATGAAAAAGTTATTCTACAATATTAATTTTTTTATGAGACCTACACATGACTAAAATTTGTGACTAAAAATTAAAACTTTAACGGTGTAAAAGTTTTGTAAACAGACGGACGGACGGACGGACAGAATGAAACTAATAGGCACATTTTTTCAAACTTTTTTTGGAAATGTCCTAATACCTCTTCCAGCCCTAATACCTCTTGAACAGGGGGTGGTGCAAAAAAATTTTCTAAGGAAACGTATACTAATTCTAAAAGTTCTTTCTTGTCTCAAAATTTTAGGTTACTATCTAAAGGCGTGTTAGAGTTATGAAAAAAGAAATTTCATGCAAAATGTAGTTTTCACATAACGGTAAATTTAAATAGTAAATCATAAAATATTTCATAATTTTGATATTGTTTTATGTAGATAATAAAATTTTCGATCTTCTGGCGGTTTTAGATTGCAAAACTATTATGCAGAGCCTGAGATATATACATCTGAAAATGGGCTTTTTCGCAATTTTGAAGAGCTGTAACTCTGGAACCCTTGTTATGTTTCCTTTTTTGTAAAAGTAGAAGCTGCCATTCGAGAGGATTTGGACAATCGATTCGTATTTTGGATGCTTCGGAACGAGCACAAGAACAAACAAGCATATCTCCAAAACCAACAAATGTAGAATGTTTAAAATTGGTAAAATGGTGTTCTGACATATTTTCTTTATGTCCCTGAAATTTCAGATAAATTGGAGTGGCGATTCCGGTAGCTGACACACCTTCCAAGTCCTAAAAAGCATATTTTTGAAATTAATAAAGATAGAAACCTCAAATTTTGTACAAAGGTATTAAGCATGCCCCTTTTATGTTCTTGAAATTCGAGTTGAATAAGGAAGAAAAGGGAGGTGGTTCAAGCAGCTGCAAAAAAACTTATACATTTTTAATCTAATTCGAATGATTCGGTTGCATCGACTTACTGCTACATTTATTTGTTTTGATTTTTTTTTTATTTGAACCGAATTTTTAGGTAATTTCCTTTTAATTTTCCTCAAATGATTTTAACCATTTTGTGATTTAGGGAATCACATAATGAACTTAATGTATGAATGCTTCATGGCTATCCAAAAGCATACATATATATACACATACACATATATTATAATTATTATTATCAATTCATAATATGTATATAGAGATATGTTAGAAATTTATTAAAGCAATATGAAAAGTATCTGATAAAATATATATACATATATATATATCGATATATGTTTATTTACCTGTGTACTTTTTTCTGATGTGATTAAAATTTAAAATAATGTGTAAGTATTCTGTTTTACAATATTTTTAAAGAGAATAATAATATTATATACATATATATATACATACATACATTTTAATTTAAAAAGCAAATTGTAATTTAGGTTATGTTATTTTATTATTTTTATTTTAGGTTGAGTTTATTTTGATCTAAATATTATTTTAATATATTGCTATGAGTATTTTAAGAAATTTATTTTAGTGGTTCATAAATTAAAAACATTGTAAAATTGTAATTATTTTCCGGAAAAAATTTCGGATTTTCTAAGTTTTTTATGTGGTAAAAAAATTGAGAAACATTAACAACCGAGCCGATGTCTTTAATTTAATCGAATTCAGATTGGAAAAATATTAAGATATAATAATACGTCTTCTGACTAAAAACAATATTAATAGATGACAAAACCAATTAATGGGATTATGAATAATGGGAAAATAATCATAGGCTTCTCATCGCAAAGATGTTCTTATTAATTTAATTAAATAAAAATTAATGCAATATTGTAAAACTTTGGATTTATTTTTAAAGGTGCACATTTTGCGAAAGATAATAAAAACAGTTTATAATATAGCAACTTGTACCAATAATTTTTGCTACAATTTTTTACGTAAGAAAAAATTGTTAAAAATCAAAAGATATTTTGCTCAATTTTAACGATTCCTATATAATTGAGAAAAGGTGGTAACAGAAGTTAAATTTTAATCTTGAAGCTTTAATTTTTGCATTAATCTTTGAAAACTTTGTATAGGTGAATAAATTTTGAATTTTTGGCACCTAATTTTTTTATTTTTTGGCACCTAGTTAGAGACAAAAAAAGATTTCTGAGATTTAATTATAAATCTGAAAGATCTTTCTTTTCTGAAATAATGTCAAGGGTCTAAAAAAAACGTGTGGGAATTATAAAGATAAAGCAAAAATAATGTTGATGTTGATGTTGAAGCTTTAGTTTTTGCAACGGAATCTGAAATATATACATTTAAAATGAAGATTTTTTTTCGAAAGTTTTAATATAGGTAGCTAAATCTATTCATGGTTAAAATATCATTGCTCTAGCTTTAACACAGTAGAAGTTTTCACAGTCGAACGGAAGCTAACAGAAGAAATATTTTTAATTAACTACAACATTAATAACATAAACTCTAATAAAATAAGTTGTAATGTAATTAAAATACATTTAGTTGTTAAATTTTCCTATAAATTTAAATGATTACTTTTCTAAACTGTTATATAGATTCTTAAGAATTGCTATGGATGAAACTCTAATTTCTTAATATGTTGTTGAGCAGGTAACAATATAAAAATGCTTGGCCTTCAAAAACAGTGTAATTTATATTGTCACATATCACACATGGTGCAGTGACAGAACGCCCGAGGAAATAAAGTCCACAAGCTTTAATTCCAAAACTTTTCGAATTAACGCTCATGGACTTTAAATTCTTTTCAAAAAACAATTAAAGCCAACGGGTTTTAACTCCAGTAGATCGTGGACTTTAAGTCCATTTCGAAAAAGAAGTAAAGCCGACTGAGTAACACAAACGTTACTAACATGAGTCTGTATTTCATTTGAATGCATTTTATTTGGTGACATATCAGAAGTCCCATTGGAACTTTTGACTCACGTCAATGAGCCAGAAGTCTCATGGGACTTTTGTCTCATTGTTAAGGCCTCAGAGATTTTGGGAGGGATTTTAGAATTGAATTCAAAATCATTATTATACGCCATTTACAGAATATTTAGATATATGCATATGCGAATTTCTGAATTAGGAGAGATTTTAGAGTTGGTTACAAAATCAGGGTTATACTATAAAATCCCTCCCAATTCAGAATCTTGCACATATACATATTAGTAAATTTTCTGGAAAAAGAGATACCCCAATTTTTATCCAAAACTCTAAAATCCTTCGGCCCTCCTAATGCGTTTGATTTACATATTCTATTACTCTGTTCTTTTAATAACAAAAAATAGTGTGGGTCTTTAATTGCTTTTTATTATGAGCTTTAATTCCAATTCAAAAAGGGATTAACGCCCGCGGGATTTATTTCCTCGGGCGTTCTGGTATTGCCGCATCACACATACTGAAATGTAAAGGGTAGATTCGAATTTTAAACTTTTTTTTTAAAGAAATATTGTGAAGTTTATGTTAATATCAAATTAAAATAATAAATTTTTCACAAATCATCAAAAGAATATGCATTTAAACTTAAGAATTTAATAATTTAAATTTAAATTATCAATATTTCATTGTCTCATCAAAAAAATTTTTTGTCCATATTTTGCATAAATTTAGATTACGTGTCGTTTTTGTACCAAATATTTGTATAATATTTTCTTATTTAATTTCCCTCTTTCTTTATTCTAATTTACATTTATTTTTTTTATTTGTTTTTTGGGATTTTTGGATTTTAACATGCATGTCTCACTCACGTTTCTATAAATAACTTATTTTTATTTTAATTTTAACCAGACATCTTAGGTCTGAATTTGACCAGTAATTAAATTAAAAAGTTGTACCTGAAATATTTAGTTAAAAATCGTGTTTGTCTTTAATTTTACCTTTATTTTTTCTAATTAAGTAAAAAAAACTAATTAAGGAAAAAATAATAAAATCTATAAAATATGGTGACAAAAAATATTTCAAAGAAATGTTAAAAAAAATGTTTGTGCTTATAGTTTGTTAGTTAGTTACATAAATTTGTATTAACATACAACAAAAGATAGCATAATATGTTAAATATTTAGTCAATAAAGAAATTGACTAAAAATATGCACACTTTCGTCAATAAAAATATAGAGTTTTCTTTTCTTATTATTTTAGCTAGAATATTTCTGTATCGATTTCTTTTCGATTGGATTTTTATTTTCAACTCATTATGTGTGTCACTTTATCAAGCTGCTATTGTACCTAATGCTAAACTCAAATATAGTCTAATATTTTCCCTGTCTTCCTTTGTAAATCTCTTCCAAAAAATCTTCTTCAAAAAGGGAGTAAATCTCTTTCAAAAAGGTAAGAATTTTTAAAGACGTTTTGCTTTCATTACTGCTTCATTTTATAAAATCGTCGCGAATCAATAATATGAGGGGTTTATATATAGTTTATGCCGCAGAGTTTAAGCCGAATTATAAAGTAAGAAATGTCATTTTACCTAATATCTTTTCTTAAAAGGGTCATTTAGTAACTTTCCATTTAACAAACATATACATTGCAGATGTTATCTCTATATACATATATAAAAATGAAAATGTCTGTATGGATATTATTTATAGATTCGAAAACTACTCGATCCATTTCGATGAATTTTTCAGTTTTTACTATTGAAATAATGAGGAAAGTTATAGACTTGATTGTTGTTTTTTAAATTCTGACTGGTTCGGGCAGCTATCACACAACTCCCAGCCCCCATAAGGAATATTTCAAAAACCAAGGGTGTAACTGAAATGAAAATTTGGTACCCAAATACTCTCTAAAAAATGAACAAATGCGTATTTTACTGTTTTTTTTAAATTCTGAGTGTTTTGGTACCAGCAATCCCAGCACCCAGTACCCAGTAGGAATATTCGAAAAACCAAAGGTTTTTATAATTTTATGTAAGAAGCGATTTTATGTTTCACTTTCAAGAGTTGAAAATCCAAATAGTTTATACATTTACATTTCAAATAATAAAACCAAAAATGTTGTATACCAACAAGCGTTACAATAAAGTCATGTATTTATGAAAACAATTTAATAATTAATTAACAAAATTTTCTAAATAATTATTTATATTCAAATATTAAATTTAAATTTTTTTCTTTTTTAATAATTATTTAAAAAAAATTTACCCACATGGTATTCAAATAATAAATTTAATTAAAAATAATATTAATTAATTTGATTAAATTTGTCTTTAAAAAACTGTGCTATTTTAAATTAGACTAGAAAAGCGGGAAACGGGCTAATAACGCAAACCGGATAAAGCTAGTATAACGTATTCTAGAAAGAGCGTTTTACTCCGATTTTTTTTTTGGCAACTCTCATTACTTCTAACTAATTATGTTTTTTTTATATTCATATTTCAACAATAAAACACGTTTTGTTTTTTAAATGCTATTTTATTAAAAGTGCTATTGTGAATTGACATTTTGCTATAAGTCTTTTCTGTTAAACAGTGTTAGGTCAAATGTATTTAAGCAAACTGACATTTTGCCAGTGCTAGAAATGATACAGTTACAAATAGATTTTATGTGATTGTAAAGTTGAATATGAAAAATTTGTTAAAAAAAAAACGCAACTACTCCGGTTTACAAATCCAACCAATGGTGTAGTGGTTAAGACACCGGCCTTTCATACGAAAGGTCTCGGGTTCAAACCCCGGTTGGGTTATACTAATAAAAAATAATATAGATTTTCTTATAATATATAATTAGTAGAATATAATTAAATAAAAAATTAGTATATGTCCTATAAATTATAATTAATATCATTTTGCAATAGCTATAATAATAAACTATAATTCTTGTATAAGATAATAGATGGCATAGGAATAAACTCCTTAGTCTTGCACAGTATCTACAGCCTAGTAATTAATGGCTTACTGAAATTAATGATTCATGAAACTGAAGCTTAGTCAAATATGAATAATAAATGACTTAGTGGATGCTCTATGCTCCTCATAGGAGTGGCAAGGAACAAAAAAAAAACTCCAGTTTATAAAGGCGTTAGTTAAATGATATTGATATTAGGTGGCAATCAGATAAACTAAAAATTCTGCAGCAAATAAAAATTATAAAAAATTTTATATTTTAACCTGAGGTTTATGGCAAATTATGACTTAATGTAAAAATTGAGTTTTATGACTAATTTAAGTGTCTCATTTAAAATGCTTTGTATTTCAAAATGTTGTATATGTTGCTTAGGTAATATATGATTTTAATATTAATGAAATGTTTTTTTTTTCTGTTCTTTTTAAACTTTTAAGTTTCTCTATCATTTGGTATATTAGCTTGAATGAAATTGCGAAACAAATCAAAAATTATAATTTATACAAAATAATTGTTTTGGATTTTTTGAAAAGATGTTGCGTGTATCCATATATTATTATGATATCCAGTTCATAAAGTAAATTTTTATTAAATAATTGAAATAATACTGAAGTCATTTGTTTTCAATTATTTCATTTACTCTTTATTTTTTGTCAGAGGAAATTTTTCTTTACGAAAGACTTTTTTTTTTCACACGTTTAAGCAGAAAAAATATATCCTATTTATTTTTTAACTTTGTTCTTTACACTTTGTAATATTTTTATACACTATCACACTTATTATAAGAACTACACTTATTTTTATATTTCGTGTGTGTTTTTTTTTTTCTTTAATACATATATTATATGCTTGCTTTTAGGCGTACATAAATTTCATAGAGTGAAAAATAAAAAAATATTTTTTTTTTTATAAAAAGTGTGTGTTTGTAAATGAAACAAACAAACACAAAAAAAAAATATTATATAATATTCTATACATTTCATTAAGTAATTACTAAAAACGCCCTAAAGGCAAATACTTCAAAAAAAAAAAAAAAAAAACAAAAACAAAAGAAAGAAACTTGAAATGGAAATTCTTTTATTCTCCAAATTATAATTAAACTCACTTTAGTTATAATGTGTCGAAAAAAAAATGAAACAGAAACATATAAATAGAAAGAAAAACTTTATCAAGATATTAACATGTAAATTCACTTTGAAATTAAACAAAAATATACAAAAAACAAAAAAAATAAAAGTTTGCAAAAAAAATATTTTTTTTTTGTTGTATGTGAGAAAATTAAATTTTGCTTTTATTTCTTCAATTTCATTTAATTTTATTTTGTTTTATTTTATGTTGCTTGTCTGATTCGCTTTCATTTATGCCTGTTCTCTTAGTATTCATTTCATATATTTATTTTTGAAAATTGGTGAGTCAACCATTACCACTCGTATAATTATATATCAGCACAATAGATCAGATATTCTATACAAAACTAAGTTGATACAAGTTTTATTTTTATTTTCTATCTCTTTTTCTCAGTATCATTCAATATCTCTCTCTTTTTACTGACCGCATACATTAATGTAAACGGTAGGTATTGTTTTCACACCATTAGATATTGTTTTCATTTGTACCGGAAATTTTTGCAAACATGCACATTTACTCCGGTGCGTAGAAGTCTATACATTTTTTTTTAACGTGATGTCGGTTCGTGTGTGTGTGTGTGTGTGTGGGTAATCTGTGGGCATTTATACAGTTTGAGTGGAATTGAATCGACTGAGTGGAATTTTTTGAAATTTCATTTAAGGTACTGACGTAAATGTCTCGGATTGATAAGCTTTTCGAATAAATGGGACAACCCAAAGTGGTAGTATACTAGTGTCATTTTTAAGTTTTTTACGAATATTTTGTAACAGGAAGATATTATGAGAAAAATGATTAAGAAAAAGTTGTTACACAAGTAAAGAGGACTTGTTTTATATCTCTAAAAATTTCTTTTGTTGATGACGCATTTAAACGGTGAAAGTCCCTTCAGATTATATGTATTTCACATTTGACAAGCTGAATTCAGCGTGTCAGATGTAAAAACAGACAGAAAACAGACAGTTTGAAGGTTCAAAACACGAACTCTTAATATTTCAGATGAGATTATATATGTCTGTAGATTTTATTTCAGAACTGGTTCTAATTCTATCTGACTTTGCTTCTGTTTTTTATTCAACCATGTCAGATGTAAAATACATATAGTCTGAAGCGACCTTAAGACTTTTGTTAGCAGATTCAATATTAATGTTCTCTTTGTTTTGTATTTGTTTACAGTTTTTATTATTTTTATTTTTAATATTTTTGAATGAAACAAAATATGTTGTACATATTATGTATGGAATGGATGTAATGTATGAATGTGCATATTTTTACAATTAATTTTTTGCTTATTATTGTTATTGTATAAAAAACAAGCCAGAATGTAAACCAAGGCTTTTTAAAAGCGCACATTTCCATAAGATAAATAAACTGTTTAGAATTGTGGCTTGCACCAAAATTTTAAAATTTTATGTAATAACAAAATATGTGAAAATAGGACCTTTTTGCAATTTTCAGCAGCTATAAGTCCGGTACCCTATATAACTAAAAAATTCATTAGAACACGTAAAAATATATTACTGAAGCTTTAATTTTCATGTCTTGCCGAAGAAAAATTTGGTACTTAAGTTACAGGTGTCTAAAAATAGCAAATTTTCAATTTTTTAGTCCTAATAGCAGCTCTTAAACAGGAGCTGTCCGAAAAAATTTTCTAAGGAAACTTATACTAATTGTAAAAGTTCTTTTTCCTTCAAAATTTCAAGCTCCTATCTAAAAGCGTGCCGGACTTTGAAAAATCTTGCAAAATTTAGTTTTTACATAACGGTAAATTTAAATACTAAATTTAAAAGAAATCAACAATAAATATAATATAAATTGTTATATAAAAATCTATAAACTTTGGCGTTATGCTTTTCGAATAATAGAGGTCAGTCCTGTGGTGGAGACAGCTGATTTTTTTTTGTATATACTCTTATGTCTCTTATGTTTACTAGCATATGCATATTTGTTGTTTTTTTTTGTTTTGTACAAAAAAAATATAAACTTTTACAGTTAGTTTTGTATTTAATTTACTGCTAATTTCTTATTTTGTTTTACAGTTATTTTGAAAATTTCGAAACAAGCAAAAAAAGAAAATAAAAAAAAAATAAAGGAATAAACAAAAAATTTAGGATTAAAAAAGAAAGAACAAAAACCAAAAAACTAAAGAGAAAACATGAAATAAAAATGTTGTACTACTGTTAACATTATATCAATACTTGGTAATATGTTGTTTTTTTTGAGATATTCAGTTCAAGAGTTAAGATTAGACCTAATTAAAAAAAAAAACAAAAAATTATTTGAATAGAATTGAAAAAGTTTAAAATATTTAAAGAGAATAATATAAACTTTGATTAATAATTGGTAATAATAACGTAATAATAAATTAATTTTAAATGTATTTTCATATTTTTTCAGGAGCCCTTAAATATGATGTAAAATTTTAGAAGATTTTTTTAAAAGTATCATAAAAATATTTGTTAAAAGAACTTAACTGATCTTACAATGTTAATCGCAGAAAAAAATGATGGGATATACATACATATCTTGCTGTACGGAAGAAAATATTTTATAGGTTAGAAAGTAGTTAGGCATTTAAACGAACACCAATTAGTTTATAACTAAATTTATAATTAGTTTTTTATAGTTCTAAATATATGTTTTAGTTCTAGTATTATAAATTTTGCCTTTTAAATTTGACCCCTGAATTATGTCAAAATTTCGTCGAGAGTCGATAAATTTCTCCAATGAATTGCGACAGCGACTGACGTAAACTGTTGTAGGAAGGAACAAATGATAATGCCGCCGTTCTGAGCTGTACCATTTAAAAAAAACATGACTGGTGAAAAACATTCTGATAACGACCGCAAAATTTCGACATCATTCTGCGTTTGTCTTTTTTCAATAACGATTTAAATAACTGATTTATATAAAAGTAAAAAATTTTTATTTCTTCTATTTGTAATTTCTTTTTCTTTTATTTTACGTCTAATCATGATAAAAACCAAACTTAATTGCAAGTTTAAGAAAATTAAACTAATTTCAATTTTGCTTCATTATGATTTCAATTCAATAGTTTTTTTTTTCCGGTTGTTTTTATTTTTCTTAAATATCTTTGTTATCTTTTTATTTGTTTTTTTTTTGGTTTTTCGTTTTGTTAAAAAACATAAAAAAGAAAAAAAAAATTTTTTTTATTATTATTATTATTATTTGTTTTCTTTTTTGTGTTCGCACCTTTTACCGTGTATTTCGAGATAGATTATTACAACAGGTGTTGTTGAAATAACAAAATATAACAGTAACAACAACATTAACGGAAAACTTTCAGGGTAAAATGAATTTTTGTTAACGTAAGGTGAAAATAAAAAAAAAAACAATTGTAAGGTAAAAAAAATAACAGTTTTAAGTTTTTCTTTTTTGTTTTGTTTTTTTAAATTTGTGTTGTTGTTTTGGAAATACGCAGTAAAAATCAAAATTACTGTTAAAGCCTTGAAATACAATCATGGAATGAAACAGAAAAAAAAAAAAAAATTATTGAGAGAATATTATTAAGTTGATGAGTGAGCGAGTAGGAAAACGAATGAATACTTGTGCAAGTTAGTGAGTCAGTTGACTAAGGTAATGATTAAAAAGAAATGATAAAAGTTGTTCTCGAGTGGTTGGAAAATTACATAAATACTAAAATCGGATTTTCTTATTTGATTTTGTTTTTTTTTTTTGTTTTTTTTTTTTTTTGCTACTGTGCAAATTGCCAAACAATACTTCCGTTATGTTTATATTATTTCATTTTTAGTTTTTATTTTTGTTAAGGTGTCAAGGATATTTGGCAATGAGATTCGCGTTGATGCCTTATAGTAATACTCTTTAGAGGTAATACATTTTTGTTAAATAAGTGAATAAAGAATAATAATAATAATAATAATAATAGGAAATGTTGAAAAAATTTATACAACAAAAAAAAAAAACAAAAAGACAAAAGAATAAAACGACGACCTATTTTTTAAATGGTGTTGAAATAATGATGAAATTTAAAAGAATTTTATTTTTATATGGTTTGTTTTTTTATTTATTTTTTTTTGCTGTGTATATGTGGAGCCAAAAATGATAGTTTTGTAAATTTCAGCCGTTATTATGATCTTAGTATAATATTTTCATATAATTAGTTTTTATATTTTAAGTGTTTCAGTGTTTTGATCTTTGGTCTGTCGTTTCGAATTCTGTATAAATTGGAATGTCATTGAAATAAGATTTAAAATTTTTTAATATTCTTATTCTTATTTTTTTAAACTTATTCAGATGTCCTGGAATGCTAAAATTTTGAGTTTTAAGAAAACAAGTTTTTAATTGATTTATTTTTCGAAATGTTTTGCAAAAAAACGAAACTTGATAAAGAATTTAACTTAAAAAGACAAAAGGAGATGAGAACATAAAAATTTGGTAAGGATCTTCAGTTTCACTGTCAAAATACTTAGCTTGTGTATAGGAAATAATGAATTGTTAAAATACCTGGGGCATTTTTGAAAAAAATTTTTGAGTAAACTTAAATCTCACTCGATAATCGAGTATACATTAAACAAAAATTTTCATAACTCTTTTTAAAACTATCAAATATTAGAAAAAATTAAAAAGTAAGAATAGACAGACCATTTGTACATTTGACAATGTTGAAATATGTTGCATTGCAAAAAGATCAAACAAAAAAAGTTTTTCTTTAACTAGAAGTTTATTTATTTTTTTTCGTTATTTTAAGAGGATACTGAATCCTTGAGTGTATGTATTTAGTATATGTATTAGATATTCTGGGTATTATTCTATTTATAGAATATTTTTGTATAATTTAAGAAAATTATTTCAATGAACACCTAATTTATTGTTCGATAATAACTAATAATATTGTATAGTTTTAAAAATAAATTTTAACTCATTTTAAATTAAGAATTTAAAATATAGGTTCTAGAGATTTGTATTTTTTAAATTTATTTGAAAATTATATATCAAAAAATTTACTAAATTGTTGCCTAAAATTCTCTAAAAGAAAATTAATATTGTTTATGGGCTATTAATAATATTTAATAGGCAACTTTTCAAGTTATTCGTAAGAGATTTATTTCAATTTTAAATGTTTTATAGTAAGGCATTATGAAAGTTTTGTTTTATTTAATTAAACAGTTTTCACTCATAAAACTCGAAATAATTTTTCTAGATGTGTTGAGATTGTTTTTTTTGTTGAACTTGTCTCTTTATCCCAGTGAATTAAAAATGAAAATCCAAAGTATGGAAAAAAATTTATATCATTAAAGATGAAAGCTATATAAAATAATTTAAGAGAATATGAATTAAGAAAAATAAAAATTTATACAGAGATTCATTTATGATTCACTTATGATTCAAACTTGAATGTAAAAAAAAAAAAACACTTCCTTAAATATTAAATATTTAGATACAATTACATAAAATTAAAAACTTTATTGGAAAATAATTCGATATCATCTATCAGATAATTTATCTAAGAAAAGGGTTTCTAACAATCTGTAAAATAAAATACAGTATAATTTACTATCTTTAGGTATATTTTATGTACGTGCTAAGAAAAAAAAATATATTTAAATTTAAACCAACAAAAGGGTTTAGGTATTTGGTTATAAAATGATTTTCACCCTAAACCGTTTTATTTTGTAAATTCTTCAGATTAGAAAATCCAGATAAAAATTTCAATATAAATCTGAAAATTTATTGAATTTTCATTTTTGTCTGAATTTTACAAAACTTTAAAACTTTATTTTTTGTTTTAGACACAATTCGTATATTTATAAGAATCAAAAATAGGATAGAAACAAAGTAACAACAACAAAAAAGTATAAAAAAACTAGTCTTTATTAAAGCCAGAAAGTACTTTAAATTACATCTGTAGAAAACTATAAAATGCAAACGCAATATGCTTTAGAACAACATGAACGCCGTCTAAAATCCTTTTGATTTTTGTCAAAAGCAAGCTTTGACTCAAATTATTTTATTTTATTAAACTTTTGTTTTTTAGCTGTCCTATCGAGAATATTGTTTTTAGCTTCTATCAGTTGTGTCCTGATCCTTATTTTTCTTTACTCCCCATATATAATAACTTTGTTAAAGGATCATTGGTTTTATTGTGTCACTGTGGCATTTAACATAATTTTTTAAATATATCCTTATTTTGTGTTTTTATTTAAGTAGCCGAATAGATAAAAATTAAAAGTGAATGCGGGGTTCTGGAGTTTCTTTCTTTTTAAAATATTAAATGTTCTTTCCATGTACCTTTTATTAAAAAGTACAATGAAATCCGGAAGATAATATTAAAATGTATTGCAAAAGTTATCGCATTATATAAAATTCTTAATATATTATAGGTACATACTTACACATATTTACACATACCTTTAACTACTTATATAATATAACATTTATGTATTAAAAAGTATGAATCTGAATAGTATGAAGCAAATTATTATACAATTTTGTGACTGAGATTTAATTAAGAAATAAACTCAAAGAACATGAAATACATACTAAAAAAAATTTATATATGTATATATATATATGTATAATAATAAGGAAGAAAGGAGGATATCCTGTTAAGAATCTGGAATAAATTTGTTTTGTTTTTTTTTAGTTTCGTAATTTTTATATGCAGAAAAATTTAATACAAATTTTCTACTGTTGTTCTTTTATTCATTATTGTTGGGAGTTAAAAAGCTTAGTCTTGGTGACTGTTCCTATTGCTGTAATATAGTTTTGTTTTAATAACTTTTTGTTTTTATTTTTCGGAAATAAAAAATCTAGAAAGAAGATTTAGAAACTTTTATTATTTGAATATTTAAATAGTTTGAAAGGAAGAGAAACCGAGACATGGCCAAAATATTTTTATTTTTGATTAAAGAAATATAAAATAATTGAATAACTTAGACTTTATTTTAGACTTTGTTTTAATAATACCTGTGTACTTGATTAGATGGAGTAAAGCAACTTCTAAGTTAGTTAGTACAAAAAATTTATATGATATGAAAGACCCAAGTATTATAAAAAATTTTTTATTTCCATATTTTAATAAATATTCGCGGGATTAATTTTCTTTTATTATAAGAAATTTTCTTCTCTTCTCATTCCAATACCCATATCCCTTCCTATGCCCTTCTCTTCTCATTTCAATACCCTATTCTGCTCGTAGTGACATTATTATATAATGAGATTTTTTACATGCTCATGGAGATCTAATTTGAGTTCATTCTACCGGAATATTTTCTGTTAACAACTGCTATTAATTTGACCAAGGTGCAGGATATCGATTTCTCGCTCTTTTTTGGATCAATCTTCCTTTCACTCCTAGTTTCTCTATTTTACCTAATCGTTTGACAATGTGACCAAAATACATGAGGTATAATTGACTTATTTTCTTCATAAGTCTACATTTTAGGTTAAGTTCTTGTAAGATCGAAATATTTGTGCGGTTCTCTCAGCACACTCTGTATAGCCATAGTTCAAATCTTTCTATCCATTTTTCTTCAAATTCGCAATTGATGTACAAAATATTTTCGATAATATACTTTTTTTTTTTGGACCTTATGTAAAATTTTATTAATTAGTATATGATTGACCATGTCTGTTGGTCCGCAAATTAGAACATGAAAAAATCAGTAAAACCAAAAAACTAATTTTAAAAATGAGATAAAATAAAATAAATTTTCTTGTGGTTGACTATAAGGTTGGATAGTTCCATTACTTTGCACATCATTTTTTTTTCTACCCTTAATCCACCTTCCTTTCCTAGGTTTTTGTTTGCTTAGAAAACATAACCACGTTTTCTTTTCTTCTCTTTTTTTCATTTAAAAACAGTTCAGTAAGTTTCTAGAATGTTTCTTTGGTAAATTTAAAACCAAAACCTAAACAAAAAAAAAAAAAAACTAAAAAAAAGTAGCAAAAAAAAACTGAAAATCTCGACTGACTTGAATTAATAATCTCTAAAATGAAAATAAACTCATTGCCTACGTTTTAATTTTTACTCACAATTTCGTTTCTCGGCACAGCTAGTTGAGGGTGCAACAAGATAATGGATGGGAGTTAAATAAAGATTCGAGTCACATGAATATTTCACTTCTTTTTGTTTTTTTTTTATAACAAATCTTAAAATTAGAAAAAAAAGGAAAAACAAAAAGAGTATTTCAATAACATTTTTATGTAGTTCTTTTACTACATTTGTTTATAAAAAATATTGATTAATCGAGTAAAATTTGTGATAAGATTTTTAAAGTATTGGTGTTCCGTTATCTTGATTTACTTGTGACAAAATTTGAAGTTACTCTATTAGGTAACTAGGTAGATTCTTTAAGTGGTAAAATCATGTACAGAACGTTTTTTCTATATAACAAAACTTATATAATTTATAAAATATATTTAGAGGTATAATTTTTTTAGTTTTAAAGCATCAAATGTTTTACTTAAGTCGATATTTATATTTTTCCTTAAATAATGTAACTCCGCATATGGAAATTCATGCATAGTTCGAACATCGTAAATGTGTAAGCATCTTCCAACTCATGTTTTCCCTAAAATTGGAGATGATTAGATTTTCAATTTACAAACGTTTAAATTTCAATTCAATTTACAAAGAAGAATGTCAACATCTTCGTTTATAACATTCTTACAAACCTTAAACCTATTTTCACTCCATTGCAGAAGCTTCCCTTGCTCAAACAATACTAAAGGTCCCTTATACTATTGTTTGGTCAAAAACGAAGTTGTTGTTTAGTTAAAGTGCCACAAGTTGATGCAGGAATCATGCCGTTACTCTTTAGCGTCTTTCAATGATTCCCACCTACCCCCGTAAAAAAAATATACTTAATACGTTAACAGTAATAGATTTAACTACATTTTTAATTGAAATCACAGTAATACTGTCTTAAAAGAAGAGTAGAAGAAATGAAACGAAATAAAAAAAAAAACATTATACTGTCAATTTGAAGGATTAAAAATTCATTTTTTCCATTTAAGGATTCTTTTTTTTATTACTGTTTTTTTTTCCCTAATTTTTACCGTTTTTTTTTATACTCCAAGGATATGCAAATATTAATTTGCATTTCACGGTATGAACGGGAGAAAAATCAACTTAAAATTTCTTAAGATATTTGCGTTGCTATCGGTTTTAAGTAATTTATAGGCAAATAACTGAGGAAACATTAGAAACCTCAGGAGAGAAAGAGACAAAAATAGAAAAGATTGCTGGAGGTTTAAGTATTAGCTTTTATATACGATTATATATAATATATATATATATATATATATATATATATATATATATATATATATATATATATATATATATATATATATACGAATATTTGTTATAAAAGAGGTCGTATTTTAACTATAAAGAATTTTGACGAATGCTGTCAACTAAAATATTTTCATAATAAAAAATTAAAGGATTCACGAATCAAATCTTTTTGAGTTAAAGAATTTTTAAAATGTCAAATTGAATATTAGGTTTTATAAAAAAAAAAGAAGAAAAATTTGAGATAAAACAAAAATTTTCCGGAAATTTAAATATTTTAAGGTGGATGATTTTAATATTTCACAATTTATTTTTTTTTTTGTTTTCGGTTGAGAATAAAAATTGAAAGAGTAAAAGTATCTAATTATTATCTAAAAGCATCATAAATTTAATTATGTTTTTTTTTTTTATTTAATTAACCGAAATTTTTTATTCATACTTTTTTATATACTTTTTTTTTAAATTAAATGTCATTGCACTTATTTTTAACTTTGTTAACTTTTCTTATTTTATTTTAAATTTATAAGTATTTTGGGTTCTTCTATCCCATCTAAGTTAAGCTTTTTAAACGCATAAAGTGTTACATATACATAAATACATATTTATTATGTAAAAAACTCCAGATGTTTTTTTTTTTCGAAATTTTTAATTAAAATTTTCTTTAACTATAACTAAATATTTTAATTAGTCCTTCTTATTTAATCATAATTAATATAATATTAATTGTTATATAAAAAAATTTGTAAAATAAATTGGAAATTTTCTGAGAAGTAAAAAAAAAAAACTATGAATAAATTATTTAATTTATATTATGATTAAATCAATATTTAAAATATTGAAAAAATTATTACTATTTTAATTTTTTTAATGATTTCTATAATTTATGCCATGATTATCAAATCACTACAATTACTAATTATCTAGTAATTAATTTAGTCAAAAATTTAATTAATACCTTAAAATTATCGTTTTAACACCTAACAAAATTTAAAATTTTTATTTTAACATAATTTAACATACACTTATAAAAAAAAAACTTTTTATTCCTTTTAACCACCAAAATGTGTCATGTGCATAATCATATTTTATTATAATGTTAATATCTTCCTAAAAAGGGATATTTTGGTTCTTGAAATATTAAACCAATTAATGGCAGGATATAATCTCTTTATTATATTTTTTTTTTTGGTTGATTTTTTACCTATCGTCGAATTAATAAAAAAGAAAAACATTTTTCAGTTTTTTAGAGCATAAAAATGTTGTTAAATAAATAAAATTTAGTTTTTTAATTTTTTAAATACTATTAAGGATAACAAAAAAAGTAAATCTTTTTTTATCCTTTAGCTGAAATGTTTTTTGCCTAAAATACTTTAAGAAATTAAATTCAATTAAATTTAAATCGAAATTTTCTTATTTTGTAAGGTCATATGAATTTTCTTATTTTGTTGGTATTCTAAGATCTATATTATACATATACATACTCTTGATTTTATTGGAGCATTTAGATTAAAAAAGAAAGTAGTCCTTTTTATATTTAATTGAATTTGGAAATAAATTAAGCCAAAAGAGACATCAACATATAAAATAATCTAATAACATTTAGTTTTATTCCTGGTCGCTATCAATGAGACTTTATTTACTATACTTAGTTGATAACTTTAAAAAAACAAAAAATGTTTGATTTAATGAAAATATTTAGGATAATATTATTAAAGAATAAGGTAAGGTTAGCGTTACAATCAAGTTTCCTTAAAGCTGACTAAATGCAATGGTTTATCTGATGAAAATGAAATAAATGTTTTGAGAATTAGGAAGTGAATTGGAAAATATGATTTAACTTTTAAGAAACATATTATAAACATTATAATACTGTTTAAAAATAATCAAATTATATGAAAATAAATAAGGTTTAAAATTTTTTTTCACCATTCAAATTCATGTCTAATTCAGCACTTCAAATTTGCCCACTTACATTTGAATGAAATTAATTTTTTAACTGCGCTATTATACAGGGTGTTTCCAACTCGACGGTTTTCCTTGAAATGGGTGATCGAGTATGTCGAGACGAACAAAAAATTGTATTGTGGGGAGTTTATTCTGTACCCTTTTTGAGATATGAGGGGTTAAAGATGTTTCAGCAACTTTTCATAAAAAAATCCATTTTTTCATCCATTAAAAAATCAACTTTTGAACGGCTTGCTATAATGAGATAAAAAATAATGCGTTTTGTAGAGTAAGTTTTAGCTTTAATAAAAGTGTGTTATAACACACAAAATCTGTTAATACACTTTTGAATATAACACAGTTTTCTATTGTGATTGAAAATAACAGCGATTGAAAATAGCACACTTTTCTATTCTTTATATCTCAAAAACGGTTAGAGATAGAGAAAAAGTTATTAGGTAATAATTATAGGGCTTGAAAAACTGTTTCGAAATATGCTATAAAAAGTACACCAAATAGAGGGTGTTTCAAAAGAAAATTGAGTTTGAAACATAATTTTTTAATTTTAAATCATTTTGAACCTTCATAACTTTGTAACTGTTATGAAACAACATATGGGAATCATTAATAAACAAAAATTAAAGCTGACAACTTACTCTACAAAATACATGATTTTTATTGCAAACCGTTCAAAAGTTGTAGAATTTTTTTATGAAAAGTCGCTAAAACATCTTTAACCTCTCATATCTCGAAAAGCATCCATAATGGAGCCTCACCCATTTCAAGAAAAACCATCGAGTCGGAAACAACCTGTATATGTATTTCAATTAATTTATCCTATAGTTACAATAATCAAAAAAATTTTTTTGTTTGTTGCATATGATGCATCATATTAAAATTCATAAGATTAATATAAAATTTAGAATCACCACGTTATTATACAGAATATAAAAAAAGTTAATGGAATACAAATTGAAGAATTTTTTTTTTATACAACTTTCATTTTTCTCTCCTTGCTCCTGCTTGTACAGTTTACAGTTGTCTTTTTTCCATTTTTTAATCAAATAATCTGCATGCATGCACAAAATTAATTTATTAGTGTAAATTGTTTCAAGCATAAAATTGGTACACAGGCACACAGCATACTAAATGCAATACATATATATATGTATATATTTTGTTTAAAAAAAAATAAAATTCAATTTTCTCTTACAAGGCATCATATTTCTCTCAATTTTAATTAACCTTCAAAAAAAAAAAAAAAAATAAGAAACAAAACGACATAAAAAATAACAAAAACACCTTTGAACTTTTTTTAAGACCTGTCTTGTCATTTCGTGGCAAAGAAATACAAAAATTGAAGATTCACTTGTATGATGGATGAAAATTTTTTTCCTTTAGAACTATTTTATAATATCATTCTATTTTATACATAATATATGGACCCATATTATATGGTGTAACATATATGTACATATATGTATGTGTAGCAATATTCTTTTTAATAGATGTGCATTTCTATAAAATTTTTATACCTTTTGTTATATTAATGCATGCATGTATCAATATATTGTATGTATATATGTATATTTTTCGGAAATTATAAAAAGAATCACAAAAAAAAAAGAAAGTAAAAAAAACAATCAAAAAAAAAAAAGGACAACTCTTAATAAACTTTTGACAAAAATGGAAATTTAACACAATTTTAGTACTAACACGTGAATTTTTTATGAGTTTTATATAAATATTGTAAGATTACATTAGTACAGGGTGATAAAATTATAAAAAATAATTTAAAAAGAAAAACAATAAAAAAAAAAAAAAATTGAAAAAGATTATAGTGAAAATAGGATTTTAATTGTTTTATTGTTGTTTTTTTTTTAGTATAAAATATGGCTCCATGAAATACGAGCGCAAGAAAAATCCCTGCATTCGTATATTATATATTATTTTATTTTTTATACTCTACACTTAAAGTATAGGGTATATTAACTTTGGTATGGTGTTTGTAATCACCAAAAGGAAGCGAGTTAGATATGGACATGTGTATATATTCTGAATCAGCGTCACCTCCTGAGTCGATTTAGCGATGTGCGTCTGTCCGTCCGTTCGCACGATAACCCAAAAACTAGTGAAGCTATCTTGATGAAATTTACATAGTAGGTTACTAATTACGAAAGGAAGGCTAAGTTCGAATCTGAACAAAATCGGTTCATGGGTTCGGTCATTGTACCTCCCATACAACTCCCAAAACCGAATACGGATATCTTCGAAATTAATAAAGATAGAAACTTAAAATTTTGTATGAGAGTGTGTTTTTCTGAATCCCTGATATCCCTAAAATTTGAGATGAATTGGAGTGGTTGTTCGGCTACCTCCCACATAACTTCCAAAACCGAACAATCATATCTTCGAAATTAATAAAGATAAAGCTTATATTAAATACCTAACTAAAATTACTTATGGATTTTTAATTTAATTTGAATTTTTTTTATGTATAGGGTATAAATAAGTCGGTTGCATCGACTTACTGTTACATTTACTTGTTATAAATAATTTCTTTATATGCTTCCCAAATATTTTTATGAAGAAGTGCTGTAAATTGTATTTTTTTTTTCTTAAATGCATTTTATTGAAATTATAAATTATAAAAAAAAAAAAATATATTAAAATTCAGCAGACGTTCGATGTAATAAACATCTGCTAAATAAAATTGTCACTGCGAGGAACTCTTGATGATTTTTTTTGTACAGTAACTACTTTATATGGTGAACAGTTACATTTCTATGCTGAATATTGAATGAACAAATTTTGAAAAACTGTTGTTTTTTTATTTAGAAGTTATTATAATGGGTTGTTGTCAAAATTTGATCCAGCCGCCCGTTCAGGTTCTAGTTAAACCGTTTTAAAAGCATTTTTGTGACGGTTGAAAAAGCAATGTTATTTTTTGATTGAGCAAATTTGTTTCGTTCTATTAGAGAAGAAGGAAAGTTTAATTAAAATAGCTAATGAAAAAAGGATGCAAAAAAAAAATTACAGTTTATATATTCATTTGGTTACCTTTTTCTTATACAGTTTCATATTGAAAAAAGCTTTTCGAATTTTAATTAGGTAGACCTTTGTTTTTTTTTTAAAACAGTGTGTTATAAAAGTCAAAATTAACCTATACTATAAGTGTATAAAATATCAGACATTTTCTCTTTCAAAATATAATAAAAAAAATACAAAACTTTTCTAAAATTCTTCAGGAGAGCATAGTTAAGTCTTTTCTTCCAAAAAAAAAAAAAAATTTTAATTTTGTATTTCTAACTTCTAAGCCCGTGATTCTTTAGGGGTATACATGTCATAACTGAAAAAAATATATGTCTATTTAACTGAAATGCTCATATGAAAATTATATCCGTTTTTAGCATTTCAGGTTATTTTAATGATTGTAATTTTACCCTAACCTCAAATGATTTGTGAGGTGCTTTTATTATCGGTTTTGCTATATTATCTTTTACGTCAAAATCTAATGCGACAAAATCTTGCAAACAAAATCTTGTTTTCGAAAATCTTTTGAAACAAAATCTTTTTCCAGCGGCAAACCTGCTTTTGAATCCAACTCTAAAATACCTCCTAACTCAGAATCTCACATATATATATATATAGATATTCTGGAAAAAGCGTATTAACCCTGCTTTTGAATCCAACTCTAAAATATCTCCTAACTCAGAATGTCACATATACATATATATAAATATTCTGGAAAAAGCGTATTAATCCTGTTTTTGCATCCAACTCTAAAATTTTTCTTAGCTATTTGTTTATACATACTTTAAAAATAAAGCCACAATCTATTCCTTTAAAAATATTTTGCAAAATTTTGTCCGTGAAAGATTTTGTAATGCAAGAATTTAGAAACATTGATTTTGTAATGCAAGATAAAACAAAAAAGCAAGATTTTATCGCAGGTTGATTTTGGCGTGCAGGATTGTGACCCCTTTATTATCTTCTATCAATTTGAGTTGCTCAAGATCTACCATCAATATGATTTTTTACTTTTTGAGGGGGTTAGATTTACATTTACATTATTTTATTTCAATTTTATTAAATTTTTACTTTTATTAACAGTCAATGTAGTGATTATTCCTACAAAGTCCATATTTTTATTATGTTCATTTCACGACAATTCTACTGTGTTACTATAATACTAACATCTTCTAAAAGTTTGAATAAAAAACATTTCTATGTCAAGAATTAAAACTAATATAGTGGAAATAATAATTTATCCCAAATTAATAAAAATAAGAATAAAGACTTTAGATAACATATTTTTAGTTTCAATCATTTCAAAACCATGTAATTGACAGTAGCCTAATGGATCAATATGATTCAATTCTGCAATATGGGTTTTCGAAATCAAAGTAATTAAAGTCAGTTTTCATTGGTCAGAAATGTTATATTCTCTTAATATTACATTAAATAAGTATAAGTATATGATCTACTTTATACCTTAAATGAAATATTTTAAAATTTCATTGAATAAATCAAAAGAACCTGTACAGTAAATGCACAGAATTTCTACGATTTTCATCCTTTCTATTTAAAAACTTAAGATGATAATTTTATTAATATTAATCTTAATCCCCCTGTTTTAGATCTCTGTATTTGGGTAATGCATTTATAAAATTGATAAAACCGTTATTTATTAAATATACAGGTTTTACTACCAAAAAAAAAAGCACTATATAGAATTCATAGGGTTATAGAGATATTCACTAGATATCGCTATTTCAATTTATATCTTTTTTTATTCTTTTTGAGAAAAAATTAATTTTCTGATATCCTTCCTGAGTATCTGGCATATTTTGTTTACTATAAATTAATATATACATATATAATTTTCTAAGATGTATTTATATATATACAATTTTTCGGGTATAATTATTTTTTATATAATTAAATGTTATATTTTTGTTTTTTTGCTGTTATTTTCCAAGGAAAGGACATGAACGAGAAAAAGCTAAAATTGAATTTTTAAGGTAATTACTTTTTGGAAATTAATTAAAAGATTGTTTTTATATTTTTACTTTTTTTGGATTTAAAAATTAATTTTATAATCAAGAAAAAATAGCTTATTTTTAGTAATATTTTAATATTATAAAATTAAAGCTAAAAATACTTTCAAAACCATTAATAGAACGCTCTAATAAAATTATTCTTATAGATTTTAAATGAAATTGAAATGAGAAAAGCATGTGTAAAGAACTTACAAAAACGTCTAAGAATAATAAATTTGATTTGCCTAAATATTTTACATGTAAAAACATATAATTTTTATAAATTGAATCATAGCTATGTTAAAAGGATCATCAATCCTTTTTGTTTTTTAAATATTCTATAGAATTGTTATAATACAAGATAAGTTTGCTTAAGTAAACTTAAAGGGGTAGAAGTTAAATAAATAGTAAGGAAAATGTCTCCTATAATGTTTATTTAATTATATAAAAACAGGTTCACAATCAAAATATAAAACTGAAATTATAAAAAATTTAAATTAGAAGACAAAATTAATATAACCAGTTGTTAAGTTGCCAGCCTTTCAATCAGAAGGTGATATAAAATAATAAGTAAAAGTTTTATATCGTAATAATGTACAAAGTATAATTGTTATTAATAATAATAACAATAATAATAATGCTACAGTGGAGCTATTTTTGGTTACATTATGTATAGGAAGGCGTTATGTACTACTGCACGTTTTTATCCACTAACAACTCTAACTCTGTATTAAATAATAATAATAATAATTAATAATAATACCAATAATAATAGCTATAGTGACAGAACCGTTGTCTTCAATTATTACATAAAGCATGGTTATGGTCACTGAAGTTGATGACTATAATCACTGATAGCTGATACATTATATTGGCTAAAGAGCGTTGTTAGTTTAGTCAGTAAGAATCTGGGAGGTACCACCCAATACTACCAAGGGGGTATTCTTGGTGTTTTTGGAAGATTCTCACCTACCTTACCAAAAAAAAAGGCATCTAATTATAATAAAAGAATACCGACTTTTCTTACTTATTCAAGATTCTATAATGTCGCAACCCACATGAAGCAATATATTTTCTTTATTATGTATTCTGTTTCTTTAATCTTTGTCGTTAACAACTTCCACTCTTTTAATCTGCTTCGTTTACGAGAACTTAAATTTCGGTTGCTCAGGATTGTTCAGGATATCTTAGGCTATATTATTCAGAGGTACTGTTGCAAATTAACTAAGTCTTGCTTGCATAGTATTAAATTAGTTTTAAATAAGATTGCAATTTTTTTCTTAATTTTCTTTGTATGTTTGCATTTCCTTATCCTGCAGAGAGAAATGCAGAAAAGAAAAAAAATTTTCAAATATTGCTCTGTAATAAAAAAGTGATATTATTTCAAGCTAAATCTGTGTATGTAAATGTCGATCAATTTTAATAAAATTATCCAGGTATTAAATAAACAAAATAGAAAAGATAATTTACATTAACCTTAGTAAATCTCATTTCAAAAATTATAAAACTAACAAAGAAAGATCTAAAACTAATTAACAAATAAACTTCAGGCTAATTTTTTAAAATGAAATATCTGATTTTCATTTTAAATAGTAAAAGAAAAAGAAAGAAATAAATAAAATTACTTTTAAAACATTTTTAATTCTTTCATTTTCTTTTAATTATATATCTTTCTCTTTCATTCATATTAATATATAAAATAACTTATAATAAAACAACAATTTATAAGATTATCACTTTAACTTATCTTTTAATTTTGTTTATTTTTAATGTTCTTGAGTTTCTTCAACTCTTTTATAACCCATTGTAAAACTTTTTTAATTGTTTGACTGCAATCTTCAATGTCAAAATAATGAAATCATGTTGGATTTCTGTTAGAAAAAGAAAGAGTTATTAAACCAAAATAATTTCTATATTTATTTAAGAAAATTAAAGTTGGTGGTACATCAAATCGAATTAATTAAAGGTTTTTTTTTCCTATTAAAAGTTTTATTCATTAAAGAAAATTATATAAAGCTTAACCAGATTGATGTTTGATGCATTTTGAGTATCTGGAAGAATTGATAGTTAATAGGTGAATGCATTTAAATTTTTCTGTAACAGTTTTTTGTCCTATATTTTAATTCAAGTATTGTAAAAGCAAACATTTTTAAAGGTATCATATTTAGTACATATTATTATAATTTAAATTTTGATTATTTTTGTTGAAAAAAAAAATAATTGCGACAATTTTTATTGCTATAATAAAAAAAAACTTTAACACGTTGAGAACTTGCGTTAAGTTCCTCATGTATCACCGGTGAACATGATTGAAATGGTTCAAAATCCAATGCTCACCGGTGAACATAAAAAAAAATTTATGCTAAGTCTCAATCTATCACCTATTAACATTTTTAAAGGTAAAAAAAAACAGTACCATAAATTTATTCGGTTTTTTGAAATCATTCAGAAATGTTCACAGATTATACACGTAGGACTTAGCGCTAGTTTATTGTTATGTTCAATGGTTTGAAATATTTGACTGATAATATTTTAACACGTTGAGTTCCACCGGTGATACACGTGGAACTCAACGTGTTAAAATATTAGTTTTAATCTATAGGAAAAGGCAACTGAAGTAATAATTTTTAGCCATGAAATTAATATATATATGTATATAGTAGATGTCAAGAAACATTTCATTTAAATTCGCTAACTCAAAAGTTGTTGAAGAACAATCGTGCTTCCTGAAGAAATTCATCACCACGATGTCTTCAAAAAAAGTTGCACACATTACTAACTAGAATAACTTTCTTTGATATTCTGTTCTGCGTTAACAAAAGATTTGAATGAATAAAATATTAATAGTCATAATTTATTTATTCGACATTTAAGAAATTTAACTAATAACATTATTAATGATGGTTTTGCATAACTTACAACTTAAAAATTTAATAATACTAACCATAAAAAAATAATATCAAACAAGTTTGCTTTTTAGTTCAAGCACTATAATATATAATTTGATTCTGTTAATGAAATATTATGAAATCTCATTCCTAAAATCTAATGAATATATATAAAAAATATAACTTTAAAAGTTTCTTTGGTTTCCTTTTTCCTCAATTTCATTTTATTATATTGTTGAATTTTTTTTTTTTTTTACTTACTTTTAAGCTGCTCATCGTGTCCCATCTAAAATATATATAAAGACGTGCTTTAGCATAATTTTCTATTTTATGACATCTTTACTAACATACATTTTTATTTCAGTTTCAGTTTTAGTTCAGTACTTTGTTTTGTTTTATTTTATTTGTGGTACTTTTTGATCATAAAATTCAACATTTTTATAATATTGTTGTCATCACATAACATTTTCGTCATTTTGATTTTATCCATAAAAAAGTTTATGAAAAAAAAAAAAAAATGTTTATATTCATTGTGCAATTCATATACGCAGCATTTAAGAAGCTCTAAAAATAACAAATAAGTTTATTTGTTTTTTTTTCTTTTTATTTTTCTTTAATTTTTTTTTCTTTTACTTTACAAATTTTTAACAAAGTATTCTAGGACAAATCAGTCACTGAATACCCACATTACATCTAAACTGTATGCTCTGTCAAACACTCCACCATTCAAACATTGAAATTTTTCCACAATAAAATAAGAAGGCAACAATATTGTGTGTTCACTGACACAGTAAAATAAAGATATATAGTAAGTTAAAATATAACTGTAAATATAAATCTTCATCATTTTACCGTTATTTTAGTAATAGAAGTTACTTAAAATATATAAAATAATGCCAAATAAAATGAAAAAAAGAAGAAAATAAAAAATAAGATGAACTGAAATATAAACTGGTGGCTAATAAAAAAGAGACGTAAAGAGGAATCTTTCTCTGCTCGTCTTTAGTATTTAAAATGTCTTACGTAAAAAGGAAAGGGAAGGGGAGACCAAAAAAAAAGTGAAAAATTATAGAAATAAAATAAGAATTTTAACGATTTCTTAAAAGAATATGGTGCCATAACTTAAATCAACCATTACGGTTCTTTGTATTTATTTGCACTCCCGATTTCAGTTTTACTTTATTTTCTCTTTTTTTTTTTTTGAATTCTTCTAGTGTAATTGCATGGAGCCTACTGTTGCTCTCATTTTTACAATTTTTAATGATTAGTCTGGTTGTTATTAATTTTTATGCATTCAGTTAAAAACTGATTAAATAATTTCAATTAATATGCTGAAATATTCTTTAAAGTATCTTTTATCAAAACTGTTAATAAATTAACTCTGGGGTAGAAAAACCAATGAGAAAGTCAAAGAAAAATTTAAAATATTATTTTTTCTTATTTTAAACGGTAAACAATCAATTTCTGTTCTAAAATAATAATTTATGGACCTATTGCAATTCTATTACAATTTGATTTGTTTCTTCAACCTGTTGGTAAGTGACTTCAATATATTTAAATAAATTACTCTACAATATTGGAAGAGCGACAACACTCACTTACTCACTCACATTAAAAAAAAGAAAATTTCTTTATTGTATACCAGTTTGTTTACTTTTATGGTATGGGTTTTCAGCTTTCAAAATTATTATTGGTTTCTAGTTGGTATGATACAGAGTGTATAAAATTTTATAGAAGCAAATAAAAAAAGTTGAAAAAAAAAAAAACAAAAATCGCATTTTTTTTTTTTTTTGTTTTTGTTCATGGTAAAATTATAGCGCTTTTTAAAAAGTTAGAAAAGCGTTTTAAGGTTACTTTTTTTTTGTTTTTCTTTAAGAACATGTAAAAATGGTGTTAATGGCTTGTATTTAGTTGTTATTATTTTTGTTTTTGCATTTATATGAAGTAAAGACACATGCGTCCACTTTTTTGTTAAATGAAATGTAAAGAAAAAAAAAAAAGAAAAAAAAAAAAGAAATACTAATAAAAGATGTCAAATTGACAGAAATTTAGTAGTGAATTTTGTTATAGATGGCAGTCAAAAAATTTTTTGGTGATATTTATTTGCATTGAATTTTATTTTTATTATTATGGTTTTTATTGTTGTTGTGTTTTTTTTTGTTATGAGTACTAAAATGGATTTTTCACTTTATTTATTGTTCAATTACAGCAGATTTTCTTATTTTTTTTTTATAAGTGCATTTTTCTTTTAGTTTGAATGTATTTGTTGATTTTTCGTTTATAATACTTTTGAGTTTGAGATTATTAGAATCAAAAATATTAACATAATTCAGATGATATTTTTGATGATGATATTTTCATATTATTATCATTGACTAATCATTATTTGAGCAATAAACAAAAAAATAAATATAAGTTTTATAGAAATTTAAATCTCTTAATCTGGATATATCGTCGGTGTTCGGGCAAAAGTGACCATCAAACGGAAATTTAGCATATATTTGTGATATTTAGCTCGTCAGTTCTATTTCGCTATATTCTTTATAGGCAAAATGGCCAAAAACCATTTCATTGGTTTGGTTAAAAACAAATGATAAAAGGACTAAAACAATGAATAAAAGAATTGAAATGAGAAAAGGAGTAGGAGATTAGGAAATACATTTAAACAAAAATAAGTTAATTTTATATTTAAATTAGCGTTAAAATAAAATAGGCAACCTTTAAAAGTCATATTTAATTCAAATCCAATATAAACTCAATTAAATAATATTTTCATTCAATGTAAATCCTATAGTTGTAGTGTTAAATAATTTTTTTATTTGGATTATTTTAATTTATGACTTTTCATTTAATTGCATATTTTTTTTTTTTTTGATATGGTATAGTTGAGAGTTGTTTTTTTTGCGTATAGAATTTATTATAGAAAGGAGGAAAATGTTTGAATATAATTTTTTTTTGTTTTTTTTTTTTTTTGTAAATTACTTGAATGACATTAAGCATTCATCCATTCGACCAAAAACATTAATTTAAAGTTATTTTACATTTTTAGTTTATATTTTCTTTCAAAGGAATGCACTTAAGAAAAGGTTGATAGGTCCGACACGATATATAATGATAAAGTTAAATTTATTGGAAATATTTATAGACACTAAAAGGTATTAAAAGGACATTTAGTGAACTTTTATTCTAATATTGAATTCTGGTATAGAATGAAAATTTTTTTAACACCTGTTGAAATAAAAAAATAAATATACAAAATATTTTTAAATTTTTAAATAATTATATTTAATTAAGATTCATGTGTTTGATTGTTATTGCATTGTTGTTAATTTCATTTAAATTCAGTAGTTTAAAATAAAAGACGGTATTATGAAATTTAGCTAAATTCCATTTAAAATTAATAATAAAAATTTATATAAAAAATTTAATTAAAAATTAACTGTAACTAATAAAATGAAATATTTCTATTTCTGTATAATGTAAACTTTTTAAAAGATATTTCTTAGTTCAGGTCAGTTCCAAAGAATAAAATTAAATTTCAAGAGAGTTGTTGCCTTCTAGAAAAATAAATATTTCATAAAAAAAAAAAAAAAAAACAAATATAGTTTTTAGAAAAACATTTCTTGGGATTGCAACCTACATTTCATTTTTCTGTAAATACTTCATATTTAAAATGCAAAAATATTTATTTTACATTTATTTTTTGAAAAAAAAAAACAAAAATGATTGATTGATAGTTAATTTTATTTAAGTAAATTGACATTGTCGGAAAATTTACCGAATTTAAATTTTTTAAGCTATGCGGTATATGTTTTTAGTTGTCAAAACTTCTATAAAATGTATGAAAAAAAAAAGTTGAAAATTATATTTGAATGTAATATTTATTTTAAGTGATATTTATGTTTTTATATTTTTGAATATTTCACGTTCTATAAAATTGATTTTGCTAATTTAAAACTTTTCTTTTTAGCACATGTATTTCAAAAAAAAAAAAATGTTGCTTCTTGGTTTTACTTTACCCGTTTATTCGTTTATTTGTCTGATAGTTTACAAAACTTTCACATTGTTTAAGTTTTAGGAATGAAATTTTTGCCTGATAAAAAAAATAAATCTTGTGGAACAATTTTTTTTTTTTATATAGCCCCACCTATTACGACAATACAGCTTCATCAATTTTTAACAGCTTTTTATTAACTTGGTTGGGTAAAGGATGGAATCTTAAAAGCCATTTTAAACACACTTCCCGTTGAGCTAGAGACTTGAAGAGAGATCAGATCCCAATGATCAATACATGATTTTAAAATAATAATATCGAAAAACATTAGAGAAATTAGCTTAATTTCAAAATTAAATTTTCATCCAAAGATATAACAGAATTTTTTATAACAGAATTATTACAGAACCAAAATAAAACATTTTATCTAAATTTACTAAACTCCCCAATACAAATACATAATACATAAATGTTTTTTTTTTTCTATAAAAGACTATTGTTTTTGTATGCGTATGCGTTGCATTGTATGCGTACATATACATAGGTACATACTTCAAAATATGTAATAATATGTGCTTCGAAAATATTTTTGGTTTGAAAGCGATGAATTTGAAAGATATGAATGTGTAAACAAATTAATGTGCCGCACTTGAGAACACAGTGTAAAATTTAATATGCATTTACTTAAAATTTAGTAAGCAAGTGTTAAATTTAAGTTTTTTTTCATCAAATCAATTGATTTTTAGTATACATTTTTTATTTATAAAAGCAATGTGTTTATTTATAATATTTATATAGATATGTGTTTTTCCTTTCTTAATTATAATTAAAATAGGGCTTTTCTTTCGAAACTCTTAACATATTAAAATCGCATATTATGGTCCTAACATTGATATCTAAATTGGGAGCTACCTTTAAATTAAGATCTATTAGGGAATTATGATCTGCACCACTAATGCCTTTTTCTGAAGTATAAAAACTAAGAATATATTTCCAATTATGTAAAAACATTAAACATCGAAAAGAATATATTAAAAATAAGAAATCCAATCTTTTTTAAAAATAGTAAATAACAACAATATTTTTCTTTTCAATAACAATAATTATGAATTAATCATAAAATATATGTTATGTACATACATACATATATGTCTACATCGTCTAGAAAAAGCAAAATAATTTTTTTTTAATTCAAAAACATTAGCATTTAGAAGTAAGCAATTTAATATATCCTCAATTACATACTTTTAAAACCAAATGTTTTTACTACATATGTAGGTACAAACATGTACAAAAATGGTATGCATATATTTATGTGTGCTGTACTATTAAAAATCTGCTAACACAGTCACACCAAATTCCCAAATTCCCAGCTATTATTATTTAGTTGATTCATCGATTTATTATTTTTTAATATGTAGGCAACAGTTATATTTATATGAATGGGCGGTAAACATAAACGAACAAAAAAAAATTTTATGTATGCATATGAATGGACGGTTAACATAAACGAACAAAAAAAAAATTCAGAATGTTCTACAGCTAATAATTTCTATTTTTTAAATAGAATGCATGTATAAATTAAACATTTAAAAAAAAAAAAAAGAAATACTTAGCGTACGTAAATAACAGAAAACAAAAAAAAAAGTAAAATGTAATACTGGAAGAAAAATAAAAACGAATAGAAAAAAAAGAGAACAAAAAATGTTACTTTGATTGTTTTTAAATATTTTTAAAGTCTATTTCTTATGTATATGTGCACATCTGATATTTACACACATAACAGATAGAGAAAAAGAAATATTAAAATATCATGCTATAAAAGAAAGAAAAAAACAAGGCAGTATATAAATCAAAGTTTTTAAAGGGTCGCATTTTTAAGTGGAAATAGAGAACATTATAAAATTGCAATATTTTTATTTAAATTTTGAATTTAGCTATGCAACGTTTTCTTAATTTTTTAAAAATTTTGCCTCAATAAATTAATAATAAAAAAATTCAATATATTCTATATTATAACAGGTAATAATATAATTATAGACTGCAAGGGCAACTGTAAAAATTCAAAATTAAACAAGGAAAAAAATAAAATAAAATAAATAAAAAAATTTTTTAAAAAAACAGCTTTTTTGAACTAAAAAGTAGAAAATAAATTTTCAATAGCAAATTTTTCTGTAATTTTCTAAACTATATTGTTACAATCGAGATTTCTTTGAAAAAGTTTATTTCAATATGTCAAATATATATATAAATATAAGTATATATAAGTTTTAAAGTCTGTGAAATTAAAATAAAAGCTGGAGGCAACAATCGCATAACTATAAACATATATTTTTCAAATTTACCTCCAGCTTTTATATTAATTTTACAGACTTTAAAACTTATGTATACTTATATTTATATATACATATATTTGACATATTGAAATAAACTTTTTCAAAGAAATCTCGATTGTAACAATATAGTTTAGAAAATTACAGAAAAATTTGCTATTAAAAATTTATTTTCTACTTTTTAGTTCAAAAAAGCTGTTTTTTTAAAAATTTTTTTTATTTATTTTATTATATCTAAAGTTCTGCTTAAAATTTGTTTATGCATTATAACTCAATATAGAAATGATATAATTTTTTTGCATTTTGTATAAAAAATTTATCTTCAGATGAAAACAATAATTTGCAAAATTTTGCTTCCTTCATATCTTCGGAATATTTTTATTTAGAGTCTTGAAATTTTGATAGAAGGAAGATTTTTAAGAATAGTACGCGAATAGCAGCATCAAGAGATTATTTTTATTATATTAAGATATTAATACATCTGTACAAATTTTTAAGTGCAGTTTTCTTAATTATACAGAGTTTCTTTAAAATTGAAGAAAGGATCTCTTGATTTTTCACAATTTTTTTGTTCTTTTGAAAAATGTAGGCCTTTAAAAACCTTTGGTTTTGCATAACTTTTTGCTGTCACTCCGCAAATGACTGATGAAAATTCAAATATTTTACTTTACTACTGTCTTTGATCTTCATTTTTTGGCATTGTCCTCCTCCATACTATATACTACTATACTTTCCATACTTTATATATCTGCATTCCTTATTTCTTATTTCATAGTTCAATTTATATGCTTACTTCACTTTCCAAAATTTTGCCCCACTTAACACATTTTCGATTCTTTTATACTTCCATTCTTTAATTTATATTTCTATTGATCCTTGCCATCATATTTTCTTTTCTATAATTCAGTGTTGTGTTTTTCAATTGACCGAGAATTCATCTTTAAGGCGAGATTTCTATTTTTCTCTTATTATTTTGACAGAATTTTATAAGGATAATATAGTACAACGCTTGGAAAGTAAAAATTAATAAAATTAATAGGAAATGGCATCTTAGAAATAATTTGCTTAAAAAAAAACACAAATTAAGTAATTATAGGTATGTACTATCAAGATAATTTTAGCATGACATGCAAATTATATAGAACACTTAAATAATTCTTAACTATTTATGTTTTTTTTTTAAATGAATGAATGAACATATAATTTCATTTTACTTGGGTATCCATATGCAATTAATGTTTATACAGAAAATAAATTTTAAAATTTTCTTGGTACAAAAATTTTATTTTGAAAATTTGTATTACAAAACAAATAAAAACAAAAGCAATTTGAAAACAATTTAAAACAATGAACTCGAAAAACTGTTGTCTAATTATCAATTTAATCTATTATCCATTCTAAAATTGAATTTAAAAACAAAAATTTAATTCAAATTTAAAAATTGAATTTTTTATGTAATATTATATGTAATTATTTGCATGTTTACCCAAAAATATCCTCTATAGATTATGGAAAGACTTTTATTATTAGTATTATTATTAACGCTTTGCTGGTCATTGTTACTAGTATTGGAATCTAATCATTAATAAATATAAGTATGGATATAGTAGTTATGTATTTGTATCGCAATCTCAATTGTATTAGTTACATTGAACTATTTTCAGATGATTTATTTCTAGAATTCGACCAAAAGGCTGATAAAGAAGTAAATATAACAGTGAGTCGATGCAACCGACTTATTAATACTCTACACCTAAATAATTCGAATTAGAACTGCTTCCCTTATCTTCCTTTTTCAAATTGAATTCCAGGAACGTAAAAGAGGCATCCTATAACACCCTTGTACAAAATTTCAAGTTTATATCTTTATTACTTTCAAAGATATGTTTGTTATGCCTTGGACGGCATGTGTCAGCTACCCGAATTGCCACTCCAATTCATCAAATCCATCTCAGGGACATAGAGGAAACATTACGGAACATTCTTGTACCAATTTTAAAGGTGCTGTTTTTTTTCGTTTTGGAGGTATGCTCGTTTTCTCTTTGGCTAATTTGGAGGCTTCCAAAATCCGAAGACATGGTCCAAATCATCTCAATTGCCAGGGACATAAACAAAACATGAAAGAACACCAGTGCACCAAATTTAAAGGTTGTATCTATGTTGGTTTTGGAGATATACTCGTTTGCTTTAGGACTCATTCGGAAGCTGCCAAAATGCGAACCCATGGTCCAAATCCTTTTAAATTTGAATCCATGGCCCAAATAATCCCAAATTTTAGAGACATAAAAAAGACATGACAGAATACCCTTGTACCAAATTAAAAGGTTCTATACTTTTGTCGGTTTTAAAGATAATATCATTTGTGGTGGTTCGAAAGCTTCCAAAATCCAAACTTATCGACCAAATCGTTAAATCTTTGTTAAATCGACTGAGGAGATAATAGTGATTAAGAATATATATACATATCCATATCTAACTCGCTTCCTTTTGGTGGTTACAAACACCATATCAAAATTAATATACCCTATACTTTAGTTGTAGGGGATAAAATGCTCCATCTTTGATTACCTTAATTGAAATAGAGTGTCAAAATCTAGTAGTTTCAGAATTTAAAATAAATCCTTACAATTGGGCATTAAATGTGTTATTATAGAAAAAATTATACTAAACAGTAGGTTAAATAATGAATTAAATGAACAAATCATATTTTTGTTTTCGTTACATTTTTATCTAAAAATAAATACACACTACTTTCTTATAAGAATGGTCAATTAAGATGTAAATCGAAAATGATAGTATTTAGACATTTTTGAATTTTGTTTTACCTTCCTTTGAAAATAATTATATTTATTAAAGATTGTAAGCTTTTCTTGATTTGTTAATTTTTGAAGACGGATTATAGAAGATGTTATAGCGTATCGAATGTAACTTAGATTACTTTTCTTTTTTATGGTTATGGTCAAAGCAGATATACCTACATTACTATATATAAAATTAAATATTTTCTTTTCAGAAGCATATGGCATCCACTAAATCATTTTTATTCATGTGTGACTAAGATTCAGTTTCGGAAATCGTTATTTTATTTATTTATTTGCATTCGTGACTTTTGGAAGGGTGGACTGGTGTCTTAATCTCTACACCTTTGGCTGGATATAAGTTCAATATAATGGTATAAAAAACAAAAATTTATGTGTGTAATACAAAGTAAAGTAATAAACACAATTTCAACGATTAATTGTCAACAACCGGCAAAATTTACTTCGCCCAACTATTTTTCGTCAAATGGAACATAATTGTAGCTTTTTTAATTTTTATTGCTCAGAGATAAATGTCAAACCCGACCATCAGCAAGAAAAATTGAAAATATGTATCTTAATATCGGCAACGATAAATTTTTGACTAGACGTCGATGGTCACAATTGTGTTTATTACATTATCTAGGATATAGAATTTTTATAACAAATTATTGAAAAAAATTGTAAAATATGAACAACAAAAAATTACATTATACAATATATAGTTGTATTTTAAAATGATAAAATAAAATTATCGCTATATAATTATGGTAATCTCTAAAAAGAACCATTTAATATTTTTGTTGTCCATATAGTAATATGTAGAGATAATTGATTTCTCTATTAAATGCAATTTTAATTCAAAAAATATTCATTGAATATAAAATAATAGGTAAGGTAGTTTGTAAACATTTTTATATGTAACTATGTAAGTATGTATTTAATGAATAAGATGAACATAATAATAATATCCTGCTAAGGATACTTATATTTATAAAATTTATTTGTATCTATATAATAACTATAATATAACTGTATCTATACAAGTAATACAACTGGAATTTCAGTTGTAAAAAATATCATAATACATAAATATTACTACATACATAATAATATTATAATAATAATGCGTTATCAATTTTACCGTAACAATATGGCTAATGGTATTGTTATGCATTCAGGGTATAATTTTAATAAGTATTTACAGTTATTTTTTTTTTTTTTTTTTTTTAGTTGTTGGTTTAATAGTAATTTTCTTTTATTCATAGAAATTCATGATAAAAAAAACAAAAAAAAAGAAAAACAACATAATGAAAGAATGAAACGAATATAGCGATTCCATATATTCTATGCAAAAAAAATTTTTTTTTTTAATAATAATATTATGGAGCATAAAATTTTTTTCCTTTTTTTTCTCTACTTACTTTTGTTATTCATGTTCTCTATTAATAGATATGGCATTGAATTAAAATAACTCGGATGAAACTGGAAATAAAAAAAAAAAAACATCTGTTATTTTTGGGATGTCCTGTTGTGTATCATCATAAAAAGATTTTTTTTTTTTTTTGCTTACAATATTTTGAAATAACTAAAAGATATAATATTTAAAGTTGTGGGGCAAAAAAAAAAAAAGAGAGAACGAGGATATACATATATATGTATATTATATATATATATAACAAAACCAAAAATGGAAAATAATATAAAAACTCTTAATTTAATATTAAATTATTATTGAATAATATTCCACATTTAAAATATTATTTATTTCTATATTCTTGATAAGTAAAAGGAAAGTGAAACCTATATAATGATTATTTGTGGAGAATTTCGAAACTTTCGAAATAGTATAATTTAAAATAAAATACGTAATGATTATATTATTGTGTAACTGTAATTTAATCGTTACAAATTGTTACACAAGATAAATATTTAATGGGAGCGTTACGAATGCTCGTATCTCAAAATCTCGTTTTTTAAAATTTCGTTTTATTAAAATTTTGTTTTTTTGTTTTAAATTTTGGTAAATATCTTTTTTCTTCATAAAATACACCGAAAAAATAAAAAATAAAAAATTGTAATTTTGTGGAGGGAATTTAATATTAGGAGGGATTTTAGAGTTGGATTCCATATCAAGGTTTAACGCTTTCGCATTGTTAAATTTCGCAATACTTAAATTTGAAGGTATTTCAGGTTGAATTCAAAATCAGCGTTTCAATAATTTTATATAGCGCAGGTTTGAGACGGTAACCTCGCCACTATTTTAAAGGCTTAATTGATGTTGCAATATGCATAAAAAAAAATTATAATTAAGATGAATTTTAAAATTTGAATTTACGATTTCTCATATCCATATCTTTCTTTTTGAAAAATCTCTTAAAATAAAAAAAAAAAAAAAACCAAAAAAAAATTATATTTTAAGAAACGAGATTTTAATATAGCGAGATTTTGAATAACGAGCATTCGTACCCAACCCTATTTAATTTTAGTAATTTTAGTATTTCGTTGTTTATAACTAGAAAGCGTTATCTGGTATCTTAACACGTATATTATATAACATTTATTATTTTTGCTATTTCTTTTTAAATTTAATACCAGACAGAATTCGAGGACGTAACTTTAAAAGACAAATAATAGGTAGTTAAAAAATTTGAAAAGGAATTTTGTGTTATGATACATAATATAGAGTTTTTGTTTAGAATTTTTGAACAAAATTTTAGTACAAATATGTTTTGCGGGTATTGTTGTAAAATTTAAGTGCTATTCTAAAATCTTATATATCTATTATCTATCTTATATAAATTTTTTCATTGCAGGGGTCAGATTCCGGAATTGTGTAAAATTCTTCTATGCTAATGCAAAATATTTACGTTCTTACCAACTTTTCAGTTTTGTACTAAAATTTCGATTCCGCAAGAATTAATTCAAACATCAATTTTAAATAAATTTTAAACAGTGCTAAATGTATTTTGAATAGTGTTGATTGTCATTTTAACTGTCAGTTTATATTCTTTTTGCTCAGAATATGCTTTTCTTGTTTAGTTCGTTTTTAATTATTTTTATTTTTTTTTATTTTTTACGTTGCACAGCTTAATGGTTTTACTAAATTTTATAAATTAAGCCAATGTTAATTTTTTCATTTGTATTTGGAAAATTTGTATTGAGAAAATGTTGGTGATAAAAATTTTTCAAAGAACTGTCACATTTTCTCATTTGCTTACATACGGATTAGAAGTCGGTACAAATTAAAAATTTGCATTGGAATTGTCAAAATTTTGCATTTGCAATGTTATGAAATTCGGTCCCAGTGCTTTATATTTCCTGCTTGCAAATTATCTAAAAGTAAATCTTAAATTAAAGAAATTTGTGGACATTTTGGAAATAATATTTTAATGTAATTATAATAATTAATATGTGGTTTAAAAAAAAAAGTGCATATATATTTTAGACGTCCAACAATATAATATAATAGTATAATCCTTAACATCCAAATCTTTATTATGGTTTCAGAATGTATTTGTGGAAAAAAATTACTTAAAAAAAATTTTAATTTGAGGTTAAAACAACTTTTTTTTATAATGTGCCTTTGGTATAAAAAAAAAATTCTTGGTTTAGATTTTTTTGTGTACAAAAACCGCAATTGAAAATTCTTAGATTTTTCACTGTTACATCCAAAATCTATAGATATTACAATTATTTAACAACATATTTATTTTGGAAATTTCTTTTTAATAAAAAAATCAAAAAAAAAAAAAAAATAGTAAAATGGGGTTAAATAATTTTATTGTGGTACTTTATTATTTTGTTATTAATTACATTACTAATAAATGTTTTATTTAAAAATACATTGTAAATGAAAAGCAAAAAAAAAAAAATATTTAAATTTGGTTTTAAAGTAGAAAAATGTAAACATATACATACATATATTATATAATATTAAATAATTTTTATCCTTTTTCTAATCACTTATCTGAAGGACAATTAAACAAAATAAATGATTATAAATTATTGCAATGAATGTATATGAGTTATAAAAACTACATACATATGTATGTATGTATGGATGTATATGGGGTTAACCAATATTGTTTTGAATTTTAGAACTATTATGTAGATCTGTGTGATTATCAGTAAATTTATTGTTCTACAAATTGAATTTCTTCATAAAGGAAAAAATAACATTCAAAAAACTATTTTCATCCTTTTGCAAAAAAAAAAAATTTTTAATAGAAATTTTGGGAAGGGATAGGAATAGCGGCTAAAATAATAGGTAATAAATTTTTTTTCATGACATTCATTTCATGATATAAAAATAATTCAAATATAAAAAAGAATTTACAAAAACCGATTTAATGTTGTGTTATCTAAATAATTTGTATTAAATTTAATATTGTGTTATTTAACTTTTAGCTTCGTAAAATGGATATAAGATAAGTGATTTTAGACCTGGTAGAAGAAAATTTTATTTGCATCAATATTCATTGCTCAAAAACAAAATTCTTATAATTATATAATATTTAATTTATGCCTTTGTTAAATTAAGAAAAATTTCACACTTAAAATATGGTATAATTAATCTTTTACTCTGGAATCCCAAAGAAGAATCTTGAAAGAAGGCTTAACTAAGAAAATCTTTTCGAAGTAAAACGATTACCTAAGCCAGGAAAAGATTTAACTAAAATAGAAAGCTACAGACCGATAAGTCTTGAATCATTAAAATTCGAAATGAATACTTTCTGAAACAAAATAATATTCAAACAAATGAGCAATTCGGTTTCGGAAGTAATCACTCAACTAACCACCAAGGATGTAGAATCCCAAACATTATTGTAAAAACACTGAACCAACAAAAATTTTGTAGGTACAGTTAGGCTCGGCGCCTGGAAAAGACTTTTGACTCCGTATAGTATGACGGATATTAATTACGATTGATACAATTGAAATTCCAAATTAATACCATTAAAATAATACAAAACTTTTTGAAAGATAGGAAATTCCTTTTAGAAATATTTTTTGGAGGATCCCCTACTAAAGGTTTAAAAGGTGGAGTACCTCAGGGCTCAGTATTATCACCCATATTCTATATAATATTTTCATTGCAGATATTCCCAAACCTCATAAATGTGAAATCGGCCTATATGCTGACGACACAGTTCTAGTAACAGTCTCAACGTCTCCTAATGAATTTCATTACAAATCTCGAAATTAATCTTTAATCAAATTCGAGATTATTATTATAGCTGGAAAAGCAATTTTTTTCACAAGAAAAAGAAAATTCTAATTTTGTGCCAAACAAAAACTTAATTCTAAATAGCAATGAAATTATTTGAGAATCTGAAAATATTATCTACCTATAGGGATAAATCTATAGATAAAAATAAAATTTAAATACCACATTAATAAAATAATAGATAAAAAGAAATATGGATATTTTTCAAAGGAAGGAAAACATCATTCTGAAATTAATATTTGTAAACCCAAATTTTTTTCAAGAAAAAAATTCATGATCTAGGCAATTTGAATACGATCACAGAACAAACTGACGCAATGTCTGTTCCTTTTTATACCCGTACGATAGGATCGGGTATAATAAAATTACTCCTCCGTTTGTAACACCTCGAAATAAGCGAGCTAGATATACCTTCAAAGGTATGGATCGGATCAGGAAAAAATTCTAAGACGTTTGAGCCATGTCTGTCCGTCCGTCCGTCAGCACGCTAACTCAAAAACTAAGAAAGCTAGAATCTTGAAATTTACACAAAATATTCTAGGAGTAATTTGTAGGTTCCCTATTTTTTTGGTTGAGTTCGGACCAAAACTTAGGGTAGCTCTCGAACACCTAACTTTTAGATCCCCACATTTTTTTTGAAATAGAGCTATGAAATTTTAACTGCTGATAGATCTCACAAAAATATTAATTTTATTTTTAATAACTTTTTTTTGTAGCCCCACCCGTTACGGAGCTACAGCTCCCCAAAGTTTCAAAAAAGCTCCATATTTAAATTGTTATAGCACAAGTTGTATAAGGTATATCTTCATTTTGAAAACGCCAAACGATTACTACTTTTATTAGCTTTAAAAGTATATATACAATAAATATATATTTGTAGCATACGGTGTCTTAATTTACCGTTATGCGAAACTAAAATTTTGCAAAATCCTTTAACCCTTCTATCTTCTAAACGGTTTAAGTTAGAAACTTCAAATTTTGGCAGAAGTTAGATCTTTGAAAATAAGTATGAGTCATTTCAGAAATTTTTTTTGTATCACCCCCCGTTTAGGAGCTGTAAGGGGTCAAAAACTGAAAATTTCCTATTTTTAAACACCTGTAACTTGAACACCTGTTAGAATTTTTTTGAAGTAATACACAAAAATTAAAGCTTCAACATTATACTCTTATTTCTGTTAACAACTTTTTTTAATAATATAGGGTTACTTTATAATTGACGAAAGTGTTACTTGGTTTTTTCAAATTTTCTAACAAATTTCTTTAACTAATTTTTTGCATATTGTTTTACTCGATAATTTGAAATTGTTGAGGATATAATGCGTAGTACAAAAAAATGTAAATAAATAAACAACATAACGGTTGCTTGAAGAATTTTTATTTATATGATATTGATATATATACATACTTATATAATATCATGTTTATCTACATATCTTATATGTCACTAGTGAATGAATGATAAGAGTATAGATGGATATTATATAGCGCCGTATTTACATACATATAAGTATTTTATTGTACTTATAAGAAATTATTCTGTCAATGAAATATTTAAATATAATATAATATAATATTTAAAATTATATTTACTATTTTGTACTAAGTAAATTTAATATACATTTACCGCTTAGTATTAAATGGTACTATAGAATATTTGAAAAAGTTTTGGATTGATAATCGTTATGTGAAAGGTTAGAATCTGCTTTTGAAGAATGTATAAACATATAGTTTGAATATATGTACAAGCCATATTACTAGAAATTATAAAATTCACCCAAATTATTTTAAAATACTAAAATATTAAAAAAATAATATTGTAAACAGAGTGACAGGCTGCGAACATACTAACGGTTCGTACGGGTATCTAAGAGTTGACAAAGGCAACTGTATTCTTCCTCGTTTGAATAGTTGTCTCTATTGCTATCTAATTATCCTCTCATTTAAGAAATAGTATAGGTTAATATGTATATAAAATATATATAAATATAAAAAACAAAAAAAAATGGTAGGTATTTAATCTTTTACGTTGGAATTCCGAAGCAGAAAATTCCTGGGGTACTGGAAAATTCCTGGGATCCGTCAAAAGTGAAAGCGCTTGCCGAAGGGATTATCGTCGGATTCTTTTTGGAGCATTTATTGGTTCGAAAATGGGTGTCTCATGGAGTTGGGATGTACTAGGTGCAAAGATAGTTTACTCCTCTTACCAAAGAACAGCAACAACATTTAATCTTTTAAAATCACTCCAATTGATGAGGTAAATTTAAATTTGAAAACTTTTAATAAATATTAACTGTCTAATTTATTTTAAAATCACAATGTTAATTTTTTTTGTTAAAAAATTGTAAAAAAATTGTTGATCGAATATATTTATATATGTATATATTTACTTCAGTTATTTACTTAAAAAAAAAAAAAATTTTATATTAAATGTATATATATTATATGTATATATATGTGATTTAAAGTTTTTTCTATTTTATTATTATTTTTATAAAAGACATTTTTACGACATATCAGTCAAAAATTTATGTATAAAACCTTTTTCTATTATATTAGATACGTATTTTGCAATATTATGGTTAATTTTTAAATGGAATTATATATTTGGATTGACAATTTAGAAAGTTAAAAATTAATTTAAAAATTTTTTTTATATCATTTGATTTTAGGATGCCATTTCCATACAGTCATTTGCCATACCATTTCCATGGGATGCCATTTCAATTTTCCTAGTTTTTAGGGGTTTGTCTGTGACTTGATTTATATAAAACGCATTGCAGGTTTACATCGTGTTGTTTATTATACATATTTTTAATTATAGGTGTTTATAGTGCGTCGTATAAAGGTATTTCTAGTGTTTTACTTTAAGTAATTTGGCGAGCGTTTAAATGGTGCCTTTAATTAATTAATACTTAAAATTAATTGACCATTGAAATTCGACGTTCAATTTCGATTTATAGAGAATTAGTTTGTCAGAAGGAACTTTCACAATATCTTAATATTTTTTTAACATTATTTAAAGCAATTTGAAAGCCATAGACAAATCCAAAGCCAAAATCAAATCGACAGATAAAGTTTAAGGTAAAATAATTTTTTATTATCCTTTCCTTAAAGTTGTGTGAATCAACTAAAAATGTATTCTTCTCGCATTCAAAAATTTATTTCTATTATTGTAAGTAAGATATTTTTTTTTAGAAAACAAAGAAACAAAGCAAAAAAATACTCAATTATTCTATATAAATAAGTAACGGCTTTTAATAGAATACGATGTCAAATATTTCTTGACATTATTATCCTTTTTTCAACGCGCAATTGAATTGTGTAAACATTAACATTATTATTTATTATTAAAAGTATGTGTGTTTATATGCATATTTATAAGTGTCATATAGGATACAGAATGAATTGAAAATCTTTATTTATTTGTTGTGGCTTTTATTATTGTTATTTTGCATATTTTTGACACATCTATTTAGTTAGTCCTTTTTTGTCTATTTCAATAAAATAAACAAAAACGAAAATCGATGCAAAAAAAAAATGAAATGAGATTTTGTGCTTTTTTTTTTAATAATATTTTTTTGTAAATCGAAATTTTAAGGGGTAATTGAAGATGATGGGGTTGTCAAAAATTTTGATTGTTTTTTTTGGTTTTCTGTACCCAAATTTTTTTATTGAATTTCTGTGAATTATTACAAGGATACGATAATGTATGCAGTGAATATGCAAATAAAAACAAAAAAATATGTTGTTTTTTAAATACATGTAAATAGATTTTAAATAACGTTAATTTAAATAAATAAGATATATTTTTTGTTTTCTTATATTAGCAGTAATTTTGTCTGTATCTTTGTTTTGGGCAACAGATTTAAGTATCAATTATTTTAAGGGATGAAAATGACAAGGGTTTTTTCTGTTAATAAATTTAAAAATAGCGAATGTTAAAATCTTAATTTACATTATGTAAAAAAAGGTCATAAGTGGGAACAATGAAATTTTTTCAGCTATTTTTTTACCATTATTACATAAAAAAAAATGTTTTTTAATATTTTTCTCTGTGTCTTTTGTCATGTAAATTATAGTAACTATTTACATGATATCCATTTCTTTCTACACATCTGTTTATCATAGGTTGACTAGTGCAGATCTTTCATGCATGCCTCAGAGTTTCTTAGTTTTGGTTGTCTTGCATGATCCTGCGGACTGAGTCGAGAATATACTATCTTTAAAAACCAAATTCAGTAGAATTCTGGAGATTACTTTTACATATTTTATAGGCTTTGCAAGTTCAAAAATTATTTTAGGTATAAGTTAAAAAAAAACAATTAAATTAGGATTTACCAATAATTAAGCATAAGTGTGTTTCTTTCTCTGTTGCACGACAGATATTAATTATTTACTAATGAAAATATTTTCTGTTTCAGATCTAATATTTCAAGCAAAAAAAGTTTATGTTCGCTGGTACGCTGGTATTATTTTTTACTTGACTATGCAATCACATATACACCGTACATTTGATTTTAACTAAATTTTGTACAAATGTTCCTCTAAATGTAGAAATATCTTTACACTACTTTACCTTTTGATCTGTCAGTATGGTTCAGTATGAGAGTGTGAGAGAAGGACAAATTTATTATGGCGTGTTTCAGCATATTAAAAGTCAAAAATTTTTATTCGCAGGTAAATTTTGATAAATTTAGCAGTAAGCTTCCATCGATGTTAAAAAACCAGACGATCAGATTTTTATTCAGTTCATTTAAAAAAACTTTAAAGATATTTTTCTTTTAAAACACTGGCAAAATATTTTAAGTCGAGCCTAACATATTAGTATGATTGTTTATAAGACATTTTACTGTTAACCTGCCAATTTTATGGTGTTTTAGTTAAAAATACAATAATTGTATAATTATTGTGAAAAGTGTTGGTAAATAGTGATAAAAGTTTTGTAAAAGTGTTACTCAGATATTGGAGTTTTGCTGAACAATGCAAAAGTAAAACAAAATTATGTAGAAGGAGTATTTTAAAAAAATGCATTAACCTATCAACTTGTTTATGACCCTTTTGTTATTTTCGGCATAATGTAACAAAATTTTTCGAACATTTGCCTATCTTCCTTCTCCTTTTCTTTTAAATGTATATTTTTATTTTACTATTTTAACCCAATAATTCTGTTGTATCTGTTGGTTGTATGTTGTAATTGATATGATGAATTTGAAAAGTTATTTATTATTTTGTATAGATGGGGTTACGGAAAATTTTTAATATTATATGTTTTAAAAAGAAAATAGAAAATTTATTTTTGGTAACAATTTGCGGTTTGTCGTCAATGTCACGTACAAAATTTTAAGTTAATTAATGAGGGGTAAAAATAAATTTTATAAAATGTTGCTTTTACAAAAAAAAAAAAAGAAACAAAACAAAAATATAAAGTCGTTTATTTTGAAAATTTTTCTGTTCAATTTATTTTGTTTGATTTGGTTAAAATTAGAAAAATAAAATAAAAAAATTTCTTTTGATGAATAATAATAATTCTAATAATCATCAGATATTAATCACAGATGTTTTATAAATTATATTTAAATAGAAAAAATTAATTTATAAATTCGTTTATAAAAGAATAAATTAATTATTAAAAGAAGCTTGTACACGTTATGTCTGTAAAAATGTAATCCTTAGAAAATATAGAAGTAGTATTGTAGATTTGATATATACCTCATTAGAATAGACACCATTAGTTTGGGGCACTAAAGATAAATGCATGTTTATATTTTATATTAATTATTTGCACTTAGTTTAACATACTAAAAATAGTGCAAAGCTAAACATTCTCTTATTTATTAATTTTAGGATTTTTTTTATTATTGCAATTACTTTGAAATTTAAAGAAATCAATGGGTAGTAGGAGTTAAAGTAAATAATCTATTTTTTTTTTTAATAAATTTAATTTAGTTATACATGCATTTATAAAACACTTAGTTAACTTTCTAATAATATGATATATATCTATGAAATTCACAAAAATTCTTAATTAATTTCATTTTAGCACATTTAGGTATCAAAAAACTTTTAAAAAATTACTTATTAGATTTGTTTAATTGACTGTCCGTATTTTTTTTTACGAGGGACAGTGGAAAACATTCGTAGGATACTATATGGATACTATATGGAACTATATGGAACAGTACAATTCAAGAAGGAACTGTGAAAAACGTTCACAATACAGGAACTGCACGAAGTTCTAGGTTGTGTTAAAATTGAACAAATCAAAATATAACCTGCAACAATTAAACCTCAAGATGGACAGTTTGAGTTTCGAGATAAAGATGTAGGAAGGATGTTTTGGGGAAATGGGTTGATTGACGGGATAATTTGGAGGAATATTTTGACAAAAGATATACATGTTATTCTTGAACTTTGTTTACATACGTTAACATACTTCGTTCACATATTGTATACGTACGTATTACTAACTTTGGTGTACATATGCTATAGTAAATTCGCATGAGAAATGAATTTCTCTAAGCTAATCCACCTTACCATCTTTGATAACACTTCTAAACAATTTGAAATACGGCAATGAAATTCTAACCACAGATATATGAATCTAATAAAAAATAATGTTGTTAAATAATGCTTTTATGTAAACGAGGTCGGTTCACAATCCTGCACAATCTTGCTTTCAAAATCAACCTGCGACAAAATCTTGCTTTTTTTTTATCTTGCATTACAAAATCTATCTTTCTAAAAAACCTTGAAAGATCTTTCACGGACAAAATCTTGCAAAATATTTTTAAAGGAATAGATTGTAGCTTTGTTTTTAAAGTATGTATAAACAAATAGTTAAGGTGGATTTTAGAGTTGGATACAAAAACAGGTTTGCCGCTTTTCCAATATATTTATGTATAAGAATATGTGACATTCTCAATTACATGCAAGATTTTGTCCTAGTATATTTTGGAAAAAAGATTTTGCAAGATTTTGTCGCATTAGATTCTGAGGTAAAAGATAATGTAGCAAACTCATGTTATCTCATCCATTAGATATCCTGGAAAATTTTGAAAACTATATATTATATTTAAATCGTTATAATTGCAGTTCTGAAAAGGAATATATTCAAACTGAAAATGACAAGACAAAGGGTGATATGCATAAAAATTAGCTTAAATTCAAATAAGACATATTTAAACAAAAACTATTCATTATTTGTTTGAAAAAGTGACATTTGAGTTCAAGGTCATTTTTATGCATTCGATCCAAAGCCGTTTTACTCTACGGTGTTTAAACTTACCGTTATGTTAAATGAAAATTTTACAAAGTTTTGAACGCCTTATTTGCTTCCAAGTCTTCGTTTAACCCCTATTTGGGAGCTAATACGAATAAAATATTTAAAGTTTTATGTTTTGAAGTATCTGTAAACTGTTAGTTGTAAATTAACATCTTTGTATCAAATTTTTTAAAAGTAAAAAAAAAAAAAAAAAAAAATTAAAGTTCAAACACTATATTTTTCCATGTTAATTTATTCTCTTAATTAAATGACGTTTTCTTGAAGAAAGTGTCTTGAGCATGCTTTAGCATTTTGGAAATGTGCTACTTTAAACACTATGATTTTATATTCTGCCATTTTATAAAATTTTTATTATTTCTTAAATAAGTAATAAAAAATATATCTATTAAATGTTAGGCCAACAGTATAACTATAAATTGTATTGATTGTTAAATTTATATTATCATTTTTCGAATACTACTTATAGTATAAAATACTTTGAGTTTGAAAAGAGGTAATTTTTTTTTTTTTCTCTTAAAAGCTATTTCATGTCGAGTGTGACTTTTTTTTTCAGTTTTTTTTTTATTTTCTCTCACAATAGTTTTGTCTCTTTTATATTTTCTTTTTTTTTTCTGTCGTATTTTATATCTACTTATCTTAATATATTTTTTTGAAGGCAGTCTTTATAGTCAAGGAAGTAATGGAGGATAAAAATTATGCACTTGCAAATTGATTGCAATTAAGTGAAGAAAAAAAAGTGAATATTTTATGGGCAGAGAAAAAAAAGACAAAAAAGTATAAGAAAGAGAAACCACTTAAAGAATTTTTGATATATTAAAAAGAGCTGGGAGATAAAATATTTTCAATGAGGCAATACATAAAGTTACTGGTCCCTTTACGTGTTAAACCAATTTTTTTTTAAAATCCAGGTTTACTTTGTTTTAAGTTTAAAAAAAAATAGAAAAAAAAACTTTTTTTTTTAGGACTTTTAACAGTTTAAAAACAAAAAAAAAAATAGTTTCTTTTTCGCGTAGTTTTCAGTCACCTAAAGTTTTTGCGTAAACAGATGCTCTTAGGATTTGTTCACGGCCCATCTATTGGGAATACATATTCCAAGTAATAACAAAGTGTAGAATGGAAAGCAAAAATTAAAATTTTATGACAAAAAAAAAAATTTCTCGTGAAAGTTGGAAAATGTTTTTATGTCTTTCTATTTTTTTTTTTATTATACATTTCTTATTGGCAAAAAACTGAATAGAACGGAACCAGAACGCAAAAAGTTTATGGATTTGCAAAAACACAACACAAAAAAAAAATGAATATGAAATGAAAGAAATGCATTTCTGAAAGGGACATAAATGAAGTGAAAAAATGAAAAACCAATTTTTCTTTTTTCTTTTTCTTGGAAAGGTAAACAAAAAACAAAAAAAAAATATTTAAAAAGTTTTTTTTTGTTTTTTTTTTTTTTCCTTTTTTTGTAATTTTTACAAAAAAATTGTTTTTGAAATTTTCGCTGAAAAATATTGAATGTTGTTTTTTTAAGCAGATATTTAGAATGTCAATTATGGGTTTTCCCGTATATTTCACCCGTTTCTATATTTAAGTAAATTTCCTTATTTTGTAATAATGTGAAATTAGGCGTGATTATGTGTGATTAGGCGAAATTTCAAGTTAGATAAGATGAATAATTGAAAAAGAGGTGTAGTAAGAAAAGTATTGACTGCTTTCAAATTTTATGTATTTAGAAATATATTGCACTGCTTCAAGAACTCAGTGACAATATAAAATATATTTATTTCCTAAATCAAATCTTTTGTATTACTTTTCACTTAATATAAATTATATTTTAATTTTTTTTCGGACTTCATGAAATTTCTTAAAAGGTTGAAATTTAAAATAAGGGGATTGAAGGGGTATTTATTGCTTTTCCAAAAGAATTATATTTCAATCTGACAATTTTCAATATAATTTCGGCGACGGCGATAATTTCCATGATATGGGCCCGGGCCATAATATCTTTGCTGATGGGCCATAAAGCTCAAACTAAATATGGGAATAATGTCTCATTATTAGTAAGTTACAATGCTCTTAAATTCGTTGTTTTTAATAATTTTTATTCATAATTTTTGTTGTTTTTTGTTGTTATGGAGATATTTCAGAATTGGTTTCAAAGTCGTGGTTTGAAAAAATTTGTTTAGAACGGGATTTGCAGCAGCCCCCACTATTTTAAATACTTTGTAACAAGTCATTACTAAAATATTTCTAATTATTTTTCTCACTCTCTCTCACAAATATTTTAATTGCAAATCTTATCCATTTAACCCCCCGTTAAATAAATGACAGATACCCAGATTTTTAAACCAATTCGAAAATCCTTCCAAAAAATTTTTCTCTGATAAAGTTTAATGTTTGATCGGTCATAAGACCCTAAACTTTTTTGTAGTGTGTGCTTCATAGCCGGTGTGATATCCTCCCTTAATAATATTTGGGAAAAATGTCCCAACGTTACTAATATGAACCGGGGCCTTATGACACGCCGCGATAGTTTTCAAAAGTTTTCTCGTCAAGGTATTATAAAAATTATTTTGTATTTTAGAACATCAATTATTATTTAAATTTATATTATTTATATTTAGTTAAAGTTTTTAAATTTACTTTGTAGTTTTTTTTTTTTTTAATTTGTTTAAAATATTTTGTTTTTTTTTTTTTTTTTTTTTTGTAACATAACCTAGATTATCCTAGTCAAATTTCAAAACAAAAACAAAAAAAAGGTTATGACAAAAATGTGACAAGTTTGTTTTGTTTTTGTTATAAAACTACCACCGCCGCAGTAAGTTTTAATTGAAGAGTTCTGTTTATGCAAATGTAAGTTTATTATAGAAAAAAAACAAAAAATAATTTATTCATTTTTTTTTTTTTTTTTGAATTTTAATACTTTTATTAAATGTCATATTTAACTTTTTTTTTTGTTTTTTCAAAAATAATATGACATTTATCTTATTTATATTATTGTGAATTTTTTTTTTATTTTGATGCAATTTTTTATTATAATGAAATGGTTGTAAAATTATTTCAGTCGAAAGGTCAAAGTTTATATTATTTAAAAATCGTGGGTTTTCTTTTATAATGAATATTAGTTTGATTATAAAATTAGTGTTTCAATATATTAATTAATTTGGTAACATTTGAGACGGGAGGTTTTACTGTATTAAAGTGCAAGCTTCAGATTTTAAAACTTTTTTATCATTTGACGTAAAAATTTTATAAATAATTAATTTAAATTATTAAAAATTAAAAATTTACCGAATTTAATTCAAATTTTAAATTTCCAATAAATTAATTAAACAATGAGACATTTATTTTTTATAAGGGGAATGAATTTAGTTATAGAATATTTTTAGGATCCAATTTTTGAAATAATTTTTTGAATGTAAAAGTGAATTTTTATTATTTTAAAATTAATTTATTAATTGGGACAATAAATTAATGTTTGTTTTTTGAGAGTACTCGTTTCTCGTTTGGTTAAACCATATATTAATTAAAGGCTATCATTTGTTTATTGCCTTCTTATGAACTGTTTGAGTATTTTTATTTTTTCACTTGTTTACAATAAAATATAATTCAATTGAATTATAAGTTTTATAAATTTATGATAACTGCATTCAATAAAATGCATAAAAGAAAAATCTTAATTAATACAAAAAAAATTTTAATATAGTTCTTGTGCTATGACATAATTTTAGTTCTATGCCATTCAAATTTTTGAAACTAAAAAAAAAAAGAATTTAATAAAGAAATTTTGAATTAAATTTGAATTAAAAGTAGGTACCTTCATGTTAATAGATATAGGTAACAGGTTTACAGTTAAAAGGAAGGTAAGTTTTTTTTTTTTTTTTTTAACTAGATAATACATGGGTGTGTTTGGATTATTTCATTCACTGATGCAATTTTATTTATATTTAAATTAAATAGTAAATTTCGTAATCTGTTAAGATGGGATGGCAAAGATTTCTATATAATATTTTAAACAATTTTACATTTACTTACCTCAAACCATGTAATAAATTTTTTATGTCCTTAAAGAATGAATAGTAAATCTTAATTATTATCCTTTAAATGACTTTGCTAAATAAGAAAAAAATTAAATTTTAAATGTTGGGAATACTTTTTTTTTTTTTTTTTAAATTGTATTCTAAAATGCTAATTAACAAACGAACCATATAAATTTTTTTTTGTTTTTTTTTTTTCTAATAGGAAAGAGTTACCATATACATTAATTAAAATTTTATTTATAATATTAATATTTATGAAGGATATTTGCAAAGTTGTATTTAAGAAGGAGATTTAAAAATTTTAATTCATAAATTTTAGTTATGTCGAGGTTGAACATGTACAGTTTTCTCTTTTCTTTTATTTTTTTTTCAAGCAAACAAATTTTTTCTTACACATTTAATTATGAAAAATTTAAGATATAATATTTGATGCATGTCAGTTGAATGGCGTTTTATAATTGTGGAGTGTATTGTTTGCCCTAAAAAAATCATTTAATAAAATATCGTGAAAAGATTTTTTTTCACTTTTTGATTTGTCTTTTGCGTTAATCTTAACTATTAAGCTTAAACTTAACTTTGTTTTTTTTTTTTTTTGTTTTTGAGTTTTCCATTAAGTATTAAAAATTCCAAAATTATACAGGAAAATAAAAAAAAAACCCAACAAAAAAAAAAACATTATTTCATGTCATAAAAAAGTAATGACATATCATGCAAGTTTTGGCACGTACAAAATGAGATTTTAAAGTAAAAAAAAAACAAACAAAATAAAATAAAATTATTTAATAAGTTATAAATAAGTTAACAAAATGTTAATTTTGTCAAAATTTTATTTTTTAAAATTCTATATAAATAAAAATTATTTTTCATTTACAGGTTAATCCTCATTCAATCCGGGAATTCAATGGAAAAAATCAAGGGAAATGTATAAAACTTTAAATGTTATGCTGTTTTATTTTTAAGACTTAACTGAAAATCTTATAAATAAGTAATGGAAGTTTCATACTAACAAATATAAAACAAAACATTTATCAATATGACGAATATTAATATTAGAAACTAATATAACAAAAACCCTAACCCTAACTAAATCTTTTAATTATATGATTATAAATGCTATTATAATATGATAATGAATGATAAAATAATAAAATCATGTTGAAAGAATTAAAAAAATTAATGTTAAAAGATCATTATAGGTCAAATATTATAAATAACTTATATACAGTAATATTATTTATTTTGTTTATATTATATATTATTATATATGTATTTACGATAGCTTTGGTAGCAGGTGCAATATACCCTCTGTTAATAAGCCACATATTTAACCGCTCAGTCATCAAGAGCCCAACCAATATAATATAGAGAAAACTTTTTTGAACAAATCAATTGCATACTTATAGGCTAATATATTTTTATTCAAAGCAACTTAAGGAAACAAAACCCCTTATCAAGAATATAATATATTAAAAAACACAAAATCAAATAATAGTTTAAAATTTTTATTTTCTCGTTTAAAGCAATAATTTATTTTAATTTTTATTAAATTTATTAAAGGTTTATTTGAACCAGACCATTTGTTCATTTGTCGGCCATTTCTTTTGATCATATACCTTCTATTCAATTTTAAATGAATTTTTAACTTTAAAATATTTAAAACCATTAATATTCATAATTTTATTTTAATTAATGCATTTTTATAACATTTAACATATCAGTTTGTTAACTTTTTAAATAAATTTTATCCTTTACCATATAAAAACTAAATATATCGTTTTTTTTTTTTTTTTTAAATAACATTTTAAGGTAATAAAATATTTTCATCAAACTTTTTATTGTGAATTAATTTAAAATAATCGTTATAAATTTCAAATAAAAACTTGATTTACTATAATCAGACTAAACCTCTTCTCTGTAGTTTATAATTGAAAATTAACTAGAAAAAAAAATATATACTATATATAGTATATATGTTTTATTTATTTTCCTAACCGTTAAACAAAACTGTTATTTGCGTGTCTTATAAAAAAAAAAAAAAAAAAACAAAACACAATGCAATTAAATTTCATTTGACCCTTTGTTAAGTTTTATTTACAATTTAAATAAAAAAAAAAAATTTATCTTACGGAAAAATTCGCATTATTTAACATTAAAAAAAAAAGAATGCTTTTTTTTTCTGTTTTATTTTTAATACTATTTACAATGAAACACACACGCTACCATTTATATATTTTAAAAAAGAAAATAAGAATAAAATATTAATAAAAACTTAAATTTGCATATTGTGGCAACACTTCAATTTTAATTTTTTGCCGTTATTTTTGGTTTTTTTTTTTTTTTTTTAAATAACAAATAATTAACATATTAACACATATTAAAATATTCCATAAAAAAAAAAATTCTTTCTTTATTTTTCTTTTGTTTTGTTTTGTTTTAGTTCCAAACAGGATTTAAATTATAACACTATTTTTTTTATTTTTTTTATTAGAAACAATCGGAGCATTTATAATGTGTCATGTAGTGTTACACATATTATATATATACATATACAATTTTAATTAATATAGAATTATACACATATACATAACAATTTATAGAGTACAGTGGGTGGTACTGTATATTATGTGCGGTATACAGTCTGTCTTCTTTATTTAAATTTCATTTTTACTTTATTTTGTATATAATATTATATTCTATCTCTTTCATTTATGTTTTTATAATTACTGTGTTTTTTTTCGAGCAATATTAAAAAACTAAAAAAAAAAAATTCAAAAGAAACAAAAAAACAAAAGCAAACAAAAAATAAATTTAAATTGAATCTTATCCCGTTATTATTAGAGGATAAATGAAATTAAACCAGTATATTTTAATCTATATATAAAATACTAGTATATAAAATACAACATGTATGTGGTTGAATGCACATGTGTGTTCGTGTTAATGCATTCATGTAAAACATATACAAAATGTTGATTTAAATATTATTACAAAAAAAAAAAAAAAAAAAAAACCAGTATGAAATGTAAAAGAAGAAAGAAAGGAAATAAAAAAATAATCAAACATTTTAGTAGAGGCTAAAATAGTAACAGTAGCTGTCTATGATTTCCCTTTCAGCACATTTCAAATTATTTAAAAAAAAAAAAAATTTATTAATTTTAATTTAATTTTAACTAGGAATTTTCGAAATAATTGCACAGATAATTACTTGGTATTAAGTACCACCAATTTATGGTTTCGTATATTAATAATTTTCATTTGAATTTGATACATCTTAAATGATTCTAAAAGTTATCTGTGGTGGATAATAAACTACAATATTTAAGTATCATAAATATTTTTTTTTTTGTATTACTTTTTTTTTATTTTCATTTTAATCCTGAAAATTATATTTACAGTTACTATTGCATTTTACTGTTATGTAGGATGGGAAATTATAGCACCATAAAATGAAAAATAAAAAAAGAAATTTATACAAAGCAGTCAATTTTTTAATTTTTAATTTTTATAAAGCAGAAAAAGCGAATGGAGGTCTTTTCTGAAAGGAACGAGGTGATTATGTAAAACTTTGATTTGTATAATTTATACAGATTTTCAACTTTTGGAACCTACATATATTTTCAAAATCTTCAAAATTTTTGCTTGGATTATTTATTCCGAACATTAAAAATAAGAATTGCACGTTGAAAAAATTAAACACCCTGTAGTCAAACTATATTTAGTAGAATAACAGCTACTATTATATATAGTAGAATTTTTATTATATATAGTAACTGTTATTCTGTTAGTAGCTATAAATATATAGTATGTGATATTTATAGAAAAATATCACATTGAAAAAATGTAACATGACAAAATGTAGCGGACAAAATGTTGTGCGGAGAGATTTTAGAGTTTGATTCAAAATCAAAGTTATACACTTTTTAAAGAATATTTGAGGGATTTTAGAGTTGGATTCAAAGCCAGGATAGTTTGCAAAATATTGCCAATAAAATTTAAATTAATTATCGCGACATTTTGTCCGCTACATCTTGTCACATGATATTTTTTCAATACGATTTTTTGTCGCGATATTATTTCTTCTGTCCTTTTTACTTCTGACACTATGACCCGGAATCTGAACTTTTATTTATATAATGTGTGTAATGCCTTGGGCTGAATATCATTAATTTTTTCTTTTTAAATTTCTATTTAATATTTAACTTTTAAGTACATAGTAATTTAATAAATAATTTGGTTAATTAAAACTTTATATTTAACCTAATTAATAATTTTCTTAACAATTTTTTAAATTTCATTTACAGAGTAAAAAATGAAAAACGTAAAATTTTTTTTTGGTTAATAGTTCCAGAAACATTTTTATGTTTGTGCTCAAAGGTTTGGTTTTACGAATTAAAACAAAAACAAAAGAATGAAAAAAAAAAAATTCCATAATATTATTATTGCCCCCCAAGGGAAACACCATGTTTTAAATTTAAATACAATTAACATATATGCATTTTATTTAATATGCAAATACGGCTTACATATGATATTTTATAACATTAATACCACGTTTCTTGTGATTTGTTGGTTTTTTTTTTTTCAATAAAGTTGGAATAATTTACGTTACAAACTACTCACAGCATGATATGATTTTTAACAAATACCGTTATAAAAAAACGTAACAAAAAAAAAGAAACATATTAAAGGTGCATTATAAATGCTAAAAGGATAATTGTAAATCCTTTTGAAACAAAAAAAAAAAAAAAAGTATGAAAATAAAATTTCTTTCATTTGCAATTAGTTCTATATGAATTTATTATAATTTCCTTTATGTTTCATATTTATTTTTAATATTAAGAAATGGTTTTGTTTAAGTATAAAGATAAATTTATAAATGTATTTATAAATTTTATTTGAATGTTGTTGTTTTTATTTTAAAGGATATTGATGCAATACATTATTATATATTGTTTAAAAGTCTTAAAGACGGAGATGAGGGTTTTCGGATGCTTTAGGATTTCAAAAATAACAAAATGATGTTTTAGTTGCAACTGATGTTGTTTCAGATTTAGAGGTTTTATTTTTCTAAAAAAGAAAAAAATCTTAACTCACAAGACTTTCATGATTGGCCCCTTAGATTTTTAAAATGTATAACATGTTATAAAATATAATATGTCAGATGATGTTGAAAATTATGTATATCGTATTGGTCGTACTGGACGTTCTAAAGCTAAAGATTTGGTAACAACATTTGTTAATAAAACTAGTGAACAATCAGTTTTATTAGATTTAAAACATTTGTTAATAGAAGCAAGACAAAAAGTTCCATTATTCTTGGTCGAATTATGCCCAGAATCTGAGAAATATTTAGATTTAGGAGATTCATGTGGTTGCAGTTATTGCGGTGGTCTTAGTCATCATATTACTGAATGTCCGAAATTGGAAGCAGCACAAAGTAAACAAGTATCAAATATTGGCAGAAGAGATTATTTATCAAATACAGCTATCGATTATTAATTATTTTGTACAAACTTACAATTTATTTTTACTTAACTATCTAATTTTCAATTAATAATGTTCAAGATTTTATTTAAATTAATTAATATTTTGTAAATTTTAATAAAGAAGACATTAAGGTAAGAATAAAAAAAAACGCAAAACTACAAAAGAGTTAGAATAATATTTAATATGAGTGTATATGACTTCTAATCTCAAAAACCTATAAAAAAAATTTTTTTAAGTTAATGAGAAATGAACAATGGGACGTATATTTGTATTTTGTTATTGTATCTATAAGTAAATTACAATTTTATATTTAATTTGTTTTTTATTAAACTTAAATGTTTTAACTTTTTTAAGAATTTCACAGTCATTTTAAAGTAACAGTTTAGAGAAAAATTCCAACTAGAAAAACAAAATTCATTAGCACGTATTTTTAAGTTATAAAGACAATAAACTTTTGGAAAAATGTTGACCAACCCAAAATTGTAAACCGAAAAATCTTAAGTCTTAAAAATGATATGAAAGTTGGCAGCAAATATCAAAACTAGAATCATTAAAATGGTTTTAACAATTTTAATCGTAAGATGAGTGAAGTGCCTTATCACTTCAATATATAAAATAATCTTTCTAATGGTTTTAGATAGATTCTTTTTTATTATTTTTCTTATTCATTCTCTTGGATGTTTAAAAATTTTTAATAGAGTCCAGATTAAGATGATATAATATTTGTTTCTAAAAAAGAATCAAAAAAATGTGTTATGTATTACCAGATTATTTTAAATACTACAATTTCAGTGAAATTTTCAATTATTTTGAATTCTCTCAGATTTTTTGCAGATTAATATTAAATCATAATTTTTTAAATGAATATTTTATCAATAAATGCTAAGTAATTATTATGATGATAACAAAAATTAAAAAAATCTTTTTTAAAATTAATTAGGAAATCATATAAAAAAATAAATTGACTAGATCCATTTTTTTTTTCTTTTCATTATTAATCAGTTTTTTTTAAAGGTTCATGAGATGCCATTGAATTATGATAACGATAGATCCAATATTCCGTTCGATTAATTGAAATATTTCAAGTAAACATTTCTAAAGAGTTTGGTAAAATTAAATTAAGTAAAAATATTAAAATATATAAAATATAATAATGTATGCACTAAAGGTGTATTAAAAAATGCACTAAAAATGTATTAAGAATTAAAATGAATTTTATTCTTACATATATTATTTTGTTAAAAAAAAATTCATATTGCTTTAGTTAAAAATTATTATAAAGTAAAAATATTCAAAAATGTACACCCATAATAGATTTTTATACCCGTACGATAAGTACCGGGTATAATAAAATTACTCCTCCGTTTGCAACACCTCGAAATAAGCTAGATCTTCAAATGTATCATCAAATCATCATCATAATCATGTAGAATCAAATTCTGATTCAATTAAGCTTTGTTCGTCTGTCTCTACGTCCGCCCGTCCGTCAACACGCTAACTCAAAAGCTAAGAAAGCTAGAGTATTGAAATCAGCACAAAATATTCTTGAATCAATTTGTAGGTTCCCTATTTTTTTTGGTTGAGATACGAACAAAACTTCGGATAGCTCTCGAACAACTAACTTTTTGATCTCCACATTTTTTATACCAAATATTTATTTATTAATATGTTGGAATTTACATTGGGAGACATACCTATGCATATTTTTTTTATTTTTGATAAATGTTAAGTAATATACATATTTAATAAACTTATTTATGAAAACAAAAATAAATTTTATTACTTTTATATATTTTATCAAAAATATTTTATCACATTTCGGATGTCTATAATAACGGATTCGTACAGATATTTTAGAGTTGACAAAGGCAACAGCATTCTTCCTCATTTAACTTCTATAATTAAAACTCTATACTCTACTCGGTTTTTTGAAATGTGTAAAAAAAATTATATAAAATAATAAATCAAAAAACGAGTTTATCCTATGAGAAAAATATTATTTTACAGTTACAGTATACAGTTTACGTCACTTTTTATCTTTTTTGATTAACAAAAAACTTAAAATTATTAAACTTAAATATTTGATTTATTTAACTAAATCATGATTTTATTGATTTTTATTTTTAAATACTCTATAGTAAAACTGAACAACTAATATTTTAAATTTTTTTAATCTTTACTAAGTAGGTATAAAGCTGAGATTTATTTAAAGCTAAAAACATTTATTTACTTTACTTTATATATCTGTTAATTTATTTTGTTTTTTATTTTCTCATTGTAATCTTTCCAAAATAACCCGCTTGATTTGAGTATCTTTTGATCAGTTTGTCGTATTAAGTCAAACGGATTCCGTGGAATTTTCAAGAGCAATATCTTAGCTTTTTTTTCAATAACTATATGTACTATGTATGTAATTTGTATGTATGTATGTAATATGTATGTAATTTTTAATATAAATTTTTGCTTTATATTTAATTACAAAAAAAAACAAATTTATATCGATACATTTTATGTTAACCATTTATTTTACTTTCTTCAGGTTTCTTTCTTTGCTAAAATTGGCTCTGATTGGATTTTAATGAAATCTCTAACTAAAAAGTTAAATTTTCTAAGAAATAAGTTATCATTAATTTTCAAAGAATAAATTGTATTTGCGTATAACACGTATTGTTTATATGCAGATACATATATATATATATATATATGTATTATATATATAATATAATACATAGAAAAATATAGATATATATACCTTTTTTACTTTAACTGAAGAGTTTTTTACTTTAATTGAAGACTTTTTTATTTCAAATGAAGACTTTTATTTTTTAATGAAGACATTTTTTTTCAAGGAAAAATTTTTACTTTAAGTGAAGAAATTTTTTTTGCAATGAAGATTCTATACTTTAATTGAAGACATTTTTTTTAAAGAAGTTTCTTTATTTCAGTAATTTAGTTAATATACATTTATAATATATGTGTATACATAATAAATGAATAAATATCAAAAGATTTCTGATTTCGGGAGTTAAACGGACGTATAACGGACCTAAAAACTAGGGTATCTCCGAAGTTTAAGTTACAGTTGAAAATAACTCCAATATTATCTTCTAAATTATAAATATTGGTTTTTTTTAAGGCACAATAAATAAATAAATGAATAAAAATAACTTTCCAATTTATTTTAAATATTTTTTTGGTGTCAAAGTCTTATTATTAATAATGATGATGTAAGTGAAAATATACAATATAAAGAATATAACGAGAATATAAGTATAAAGATAATCCTATCCTAATCCTATTTTATTTAAATGTCTTTTCTTAAATAAAATTTCTTACTGGTTTATTTTTAAAGGATTTTGATAAAATACATTATTATTTATTGTTGAAAGGTATTGAGACGTTTGTATCTCGTCATCGTAAAGACGGAGTTGAAGGTCTATTGGTTGCTTTACATTTCAAAAATTACTAAAAGATTTTTCAGTTACCATTTATGTTATCTTAAAATGTTTAGATTTTAATGTATTACATTTTATGATATATCAGATGAGAAAGAAGGTCATGTTTAAGGTATTAGCTAGGGTATTTCAAAGGTTAGGGATCAGTTAGAATATTGTTAATAAAACTTCTGGACATAATAGTTCTATTAGATTTATTAATAAACCTGGACAAAATTTCAATTATTCTTACAAGAATTACGTCGAGAATTCGAGATATATTAAGATTTACGAAATTTTCGTATCGTTATTAGTAGTTATCGGTGCTCTTGATCTTCGTATTACTGAGTATTAAAAATTTAATACAAGACTAAGTAAACCAGTATTGAAAATCTACATAGTGCTCAAAAACAAAAATGAATTAATAGATCAACATTTTTTTAAAAGCTTAAAAAATGTATTTTTGAGATTAAAAAAATTTGAAGTCGAACTTGAAATCCTTCTTGAAGTCTTTCTGAAAGCATCTTTCTAAGTTTAAGAGACTGTTAACTCCATAATGGTTGGAGTTATAAAAAAAAGTTACAACAAAATTAATTTTTTTTACGAGATCTATATGCATGGTCAAAATTTTATTGCCTTAGTTTTAATGGTGTAATGGATGTGACGGATAGATGTTTTGTAAACAGACAGAAGAACGAATATAGTGAATCCAATAAGTAAATTTTTAAAATTTTTTTTTCAATATACAATACAATATATTTTGAATAAAATACAAAAATACTGAAATCTTCTTAAAAAATATTATTTAAAACTAAAATTTTATTTTGTCTCTAAAGGGCAGCAAAGAATAATTTTCGTATTTAACATATATGTGTAAATGTGAATAATTTGGATTAGTATTACCAAAATTGTTTTTATTAAGTTCAATTTATTTTAAAACTATAATTAATCAGTAAATGATTTTGGAATTTTGTTTTGATTTGGTTCGAACTTATCGCATCACTCGCTTAAAAATTAGTTAAATGGATTTTTTTTTATTAAGGGAGGTGGGAATCTTCCCAAGACACCGAGAATTTCGCCTTGGTAGTGTCAGATTCCTACTGACAAAACCCACTTCCCCCTTTTAGCCAATATAATCGGATGATAATGCAGTATAGTGGCTAGGGAGTAGGGATAGGAAAGGATAGGAAATAAGACGCGGAAACATTGAATTAAGAGTGGGACTGTAAGGAAAACAATAAATCCACCTATCATTATTACTATTTTGCTAACAGTGACTATAGCCGTTATAACAGTTACAACATGCAGTAGTATATATAACACCTTACTGCGTGAGGTAATTATTGAACCCCCACTGCCACCGTAGCAGTTATTATTATTGGTAATAGTATTACTTATTAGTATTATTATTATTTTACTACAGAGTCAGGGCCATCGATGGATTACAACGTGCAGTAGTATATAACATCTTCCTTCATGATATAACCAAAGATACACTGTAGCAGCTATTGTTATTATTACAATTTTTATTATTATTATTATTACTATTTTTTTGTTATTATTACTATTTTTATTATTATTACTATTAATTATACGATACACATTATTACGATATGAAATTACTACATATTTATTTATTTATATGATCTGACCCGCGTTTGAACCCAAGACCCTCCGATTGGAAGGCTGGCAATTTGATACAATATTTTTGTTTATATTACATTTAGACCATACTGCACTGATTATAGGATAAAATTAAACGGATATGATGAATATCCACGAATGGGTATTCGTACTAGAAAAGTAAAATAAATATTTTTAAAATTTAAAGATCAGTTAAATAAATAATATAATAACTGTGAAGGGTTATATTCAAAATAATTTTCTAAATATATTTTCAACCGTGGCTATTAAGTATTAGAGATCTTTGTAAACTCTCTTAACTCTCTCTCTTAAATTTAATTCAACTATTTTAACTTTTAATTTTATTGGTTAGAAGTGTAAATGGTAATCTTATCGTTCTGCACTTTTGTAGTTGTTAATTCCTCTTATGTTATGTTTTTGTTTTTGCTTTAAGATCGTTTCTACTACAAAAGCACGCGATGACACCGTAACTATATCGTGATGATGATGTACCTGTGGTTTTTAATTATACATTTCTAATTAATATATGAACACTAACCGGCAACGACATTTGAACGACAACACACCTACACCATATCGTGATTTAAAATATCGTTCTCACTTCAACGATATTTTTCTTTTGCTGGGAAAATGTCAGAAAAATCAACGTTGTCATTAGGATAATATAGGATAATATGTTAACAAGATGCTTTTACTATTATTTAAAAAATAATTTTATGAATAAAAAATATATTTCTATTAGGTCAGACTTTGATATAGTGTTAATTGAAATTGATTACCAGCGCACGGTGCATCGTCGTCACAGTATCATCACGTCTCGTTTTTAGTAAGAATCAAATTTTATTAATTTCTTTTACAATTTTTTAAGATAAGCATGGACTAAAACATTTTCTGTTACAAAATATTTTAATCTATAATTATCATTCTTTAACATTTGTAATACGCAATAGGTAGGTAGATCAGATTAAAGGTGGAAAAATAATCAACAGTTTAAACTTTCAGTTCTTCTAAATTAGATAAAAAAAAAATATAGACGTATATTTTAAATTATTTTGTATGTAATCAAATTATTTTTTTCGCTTTAAACACCATACAATTTTTAATTAAAATCCAAAAATAAAATAATTTTTTATTACTGATTTTCAATTGAAATCTTTTATAGTATTTAATTTTTTAACTAAATTTCAAAAACAAAAAAAAAAAAAACCAATTAAAAACGCCTTTAGGAATATTTAATTAAACATTGTGTGCATGTGAAATAATTGAGAGCGTTATTATTTTTATGACTTTTTATTAGTTTAAATTCATTTTTTTTTTGTTTCGTAGTTAGTGTTGATAATTAATTAATTTAATTAGATATTTTTATTTATTTAATTGTTTCCTTTTTACAATTATTTTAATATAATAATTTTTTCAAATAGAATCAATTTTATTATGACGCAAAAAAAAAAAAACTAATGTCCTAAGGTATAGGTATAAGTTTAGGTATAATTTTATACAGCATTTTTTTAGAAATTAAATCTAAAAATAGATCAAGAGTGATGACATAAGCCCTGCCACATTATTTATTAAAACTGTGTATTGACAAATTAAGTATTAGTATACTTATATAACTTCTATAAGATTTTTTGTTCCATGATTCTAATGGGACTTTTATTCAATTATGTTGGATCAAAAGTTTCAATCCAAAATCAAAATTTTTATACTTTTGATTACTTTGATATTGAGTATCCTGAAATTATTTTTTTACTTTTTAGCGAAAAGTAATCATTTAATTATATGTTATCTAATGAACATTTATTATTTGAAGATTTATCGATTAACCCGTATGAACTATTTTTAAGGATATAATAAATTTACCATTACGTTTATAACACTTTATAGGAGTTGAGTTAGATATAGTGTCAAAGGTATGAATCGGCTCAGAATCGAATTCTGAGTCGATTAAGTCATGTATGTCCGCACTATAACTCAAAAAATAAAGGAGCTAGGTAGCTTTTTTACATCACTTTTGCAAAATTTTACTGTTTAAATCTACTGTTTTACTGTTTAAATTTAGCATCTTCGGCCGCCAGGTTCGAGTAGCTGCCATACAACTTCTTTCTTTATATGGAAATAACACAGTATCTATTCAAGGTAGGTATCTGAAATTTTGCAAATGATGATCAAGTTTTATGGCAACAACTTCTGTAAAATTTGATTGTGCTGATGCAGCAGGTTCGGGTAGCTGCCTTACAACTTTACTTTTTAAATGAAAATAATTCAGTGTCTATTGAAGCTAGCTTCAAATTTGAAAAAATGAATTTGTTTGGCCTAAAGCAGCCGATTCAACCTTCTTGCACCTCTTGGAACTTAATGAAGCTAGGGGTGTAAAATCTTATAAATGCTATCAAGTTTTGTGGCAACAACTTCTGTAAAATTTGGTTGTACTTGTCCAATAGATTCGGGTAGCTGTCATATAACTCCACAATTTACATAAATATATTTATATAGTTAACGTCGGTACTAAAACATCTGAAAGTTTTTAATACATGGTCAAGTTTTATAGAAACAGGGTATTATATTACGTTCATACAGATATCCCAGTGTTGACACAGCCTACTCTACTGCACTCTTCTTCGTTTTCTATAAATTTAGAAGTTTTATTTTTTTGGCAGCGTCTCTTACTTATATATAATTGAGTTACTTTCCATCTTTAATCTAAAGATTTCAAGTTCACAATCTTTAGGTTTTAAATCCATTATATTAATTTTCCTTCCACTTCTTATATTGGAAGTATTTGTTAATATGTAAACTTTTAGTACTTCTTATATTTATCTATATAAAAAATCTTTCTTGTTTCTATTTATTAAAAATATCCGAAATTATCTCTATAATATCCGAAAAGGATGTATTAACTTTCAGTCGGTAGAAGATTATAAAAAAAAAAAGAAAAACTATAGCTTTAGATCAATTTTTACTATGTCAATTTCGATTTTAAAGGAATCGAAATTCAGTTTAGCACATATTAAATAATTCTACTATTTCAAATGAAAACTAATTAAAATAATTGAAATGTTCAAAGAAAATTTTGAAAAAAAAAAAAAATAAAGTTCTAAATTATAAATAATTTGTGTATATACAATTTTTGTTTTATTTTTTTTTTTGCAAAGGAATGAAATCTCAAGGTTGTTTGAATGTTATTCAGAAAATAGTTTTATTTTTTTTTTCTTCTTTTCGAAAACTTCTAAAACTTAAACCTATATATACATTAACTTTTCAAAAGATACTTTTTTTTTAAGTGTTTTTTATTAGTTAAAAATAATTGAAAATCACAACATTTTTTAATTAAAATTAAATTATTTTCCAATTTTTGCTTAAAATAAGGTATTGTAAAAAGGAAATTTCCTGAAATTAATGTTTTATTCTTATGCAGAGCACATGGGATAGCAATGAAATTTAAAATTAAGTTTGAAAGTAAATATTGGTAAGGTTTAGGCACGAAATAGAGAGATCAAATCATTAGAATCGAGTATATTTGTCAATATTGAATTCCTGCTCAGTAAAAAGTGCTATGTCCTTGATATTCATAGTTTTGTGCAATGTGAATTTATGTCTTCCTTATTATCTTACTAACACTTGCTTGTGTTTTTGTACAACATTTTTTATGCTATGTTGCATGTACTGCAATCAATGAATTTTATGTTTTGTCAATCGAAAATATATTTTCCAAACAGTGTTTTTCTTTTTAAATGTTCGAAAAATGCAATTGAACTTATTTTAATAAAAAGTAATTTTTCTTGTAAATACTTACATAGTTATTGAAAATCTTAAAAATTTTTTTTATCATTTCAATTTTATTTAATGAATATTTTTTATTATGTTATTTTGTTATTTCACAAATTTGTTTCAATTTCAAATCTTTGTTTCAATATAAAGGGAAAATTGGATAAAAGGCTTTGACATTTCAATTAAAATTTCATATTATCCTTTTTTTTTAGAGCAAGAGAAGAGTATATGAATTAAATACACTTAAAGATGCAAAAACAAAATTTGTATAGAAATAGATATGTCTTATAATATTTTTTTTTAAATACAGGTAAATTAAGATTTTGTTTTTTTTTTTTTTTTTTCTAACTAAAACCTTGAGATATTTATAAAATATATATTTTATAAGTGCATTTTTTTATTACTGGTATAGGTTAGATTGGGGGGGAAAAAAAAAGAGTTTTTTTGTTGTAAAAAATATATTCTTTAAAGTATTTTTTTTAATTACAAATATATTGTAATAAAATATATATATATAAATAATTTATAAATTTTTTTAAAATTAAAAATAGTATTGAAATAAAATGTTATTATATTTTAAAAGTAGTTTTTGGTTTGTTACAAAATCTTTTTTTAAAATAATTTTTAAATTTTACATAAATTGTTTTTTATGCTTTTCTATATACATAAAATTTAAAATACAACGTGATACGCCATTAACAAATTTTTGGAAGATTATAAGACGATATAAGGTATAAACAAAAGAACCAAACAAATTTAATGTTGTGATGATTATATTTACAATGTGCAAAGATTCAAGGTGAATATTAACAACTTTGTTCACAATATGCCTGACAATTTGAAATCTATTTTCATTCCTTAACTTAACTTCCTATGACCAGGCAGTACAGTAGTACTAAAGGTCGTATAACCTATTGTTTGGTCAAAAAAGGGAGGTGGTGTTTAGTGGGTGTTTAGTGGGGTCCCACACAATCATAGAGTAATCGTGCTCGTTTTCACTCCTCTATAGTATCTTTAGATGATTCCCACCTACCCTCTCAAAAAAAAAAAAAAGGATAAATCAAACTTGACTAATGCTACATCTATAATTTTTTTTAAACTGTAAAGAAAAACTGTAAAGAAAAATATTTTAAAAGTACTTCAAAGTTAAGATAGTTAGTATTGTATTGACAATGCAATATAATTAATTTGACATCTAATTTTACTTTATGCCGTAACACAGTTTTGGCCGCCGGACTTGAACTTAAAAACCGGTTTGTCTTTCACAATTTGAGTAGCAACAACCAGCTAGATTGATGTTGATAATATTTTGACTTTGCATATTATTTTTATAATTTTTTTGTCTAAAAGTATAAATAATTCCATGTTCTCTAAAAACTTTTATTTTATTATTTTATTATTTTTATTTATTAATATTAGTTTTGTTTATGTTGAATTTGACATTTGATTTACATTTTCTTGTCAATCAATTCTACATGTCACTTTGTGACTGCTGACGGTAAAAATAAAATTTGGGAAACTTTTTAAAGATACAATGTACCCCGTAGCACAATGCATACTGGATTTTTATCGACTAAACCACACCTATCCTCAATTAAAATTAGTCAAACTGACTAATCATTAATTTCTCTTTATTTTTTTTCCCTTAGTATAGGTTTTATGTACTTTTCCGAAGGAAATCTGTACTTTGTGTTATGTCTAAAAGTAAAGATTTTCTATAAGTAGCGGAATTTCAACATTTATATGCTGTTCCAGAGTAGGTTTATGTTTAATGGCATTTCTCATTATTTCATCTATAACTTTGGGAATACCTAAATCTCTATTAATATCACTAGAAATAGATCAATAGATAGAAATCAATTTATTTTATTTATGAACGTTTGATTTTCTACTTTACGTTGGCCGCTGCTAAATGTCTATTTTCAGTCAAACTTCATATATTTTTGTATTTTGACAGCTGGAAAACCGGAAAAACTGCACTAGAGCAGAAACTTTGGCAATTTATCAATTTAGATGTATTAGGAAATTTATATAATACAATTTTCATTGATCAAAGTTTAATTTTTTATTCTAGATTCTATTTCTTAATAAAAAGGAACTCATTCAAAAAATAGAAAAACTAAGATTACCTTTTAGAGTTAGGATTCGGCTGATATGCGTCTCCAATCTTTTTATTTTGTTAAAATTGCGAAGTTTTGAGTAATTCATTAAAATTTAAAATTTTTTTAAATTAATTGTTTTAAGTACCTAAATATGTAAAAAAAAACTCAACTCAAAAAAAATATTTTGTTTTCGAAAAATAATAGTAATTTTATTGTTAAATTTACTTTTGATTGATTTTCTCTAGTTTTCCTTGAAACTAATTTGTACTTTTGAATTAATATTTGTTTTTATTATCGTAAAAAAAACATATCTTTTAAAAGTTTATAAATAGATAAAGAATTCTTAACATAAAAAATTTATTCTTTGTCAATTTTTTTTATGTAATATTTTAAGTATTGTCATAAGTTCATATATATCTTATAAAGGAAAGTTCAATAGTTTTAAATTATTGTGTTCGATTACACCGAGGTGAAAGTTAATAATAAAAAAGTTGAGTTCTGTAGGAATTCTCAATCAAAAAAATATTTAAAATTCTATTAGATTTAATGGGACCTCTTAAATTATTATTTCCCTTAATACTGTGTTTCTGTTCTTTAGATCTAAACTAAACATTTATTTCATCTATTGGCTTCGTAATATAAAGTTAAGTTAAAATTTAAGATAAACAGAAGCAGTTTAGTAGAAATATTATAAAAACATCTGATGCTGGCTATCAGAAACAAATTTTGTGAAGTGAAATTCACTAAAACTGCAAAAGTGTACTAAAATTTATGTTAATTTTTGACTGTAAAAACTAAAATCCTATTATGAAAAAATCTGTTATATAAAACTGTTGGTTTATAAAGGATTAAGATAAAAACCACCGATACCATTAGAATATTCTATGGAAGCCGAACATTTTTATATACTTTATCGCTTTTCGTTTTATTAACCCATTTCAACAGTTCGTTCTCAAATTAACCCATTCCAAAGTTTTTTGGTTTTTGTTTTTTGTATGGTTTACCTAAACGATTTGGTCTGTTGAATTCAAAATTGTTATAAATATTGGTTTTTGCCCGAGAAAATGACTCAACTTAAAAATGTGAAAAGATGTTATTCATTGCAAGAATTTTTTTTAAAGATTTGATAACCAGTACACAAAAGTTTTTTGAACCATACCTGTTTTATGAATCATACCGACAGAAAAGTCTTATGAAAAATTTAAGGTTTTTGCGATCATATTTACGATCTGTTTTAATATTAAAAGAAGTTAGTTAACTTTTTAAAGAAATTATCTGAATCGATTCATTTGGTACCTATCATTAGATCGTATCATTATAGTTAACCTGTTTCGGTATGGCAGCCTGTTGAAGTTTTTTTCGTTGTTAGGAATAAAAATTTTCATTACATAATTAGGTACATTAAGAGAATTTAAATAAATATATATTACTGTACATTACAAAATTGAATGAAAACAACATAGATTTTAACTGCATCGATTTCATAGATCTTAACTACATCGTTTACTGCATCAATATGGTTCAGATCTTATATTTTTTGCCCACTTTTTTCCAACTCAATTTTTTTTTTTTGATTTTTTAAATAAGATTTGAATACCAAATTCCTAATATCAAATTAACCTAATTAAAATTCTTAACAACTAAAGGATTTACTTTAAATTTTTGTTTGGCAGCACTGGGTACTCTTGCTAGTATTAGTGTATTAATATATATAACAAAAATCCTTCATACTCTTATAATTTTATCGATAGATTAATTATTTACATATTACATATTCTAATGAAAAAACATACAAATCACACATACATAATATATAAAATTTATATATATATATATGTATATGTATTTATAAACATTATTTCGATAAATATGAATAACAATTTAAAAGGGAAATATGTAAAATAAATAAATAAAACAATAAATAATTTGTCATTATTTTTTACTCGTAAATGTGTCTTTAACTTCATATCGATTTGAATTGAATCAAATTGAGTTGTTTTAATCAATTGACACACAATTCAACATAATAAAATATTAATGTGTTGTTATTTGTTTTTATTATTTGTTGTTGATTTTCTTTATATATTATATTTATTTTTTATTTATTTTTATATGTTTTTTCTGAGAGGTGACATTTTATGTATATTTAACCTCAAAAAGTTAAAAACCTAAGAGAATAAAGAGAAGAAATTAGATAACAAAAAAATAATATTTGAGGCGATGTGGAAAATATTAAGTTTAAAAATTTTTAAGGTTTATTTTTTAAGTTAAAGTTAATAAAACAAATGAGATGTTATGGAATGTATAGTAAAATAAAAAAATAATGGTTCAATCATTTTTGTTTTTACCTGAATTTCCAGTTAAAATTGTAAATATTTATCTTAACTTACATTTACTTTTTAGATTTTTGGGTGGTATGTTTAATATTATTGTATTAGAAATATACACATAAGTAAATGGAATTTTTTTTTTTTTTTATAAAATATTTCCTAGAAATAAGCACTTAAAACATAAAATAAAAAAGTTACAGGTGTCATTCATAATTTTGATAAAGGAATAAAAATATAAATTTAATTCTATCTATCTTTTTAATAAAAAAAAAAACAGTCTTTTGTTTTTCTATAATACCATTATTAGGATCAAATTATTTACTTTTTATTTGTTTTTTTCTCTTATTTCTTTTTTGTTTGTTTGATTAAAGATATGTTCTTTTTATATGAGTATTGTTTGTTTGGCTGGTATGCAGTATAGGTAATGTTTTTTTTTTTTGTTTTTGAGAATCCATCATTACATTAAATTTATTTTAGAAAATTTACTACTTCGAATCTTCTGGATCTTGTTCCTTAACTTTTTTTTGAAATTATTAGGGGCGAAAATAACTGGAGAAAAAAAAATTGTAAAATTGATATTTGGAAATCTTATTAAAGTTTTAGTAAAGAATGTTTTGAAAGTAAAATATTATACATAGTCTATTTTTATGGAAAATTTCAAGTTTCCATTTAAATAGAAGTACATATATTCTGTCATTTAGATTAACCTTCTTCAGTTTAAAGATTCAAATATTTGTTTTTTTTTTATTTATTTTTATTAATATTACAAATAACATAGGATATTGCAATATTACAAAATCATAGGCTATTAAGGCCATTATAGGTCGAATACTATTATTAAATGATACACTAATATTATTTATTTTTTTTATATTATATCATATATTTACAATATATTTGGTAGCAAGGAGGATTTGTTTTCAATTAATAAAATTTGCTATCTGTGCAGGATTTGAACCCGCACTCCCTCGGTTAATTAGTCAAGTGCTTGACCACTAGACCACCTCAACTATTTTTTTGTTTTTAATTAGGCAGAAAATGGCTTTGAAATGTTTTTCAAAGTAAAGAGTGTTGTTTTTTGTTAACTAATACTTTATCAAATATTAAAATTTATCTAATAGAAATTCTCAAATTGAATTATAACATCATAGTTCTTAAAAAGTTACTGAATTGACTTGGTTCAGCTCATTTTCATTCATTTCATTTATTCATTTATATTAATATTACATACATAAATGTAATGCAATATTATTGAACCATCGGCTACCAAGGCCATTATAGGTTTTTATACTATTATTAAATTATGTACTAATATTATTTATTTTGTTTATATTATATACTATATATTTTGTTTATATTATATATAATATACTATATATTTACATTATATTTGGTCGTAAGGAGGGTATGTAAAGAAAAAAATACTTACGACCTGTGCGGGGATCGAACCCACACTCCTTCGGTTAATACGCCACACTCCTACCCACTAGGCTACCGAAGCCCCTTGGTTCAGCTTTTTATTGAAAATTGCATTATTTGTTTAAAAAAAATTGCATACTTTTAGGCTAATAAGAACTTTATGTTTAAAATCTGTCAATTGGTCAATTTTCACAGTTTAATAATAATTTAAAAAGTGTTGGTTGTAACAAAAAAGATTTATTAACTAAGGAAAATTGATTATCACTTATATTGTGTTAACGGTATTATAATACATTTTTTTTATCACAATGTTTTTTATACTGATAAGTTTTTTTTTTTTTTTCAAATGAAAAAAATATATATCGAAATATTATTTATTTTGACATATGAGTTCATATTCATATGTGGATAACAATTTTATATTTTTTGATTAATAGAAAAATCAATTTTCAATTTAATCATCCTCTTAAAATGCTTTTTTGTTTTTTTTTTATTTTTTATTTTTTTATTACCTATATCGTTAGACATGTTTTTATTTATAAAAAAAAAAAAAAAAAAACTTCACTATGTTCTGTTCTCTTATCTTTTTATCTAAATTCTAAAGTATTTGTTTTAATTTTATTTAGAAAGGTGAAAAGGACATTTCAAGAAAAATTGATGAATTTGAAGTTGATTTTGTTTTATTTATTTATTTTTTTTTTTGAGATTCAGAAGGAATAGAAATTTTGAGGTATTAATGTATAGATATGTATATTTTTTAAATTCCCTAAGGATTTTTAAATAGGATTCAATAGAATTTTTTATATGAATTTATAATATTTTCTTTTTGAAGTTGTTTTTGATTTTTTTGAAATTTTGTTGTTATTGTTTTTGTTTTTTTTTTTTGTTGATACGATTATGATTTATTCTTTTGATTTGTGTTATGATTTATTGAGAAAATATGATGAAAATCTTTAGGGTATTCACCTTAATTCCAAAATGATGAAGAAAAATAATTGACATATTCAGAATGTACGTATGTAAACAAAAAAACAAAAAAACAAAAAAGTAAAAATAAATTAAATTTATTATAAAATACGAATGTATTATAAATAAATATTAACAACAACTTTTCATAATATAATTAATAGTTTTTCTTCTAAAGATATACAATATTATATCTATATAAAAACAATTTTAGTTTTATTTATTTCAGTTTTACTTTCAAATATTAAAAAATTTCTTAATCCTATATACAAAAATGACATTGAATTCTTGTATTCATTAACATTTTTTAATTTATATTATTTATTATGAATATTCTTGTTTAACAAAAACTTTAACAAGGTCATGCATAATTTCCAATTTACTCTTTTATAAATACATTAGGACATAGAACATAATAAATTCAATCAAAACTTTGTGGAATACACTTTAAATATTAATGTATACTGAAAGCCAAACCAAGTTCTAAACAAAATTTTTAATTAAATTTTAAGTTTGTCTACAAAAAGAAAAAAAAAAAAAATATATAATAAAAAGTTTCAATAAAATTTCAATTCAATATTTTAAATTGAAATAACGACATGAAAATTAATATTAAATGGCGTCCTTTAGATTTAATTAAGAAAAAAGAAAAAAGAAATCTGAAGAAATTCAAATGAATTTTTTTTTTTACGGATTAATTTTATTAAAAAATTCAAAAATTTCATATCCAACTTTTAACTTTTTTAATAATAATAAAAATAAAAAAAAAAATAAAAATATCACCACAACCTGTCATTTTCACCTGGATGTAACAATCCTTTCTTTTCTTTTTGTTGTCCATAAATTTTTGTTTGTACTTGTATTCAATTGAATTTCTTTAAAAATCCAGGGGCTTGAGAAAAACGAATCCGTCTATCATTCGTATATTCTTATTTAAATTTTTAAATATTTTCTTCTTCGACAGTTTTTTGTATTCTATGAATGCTGGTTTTTTTTTTTTTTATACTGTTTCCTCTTCGTATTCAATAAAGAGTATTAACTTCAAAAATAGGGATTCTTTTTTTTTTTTTTGTAATTTTTTATAAAAGAAAACATTGCAATAAATGAATGGTTCTACTAATTAAATTTAAGGAAAGAAAATTTGAAAAGAAAATGAATAAAAGAATGAGCACGAAATGAAAAACAAGTCAAGAAATAAAATGAAGATTTTATAAAGATACTCAATTTCAAATGATCGTTAATTTGAATCATCTTTAAATTGCGTTTATTTTTTTTTAACCAAAATTTTGTGATGTGTTTTGGGTTTTTTTCTTATAAAGAAAATATTACTGATTTCTCATATTTGACTCTTTATAAAAGATGGCACATTTTTTAAGTATAAGGAAAACTTTCTTGTCTTGAAGCATTTGGTATAATTATATAATAAAATCTATATGATTAATATGGGTGAGATCCAAAATCTACAAAAAACAAAATCCATAATGATTTTTGCCACAAAAAATGAAATCCATAAAAAAAAAAATTTATGAAAAGAAAATCCTATAAAAAAAATCCACAATTATTTTAAATACTTAGTTATTGAAATATGTATGTAAAAATAATAAGGAAGGACTTTAGAGTTGGTTACAAAATCAGGGTTCAATAATTTGTTTAGGTGGGGTTGGAAGTGGCAGCCCCCACTACTTTAAATTATTTGTTGTTGAAATATGTATGTTAAAAAAATAATTAAGAAGGACTTTAGAGTTGGTTACAAAATCAGGATTCAATAATTTGTTTAGCGAGAGCTTGGGGACAGTTCCCACTGTTTTATATTCATTCATTTTGAAATATGTATGCAATAAAAATAATTAGGAAAAACTTTTGAGTTTGTTACAAAATCAGAAGGTTTTGATTTTTATTTATTATATTTTTTGTAGATTTTTTGTTGTAGATTTTGTTTTGTAGATTTTTTGTTGTAGATTTTTTAAAAGACTGACATGTTACCAATCTTAAAAAAAAAATAAATTACCAATCTTAAAAAAAAAATAAATGATACTATATTTGAATATTTTAATGCATATAAAGAGAAGTATAGCGTTAGGACATGGCAACTCAAACAGTGGGCAAATGATTTTTTTAAGGCTAATTTTCATACACATTAGCTTTCAAATAAGTGGTTATATAAAAATTCGATATATAGGTGATTTTTTAAATTCAATTTTTTTAAAAATTTTGAGTAATAAAATTAATTAATTTAATTTTTGTATAATAATGTACAAATAAATTGTATATTATTTTTGTTGTCAGTGCTCAGTATAATTTGTTTGTTTGTTAGTAACTATGTTCGGCATTGAATATCTTAATACCCCTAAATTTTTTGTAATGATATAAACTTTTGACATCTTCTCTTTTCAAAGCAATCTTTAACCATTTCGAAAAAAAAAAGAACCGGTCAGAAAAATTGGTTTTACGGTTTCAGTAAATTGAATCAAAAACCAGTTAACCCGTAACCGGTTTCGGTTTTCACCGGTTACAAGCCCTAGTACTTAATAATATAATTAAATTAAAAAATAAGTCTATATGTCTTATAAATTATAATTAATAACATATTGTAATATTTTAATAAAATAATAATAAAACATAATCCTTGTATAAGATAATAGGTGCCGTAGAAATAAAAGAAACGTCTCATAATAGTCTTGTACAATTGCTACAGCCGAGTAAGTAATGGCTTAATGAAATTAATGATTACCGAAACTGAAGCTCAGTCAAATATTAATAATAAATGACTTAGTGGATGTCCTTTGTTTTTTATAGGATTGGCAATTGAAAAAAAAAAAAAATTTATTCAAATGGTGTAAGAAAACTGAGAAAAGAATGAATTCCTTTTAAATAAATTTAAAAATGCATTCTAGTCGCAGAAAAAACCTAATTTTATAGGACTTTTTGCTGATTTGCGTAAAAACTAGTTTTCTACCATGACCGACGGCTTATCAAGAACTTATACCTAGAAGTTCTAATTCCCAATTTAAAATTTGTTCTTCAAAATTAGATTTTTGTTTTTGTAATGAGTACCTTAAGAAAATTCAATTTTATTACGAAAAAACGGTGAACTATAATGTTATCAATTGGTTATATTAATGGAAAGAAAGAATAGAATAGTTAAGCATTTGTTTTACTTTAAAATATAAGATGAAACTTTGAGTGGAATATTAAGAATTCTTATGTATGACAAACAGACCAGCATAAAATTCTTTTACGAAAGTTTTTTCGTAATATTTTTTATTTATTTTTTTTTTTTTCATAGAAATGATAAAAACTTTTCTTATAATAAAATGGCGTTTTGATTTTTTGTAGGTTCATTAAGTGAGTGTGCAGAGAACACCATCAATTATAAATTCACATAAAAAAAAAATTCAAAAGAAATGAGTGAACCCCGGAAAAATTTATGCATAATTTACCTTAGATTTTTTTCATTTTCTTCAAGTTTTTTTTTTTTTTTATCATTCATTTTTACTCTATTATGGTATAGTTTAACCTTTTCTTAAGTATTTTTTTTTTTGTATTTCTTCATCAATTCTATTTTTTAAATTCATAGATTTTGTTTTTTATTGCAGTCTATTATATTGCTTTTTTTTCTTTGTTTTTTTTTTTTAGTCACCTACACCTATTCGTCTTATTTCATTTGAAAATGAATAAATGAGACTCCATCCAACGTTTTTCTAACAAAATAAAAAAAAAAGTATGAGAGGATTTTTAAGTAGCATCTTGGAATATATATCTTTTATATTTTTGCTGTGTATATATACATCTATGTATGTACATATTTATAAACACAATATCTTCATTCTTTAAAGGTGGCCAATAAATTATCCTTTAGCATACAATTCCTTTTTTTTCTGTTTTTGCTTTAGTACCAAAAAACTAAGTGAAAAGTACTAAAAAAAATTAAACCTTGGAAAAATAAGTGAGAAGGCAAGAAATCCTTCTCATTTTTTAAATGTATTTGAAAAAAAAAAAAAAATAGAAGCAGAAAAAAAAAAAATGGAAATAATTTAACTTTAACATTACTTTTCTGCACAATGAATCTTTAGTTTTCTTCTAGTAAAAATTTTAAAGAATTGCGATATGAAATTTTTCTATTAAAATTTTAAATTTTTTTATGGATTGTCGATATTTTCATGCAAATTATTTTTAACTTTATAATTTACACAAGATATTTAATTTGAAATTTGAATGCCTTGATTTTATTATTAATAGGTTTCTAGTAACTTTTTAAAAATATTTAACAGTTTTTACAACAGATTTTCATATAAGTTTTTTTTTGTTTTTTTAAATAAACAGTCTATCAAAATTTCATATTTAATGGAATCCTTAAAAAGTTCTAATTTGATCTCCAATTTCTCATATACAATATCCATGCTAATGAATCATTATTGTATACCAACCATATACCAGCATGAATATTCAACCTCAGGAAAATATAAAATCTAGGAAGAAAATTTTCAAATAAAAGTGGAAGGAAAAAAATGAAAAAAAACTCATTTTTCTTAGAATTTATGGCTGTCAGCAAAATTGTACTTTAAAAATCTCACACTTTTCATACTATTTTGCACTTTTCCTTCTTTCAAGTTTTTTTTTTTTCAAATAAGAACGATAAAAAAAAAGAAAATCACTATCTAGGTGATGGTATTGTAGACTCAATGCAATGCACTATACATATACAAATTATTAGGATTGCAATTATTTTCATGTTTAAAAGTTGATGCCATAATACTGATTTAAATAGCTTTTAACACTTTTGTAATTGTTTATACTTTTTTCTTATATCTTGACTTTTATCAGTCGTATGGTATTTAAAAGTGTTTGAGAAAAACCAAAACATTTACAGATACTCAGATACAGAATTCCATCCATTTATGTTTTCATGTGGATAGTTTCTTGGTTTAAAAAAAAATAATCCTGTAATGACTTTTGTTTTTCGAGATATTGCAATAGGTATAAACCTAGAGCATTAATATGTCTTAGAATTTTAAGATTTTTTGAGAAAATAAAGTCTTGGTCAAGTAAGTAAGAGTAAAGTAAATAATTTAAGTCTTTTCAGAAAATTGAATGTAAAATCAGTAAAACTAGAATTTGGTTCGATTAGATTTCTTTTTATTTTTGGTCGTATCTCACGATGGTTAAAATATGAAATATTAACTAAAACAGAATGAATTAAAAGTTCAAATTTTGTTTTCGAAAATATTTGTGTAAAAAGTACACGAGTATACAAAAGTCATAACCAATTAATTCTTTATTTTTTTTTGGTTTGCTGTTTGTTCAACGGTTTGGAACAATCTAGCACATTTTCGTGCAATTTATTTCCGTGCTACGTAATAAGACTATCTGTCTAGTACATTTTCTTCCAATTTATATCTGAGTCAGATGTTAGGTCTATTTGTCTCAGAAATAAATTGCAAGAATATGTGCTGCGTAGATGATAGTACTATGGATAATGAACAAGGGAAAATAGAAATATGTTGAGATTATTTACAGAATTAATCTCCGTAAATTCTCTTCCAATTACAGGTATATGAGACTTTATCATATTTGGAATTGCTAAAATTGCAATCGATACAATTTTATTTGTTTAAATTTTCTTTGCATTATCTTTGCATTTGATTTATATTATAATTAATAGTTTAATTGTTTGTTTGCATTTGATATTAATAGTTAAGGTTTAATATTTATGTTTTTCTTTACATTTGTATATAAAATATTAATTATTGTTTTACTATTAATATGAACCCATTGATGACTGAATTAGGCCGAAAACCAGATTAAAAAAACTTTACACTCTTTCCGCGACTTGATTCTGACCCCCTCCTACACTCTGATCCTTTGAATGAATTAAACCTTTAAATATTTTTTTTTATATTGTATTGACTACAAAATCTTCTTGGCGTTGCACAGGTTTCATTCAAAGATTTGTTTTTTTTTTTTTTTTTTATTATATGGAAAAAATACTATAGCATAAGACAGAAAAGAAAATCAATCGTTAAAGTCGTTAAAAAATTCCATTGAAAATGTCTTAGGCTCAAATGAGCTAACAAATCTCAAGTTAGCCAAAGAATAGCGATTTTATAAATTGAAATCTGTGCAAATCTTTCAAAAAGAACAAAAAACAAATTGTTAAACAAATTCAATATAAAAACTCTTTCGAATTACATATATATATATCTAAACTTAGCACAATTTCTAAACAATAAAGAAATATCAGATACCTCATGTAGATGTAGGTACCGATTATTTATCCGACTAGTGTATATATAATATTGAAAATTTGGAAATTTTACGTTTGTTTTTTATTTTGTTTTTATCTTTTGTTAAAATTATTATAAAATATTTGCATTTTTATTTAAAGATATCCTTGATGATGTCCTAAATACCTAATCAGAAATTTAGATTTAATTTTTTTTTTTACTTGTTACTCTTTAAATTTCCTTAAATCTTGTTTTTAATTTTTCGTTTTTCTTCCTTTTTTTTTGTTCTTTTCTGTTTATTCGGAAATTCCTGTCTCCTTAATTCGAAAATTATTTACCAAGCACCATGAAATTACAAAGCACCGTAAAGTGATGAGAAATCAAAGATCTTAAAATGAAATGATCAAAAAACAGAATTGGAAAATATATAAAATTATATTGTTATATATATGTATAGGTAGTTATTTTTTTTGTATATATATATAAATTATTTGTTTGCTAATTATTTGTGGTAGCCAGCTGAAATTATTTAAAATGAAAAGTGTATTTCTTTGATGGCAATATATTAAATTAATTTTCTCTTTCTTTTTTTTTAAATATGATCCTTTCTCTCGTCAGGATAAAAGTTTTATCATTGTACAAGTTTAAATTTCATGTCTTTTCTTTTAGGTTCTTTAAGATTCAAAAAACAGGAAAGAAAATAGAGAAAAATGTAAATATTGAAAGGTTCCAAGTAAGATTAGTGGTCCTAATACAAATAGATGTCAATTCAGCTTCTTTTTCCTTTATGATTAAAAAAGATTAACAGATTTTGATTATATAAGAATTTTATTTTATCAAATTAAGTTTATTTCTGAATTATATTGATACCATTCTGGATGTCGTCAGTGTATCATATGTATTATATAGGGAATAAAAAAAGAAAAACAATTTTCAACTAAGAAATCACAATACATATTATATAGCTATTTAAAATATGCAAATATAAACAAATAAAATTGCATTGAAATGCAAGCTAAGCAATGCAAGTTTCAGCAAAGCTACATATTACTAAAAGGTTTTAACATCACAACAACAGTTGAATAGAAATTATGTTTAGTACTCCGTCCAGTTGTATATATACGTATATGTCTATACATGTTGACTGTTGCAATTAGTGTAAGAAAAATAAAAAACATGGTTAGTTTTGGGTTTACTCTTACTAACCAAATAAGATTTGGTAACTCTAAAACATATACATTTTTTTAGGTGATATTGTTATAAATGTGTAGTTATTCATTATTATTGTCATCGATTTGTTTGATATAAGTTTATTTAGTATATATTTTATCATTATTTTTGTAGTTTTTGTTTTTTTTTTTCTTTATACCCGTACGATAGGATCGGGTATAATAAAATTACTCCTCCGTTTGTAACACCTCGAAATAAGCGAGCTAGATATACCTTCAAATGTATGGATCGGATCAGAAAAAAATTCCAAGACATTTGAGCCATGTCCGTCCGTCCGTCCGTCAGCACGCTAACTCAAAAACTAAGAAAGCTAGAATCTTGAAATTTACACAAAATATTCTGGGAATAATTTGTAGGTTTACTATTTTTTTGGTTGAGTTTGGACCAAAACTTAGGGTAGCTCTCGAGCACCTAACTTTTAGATCCCCACATTTTTTTTGAAATAGAGCTATGAAATTTTAACTGTTGATAGATCTCACAAAAATATTAATTTTATTTCTAATAACTTTTTTTTGTAGCCCCACCCGTTACGGAGCTACAGCTCCCCAAAGGTTCAAAAAAGCTCTATATTTAAATTGTTATAGCACAAGTTGTATAAGGTATATCTTCATTTTGAAAACGCCAAACGATTACTACTTTTATTAGCTTTAAAAGTATATATACAATAAATATATATTTGTGGCATACGGTGTCTTAAATTACCGTTATGCGAAACTAAAATTTTGCAAAATCCTTTAACCCTTCCATCTTCTAAACGGTTTAAGTTGGAAACTTGAAATTTTGACAGAAGTTAGATCTTTGAGAATAAGTATGAGTCATTTCAGAAATTTTTTTGTATCACCCCCCGTTTAGGGGTCAAAAACTGAAAATTTCCTATTTTTAAACACCTGTAACTTGAACACCTGTTAAAATTTTTTTGAAGTAATACAAGAAAAATTAAAGCTACGGGTATAAACATAAGGGTATAAAAAAGTTGTTAACAGAAATAAGAGTATAATGTTGAATACTCTTATTTCTGTTAACAACTTTTTTATACCCGTATGAACTATGTTCATATATAATTTGCCATTACGTTTGTGACACCTTAAAGGAGCCGAGCTAGATATAGTGTCAAAGGTATGGATCGGCTCAGAATGAATCGAATTCTGAGTCGATTAAGCCATGTACGTCCGTCCGTCCGTCCGTCCGCACTCAAAAAATAAAGGAGCTAGAAGGCTGAAATTTTTTTTACGTCACTTTTGCAAAATTGTTAGTTTTGCTATTTAAATGCAACATTTTCGGTTGGCGGGTTCGAGTAGCTGCCATACAACTTCTTTCTTTATATAGAAATAACTCAGTATCTATTCAAGCTAGGGTTTTGAAATTTTGCAAATGATGATCAAGTTTTATGGCAACAGCTTCTGCAAAATTTGGTTGTGTTGGTGCGACGGGTTTGGGTAGCTGCCATACAAAATCTCTTTTTAAATGAAAAGAACTCAGTGTCCGTCCGCACTATAACTCAAAAAATAGAGGAGCTAGGAGGCTGAACATTTTTTTACGTTACTTTTGTAAAATTGTTAGTTTTGCTATTTAACTCCAGCATTTTCGGCCGCCGGGTTCTAGTAGCTGCCATACAACTTCTTTCTTTAAATCGAAATAACCCAGTGTCTATCCAATCTAGGTATCTGAAATTTTGCAAATGATGATCAAGTTTTATGGCAACAGCTTCTGCAAAATTTGGTTGCGGTGGTGCGACGGGTTCGAGTAGCTGCCGTACAACTTCTCTTTTTAAATGAAAATAACTCAGTGTCCGTCCGCACGATAACTCAAAAAATAAAGGAGCTAAGAGGCTGATATTTTTTTCACGTCACTTTTGCAAAATTGTTAGTTTTACTATTTAACTCCAGCATTTTCGGCCGCCGGGTTCGGATTCACTAGTTGCCATACAACTTCTCTTTTTAAATGAAAATAACTCAGTGTCTATTGAATCTAGCTATCTGAAATTTAGTGAAAAAGTGTCGAGTTGCATGCCAAAAACTTTTGTAAAATTTGATTGATCTATTGCAGCCGGTTTAGGCTTCTTGCATTTCTTGGAACTTAATGGAGCTAGGTGTAATAGATTCGGGTAGTTGTCATACAACTCCACAATTTACATAAATATATCTCTGTAGTTCGGTACTAAAACATCTGAATGTTTTTAAAAGATGATCAAGTTTTATAATAGGATATATTACGTTCATACGGGTATCCCAGAGTTGACACAGTCTACTCTACTGCACTCTTCCTCGTTTAATAATATAGGGTTACTTTATAATTGACGAGTGTTACTTGATTTTTTCTAATTTTCTAACAAATTTCTTCAACAAATTTTTTCCATTTTGTTTTACTCGATAATTTGAAATTGTTGAGGATATAATGCGTAGTACAAAAAAATGTAAATAAATAAACAACATAACGGTTGCTTGAAGAATTTTTATTTATATGATATTGATATATATACATACTTATATAATATCATGTTTATTTACATATCGTATATGTCACTAGTGAATGAATGATAAGAGTATAGATGTATATTATATAGCACCGTATTTACTTACATATATGTATTTTATTGTACTTATAAGAAATTATTCTGTCAATGGAATATTTAAATATAATATAATATAATATTTAAAATTATATTTACTATTTTGTACTAAGTAAATTTAATATACATTTACCGCTTAGTATTAAATGGTACTATAGAATATTTGAAAAAGTTTTGGATTGATAATCGTTATGTTAAAGGTTAGAATCTGCTTTCGAAGAATGTACATATAAACATATAGTTTGAATATATGTACAACCCATAGTTCTAGAAATTATAAAATTCACCCAAATTATTTTAAAATACTAAAATATTAAAAAAATAATATTGTAAGCAGAGTGACAAGCTGTGAACATACTAACGGTTCGTACGGGTATCTAAGAGTTGACAAAGGCAACTGTATTCTTCCTCGTTTTTATTTATATTTTAGTTTATTCTTTTGATCCTTTAGTCAGTAATTTTAATTTTTTTTTTGTTTATATAGTAGAATAACAATTATCCTATTTCTATATTATCCTGTTTTTTTTTTTTGTATTTATTTTTTTTCCAAACTTAGTTTCCTTATTTCGTTGTTTTTTGTTTTTTGCATATTTTGTTTGGAAGTTTTTATTTGTTTGTGTTTTTCTGATGACCGAATTTGTTTTCCTTTTAAATATTATAAAACCGGAAGATAATATTTCCGTAAATCCGTATTAATCAAAATAAATAAATAAATATATACATATGTGTATAAATATAATGCGTATATATTTGTAGGTTAGCTAAGTGTTTTAGTATATAGCGCTCTAAATTTACTTATTATAAAGTATGAGACCTATCTAGATTTTTTTTTTAGTATACTTTTGTCAATTTTAACTAATCAATCAGAATTGAGAAGCTTATATTTGCAATGATTATAATATAAAATAAAAATTACACACACACATACATGATTTCATAGTAAGGTTAAATAATGGTTTATTAATAAAATCCATATCAGAAAAAAAAAAAACAAAAAAAAAAATCAATACGAAAAAAATGGAGTTAACAATAAATAAATTATTCATGATTCTCTTATGAAGGATGATTAACAAAAGAGAGTAAAGTTTAAGACCACGAAGAGAAAAGAGAACTTTAGAGAAGAAGAAAATATAAAAATATATAGGAAATAAATAAATTATGTAGGCATACATATATAACAGTAGGTATATATTTTTTTTTAAATTTTTTAATTTGTTATTATCATGTTTAGATTTTTTTTCTTTGATATGCTTTGCTGTCGGTTGGTTCGGTACTATGAAAGAGGCTAAAACGATTTTTGAGATAAATAAGCGAGAAATTAGTTTGTTCAGTATTTTTTTTTTTTTTGTTCATTTCAAATGTGGATTTTCTGTTGTTGGGTTGCGGTTAACACAAGCAGAAGAAAAATAGTAAAAGGAAACGAATAACTTTATATTATAATGTATTATTTTTTCTTTTTAATTTTTTATTTTTTTGCCATTTCATTTTATTTTTTCATTATTTTTTTTTAAGTGCGAATTTATGCAATGTGTGTTTTTTAAACTACAAAAAAAAAAAAAAACAAAACATATAGTTGGATTATTTTATCAAAAAAAAAAAAAAAAAAGAAAATTAGTAGCAGGAAAAACTTTTAAAAAAATAAACCGCAGGTATTTCTAGTCTGGAAAGAAAACCACAACAAAGAAATAATTGTATTTTGGATGGAAAATAAAATTAAATTGAAAATGTTAAAAATAAAATTTACACATACTTAATAACTATATATAGGAATTTCAGATTAATTATATATGAGAATATTAAATTTTTAAAAATCTTTAATTTATTCTATTTATATTGAAATTTTAAAATTTTCATTTTTAAGTTAATAATTATTTTTTCTTTGTTTTTTTTTTGTTTATTGCTTATTATTTATTATTCAACCCTTAATTGAGCTTATAGAAAATATTGTCTACAGTTAGCATCACCTGTTGGAAGTTGAGTGAGAATATTTTGAAAAATGGGGATGCCATATACATAATTTACACAATATATTAGGAATGTTTACATTTTATTAAATATAACCTTGTTTTTATTAATTTTATATATAGCTATTTTATTAATTATTAATTTTATGTAATCGTAGAACATTTTAAAATAACAATTAATACATTCGATTATAGGAACATTCTATTCGATAATATTTTTTTTTTTAAGTTTGTATTATCAGTAGTCATTGGTTAGTACCTATACTATATCCAGTTGTTTCATTTTGTATCTTTAGAAATAATGAGAAATGATTTACAACAATAAACTTGTTTAAATTTTTGACTGTTCCTTTCACACTTTTTAAGTTACAAATTTATAAAAAAAAACTGTCAATTTGTATGTAAACGAATATTGTATTGGATCGGTTTAAATGACATTTCCGATTCTTGAAAACATAAAAAAATGATATTTTTTTTAATGAAAAATTTTATTTAACTAAATTTTTTCTAATATTTCCAAAGCACATTTTTCTATTTCCGTTCAATTCACATAAGGAAACCAAAGTATTTTTTCCTTTTTTCTTGATTTTTTTCAAATATTACTATTATATTATTGGAAAAAAATGCAATGGGGCAAAAAAAAAAAAAAAAAATTATCATATTCTAATATTCAAAAAATGTGCATTATGCATTCATCTTTTAAATAAAATTCACAAAACGAAAAATATTTTCAGGAATAATAATTTTGCATTTATTTATATACAGTTAAAGGATAGTATATTTTATATAGTTTTAAAAGGTAATACTTGAACAATTATAACGGAAAACTATTACGAAATCATTTTGCATAATCAAGTCATATTCTATTATTTTTTTTATTATTTACTTTTTAGAAACTCCTTAATTTTGTGTATTCGTTTGGATATGCAATTTCCAAAAAAAAAAAAAAAAACAAAATGAAAAAAAAAAATTAAGTTTTCTTGTTTTGATTATTTTTCCACCTTGAATAACACCTGATTTTCATATAAATTTGTTTACTTAATACTTACTTACCTGTAATATATCTGTATGCTTTTAAGATAGATTTGCATATGGTTTTTTTTTTTTTTATTTGTCTTTTGAATATCTGAAAGATATTGAAAGAAAAAAAGTGTTTTGAACGACATTTAAATTTGCATCTTTAAATCAAAAAAAAAAAAAAAGCAAAATTACGAAAAAATAAATGAAAGCGCATTCAGGTGTATGGATACTCTGTAGATGTATAAATATTTCCTTTGTTTTGGTACGAATAATCTTATAGTTTTTTTTTTAGAGAATAATTGAAATATAAAATTCTAAATAGAAGAATAAAAAAAAATTTATGGTTTTTAAAATAAATTTTAAAAATAATTGTATTTTCTTGGTACATCTTTTGGTTAAAATTTTCAAAGCAAAATTTAAATGATAAATTTATCATTGAAATTTTTTTGTTTTTAAAATCAAATAAAATTTCTTTAAATTATAATTATTGAGTTATACTTTTTTTAATTAAATTTAATTATGTTAAAAGGTAATGAATGCATTCAATAATTTTAGTAAAGTAAGTTATAAGGAGCTTAATTAAATTGCATGAATTATCTTTGGCTCCAAGTTATATTGTATAGTCAAACAAGAAAAAACTTCATATTTCTGAAATTATAATTAAGTAAGTATGAAACAGCAATATCTACACTAATCAGCAATTTGCTATATAGCAAACGTAGATCTATTGTATTTTGCGTTAAAAAACGCAACAAAAATTCACATACTATTAGGCATGCGAAGGAAAGGTGTTTCGTTTTCCCGGACGGTAAGATACGAAGGATTTTTAGCGTGAACCAAATAGTAAAAACACAAAAGATGTTCTGAAATAGAACAGAACACATTCGAGACTTTTTACGGGAATCAGCACAGGCGACCTGATGGCAAGAGAGTATATGGAGAAAATAGGTATAGCAGAGAGAAACTAACCTTTTCAGCGGATGTGGGCAGGAGGCAGAAACAGTCCTTCATGTGAGATGAGGAACGCTGGAAGTACTTCTCTGAAGTGAGTATGTTAAACCAAGCAAATATGTTGTGGTATATGAGGGCTATAGATTGACTCGATGAAATGCAATAAATGATGAGCGAACCATCGTACAGGAAAGTGCAACGAGTCGCAGGGCTTAGGTGTAGAAATAGTGAGAATGAAATTTATAAAATTATGATTTTTGTTTTTTAATTTATTATGGAAACTCTTTAAATGTATCATATGAAATTTTCTAAAACAATAATTTATAATTCAAATAACATATTGGGGATTATATTAAAACGATTTTGTTTTTAGTTATTTAAAAATATTTTCTTTCAATTAAAATATTTCAGAAATTTGAATCTAATTAATAAACATATTGCTAAACGCCCACTTCTCATATGACAACTCTCGTGTTTAAATTCAGATGAGATTACATTCAAATAAATAATATAACAATATAAAAATCACCCCACATTTTAAATTGGAAACAGGGGCTATAGCTACCTGGTACATTTATGCGCCACGGTACCTTCTAATAAATAAATAAATAATAAATAAATATAAAAATTAATACATAACAGCATAAGGACTACATTCTAGAGGAACAGATCTGGGCAAAATAAAATAATTATAAGGTTTCAGTACATTTAAATATTATTTAAGAGGCAAATAAAAACTACAATGGGTTTTTGAGTACTTTAAGAGATAGAACTTGTATTTTAAAAAATACATAATGTTTAGTAATAAATTAAAATTATACTTTGACAAGTTAAATTTTAAACAACAAACATTAAACAAAATCAACAATTATAAGAAAAAAAAAATATCTCAAAACTCTTTAATAATATTTTTTGTACTAACATTTTTTTTTTCAATTTCAACAAAAAACATTGCAGTAGTTTTAAAAACAATAACAAAAAAAAAACAAAATAGGACATCTGCCAATATTATAGAATAGAAAATATTTCAAAAATGTCATTTACTTTTGTCATTGTAGTTCTTTTGTTATTGCGACCTAATAAAAATTTGGGTCATCATTATTTTTCAACATAACTTTTCAAAGCTTTTAAACGCTTCTTTTGTTACAAATTTTTCAATTTCATTCTACTTTAAGTTTAATTTTTGTCGTTTTTAACCTCACTTTTTAATTTTCATAAGATTATGATTTTTTGGCAGTCTAGATGTTAGTCAAAATCGTTGATCAGTTATTGTAAATGTAGTAAAAATAATTAAAAAACCATATTTTAATCTTTAAAATTTGCAATTCGATATTTAGAAGTGCCCTTTGTATTCTTTTTAATTAATTGTTAATGAGCATTTAAATTGAGTGAAAAAATTTACCCATTAAGTAATGCATGATTCAAATTATTTCGATTTGAGTTTGAGTTATTTCTATTAATTGTTTGTATTAGTCGGCTTATAGCCTTGCTTTTAATTATTTTTTTTATTTCTTATTTTTCATTTATAAAAAATATGAAAATTTTGTAATTATAAACTTTCGGGTTGACACTTTTAATATATACATAATATTTAAATGGATAGTTTTATTTTTTAACATATATACATGGTGTGATTCGCAAGTAAGAAGTGTGTTGTCAATCATAGAGCTGTGTGAGGAGTGTCAGTGCAAATAAGTAGGCCTTATAGATGTTGTTCAGAAAATTATACCTTTTTTTATCCTAAGGGATGTGGGAATCTTTCAAAGACACCAAGAAATCCATTAGGTAGTGTCAGATTCTTACTAACTAAACGCACCGCCCCCTTTTCCCAATATAATGGAACGAAAACCCACTGCTAACCCAGTATATTGGCTAGAGAGTAGGAATAAGAGGATAGGACAAGGATGTGGAAACATTGTATTGGAACCTTAAAACAATTTAAGATACTTTAACATTTATTTGTATCTATAGAATCTTTTCAAAAAACCCGTAAAAATTTAATTTAATTTTTCTTTCCAGAATAAATAATTTATTCTTCAATGGCATAGAAAACTTAGATTCAAAAGTGGAAAAGTGGCTAAAATTGATGAATTGCAATTATTTTTTGTAAATAACCTACCAATATTAAAATAACTGTTAAAAATTCAATTTATAACTATACACAAAAACGTGTTTTCATTGTATTTTAGTTGATTTGAATTTATTAAAATGAGCGGAACCATAGTATGTACTTATATGTTGCTGTACGGAAATTTTAAAATTGAAAAAAAAAAATTTTAAAGCAAAAATATTGAAAAAAAAAAATTAAGTAAAAATATATATTTAAAGGGAAGAAAGAGATAGACATATTATGCATTTACAAGTAAAATATTAAAACTTTATGTTTATACAAAACTTATCATTATCATCATCAGTTATCATAATCATTATTATAGTCATTATAGTGTCGAGCCTGGGTACTTTGTATTTTGTGTATATATCGTATACCGATGACAAAATTTTGTTGGCAACAAACAAAAACTTTTTTTTTATTTTTTTTTTATTGGGTGATCATTCTGTTAATTCAGTAGTAGTTTTGAATTCCGTTATATTCATTTTTAATGTTGTTTATTTTTTTGTTTGTTGTCATTTGATTTTGCCAAAAACTTTGTCCTTTTTTTTTGGGTTTTCACATATATACATATGTGTAAAATTAAAGTTAATAACAGTTAATAGTTTAGTATATAATGGAGATTGATAAAAAAAAAAAAGAAAGAATATTAACGAGGTTAGCGGGCAAATAAACTTTTCTTGTCTGGTCTGTATCTGACTTCAGGCTTTCAGGTTTTTTTTTTGTTGCTCGGATGTCATGTGTTTTAAATAAGGGAATATGTGTATGTTAATTTATATAAGAAGCTCTGCAAATTTTCAAATGTTGTTAAATGTATGATGATAATATAAGTATGTTGGAAAGGGAAAGAAAAATTAAAGAAGAAAAATCAAAAAAAGAAAAGAAAAAAAAAATAGTTTTTTCTTGATACTAAATTTTGTTCTTGTCATTTCTAAATTATTTTTTTTTTGCTATTTCTTCATGACAATATCGTCTGAAAACTAACATTAAAAGTTATAGACAATTAAAAATTTAACACAATATTTAAAGATGTGAGGAGAAAACGGAGATTTTACCAATTAAATAAGTAATTTGAGCATTGAAGAATTTTTTTTTTTCATTCATTGTTAATTTACTACTAGTTATCCGTATATTAAAATGTTATCAACATTTCCAGGAGTCACCGTATTTCGAATTAAATTGTGAGAAATGTATATCCATATAGAAACTTCATATTGGTAATATATTTTTAGGAAAAAAAAATCTAAGAATTTTGTGAAATCATGGCAGGAGGATAGACTTTTTTAATCAATTTAATTAAGTTCAATGCTTTAATGGGATCAATGGATGCATCATTTTTAAATTAAATTTTTGCATTTAAAGTGTTTTAGTTATAAGACTTTTATTATTATATGTTTGGAATATGACGCTGTGCTATCAATAATTAAAAATTCTTACTTTAATACAAATATCAAATGTATAGTTTAATAAAATAATTTAAAATTTAGTCACGAAAAAAGAATCTGACAGCTATTTTGTACAACGAAATGCAGACTTAACAACTTCAACTCATGGAGTAGGAGTTAAGTCGTCAGAATTTAAATCAAAGAGTCCCCAGTCAGATCATATAAAAAATAAGTAGCAATAATAATAATAATATTAATAATAATAATACCTGCTACTACTCAGTTAAGATACCTTTGATTACCTCATACAGGAAATTGTTATATACTACTGCATGTTGTAACTATTGATGGCTATAGTCATTTATTATAAAATAGGCGAATTAGTTGTTTACTTAGACTCCCATTGCCAATTTAATTCTTCTGCTTCCTTATCCTATCCTCTTCTATCCCTACCAAAGGGAGGTGGGTTGAGTCAAATAAATCTGACACTACCAAGGCGGAATTATTGGTTTCTTTGGAAAATTCTCACCTCCCTTAGAAAAAGATATAAGGCTATGAATAAATAATAAGGCATTCGGCATTCCATCAATACTTACAAATATATTTTCAAAAAAAGCTTTTTTGATGATGGTTTGACAATTAAATTCATTTTAAGTTTATTATGTTTATTAATAAGCCCTTCGTATAATAAAATTGAAAACTTTTTTTTATACCCGTACGATAGGATCGGGTATAATAAAATTACTCCTCCGTTTGTAAAACCTCGAAATAAGCGAGCTAGATATACCTTCAAAGGTATGGATCGGATCAGAAAAAAATTCTAAGACTGTTGAGCCATGTCCGTCCGTCCGCCCGTCCGTCAGCACGCTAGCTCAAAAACTAAGAAAGCTAGAATCTTGAAATTTACACAAAATATTCTGGGAGTAATTTGTAGGTCCCCTATTTTTTTTGGTTGAGTTTGGACCAAACCTTAGGGTAGCTCTCGAACAACTAACTTTTAGATTCCCACATTTTTTTTGAAATAGAGCTATGAAATTTTAACTGCTGATAGATGTCACAAAAATATTAATTTTATTTTTAATAACTTTTTTTTGCACCCCCACCCGTTACGGAGCTACAGCTCCCCAAAGGTTCAAAAAAGCTCTATATTTAAATTGTTATAGTACAAGTTGTATAAGGTATATCTTCATTTTGAAAACGCCAAACGATTACTACTTTTATTAGCTTTACAAATATATATACAATAAATATATATTTGTGGCATACGGTGTCTTAATTTACCGTTATGCGAAAATAAAATTTTGCAAAATCCTTTAACCCTTCTATCTTCTAAACGGTCTAATTTGGAAACTTGAAATTTTGACAGAAGTTAGATCTGAAAATAAGTATGAGTCATTTCAGAAATTTTTTTTGTATCACCCCCCGTTTAGGAGCTGTAAGGGGTCAAAAACTGAAAATTTCCAATTTTTAAACACCTGTAACTTGAACACCTGTTAAAATTTTTTTGAAGTAATACACAAAAATTAAAGCTTCAATATTATACTCTTATTTCTGTTAACAACTTTTTTTAATAATATAGGGTTACTTTATAATTGACGAAAAAGTTACTTGATTTTTTCAAATTTTCTAACAAATTTCTTTAACTAATTTTTTGCATTTTGTTTTACTCGATAATTTGAAATTGTTGAGGATATAATGCGTAGTACAAAAAACTGTAAATAAATAAACAACATAACGGTTGCTTGAAGAATTTTTATTTATATGATATTGATATACATACATACTTGTATAATATCATGTTTATTTACATATCGTATATGTCACTGATGAATGAATGATAACAGTATAGATGTATAGTATATAGCGCCGTATTTACATACATATACATATGTATTTTATTGTACTTATAAGAAATTATTCTGTCAATGGAATATTTAAATATAATATAATATAATATTTAAAATTATATTTACTATTTTGTACTAAGTAAATTTAATATACATTTACCGCTTAGTATTAAATGGTACTATAGAATATTTGAAAAAGTGTTGGATTGATAATCGTTATGTGGAAGGTTAGAATTTGCTTTTGAAGAATGTGTAAACGTATAGTTTGAATATATCTACAACTCATAGTTCTAGAAATTATAAAATTCACCCAAATTATTTTAAAATACTAAAATATTAAAAAATAATATTGTAAGCAGAGTGACAGGCTGTGAACATACTAACGGTTCGTACGGGTATCTAAGAGTTGACAAAGGCAACTGTATTCTTCCTCGTTTAAATCATTTTCTCTCTCTGTTACACAATATAATGTTTTTGATGTTGATGTATTATGTATCTAAGAGTTTTGTTGAGTTTTTAAAATGTTAAAAGTGAATCAATATGACAAATAACCGAACTGAAACATTAAGATAAATAAATAAACTTTACCAAGGAATAATAATATATATAAATATGCATGAACTAGGTATTATTTTTGTTGACAGTCCTTGAAGAGAAAAAAAATATATTAAAAGTTAAAATTATACCAATTTATTATTTTAATTTGGCCTAATTTAGTTAAAAATGCATTAAAAAAAAAAATAAAAAAATACAACAAAAAATAAATTTAATTTATGTATGGTTATGATTATTTAGGGAACAATGGGTTAAAAGTTACTGCAATAAAGTTTAGTTTTTTTTTTCTAGGATAATAATCGCATGACTTCATATTAAAATTTAATATTTTTGTTTTAAATTGAATAAAAAAAAAAAAAAAGAATATGAAGACAATTCAATCAAGGTTAAAAATAAAATAGACAACAGTTGTAAAAGTAATGGTAAGGCATTTACATAAATAAATATGTTTAATTTAACCATAAAAAATTAATTAATTAAGAAAGTTTTATTAATAAATTTTTACTTTTATGTTTTATTAATTTTAAGGGAAACTGCTGAAATTGAAGCATGATTTAATATTTTTTTACATGTGGTTTGATGGTGGTTAGAAGGGAGTTTAATTTTTCAATAGTTACGATACCTTATAATTTTTTTTACATTTGAGGTCCAAGAGTTGTACTAAACGTCATGGATAAAAAAAAAAATCACGTTCGATTTTATGTCTGAATTAACGTGAAGACAACGTGATTTTAATATAATAAAAATACGATGTCGCCACGTCCGACGTCGTTATATAAAAATATGCGGCGGTCGTCGTAGTGTCTAGCAATAAACCTTTAGTCTTCGGAACCAGTCAAAAAATTTGTCTTGGGTTAATCAGTATGACTATTAATAACATAATTTTAAATTAAAAAATAAAAAATATTAAAAAGTTTCCTTAGAATAAATTTATATTGAATATTAATAAATAGTTACAATATTAATTCATTTGAAAAACTTTTTTAAATATTTTAATTCATTTTAATGCAGTTTTCTATTCATTTATTTATCATATAACAATTTACTTATATTATATACTTTTTTCTGCATTTTATTTTACTTAAGTTTTTTTTTTTGATTATTTTTTGCAAAAATTTTTAACAAACTGTCAATTATTCAAATTTATATATATATATAAAAATCTAAAAGATATCAACAGATTACAAATGGGAATTATTAAAAGTTTTTAAATGAAAAAATATTTATATGAACTCTAATTGTGGGTAAAACGAATTAAAATATGAAACTGCATAAAATTTTTTTTCCCCAAAAATAGATAGGTAATGATTTAACATTCTTCATACAAGGCCAAATATAACAATACCATCATACAAATTCTTAAAATTTGAAAAAAGGATGGGGTTAAAAAAATGTTCGAGTTTCTTGAAAAATGTTTAAATATATGAAAAAATTTAATTTAGTTTTGGATATTTTATATATATATATGTAAATCATATATTGATTAGGTTACGGTTAGATTAGGGTGGTTGCCGAAAAGGCATACTTAGACCGTATGTGGTCCATTGTGATATGTTAAAACCAATTTGAGTTTTTTGCAAAACATATAATGTTCTTCGCATTTTTATCGTCTAAATCGTTAAGGTTGTTGAAGTGATATTGCCCCAAATGGATATTGTTGATTATCTTATTGTTAATTTTTAATATTCCTTTAATATTTCCTTATTTCTTTATAATTTCAAAAATTGTTTTTATTTCAAAAACAATTAATTCAAATAATCTTATAACAAATATGTTTATCTAATGTAGTTCTAATTAAATCCTCTAGGTATTAACCCTAGATTAAAACTTTAAAAACTTTAAAATAAATTAATAACAACACATTTCAAAAAATATATTTCCTCATTTCCGTGTCCTCAAGATATTTTAGAAAATGAAAACAATAAAATAGAGAATTTTTTTTAATAGCACCTCTGCAAATGATTCTGCTTATAAAAATATTTAAAGTCAAAGAGGTTCAGAAATGTAACAAATGGAAATGAAATTAGATCGAAAAATACACTAAGGTGCGTAGGTTTGTAGTATTATAAAAGAAGTAGAAAGAAAAGGATATTATAAAGAGCATATTTATCATATATCTTTTTAATGACCATGATAACATTTTGAAGATTATTTTTCTCGAAAAAGGAAAGTTGATAGTTAAATATAGTTCTTTAAGAATTGATGTTATAATTTTTTTTTTGCCAGAGACGGTGGAAAATATCGAAAAATACTAAAAAGAACTGCACGAAATTCCTCTGGGTAGTGTTGGACTTGAACCAATCAAAACCACCCCGTTTTAAATCGGGATGGTTCTTAATACATAGTGATATAATCTACAGTTTGGTTTTGGAGAAAAGATGAAGGGAAGGATTATTTGGCAGGAAAATTGGATTTCAGATAATTAGAATTATGGCCTTAGAATTTTGAAAAAGTATGTTAATATTTTTTCTAAATTTCGTTATTATTATTAGTCATCAGTCATCGGTTATTGTATTATTGAGAATTTTATTTGACTTCTGATTAAATAATAAATTATAAATTTTTTTCAAGTTTACAGTTTAATGATCTTAAATATTTTAGTAATACTGTGTGAGATTTTTTTAATATAGATTTCAATTTTGGTAAACTTAAAAATATGTCACATAATAAAATAAATCGTATGGAGTAATCGTTAAATAAAAAGATATTCCAGGACATCAATTGTGCCTAACACAATAACAACTTTGTTTTCGGATACGATAAAAATATGAAATTTAGTGTTCACTTTATGATTGTCTTAATTTATCTTAAAAAAAAAAATCACAATGTAAACAATGAACAATATAATTTTCTTTTTGGCAATATGATGTACAAAATAAAATGTAACAATTATTGTAAGAGTTTTTTTTTTTAACTATATATGTTTTATTTAGTATACGTATCAAACTATTTAATAAAAAAAAAAAAAACCTAAGTTTATTTTTTAACATTTCAAAACTCACGTAAAAAAAAAAAAGATTGTATTCCATTTTTTATTTGTGATATCGATAGCAAAAAAAAAAACTACAAAAAAAAAAATGAAATCAAAATTCAATACACTCCCTGAACGAATTTTCTTCATGTTTTCAATTTTTTTTTACTTCGTCAACCTTCAATTCACATTCAATTGACTTAAGTACTTATGAAAAAAATCTTAATTTTAATACTTAATGGAAAATCCATACTTAAAAATTATTTTAAAAATTTGTATATAATAAGAGTTGACTTTTTTTTGTATTTCAGAGGTATACTGACAGGTAAATAAATAATTCATTACTTTTTTGATATGATATTTTTTTTTTTTTTTTTTATCCAACAATATTCGAATGCATGCATTGTAGTAGAAGGAGAATAAATATTTTTCATATTATTGAATCCTTAATTTAAAATATAATGAAAGTTTCTAAAGTGCATGTTAAAATATGTACAAAAATTCAATTGTTATGTTATTATATATATTACAGTATTGGACAAAATTACAAAAGAAAAAAAAAAATACATGATAATACATGGGGAGTACATTAAAATTTTAGTATCAGAATTTAATATTTGTTGCAGTTGAAAAATATAACATGGAAAAATTTACAATTTCAAATACTGTAGGAGTTGTGATATTAATTTTTTTCACTGAAACCGTTAACAAACAGTTAAACAGTTATCGTTTATCAATTTATTTTTTAAACTAATGTCAATGCTTAGGTTTTTTTTATTTACTTTCGTATAATTTTTATCTAAATAACTTAAAAATTCAAGTTAGTTTTTTGTCTTTTTTTTTTTTTGAAGAAGTTGAAGATTTAAAGAATGAGTTTCTAAAATTTTCATATTATATCAACATTTACATATTAATTAATTCAATAGAAATGGGGATATTAAAAGATTCTGAAATATTATAGACTTATAAAGAACTCAGAAATTCCAGATTAAAATAATTATTAATTTTTAACGGGAACTGTAGTATTCCTAATACAATATATATTGATGGGTATGAAGAATTCAAATCGGATGAGTGAGTAAGAAAGTACAATATTTAAACACATTACTAATATTATTTTTTATATTCATTTCGTACTTCATCTGACCTTTCATCCTACAGCCGTGTATTGACCCTGCCTGATACATAAACATTGTCATACTGCAGAGATATTTTTCATACAGCAGCACTAGCACCAATACCCCTTTTATTTTGTTGTTGTCCTTTTAAAAATATATTTTGTAATTCTTTTTGTTCTTGTTATTTCTTAGCTTATAGAAATCTTTTCTTACCTTTTCTATTAAACATAAAAATAAAATAAAAACAACAAATAAAAAATTTAACGAAAATAATCTATCTCCATTACTTTAAAATAAAATTAAACGAATAGAAAAAGTTATATTTTTCCCCTTTTGAAAATACCTATACCCCATTTCGAAAATGGGCAAATAAAATTTATCGTTTTAATAGCGCATGTATTTTGATGACGTCATCATTTAATATTAAAATAAAATATTCAACAGGAGTTTTAAGGATAATTAGGGGGTAAAATTATTTAGTTTGTTTTAAATTTGATAAATATTGTGTATTTATTTATTTTTTGGTTTTTAGGAGAACACGTGGTAATCATGAAAAAGTTTATAATATGCAACAGGTCGTCAGAGAAAAAATTTATTTTAAACGATAGAAGTGACAAAATTATATATAGTGGGAAATTTTATAAAAAGTGACTTTAAGATTTTTTGAAAATTGAAAAAAATAACAAACATTTATGGTTTTGAAGAATTATTTGGAATTTTTTAGATTTTTGTTTTTGTTATTTTTCAATAACAATATACTTTTCAATATAGATATTTTTTGACAACTATAGAAATAATACCTACACCTAGGGATAATAATCCCTTAAGATTTATAAAAAATATAGAATTTACTACAGACAGGTTAGTGGGTTTTGGTTAAAAATTTAATTTTTAAAAATATATTCTTTTTTCTAACAACGTTAGCATAATCATAAATAATTGTGTTCGATCGAAAATTGCTTTTTTCCCTTGTCGATTTTTTATTTAAAAATCCCCTCCCCCCAATCGTTTATACTCGTATGAACGTAAGTTTAAGGAACTAGAATTCAGAAATTTTTACTACGTAACTTTTCGGCCGGCGGATTCAAGTAGCTGTTATGTAACTTCTTTCTTTATATGGAAATAACTCAGGAAATAACGTTTATTGAAGCTAGGTGTCTGAAATTTTTTGAAAAGCTGTTAAATGCATGCTAATAACTTTTCTAAAATTTCGTTGGTTCGGGTACCAAGTGTCATACCTACAACTCCAAAATTTACATAATATATATCGGTACTTAATTGAGTAAAACATCGGAAATTTTGTAAAAGATGATCAAGTTTTATGGAAACAGCATATATTATGTTAATCGAGGGTATCCCAGAGTTGACACTCTCTACTCTACTACACTCTTCCTCCTTTTTTATTAATTTGAAAAATATTTTAAATAATTATCAATATTTTATTAAAATTAATATTCAATAACTTCAAAGAGTTAGTAATTGCATAAAATTAATGATCAAATCAATAATTCAAATAGAATATTTGGTACTTTGGAAAACTAATAAATATGTTTTAATAAATTGCTAAAGCAAAACTAATACACATTGGTATCTTTGAAGGTTGAAATAAAAGTCATCCACTGACATAATTCTTTTATCTACAATGTATTATTGTCAGAAAAATCTTTAAGGATTATATGATTTTTTGAAAGATAGTCAACAAACTCTACAATTTACTAATATAATCTTAGTATAACTATATATTATACAGCTTCAAAATTTGAGTAAAAGATTTAAAGCAGAGGGTAAACAAAAATTGAAAACTTTTACAAGGCATTGTGTTTTTTTAGTTAATTCTCGTGTCAGATAAATATGATAAGAAAATTATATAATTATATTTCCTTTCCAGGTGAGGCTATAAATGCCGTAAGGATGAGTAATTCTTACAACATGTGTGGGATTCGAACTGACTTCGGTTTTAAGGCGTATTTTACACCTTATATAAAAATAAGGCGTATTTTTATATAAGGTGTTTAAGGCGTATTTCGGTGTTTAAGGCGTATATATATTATACATACTAGGGTACTGAGGCCTCCTAGGCATTTTTTAAGATTTAGTTAGATTTATTTATGCAGACGAAACTTCTAAATGATATAGTATTATAAAAAAAGTTTTTTGCTTATCGATACTTTAAGAATCATATATGCCTCCTCCCAAACACAATTCACATGTTCTCATTAAATGTGTTCACTTCTGTTGACAATATTTCATTTTACAGTTATATAAAAACAACCTTTTCAAAACTGTATCTAATTTCGCTCGTTTCCTCAATTTTCCTTCCTTACTTGGTCTGCCATTTAGTCAAAGCTTCAAATCTTCACCAACAATGTACAAAAGAATCGTTTTCGACAATTTGGCTGGAAAAAAAAAAATCAAATCAAACAAGTTATTTTGCAACTCAAAAATTAAACGTAAATTCTTATATTTGTTTTATATATTGTAATGTTATGTAAAGCGAGGTAGTAAGTAACCCTTTATAATAATTCTTAAAAAAAAAAATAAAATAAATAATAAAACTAATTTGGGGAATTATTTCTTGTGGGGTTATTTTTGTGAGCCAATTTCTTGTCGCTTGACATCTTCAAGTTGCAAAAAATTGCAGTACAACGTGAGTTATAAACATCTGAATGAAGGGTTTTTTTAAATTTTGGTAAGCGAAAGCTTTTTATTGAATAGGAAAGGATATAAAAAATCAAAATATAAAAGCCACACCTTTTTTATGTTCTACTATAAAAGTTTTATAAGCTTTGAATTAAAATTGTAAATGAAAAAATTATTGCAATAATATAAAAAAGTTTCAAACTTATTCTTTTAGATTTTGAAACTAATTAAATCTTAGCTATGAACTTCTTTGAATTCAGCCTAATTTCATTATCTAAATAAAACAAAACACCTTTTAAGTTAAGATGTAATTTCAAAGTTTATTAGAAAAAAGTTTTACAATATATTTTACATTATAATTAAGCTTTAATGTATTATGTTCCAAAGATAACAACCAATAAACTTATGAAATTTTCAAACTATATTTCATATACTCGTATACAACTGAAAAATAAGTTGTTTCGTCCTGGTTTAGTTTATTGTTCAACCAGGAGTAGGCATAAACTAAATCTTACCTTGACAACTTCTAATGTTTTTTCAAAAGTTGCAAACCTTTATATTAGAAATTAATAAATTTGGCCAGTGAGTTACGAGAGAATAATTCATAAAAATCCAAAAAAGTTAAATTTAATGAATTAAATCAACTACATGAAAATTCATTAATGAATCAAGAACTCAATATTTTTAGTTTTCAAATTAAAAAATTGAAATTGAACAAGGAGAAACAATTTATTTCTCATTGTTATAAATATAAAAATTAAATCTCAAGACAAAAATCAAAAAATTTTGAATATTTTATAGTTGTTGTAAGCTTTGACTTCTCAGGGCAAATTAAGGAAGTTTTTTCGTTGGATGGTACATTTAAAATTTATCTAATACAATATTTTTTTTTTCTTTCTGTTTTCATTAGAGCTGAATAAATCATTACTAAAAATGGAAATAAATATCTTTAACGAAAAGGACTTTCAATTTTAAAATTTATATAGAAAATATTGGTTTGAAAAACGACTGCCATAAAATTAAAAGTTGTTAACTTTTGTTTCATTGTTTTGAAACATATTTTAAAGTTACGCCTGTTTCAACTTTAAAATAAAAAATTTGTTGTCTTAGGTAAATTGAAATACTTTGAACTTCTTAATTCCTATTATTTTATAATGAATACAAATTTAGCTTTTGAAAATCGGAACGTTGTTTTGCTGAATATAAATATATACTTTTTGTATTAGATAAATAAATTATTATACTCATAAGAATTACTACAACATATTATAATCATAATCATAATATGTTGTAGTCTTCGAAAAATTTGTTACTTGTTTTAAAGCAGATGATTTTGTTTAATTAAAGTTCAGAACCTTTCCGAAAGAACCAAGTCCTAATATTCATCTGAGAATGACTTTTGAAGATTCTTAGCAATCCTCATAAAAAGAAAATTTGTGACTTCTAAAATAATTTTTTTTTCAAATATGTAGTTGTAACTAACTGAAGTGGTACTGCATATTTTTTCAAAATTAAATCAATTTTTTCCAATACTTACCATATTGAAATTAACTTTAAAAATTGTGATCAACGTTTGTAATATACGTTTGTAATCAAATAATTAATTGAATAAAACTTTCATTAAAGTTTATTCTTAGAAAACTTAAAGCTTATAAAAATTGTGAAGTATTAGTTTGAAAATTTTCTAAGTTTAATGGTTTTAATTTTTGGAAAATATTAAAGTTATCATTATTTATAGCTTAATTTTGGCCTTAAACTTATAAAAATATTTTTGAATAAGCTTTGCAATCATAATAATTATTAAAATTTGAAATTTCGAGGGAAGAAAGCTTTCTAAAAATTTTTGATTTTTTGATTTTCACAATTTTACTTATAAAACAAAAAATCCGAAGAAAAATTATAAATTTTCATCGAAAAATGGTCTAAAAGCTTTATATTATCGTTTTGCTAATCATCCACCTCTAAGAATCCTTGGTTTTGTCTTGTGCCATCTTTATTTCTTCGTTGTCGATTTTATATTTTTAGAAATTCATTTTATTGCAGTTTTTCTTTTTGGGATTAATTTTTTTGAAATTAGATATTTTGGAACTTTGCTAAATTTTTATATGCTAATTAAATTGTGTTATTTTATCAAAAAAATTTAAGTTTAGATCTTAAAACATTTCAAAGTACTTATGCTATACAATACGTTTAAGAACGATTTTTCAAAATTTAGAAATTTTTTTTTAATGCTTTAAAGCTATCATTACACCTTCAAGATATAATTTAAGTGACTATATAGTGTAAGGTTTTTTAATTAATTAGTTTTTAATGATAAAATTTTGATAAAATTAATGATCAAACCCACACTCCTCCTTGTTTACAGCGTATTTTGTACGCTCTTACCTACTAAGCCACCGAGGCCCCTATTTTCAAAAATTTAAAGACTAATTAAAAAATAATTACTTTTGTTGTATGATATTTAAGTGACTTTCTTCCAGTTATCGATGATAGATATTGAAATCATTCCCTTTATATTTTTGATTCGGTTTATTTTCTTCGTTTCTCACATGTTCATCAGTTTTGTTGTTTCAGTTCTCTTCATGTTAAACTATTGCTACATTAGTATGTTGACAGGAAGAAAAAAGTGTATTATGAATGATCAAGGCAGCCTCTTTATCTGTAGGTAATTAATTACCTTAATAGTGAATCTTTTAACTTTTTAAATTCTTATAAACATTTTTAATATTTTTAATTCTATATTGTTATTTAATGCCAAAAAATATGAATTTTAAAAACTTATTTAATTTTTTGCTACATTTAACAAAATCAAGGATGGTATTTTGCTCGATTAAAAGACAAAATTTAAAAAAATCTGTGATACATTTAATTTTTTTTCACAATATGTATAAAAAAATATGTTACAGTTTACAGTACATATATTTGTATTAAATAATCTTCTATATTCAATTTTAGTCAAGACAATAACCTTTTCTTTAAAAAGCGTGCTATTAAAAAAAAATAATTGTTTTTATATGATACACTAACTATAAAAAAAACAAAAACACTTTACTACAATATCAAATTACATTCTGAGTTGATTTAATGTTTCTTTATTTCTAAAGAAATTAATTTGAAATTTAATTTAATTAAAAAGGTATAAATCGTGCAAAAATAAACTTCTGAAAATGGAAATGATATACAGAGAAATATAATATAAAAACAGGTAAATGTAACAGTAAGTCGAATAATTAGAATTAAATTAAAAATCCATAAGTTTTTTGGCAGCTACTTGAACCGCCTTCCTTTTCTTCCTTATTAAACTCGAATTTCAGGAACGTAAAAGAGACATGATTTAACACCTTTGTACAAAATTGCAAGTTTCTATCTTTATTAATTTCGAAGATATGCTTTTAGACCTTGGGTGGCGTGTGTCAGGAAACATTCGAGAACATTCTTGTACGAATTTTACAGGTTGTACCTTTACCTCTGTTGGTTTTGGACATATACTTTTTTGCTGTTCTGCTCGTTCTGAGGTTTCTAAAATCCGGACCCATGGTCCAAATCCTCTCAAATGTCAGTTTTCAAATTTAAAGAAAAGGAAACTTAAACTTTATTTAAGTTTGAAGGTACTACCTTGGTTGATTTTGGAAATATACTCGTTTGTTCTGGGGCTGCTTCGGAAGCTTCCAAAATCTGAGTTCATGGTCCAAGTCCTCTCAAATTTTAGAGAAATAAAGAAAACATGAAATAACACTATTGTAGCAAATGTAACAGTTCTAACTTTGTTGGTTTTGGAGATATGTTTGTTTGCCCCGGGGCTCGTTTGGAAGCTTACAAAATCCGAACCCATGGACCGATTGTAATCAACTGGAAAGATCCAATCCTTGCTTTTTCTTCGTAATAAGTAACCCACTATATAAATTCCGTCAACATAGCTTTATTAGTTATCGTTAAATAGACTTAGGAGGTGACACTGTTTAAGAATATAGTATACATGTCCTATCTAACTTGCTTCCTTTTGGTGGTTACAAACACCATACCAAAGTTAACCTACTCTATATTTTAGATGTAAGGTATAAAAAATATATTAAAAGTATTATATTGCTTAATGGTACCACTTTTATCACTTTAAAAAAATTAAACTACCATAAGACACGGCAACGTTGATGTTGCTCAACTTTTGGATTAGCTCTAAGTGTGAGTTCATCTGCTCATTCCTTAATGTAAATGTTGAGTTAGCTAAAAGTGTGGATTCATGTGTATTCTTCAAAGTACGCGCTAGATTAGGGAGCGTGCCATATGCCTGTAGTTTCATTTGACCTGTAAGTTTTGCGCCTGAATTATCATTTCAGTGCATTTCATTTGATTTCATTTCATTTAACTGTATTTCATTCGCCTGTATATAAAACATATAATTAGGTAGGATTTTATAGTTCATTACAAATGAAATCCAGTCAAATGATAATACAGGAAAATTAAAATACAAAGAAGTGACATACAGTTAAATGACATACAGTTTTGTGATAGTAACCTGTTAGCTCATTTTTTGAGTTGATTTTTGAGTTAAGGTTCGTATTTGAGTTTGTTTATTTAGAACTCTGCCATAAGCAACTGTATATGAAGTATGATTAAACCGCGGAAAATGGATTACAGATTGATATGAATGTTCTTTCAAAGGATTTCGATAAAAAAATTAGACGAAGGTGATCCTCTTTCTTTAGTATGTTGTACAGAATAATCGCTGTTTTCAACGGGATAGAACCAACCACTGTTTAACGTTTAAGCAATAATCAATTTGTTTTATTTCAAAATTTCGAAAAGAAAATTTTCATTTGGAGGTATATTTTTTGTTTGGTATTAATTCAATTAATTCCAATTTTAAATAAATAGGTATTTTTCTTTTTTTTTCAACCCAGTGTAGGTACATATTATATTCTAAAATATAAAAAAAGGATATTTTTTTTTCTATTGAATATTTTTTTTTTTGAGCAATAAACAAAAAAGCTTCTATTCTAAGAGCTTTATTTGATGAAGAAAAGAGAGAGAGAAAGAGAGAAAAAAATGGGAGGATTATTAGTTATATGCGTAGCATTACCAGATGGTTTTGTTTTTGAAAATACAGCATCTTATTTATAATACTGAGTACTTTTCTATACATTTTCGTTTTAATTTTTCTTTCGTTTCTTTAATCTTTGAACTGAAATTCTTGTTGTTGTTTTTGTTATTTTTATTATTTTGGTTATTTAACATTATACCAATTATACCATTTCTGTTTCGAGAAAACCCGAATATAAAAATGTATATATATGACGATGGTAAAAGAAAATTATATTTTTGTTTTTTTTTTTTCTTTAATTTTTCCATCTTTTTTTTTTTATTTTTCAGAATATTTATACTTTTTGCAGAGGTTCAGATATCAGTTCAATTTTGTAACTCATACAGTTTGTACATAGCAAACAAACGGTGACGACGCGTCGACGGGTTGACACCGCGACCTTCCAAATAACAACAATACAAAAAAAAAAAAAGAAATTAAACATAAAAAAATTAAAATTTAATTTATTTTAATTTTTTTATTGTTGTCACCAAATTTTTTTTCAATAATTATTATGTAAAAAAATTATTATTTATATTTTCTGAAAATATATGTATATATAAATTTATTGTAAATATAATATATATATATACATTTATATATTGAAGGATTGAGCATCCTTGATTTAAATTCAAGGAAAATAGCGGTCAATTTTTGAAAAAAAAAAATTCAAAAACGACCACCATCATAGCGAAAACTCCTCAAAATGGAAATCATGAATTTCAATTTTAAATAAAACCAAAAAAACAAAAACCCAAAATAAAAAAAAAAACCCAAAACGATGTAAAACAAAAAATAAAAAAAATGCATATTTAAAAATAATTAAAAAAAAAAAAACCAAAAAAAAAAAGAAAATTCGATGTATGTCTAGTAGAAAAAAAATTTCAAAAAAAATTTTTTTTTAAATTTTATTTTTTCGTCGGTGTTGTAAACGTAACTGTGTTATATGTGTGTGTAATTTATGTTAAAAAAAAATTAATTAAAAAAAGCAAAAAAAAAAAATCAATATATATATGTTTACATTATAAATATTTATAATTAATATAAATATATATGTTCATATAAATGTTTAATGGGTGTTGTAATTATTTAATTTATTAATAATAAAATACAAAAAAAAAAGGAAGAAAAATCATAAATAACCGTTAATGTTGTAAAGTCAATATATTTAATGTCCTGTTAAATTTTAACTGTAATAATATATTAATTAATAAAAATTAAAAAAATAATAATAAAAAAATATAATAAAAAAGAAATGATTGAAAATATAATATAATTAATATTAATTGGAATTTTAATATTTTATTTCAAATAAATACAATTGAATACAAAAAATAGATACATTTATTTCAAAGTTTATTCTTTTGCTGATTTTTTTTTCTTTAAATGTTTTATCAAATAATTAAAATTAAATAAAACATATAAAATAACGGTAAAAAAAAAATAATTAAAAAAATAAAGTCATATACCTAATAAATTAAATTATCGTACATACAACGAAGCATCTTACCGTCTTACCCAGGAAATTACTGAAGCACAAGACGTGAAACAAATTGGAAGGAGATAAAAAGAAAAGGATTCTCAATTTCAAATTCATCACAAAGTAATTACAAAAAAACAAAAATATTATCTATAACCTACAAAAAATTTAAATAAGCTTTAAGATATTATTTGAAATAAAGTTATGTTTGAAACCTTTGTATTTAATTACAACGCAGGTTGACCTAGATACTTTACTTCGCAATAAAAAATCGCAATATTAAGTTTCAAATATTTTTTCGTTATGAATCGTTTCTCTCAAATCTGATGAATAAAATAAGTCTTTTATGAGTCTCAAATCTGGATTTTCTTTTACATCTTTTGCATTTTTCTCTATTTTCTTCTATTATGTAATAGAATTTTTTCACTCTTAATTGGAACATAAACAATGCATAGAAACTTGGCTAAGACTTTCAGTTTTACTTTCTTTTGCAGTAAGTCATGATAATCAATACATGATTAAATATGCTTAATTTTTTAAAATTTGTTTATTTAGTTTAATTCTGTCTGTTCGTCTGTCTGTTTACAAAACTTTTAGGATGTTTAGAATAGAATAATGCAATTTTAATCATGGAAATGTTCCTAAAACAAAAATTATTGTTGTGGAACTTACGGAACAACAGTGCCTTAAAGTTTAGTTGGAAAAGACTTCATTTTCAAATGTATATATCTTAGCTTTTACTAATATTATTGCAATCTTAAAAACTAATTGGAATTTAAATTTAAGTTTTAAAAATCTAAAAAATCTAAAAAATAAAATTTTGTTTTTTCGAATTTAGTATTCAATTTTACGGTTATATAAAAATAAAATTTTTCCAAAATTTTGTTTCCTTCATATCTCCGCAGCGCTTTTAGTTATATTTTTAATTGCATAAACAGTTTTTCTTGTTTATTTAAGATTTCCTTAAAATTGAAGAAAGTGTTTGATTTTTTACATTTTTTTATACATATAAATATATTTATACATATTTAGAAATTTTAGTGATAGTCACATTTCCTAACTATTTTTATTGCCTTTTGGAGAAAGTGCACAAGTTAAAATCTTTTGGTTTTCACCATACCTTGTTTTCCACTCAAATAAAAATAAGCCTCAATTTCTTGAATAATTATTGCTATCACGCCATTAATTAATCAGGTACCAAATTACACCACTGTAACCACTGTAGGTACCAGATTATCAAAAATAATTGATCGAATGCATGAAACTAAGCTTGAATGTAAATCTCACTTTTTCGAATAAAAACTACGAATTCAGGTGCAGATTTTGTTTGAAAAAGTGAGATTTCAAAGGTAATTTTATCCATTCGTTTCAATACGATTACAATAATTATTGTTTTTTGTTATTTATTTAAATCTTTTTATATTAAATACATATACATACATAATATTTTATGTAATATTGGATATTTGTATTACGTTATAGCGTCGGGGCAAGTATTAACTGTATCATATTTTTTTTTAGTTTATTCCCCTGCGACATAAATGTGACAAGGTAATACAGCCTTTCGTTTTCAGGCGTGGCTATAAATGCCGTAAGGGGGAATTATTCTTACGCCGTGTGTGGGATCTGAATCCACAATCCTTCGGTGTTTAGATCGTAGTTTATACGCTCTTACCCACAGGCCATCGAGGCCCCATCATAATTTTTTTTTCATATTTAAATTAGAGAATTATTTTCATACTAAAGATATAATAAAACGTTTGAAAATTTATAATAATATAACTTTAAAACTTGTATTGCTCAAATAATACAAACATAAATAGCACCTTTAAAGTAGCTATGAAGACGAAATGGAATTTCTATTTAAATTATATAATAAATATATATATAACGTCAATATAATAATTGATAAAATGTGTACATACAATTGAAATATATGGGGCAAATAAAAGTTAATAAAGAATACAATTAGTAGTTTTAAATTGGGGTCATTTTGTTTGCTTTTAATTTAGTTTTAATATTTCGAATAAAAAAGTATCCTTTTTTTGTTAAAAGAAAATAAAAATTTTCTATTCATTTTTGGTTTTTTTTTTTTAATTTATGTGTAGATAAAATAATCACGGTTAAATGACTTCTACTGCTACTAGAAATTACGAACAAAAATATTTATTTTATGACGTTTATTTTTATTTAAAAAAAGGATTATAATAATATTTATATAAGAAATGCTTTAAACTAAAAACTAAAAACTAAAATAAAACAAGGCAGAATGTAAACGAACGTTTGTTTAAGGCGCACATTTCCAAAAAACAATACAAACTCAATTGTAACTTACACTAAATTTTAAAAATTTCATATAATAGGTAAAAATGTTAAAATTAAAGAGACACTTTCATTAATTTTAAGGGAACTCTAATTTGGAATCTTTAATTTTTGTCTTTTATTTTGAAAAAAAATTTACAGGTGTTTAAAAACACCAAAATTTAAATTTTTGAGCCCTAATAGTCCTTAAACAAAGGGTGGTACAAAAAATTTTCTGAAACAACTTATACTGATTACAAAAGATCTTTCTTCTCTTAAAATCTTAAGGTTCTAATTAAAAGCATGCCGGAGTTTTGAAGGAAAAAAAAGTTTTGCAAAATTTTGTCTTCACATAACGGTAAATTTAAAATTTAATAGTAAATTGGAACATATTGCGTAATTTTGATATTGTTTTATAAAGGCAAGAAAAGGTGCGATTTTCTAGTGATTTTAAATTGTAAAACTACTACACAGAACCTCGAAATTTTGAGGGACTGTATCTTTGTCATCGTATACAACTAAGAAAGACCGTTATCGCACGTAAAAATGTAATATTATGATTATTTTATTAATATTTATTTATTTGTGCATCATGTTTTTGCGAATATTTCGAAATATTCCTTTTTGATGTAATACACACACTTTCTGGATGTGCTAATGTTAACAAAATTGAGATGGATGAGCGTTAAACAAAGAATTAACGAGAACGTATTATTAGTAAGGGCAGGACGGATCAGAATTATGTCTTGTGCAAAGGTTTCAATTTATATTTAATGAATTAGCAGCGGATTAACCGCTGAATTCCAGAAAGCTAAATTAACTTAAAAATCACGTGTTTGTTATGTAAATTGAAAAAATGTATTTTATATAAATTATTTTGGCTTGTAAAATGTTATGCTAAATTTTGTTTTCAAATTACTTTTCTAACTATTTAATTTTCTGTTCTATTCTATTCTAATCATAAATTTTTTTTTCATTATTTCAAAATCTCAATCAATTATTTGCAACTAAAAATAAATTGACTTTTGTGTTCTCTATAACTTACTTATACTTACTTAATATTGTTTTAATTATTCCTTTAGTTATTTATTATTATTCATATAGAAGATCACGTGACAGACACAAAAAAATATTACATGCTATCGATAATAGAATTGAAAAAGATTTAACTTTTAATTAAAAATAATTTTAAAGATTGAAATCATGGTTTCCGTTTAACTTTATGAATTTCTGTCATATTTAATCTTTATTTTTTGAATCTTTTCTTCTTTACGTGCCATATCCTATATAGAACGTTGGCTATCATATTGGAGATTCTAATTTTTTCCACTGCGGCTCCAAATAAAGGTATTGTTTACGCTTTGAACCATGTTCTAAGATTCAACTGACAAGATATTCTTCTTCTTCCTGACTCTCTTCTTTCTTGAATTTTGCCTTGAACAATGAGATGTAGAATATATGTATATATTTTTCTGGTTGTCTCATTATGAGGGCAAAGAAACTGGGCTTTCTTCGCTTTATCAGTTTTGCAAATTTTTTGACTTTCCCATATTCAATATTTTTGTATTCGTAATTCTATAGACGTACCTAATTTTGTAGAAAACTTCTATAAAACCCTAGTTCAAAACTTTTCAATTTGTTGAGAGACATTAGTTTAAAAACGAATAACTTATTGAAAAACTTCCAATTTGTAGAACATTTTTATTAAAAAGTATTAAGGGATTCAAATTTTGAATATATAGCCTAGATTACTCAATATTGAAAAATGTAATTTTAACATTTTATTTCATTCAATTAGAAAGATTATAAATTTTGTTTTTAAACAGATGTTAAAATGAGAATAAAAATGTCACAACGAGTGTCGTAATTAAATTTGTAAATAACTATAAAGTTTCACGATTACCTATAAAAGTAAAAAGGACTAAAATTTTAAAATATATTATAACAGTCATCGTGAATATACTGTAAATACACAGTAAAGTTTAAATCTAAAAAGTTGCAGCTGACATCAGACAAATGTCAAAATCAAGTGTCATTTTACGTTAAATATTAATATAAGTAAAAATACTGATAAAAGGTAAAATAAATTTAACTGCGCAGCTACAATAAATTTTTTTCCCATTTAAGCTGATGTGCGTCGTGAACAAAAATTGCTGCCACAACGGAAATGTTTAGAAGCGTACAAATGGTATTAATTTTTGAAGTTGACATTTGTTTTGTTTATGAAGTTTTGTATATAAATTGAAATATGTAAAGGGTTTTTTGTTTAATACCGGATTTTTTTTTAACTTCTTCAATTTTTTTTCTCGGAGAAAAATATAATTGACAAAAGAATATCGATAATGAATAATATGGAATATGAATATTAGGAATATTAATCTGAATAACAAATATACCACAAAACATTTGACATTACAAAGTTTATTGAAAACGTAAAAGTTTAAAGTTGATCAAATTTTTTCGTCAGTCTGCATGACTAAGCTTCATGACTACGGTAATTGATTGTAACATATTTCATACAACTCAATAAATATATTTTTTTTTGACAGCACTCGAGTCATGGCTACGGAAAATGACGTTTTATAAGTAGTAGGAATAGGAACTTAATAATTCATTTTTAGGTATTATTTAAAATATTTAAAATTTAAAATTTTTTTTCGTTTATTTGAAAATATTCATTGTAATTTCATTAAATTAAAAAATTATATAACAGTACAGTACAAGACTACATAAGACTTTATAATACTTACTAAAAAGTTGTAAAATTATAAGTTTCTTGTAAAATACACTTAGGTATTTTAAAATTTTTTATTATTGCACTTATTTTTATACCTACCTAAACCTGAAAACCCTTACTATATTTTTGTATTTATTTAATTTTTTTTTCATAGTAACAATTTGATCAAATATTAACATAAAAAATAAATTTTATATATTATTTTTATGTAAACATAATGGTATAAAAAGTTTTGCCATTATTTTTTTTTACTTATAAAAAGTTTTAAATTGTTCAGAAACTTATAAAATATTAATAATTGATTTAACACTGAATTCCTTTCGGACATTTTATAATAAATTTTAAAATAAAATATAAACTTAAATTATTGAAAAAAAAAAAACATTTCTGAAAAATATTTGCTTTTAAGATAATTTAAAACTCTATTTATTTATTTTTATCTATAGGTAAGTAAAAATTATTCATTAAATATGTACCTAACCATGAAAGGATATCGTAAGGCGTAAATAAAAATATATTCCGTTGTAATTTTATCTCTAACACTCTTCAAAAGAACTTTTTTTTTTCCTTTCCTTTTTAGATTCATTCAAAAATATCTTATTTCTTTAATGCTCAGATAAAGAAGCTTTTGACAAAATAGATATTGAAATTGAAAAATCCACTAAATCTTTAGGTATTGAATAAAAATCCACGAAATTTTCAATTGAAAATTGAAAGAACAAATTTCACATCTAAAATATTTTGCAATACAAATAAATATATTATGAATTTAATTCAAGGCTTTTTAACAGCCTTGAAAAGTTTAATGTTTTTCCAATTCGCGGGAATTATACATCAGGCTTTATTTAAAAAGTCTCACTTAATTATGGAAAATTATTAGATAAATGGAAAAGGACAAGTAAGACAAGTGTGAATTAATCTATTTATTTGTCAACTTTAATTTTTATTAACTTAAAATGAAATATTATCTCTTTCTAATATTTTGAACGGAGGTATCAAATTTTTAATCTCGTCAGAACAAGTATATCTACTTCTATAAGGTATCTATACAACAGGGTAAGTGTTCCAGTTAGGGGGCGAAGGGCAGTTAAGTTAGTTTACATAACTCAGTTAAAATATTTATATTTACATACTGTTTTTACTTTAAATGAAGACTTTTTTTACTTTTAGTGAATATTTTTTACTTTAACTGAGGACTTTTTATTTTAAGTGAATATTTTTTACTTTAACTGAAGGCTTTTTTACTTTTAGTGAATATTTTTTACTTTAACTGAGTGCCTTTTTATTTTAAGTGAATATTTTTTACTTTAACTGAAAACTTTTTTACTTTAAGTATAGTACTTTTAAATGAAAAATCTTTCAGTAATGTATGGTATTTATATATGGATTAATTAATATTTTATATACATATATTAAATTTTATTAATACATATATATTTGGATATGATATTTTTATTATATATGTAAATTATATATATTTTATACTTTAATTTTCATTACAAATGTTTTCGCTTAACGGAAAAAATCCAGTTAAAGTAAAAATTTTTTTACTTTAGGTAAAAATGTCTTCACTTAAAGTGAAAATGTCTTCAGTTACAGAAAAAATGGTATGTATACATAGTAATTTAATAACTTTTAGCTTAATAGGTTTGAACAAGACATGAAATAAAATTAAATTTAGTGACATTTTTAGATGTTCTTAAAGTGAGAAAACGTTCTGTAATAATTTTAGAGTAATTTCAATAACTTACATTTTTAATCAATAACTGCTTTATTTTTTTTTTTAAATACTAACTTCCTTATATGTATTTATACAAAAATTAGTGTAAATATAAATATATATATATACAATCTAATATATATGTATATATATATATATTATATGCATTCTACACAATTTTATATAACAAAATTCGTATAGGATTCCTCATGAACGATCTGTAGGTTTTTAAACACTTATTTGTCCATATTTTGCATATTATCCAAACCAAAACATATTTATATTATAATCAGAAAAAAAAAAATTGAAGGAAATTTCTAGCACCTAATATATTTATCCAGATATTTTAGATAGCACCTAATATATTTATCCAGATATTTTAGATACCTTTATAAATAATATCTAATTTTTAATTGATTTAAATGTCAAATATGCAAATATAAACTATGAGAACGTAATTTAAAAGATTCTATTTAAATTTAACATTATTTGTAAATTTTTTTTCTTTTAATTTTATTCGACCTAATTTTAAAGGAAAACCTTTTACCAAAATGTCAAATATTTATAATTAAATTTTAAAAGGTAAATTTAATTTTTTCAACATTATAAAATTATATTTTTAAATTAATTTGTTGTATTATTGAATTCAATGTCATTATTCATTAGGTTTTTCTTTAATTCATTTAAATTCAGAATCCTTTGCGAAATGGAAAATGGAAAATGGAAAATGAAAATGATTATGAATATAAATATTTTTTTTTCATTAAATGAAATTTTCCAAAATAGTTGCTTATTTTCATAGTCGTGAATAAAAAATAATTTCGAATAAAAAAATAAAAAACCAAAAGAAAAAAAAAATCCACAATAATAGTAGTCAAGGATACTTATATTTTCCCGGTACTTTATTATTAAAATTTTTCTCAATTCTCATAAACCTGAAAATATAACAAAACCAATAACTTGACTTAGAAAATCCTTATTCTTTTTCTCATTTTTGTTTTTAATTATTTAGGGGACTGGACAATGGGTAAAATATTTTGAGTATTTAAATTTTTATTCCGAATGGTAGACAAATTTGAAAATTAAAATCCCTGGGATAATTTATGCAGCTCATTATCAAATGAAATTCTAGTTATTTATTTTATTTTTATTTTTTTTTTCAGATTGAATGAGAATTTTACAGTTAATTCTTGTCATGAACTGAATTACACGACTAACGAGAAGACTGTATAAACAAGGAACAAGAAATTGTAAAATATTCATCATTGTCCTTGTAAAAATGAAAGACACAAATTTATAAAAAAAAAAAATATATGGAGAATAGGAAAAAACATAATAATTTATTATTCGTGATCCTTTGTAATTTTCTAAGGCAATAAAAAAAAAAAAACAAAAATATAATATTTTAACATAAATAAAATTATCTTAAGGGGCAAAAATTTTCGGTCTTTTTTTTAATTTTATTATTTTAAGAAAAGAAGCATTATTCTTTTTAGCACATTTCCAAAAAAATTTTGAAAAAATGTGCCTATTAGTTTTACTCTGTCCGTCCGTCTGTCCGTCTGTCCGTCTGTTTACAAAACTTATACACCGTTGAAGATAGAGAAAAAAAAATTTAACCATTGGTAGGTCTCATAAAAAAATTAATTTTGTGGAACAACTTTTTCATGTAGCCCCTTCCGTCAGGGAACTACAGCTCTTCAAACTTTGAAAAAGCCCTATTTTTAAACTTGTATATTTCAGGTTTCGCTTAACATCTTTTCAATCTGAAAACACCATTCGACAGGATTTTTTTTTGCCTTTATAAATCAATATCAAAATTATATATAGTTTTTAAATTTAGCATTTAAATTTATCGTTATGTGAAACCCAAATTTTGAATGATTTTTCTACATCCATAACTCCGGCACGCTTTTAAATAGGCAAGAAAGAACTTTTAGAATTAGTATGAGTTTGCTCAGACATTTTTTTTGTACTGTTAGGGCTCAAAAATTGAAAATTTGCTATTTTTAAACAGCTGTAACTTAGGAACCTTTACACATTTTACTTCGGCAAGATATAAAATTAAAGCTACAGTAATATGTTTTTACGTGTGTTAATGGTTTCTTTTAGTTGTATAGGGTTCCAAAGTTACAGCGCCCCAAAATTGCAAAAAGCCCTATTTTCAGATGTATATATCTCAGGCTCTTTGTAGTAGTTTTACAATATAAAAACACCAGAAGACCGGAAATTTTCTTACCTCAATAAAACAATATTAAAATTATGCAATATTTTGTAATTTACTATTTAAATTTACCATTATGTTAAAACCAAATTTGGCATGATATTTCTTTTTTCATAACTCCGGCGCGCTTTGAGATAGGAACCTGAAATTTTGAGACAAGAAAGAACTTTAAGAACTTTTAGAATTAGTATAAGTTCTCTCAGAAAATTTTTTGGTAGCACTCCTTGTTTAAGAGTTATTACGTCTTAAAAATTGAAAATTTGCTATTTTTAGACACCTGTACCTATAAAAGTACCTATAAAAATTTTTCTTCGGTAAGACATGAAAATTAAAGGTTCAATATATGTTTTTACGTGTGTTAACGGTTTATCTTAGTTATATAGAGTTCCGGACTTACAGGCTTCAAAATTCCAGAAAAGTCCTATTTTCACATTTTTTATTTATTTATTTATTTATTTATATTAATATTACATACATAAATGTAATGCAATATTATTGAACCATCGGCTACTAAGGCCATTATAGGTTTCTATACTATTATTAAATTATATACTAATATTATTTATTTTGTTTATATTATATACTATATATTTACATTATATTTGGTCGTAAGGGGGGTATGTAAAGAAAAAACACTTATGACCTGTGCAGGGATCGAACCCACACTCCTTCGGTTAATACGCCACACGCCAACTCTGGCTTCTCTTCAATTGTCGAATAAATCTTTCGCCTTTTTCACATTTTTTTTTACATGAAATTTTCAAATTTTTGTGAAAGTCACAATCCTAAACAGTTTGTATTGTCTTTTGGCAATGTGCGCTTTTAAAAACCGTTGGTTTACATTCTACCTTGTTTTTTTTTTATCTCTTTCGTGTATAATTTAAATTTGGGATTTACTGTATTTTAATAGATGACATAATGTATATCCACTGTAAATATGACCAATTATATGAATTTTGAAGCGATGCGAAATCAAGAATAATTGAATTAAATTATGAAAAATTGATTCCTGAAGTTACAAAAAGGATTACATGAAAAATTTGCATTTAAAATGTAATCTTTAAACTTTGTTTTCATGATTTTTTATTCAAAGAATTATAATTTACCCAATTTAAATAATTCATTTTAATATAAATAAAAAACATTCTAGAAAATGCTTTAAATTAGAGGTTTTCTTAGTTTCTAATATTGTTACCTTTTCAAAATTTGGGTAATAAAAAATTCGATTTTATATCACTTTATTCATTTTTGTTAGAGGACTAAGAGATAAAAAAACGAATTCTGGCCGTTTCAAGATGTATTTTATTTTTCGTTTCTTTTTAAGAATTAAAACTTATGCTTTTTCAGAATATAAATTATTTTGATATAAGGGTTATGAAGGATTTTGAACTTTGATATTACTATAAGATTAAAATCGGAAATTTATTATAGGGTTATTTACAAACAAAAAAGGTTACAACAGGGTAATTGTAATTTAGTGCTGGGTTAATAGGAACACATTGGATTTTCAAACTTTAGTGAAGTTAGATAAATTTATAATAATCTAGGATTAATATTGAATTAAATTTTATTCTTTATATTTTGATGGTTAATATTACATAAAATGGAATTTATTATTTTCTGTCTCTTTTCTATATTTATTTATATTGCGATATGTAAAATAAATAAATATTTTTTTAAAATTAAAAAGGTATTTCAAAAAAAAAATTAAGCTCAATATTTTGTTGTAACAATCTTATTGCAATATTGTAATCAAGGATAAACAAATCGAATCCTAAAAGTATGCAATATTACACAGTAGAATGACGGTCTTAGTAGCCGATGGTTTTGTAATATCGCAATATCCTATGTGGTTTGTAATATTAATATAAATAAATAAGAATTTAAAGCGTGTGAGCATTTCATATTTTTTAGACAAGTATATTTAGTTTAATACAAAAATAAAATCATGTTTCTCCAATAATAGAATGGTTATATTTAATAGAACATAACACAATAATAGAAGGGTTATATGTAAAGAAATTGATCAGGATCGAGGTAATGGAGATAAGTTAGACACTTCATAAACATTTGAATGTAAATTAACTTAAGTTAAGTTGAAATAAAATTAAAGTAAATAACTTAAATGTTTACCATAAGTCGTTTATATCAGTAGTACATAATGGTCCTAACAGTTAGGCTTTTTGGTCAAATTTTAATTTAACCATACCTTATTAAAGGGTATAGTTCAGGTTACGAAATTATTAATTTTGGATATATTCCTGTCAATATAATTCAAATTAAATACATTTATTTATAAGTATGTTTATGTATGAATTTAAAATATTTTCTTTATATAAAATTTTAATTAATGAAATTAACGAATTAATTAATATCTTTTGAATAATGAATATTGCCGAAAAAGATATTAAGTGAATTGAGACTTTTTGTTGGGGTCAGTCAGCAACCGTCAAATTTGAAAAATTAAGTGCAACAGATATTGAAACATATACGTGTAAAACAAGGACGTATTTTATTGCCAGTACTTTTTAACATCTATTCAGAAAACATATTTAAAAATTTAATTGCTAATGTAAATAAGGAAAATAAAGTGAACAGGATATTAATAAGATTTGTTATGCTGCCCATACAATACTATTAGCTGAAAGCTAAGACAATTTGTAAAATTTAATGAACAAAATTAATCAACACAGTAAGGATAATTAGGGGTTTCGTCCATACAGTAACAAAAAGAATGTAATTTGCAAATATTATCTTATCTTCCAACTTAACTTAAAAATTAACACACCGACATCCAACTATGGATAGGCATCGGAAAAAGAAGAAGATATAAAATTTTTCTCGAATTTATAATTAAATTTATAAATTTATTGATAATTAAAGAATTTTTTTAACTAATTAAAAAAAGCAGTAATTTTCTTCATAAAATTAATAAATTTGTAAGGGTTTTATTAACCCTAAACGGCCTTTGTTACTATTTAAATCTATTGAAAAGCAATCATTTGGTGAAAATTTATCGTTACTCTATTAAATAATTAAATTAAGAAGATTGAGTAAAAAATTTTATTTGAGACAGAGAAATGCAAGAAAAAAAAAAAAAATTACATTAACTGGAAATAAAGGGTTAAATAAAAATTTGTATAATAAACAGAAGTTCATTCATTCATAAACTATATAGGTAGTATAATTTGTGCTCCAATTAAAAACTTTTGTATTTTTCCCAACTTTATTAATTAATTTATACATTTATTTATTAATTAGTACATTTTTTTTTTTAAATTAAACTTTTCACTTTTAAAAATTAATTATTTGGATTAATGGAAATTTAAATGCAATTTGTTAATGAAAAGTAAAATATTTTTTTTTCAATTTATATATAACTCTTGTACAAGATGTCCTGCCATAAATAGGTCGTAATTAAGATCTAAAGGTTTTGAGAAAAAACTTATAGCTTAACAATTTCGGGTACAAAGTAGCGGTACAAAGTAAAATATATATTAAAGTTTCGTTAACTTCTATTTTATCTATGGCAAAATTACAGTGTTAATCCAAGATTATAAAAAAAAATTCGAAGAGATTTTGTTTTTTCACAGCAGATAACATCACTATAGATTTTTGCTGATGATACAAGATTTTTTGCTTAGGTTTCATTGGAATAGAAATAATACGAAATATGTAAAAAGATTTGGATAGTTCACTAAATTATTATAATATATAACGAATAACTGCTAGCTTTGAAAAAACCAAAGCAACTTTTTTACATAAAAAACAAGAAAACCGACATATTTACCTTAAACTAAAATAAAATTAATTCAACATGATATTAAATGGTCTCACAGTGTCAAATATATTTTTGTTATATTTTGTTAGGTATTAACTTATAAAATACATATAACAAATATTTTATCAGTTGGGAATAAGCTTTTTGTGCGGGCAAAGCAATATTTTTAGCTATTTCAATGACTTGTTTCGCAAAATCGTAGGAAATATCTGATAAAAAGTTTAAGCTTAAAACTTAAGCCGAATTAATTGCTCTAACTAATTTTGAACTTACCATATTTTATTATTCAACTAAAATGTTTCATCAAAAAAGCAAAATTAAACTAGTCAGCGAACATCTGGACTTAGAATCAAATAAACTTAGATATAAATATGAAAAATTATAAAAATAGTGTTTAAATAAGTTTTTTTTTTTTTTTAAATTACTTAAACTCAGAGCAATTGCATGAGATTGTTCTGGATTATTTTAGACTTTAACAAACCATAACCATCCACTTTTATACCAATCCTTAAGTTGAAACCTTTAATACAAAATAATGTACAATGTATTATATTTGATAAGAATACCGGAAAGATCCTGGAGATAAAGATATTTAGGAAAATTTAGGGTTATGTGGAATGTGTGAGAAAATTTGGAAGAATATTTTAAAAATAGATATTAATATTCTTCTTAAACTTTAATAAATGAAAAATCTATGATGAGTTACCAAATTTGGGGAACACATGCAATGATATCTAATTCCTTATTTCCTTTCTTATTTCAGTAGCAAAGATAAAATAGTCTGGTCTCTGTATAAAAATACAATAATTAGACTTCATAAAAAATGTATATGTTAAGTAAAATGAAATGGTTCTAGTACACGACATTTTTAATCTCGCTTTTTAAAATCTCGCTTTTCAAAATCTCGCTCTTTTAAATGCTTTAAGTTTTTGAATTTATTCGGGGGCGCCCTCAAATAAATTCAAAAACCAAAAGCATTTAAAAATGCGAGATTTGAGAAATAAATAAGTAAAAGAAAACTTCATAGGCTTCGGTAACCTAGCTATTGGGTATTCGTCTGGCGTATTAACTGAAGGAATCTGGCTTCGATCCCTGCACAGGTCGTAAGTGTTTTTTTCTTTACATACCCTCCTTTCGACCAAATATAATGTAAATATATAGTACATATATCATATAAACAAAATAAATAATATTAATATATAATTTAATAACAGTATAACCTTAGTAGTTGATGGTTCAATAATAGGTTATATGTAGGTAATTTTCCTGCAAGCCCCTCAAAACTAAATTTTTATTTGTACTTGAGAAAATTAATTTAATTTTTCTTACAATATGTATTGTTGTTTATTTAAAATAAAACTGGAAAAGTGGATTACTTTTGTAATAAAATTTTATTTGTCTAAAAAAACAGAAAATTTAAAAATGTTTGCAATTTGAAAAATAAAAATTTTTCGATATTTTTTGTTATTAAAAACCGAGATTTTAAAAGGGCGAGATTTTAAAAAGCGAGATTTTAAAAAGGCGAGATTTTAAAAAGGTGAGATTTTAAAAAGCGAGATTTAAAAAAAGTGAGATTTTAAAAGGCGATATTTTAAAAAAGCGAGATTTTAAAGAGCGAGATTAAAAATCTCGAGATTACGTACCGCTCCGAAATGAAATAAATAAAAAAATAAAATAATGCAAGGTTGAAAAAAAAATCAAAGAAATTTTGTAATGCAAGATTATGGAATGCTCTTCTAAGTATATTATATATATATAACACTGTAGCTAATTAAGATGACAACAGGAGTTTTTTATAAAAACAATCATTAAGGTACTTTTTTATTTCATTTATTAAACTTTCTAAGCGTGATCTATAAATTATGTTCTCTTGATTTCTATTATAACATGCCTAACAATTTCTATAGTACTATTTAGGTTTGAGAATTGAGAATAATAAATTTAAATTTTTTTATTGCAATAGATATGTAAAGAATCTTTGCACTCATTTGTATCTAGAAACGCTAAAATTGAGCCGCTTCTGATATAAACATTTTAAATTACCCATTTTAAATTTCAAATCATTTTTGTTTTCTCAAAACTATTTCGAATTTCCCGTCGTACATACGAGAAAAAGCCGTTCCTCACTCTATACACGTACTTAAAATAAAATAAAATAAAAAATATTTCGGACACTCTGTTTTTTCAATAAACCGAGAATTTTTTTTTATTTTCTTAAATTTAATAATATCCTTTTAATAAAAATGAATAATAATTGAACTTCTTTCATTATATGCTTTATATTGGATTTTAAATTGGTATAAGTTTATAATTTAAATTTATAACAACAAAAAAAAAAACATAAACATTAATTTAATGTGACTGCGAAATTTATCAAATACAGAGATAGTATAATCGTATCAACCAGAGTTTTTTTTTTTTAAAATTAAGTCCAATGAATATTCAAATTTAAATTTCATATAAAATTCTATTGGAAAGATGAGGGAGGGGGTGGAATACCTGTTTAAACAATTTTTTAACATAAACTATTTAAATTAAAACAAAAATCCATGACAATATAAATATGATCTTTAATGGTCTAGACAACTTGTTCTTATTTTTACATCAAACCTAAATGAATGTTATAACTATATGATATAAAATGAATAGTAGTACTATGACCATATTACCTAGCGGGACTCGACATTTTGTTGTGTTATTTATAATTCATCGAAGTTAAAAAAAAATAATATGAAATTTACATAATAATATGATATTTAATTAAATGAACATTATGGTTTCAGACTATGGGTTTTGAGTAATTAGCTAATATTTTATCATGAGATATATATAGAATTTCATTTAGCAGCGGGGGCATATTGAATTTGGGCTGGTAACCTTAATTTTTGGTAACTTAAAATTGGTAACTTAATTTTTGAATAGGTAATATGGTAATATGATAATTGTTATTCTCGATGGTGTGTCATAAAGCCCTAGATCTCAGAAAGCATATGTTTAGAATATATAAAGAATATGTAAAGAATATATTTATATGATTCATTCAGGACTCATTTAAATGGGTTGCAAAGCTATATGGCGTTATATCTCATTTGATTAAAACTACTTTAAAAGAAAATCTGTTAAACTTAATTAACCAAACTCTAAAATCCTTCCTAATTATTTTTTTAGGCTGTATGAATTAACGTAGAAAAAACATACGTGGAAACATCTAAAAAAACTAAAGTCGAAAAAAAATTGTCGTCGAAAATGGACCTAAAGTGGAAATTTTTAATATTTTCGTTTTGTTTCGTTTTTAGCACATTTCCAAAAAAATTTTGAAAAAATGTGCTTATTAGTTTCACTTTGTCCGTCCGTCTGTTTACAAAACTTCTACACCGTTAAAGATAGAGAAAAAACATTTTAACGATAGATAGGTCTCAAAAAAAATAATTTTGTGGAACAACTTTTTCATCTAGCCGCATCCATTACGGAGCTACAGCCCCTCAAACTTTGAAAAAGCCCTATTATATGCTTTTATATTAACTCGTCGCTGTCGGTTTATTTATTTATTTATTTATTTATTTATTTATTTATTTATTTATTTGTCATTCTGTCACGCTTTTTATTATCTTCGTAATCTGTTAGCAACATTTGTAAGTGTAGTATGGTGCAGAGGATAGTGTACAGGTTTCAAAAGTGGCGATCATGTTGTTCGAATCCAGTTCACATGCAACATTTTTTTTTTTTTAACTATCTATTCATCAACATTTTTTGAATAAAATATGTATACATTTTTGTATATATCAATTTAAAACTTACATTTTTATCTCTTATTCATGCATACAAACATACACATTATATTTTTGATCTTTCCTGGTGTTTTGTATGAGCATAATTAGCAAAACACAATCCATACATATAATATTTTTATGTATGTTGCTAAGTTATTTTGTTTACAACATTTGTTTAGTATTTAAATCAAAATATTTGCTGTCAACATTCTTGAATGCATATTGAATTAATGCATATATGGTGCAGAGGAAAGTATACAGGTCTTGAAAGTGAGTGTTAATGTGTGGACTGTGGTTCGAATCCAATTCGTATATATGTATATTTTTTTTTTTTTTTTTAACTCTATTCATCAATATTTTTTAAATAAAATTTTATGTACCTACATAATATTATTTTTGTACATAGAAAAGAATATAAAAAGTAAAGATCATTACAAAATTATGCTTTTGCGCATTACGCATTATGATTTACAAACAAAAAATCTATTACGCATTATGATTTATCAACACAAAAAATTAAAACTACGTATGTAAATATGTACGTACGTATGTACATAATATTTATTTATTTATTTATATTCAGGTACCGTGGTACATAAATGTGCCAGGTAGCTATAACCCTTGTTTCCTGGTAGGAATGTGTACGTGATATAATGATATATTATAAAGTATTTACATATTGCGATATATGAATTTTTTTTTTTTTTTATTTTATAATTATTGTACCCAGCCGGGAATCGAACCCGTGACCTCTCATTCCCTTATGAATGAGAAGCGGCGCGTCAACCACTGCACCAATGGCTGGATACACATAATATTATGTTAAACTAATTTCCTAAATTATTTTGTTCCGCTCCATTTGTTTATAATTTAAATCAAGATATTTGTCAACATTTTTTAATGCATGATCTTATTAAGCGATTAGGTAGGTAGGTGTTCAAGGTTAGATGTTTGTTTGGATATACGATATACTACTAATAGTATACTATAGAAATATACAGTAAAGTACATTTATGTATATCATTTTCATTCGAGTTATGTTGTTGGATTGTAATATTTATATAATCACAGTATTTTGGTACATATTTTACCCAGGTACTTTCTTTATTTATGAATTACATACTGGAATAAAACATTTTTACTCTTGCTGTAATGGAATCGATTTAACATCTCTTAATTTACTTAAACATTTGGTATAAAATTATAAAACGTATTTTATATCAGAAACAATAATTAATGTATGTATGAATAAAAAATATCCCATATTTTTAAATTCAAATTATGTGCTTCATTTAAAACTAAAAAGTATAAAATAAAATAATATGTAAAAAAAATATTTTTTAAAATATGCTTTTATCGAAACCAAATTCGCCCCCTAAAAAGTAGAAAATAAAATTGATTGCAAAACTTTAGCTTTTTTGACTGTTATAATATAAAAGTGAATTGCTAGTGCAAGCATTTTGGACTGTTATAATATAAAAGTAAATTGCTGGAATAAAAAAGAAACACGAACCTCAAATTTCCTAGATTTTTATTTAACTTTATTCCAGCAATTTACTTTTATATTATAACAGTCCAAAATGCTTGCACTAGCAATTCACTTTTATATTATAACAGTCAAAAAAGCTAAAGTTTTGCAATCAATTTTATTTTCTACTTTTTGGGGGGCGAATTTGGTTTCGATAAAAGCATATTTTAAAAAATATTTTTTTTACATATTATTTTTTTTTAAATGCATATATCTTATGTTTTACTTAAGATTTTTTCAATCTGAAAACGTCATGCGACAGGTATTTGTTTTAACTTTGTAAATTAGTATCAAAATTATACAATTTTTTTAAATTTAGTATTTAAATTTACCGTTATGTGAAAACCAAATTTTGCATGATTTTTCTACTTTCATAGAGAGAGATAGAGGCTTGAAATTTTGAGGCAAGAAAGAACTTTTAGAATTAGTATAAGTTTGCTCCGAAATTTTTTTTGGACCACCTCCTGTTTATGAGCTATTAGGTTCCAAAAATTGAAAATTTGTTATTTTTAAACAGCTGTAACTTAGGAACCTGAACACATTTTACTTCGGCAAGATATAAAAATTAAATCTACGGTAATATATTTTTACGTGTGTTAAAGGTTTATTTTAGTTATATAGGGTTCCAGAGTTATAGCTCTTCAAAATTGCGAAAAAGCACCATTTTCAGATGTATATATCTCAGGCTCTGCTTAATAGTTTTGCAATCTAAAACCGCCAGGAGACCAAAAAATTTTATTATCTACATAAAGCTATATTCAAATTATGCAATATTTTGTAGTTTACTATTTAAATTTACCGTTATGTGAAAACCACATTTTGCACGAAATTTCTTTTTTCATAACTCCGGCACGCTTTTAGATAGGAAGCTGAAATTTTGAAACAAGAAAGAAATTTTAGAATTAATTATTAGAGCTGAAAAAATTAAAATTTGCTATTTTTAAGCACCTGTAACTTAAGCACCTCTACAAATTTTTCTTCGGCAAGACATAAAAATTAAAGTTTTATAGTAAGAGTATTTATGAATATGAATACCAAGTATACCATACCAATTTTATAGTAAGAGTATTTATGAATATGAATACCAAAGTTTGTAATTCAGTTAAGTTATTTGTATTAAAGCTTTCAACTTAAAGTTTGGTTTAAAAGGGCATGGTTATGGTTGGTTAAAATCCTAAGCAATCCAGAACAGTCACGTGCAATTGCTTTGAGTTTAAATAATTAAAATAAAAATAACTATATGATTATTTAATTGAATGAGACGTGTGAAAATATGTATATGCGAGAATTTGGTTACAAAAATCAGAGTTATGCGTCTTCTACAGAATATGCATATATAATATTATATATGTATACGCAATATTATGAATAAGGAGGTTTCAGAGTTGATTAAAAAATCAGTATTATACGCTTTTTCCAAAACATATGTATATATAATTCTAATTATGTATCCAAGTCAAAAATTCCTCCTAATTCAGAATCTTGCATATATAAATACCTATTTTGTATGTATATTTATTTGATTTCAAAAACAACTCGAAATAAATATTTCATATATAAATTAAATTTTGTTTTAATAATAAAATTTATAAATCCAATAGATATTTTCTGTTATAAAAGCAGCTAATTATTTTATTTAATGTATTTCAGTGCACATTAGGTTTTTTTTTTTTTCCGGTTTAGTTAAATTTTAAAATTGATGTAAAATTAATAGAAAAATTGCAAAAAAAAAAAGGTTTTCGAAAAAAATAAAATTTTATTTAAATTATTGTGTATCTCTGCGATAATAAATATGAGGAATGTACGAGGAATGTTTTTTTTTAGTTATGCGTTCATTCAGATAATATTGTATCTCTCTCATTCTAATACTTTATCTCATCAATACCATTAAATGTACACATATGAAATTAAATGTGAAAACACTATAGATTTTATCTATAGATACTTTTTTAATTTAAATATATTATTATATATGAAAACTTTCAAAAATTAATTTTAAAAATAAATTTTTTATTCAAAAAAAAAAAAAAAACAAAATAGTAAAATTATGGAAAATTTATGATAATGCAACAATATTTTAATAAATGCAAAATAATTTTATTATTTTTACATATTAAAATATTGATTGATGTTTATGTTATGTACATATTAATGTTTATGCTAAATACAACATACCAGATTTCATCGTTATTTTTATTATTTTATATATTTTATTATGTTCAGATTATAATAATATCCTGTTTTTTTTAAAAGTAACAAAAAAAAGTATCTATATAAATCATATTCAATGCATTTTACAATGGTATTATAGAAAGATTAAATTAATATTTTATTTTTTTTTTGTTTTTATTATTTGCATATTTAAAGGCTTTAAGTAAAATTATGAATTATAATTTATATGCATTTTTTTTTGAAATTTTAAATTCAGACAAAAAAAAACCAATATGTTGTGAAAAGGGATCTGAGAATTAACGGCAAAACGAACTAACGGGAAAAGTTATAGTTTATAAATAATTTTCTAAAATACAAAAATTCCATTTAAGCCAGAAAAATGTTTGTTTTTATTTTATTTAATTTTTTTGACAATAGTTCATTCTCGCGTTAATTCGTTTTATTTTGAGGTTACGTAAGTTTTTTTTTTAAATTTAAATTCATTTATTTTTGACAACGGTAAATTGAATTGGTTTTTAGGTTTTATGGGAATGGGTAATGCTTCGAAAATCACAAAATTCTGAGTTGCAAAATTTTGAATAACAAATTTTTGAATAACAAAAACAGAGACTGCCTCTAACAAATCCTTGATAAACAAGGGGTGAGGGGTTTTCTATAATTTGTTTAGCAGGATATGGCGCCAAATCCACCACTATTACTTACAAGCTTTATGATTTCATTATATATTTAAAGAAAGTGGGAAGTGGTTATATAAACAACTGTAAAATCCGCATTATAGAATTTTTGTTACACCGGCATATCATAAAACAGTAAAGCATTAAAATGAATTTTGTTTATCATTATTTCACAGTTTTTGGCGTTAGTTCATTTTACTATTAGTTAGGCTTTAGTTCATTTTTTTTTTTGAATTTTGTCTTGCCTTTTGGTGTTAGTTAACGAAGTAAAGCCAGAGAAAATTATAAAAAATATTGTCCTGGCGTTAATTCATTTTTGTTTTGATATTAAACCGAAATTCTCACAGCTTGTGGAAAGTAAAATTTAATAAAATTTTAAGGGACAAGTTATATGTTTTTTTAAGTTTTTCTAAGGTATTGTTAATTTAAAGGTATTGTTTAATTAAATAAAAAGTTTTAAAAAATATTATTTAAATTCATTTTATTTCTTAATTTCACAGATAAATTTGATTTGTCCTCTTTTATGGGAGTACTAAGTTTTGTTTGAATTTATATTTTTTTTGATTATTGCAATAAGCCACTGTTTAAAGACATAATGAATAATGATTATTATTTTAATCTATATGTTAAATAAAATAAAAGGAAAACCTTCTTTAAATCATTCTTGTTCAATTTATTTGCATTACATTAATATATTCATTGATTTTTAATAAATCACTTAAATACATTATCGAGTGTATATTCTTTAAAAGGCTTCAAAGATAACCTTAACCATTAATAAAAAAATCATTTAACAATGTTTTCAACTTTTGTCATATAAAAGAACCATATACTAATAACAAGATTTTGGAAAATTTAGGATCTTGAAATTAAATTAACTGGAAATTTATAATAGATAAATGTTTATGGCATTAGATAATAAATTTTATTACATATAAGATTTGTGTATTTTTAAAATTACACTAAACTTTCAAGTGATTGATTGTATAAGAAGGAAAATAATTTTCAGCAAACATAAACAAATAAATTTTCGAGCAAGATATATGCACCTAGGAGCATATTACTTTACCTATTCATAACGCGTGGTAGTAGGAGGAACGCAATAGATCTATACCACAAGGTCATAGTGTTACTTAATATTTCTTAAAATAATATAATTTCCAATAATCTGATTCAAGTGATTATCATCCTTCTTTTCATCTTTAATATATGCTCAAATCTTATGTATTGTATAAAAAACTAAATTATTATATTTAGTTTTGTTATTAAAAATTTAAATTTTAACTAAATACCCTGAGCCATTACTATGTATATTTATTTTAAACAGTTTGGTATACTCAAATTTTTTTTCCGAACATTACATTTTGAATTATTAGGATCACGTCCTGAGTCGATTTAACGATGTCCGTTCGTTCGCATGATAACTCAAAAACTAGTAAATCTATCTTGATGGAATTTATATAGTAGTTCTTTACTGTTATTAGCTATGGAAGGAAGGCTGAGTTCGAATCTGGACTAAATCGATACATGGACTCGGATTCTGGAAGCTTCAGAATGATTCCAGAGCAAACGAGATTTTCTCCAAAACCAACAAAGATAGAACCTTTAAATTTGATACGATGGTGTTCTTTTATGTTTTCCTTATGACTCTGAAATTTGAGAGGATTTAGTCCATGTTCAAATTTCGGCAGCTTCCGAACGAGCTCCAGAGCAAACGAGATTATCTACAAAACCAACAAAGATAGAACCTTTGAATTTGGTACAATGGTGTTCTTTCGGGTTTTATTTATGTTTCTGAAGTTTGGGAGGATTTGGTCCATTGTTTCGAATCTGGGAAACTTCCGAATGAGCCTCCATAGCAAACGAGTATATCTCCATAACCAACAAAGATAGAACCTTTGTTTTTAGTACAAGGGTGTTCTGTTATGTTTCCTTTTCTGTAAATTTGGAAACTGACACTTGAGAGAATTTCGACTATGGGTTCGTATTTTGGAAACTTTCGAACGAGCACAAGAGCAAATGAGCATATCTCCAAAACCAACAAAAGTAGAACTAACTAGGGCTACCAAGCATATCTTCGAAATTAATAAAGATGGAAATTTCAAGAAGCTACCAAAGATTGGAAGCGGTTCAAGCAGCTACCGAAAAACTTATGGATTTTTAATTTAAATTATTCAGGTGTAGGGTATTAATATGGCGGCAGCATCAATTTATTATTACATTTACTTTTTTTTCTATTTTCTATTTTACATAAGTAATTAATTTTTTAATTTCTCATTTTTCTCAAGTTTTTTTTTTGATTTTTTAAATTAGTATACAAGTTCGTCAATGAATGGCACGACGGTCTTTAATTTTTTATACCGTTTTGTGTTTACCCTTAAAAAAGAATGTTTTAGGTATAGATAAATTTGTTGAAAAATAAATTTTAATCTAAAATGTTAATTATATAATATGCTGTAGAAGGTTGTTTGAATTTGTTCATGTAGTGAATCTGAAAATAATATTTACCCCAAATTTTTTTTCAGTTTTTTTAAATATTATATTAAAAAATATTTAAAATATTAATGATAAAATTTCATTTAACGAACAAAATAATATAGAAAAATCCCAAAATTAACTTAACACTTTAAACACTTTTAACACTTAACACGTTTTTTTTATTATTTATCTATGGACATACTTAAATTTTTTAGTGTCGTAATATATGAAATATTTTTTGTTACTAAAACTGATTAATAAAATTTGTTTTGTTTTTCTTTTTTTTTTTTATAATTTTATAAAAAAATCATAAAAAAATTCATGCTTTTAATTTGTTTCACCCATTCTAGATATTTATTATTTTCATTATGCCAATAACATAAACTTTTACCTTATATAAAAAAAAATTTTTGAAAAACTAAATTCCAAAAAAAAAAACATAAAATTTTTTTACGTGTTCTGATAGAACCTGAAGTGGAAGCATATGGAATGAATGAAAAAGTTAAAATGTCGAAATGCGGCTGAATATATTTTATAGATTAAATTCTACCCTTCCGTATTGCTAAATTAAATTTAGTCTAAACTTTACCGGAAATAATTTACCGGAATATCTTTTAAAAAAAAAATCCTTCATATGATTTACACATAATTTATATATTATTTTTACTCAAATTTTTGAATATATACTGATGAATATACAAGGCAATGTTCAGGACATAAATTTTATTAAAATTTTTAATTAAAATTTTATCATATTTTGTATTCAATATGAAGATCATACTTTTTACTAAAACTTAAAAATAATTCTTACTATATATATATCCTTCTTTTAAAATGCAGGACATCTTTTAATTCAATTTAATTAAAGAGGTTTTAAGAATTTATTTATTATGAAAGAAATGTTCTATTCTACTGCAGATTTTCTAAATAGTAATCACAGGCTTCCCATTAAAAGAAGAGTACAAACTAATACCAAGGTACAAATTTTGTTTTTCTTTTTGAAGTCAATAATTTTCACATTAGATGAAATAATTTTCACATTACGGTACCTTTATTAGACCAGAATAATTCACTTAAATAACAAAACAAATATTTAAAATAGAATGTTTTCGGTTTAAGTTTTTTTTACTACAGTTTTTTATAAATTTTCTGGTATTTTTTCTGTTTTTTTTTTTTTTTTGCAGTTAATTGTAAACGCTTTAAAACAGAACTTCATTGAAAGTATACCATTATATATATACAAAAAAGGAAGAAAGGAGTAATAAAATAAAAAGAAATTTTAAAAGAAAAGTATCTGTGGTGCATTATACTGTATATAATTTATAAATGTTTTGAAAAACTTAGTTCACTTCAAACTTGTCATCCTTTTATTCATTATTTTCATATTTTTTTTTTTTTTTTCACCATCTCCTTTGAGTCTGGTATACTGCTGTGGATCAAACAAAATATAAGCTCAGAGTTGTTTTTTTTTTTTTTTGTTATTTTAAAAACAGACAAGGATAAGTATATCTAGTTTTAATGGAAATTAATTTCACTCCTGCAATGCAGTTTTCATAATAATAGTTGATCATAACATAAAAGAAAAAAACTTATTTTATGCAATTTTGTCCTTTGTTTGTTTTTTTTTTTTTTTTTGTTAAAATTCTTCTAATGTATTCTAAGAATATACCAAAGATTTAAAAATGTTATTGGAATTATTATTAAGAAAATGGAATAGATTTTATTCAATTATCTTTTGGTTTATAAATTTTGAAGAACCATCAATTATTTAATAATTTAATTACATTGTTTTTCCTTTTTGCTTTTTTTTTATTATCCTTCTTGAAATTGTATTCAAAAATGTTGTTAAGTTGATTTTGAATTTACTTCAAATAAATGATGTATTGATGGAAATTCTTATAGAATTATTTATTCAAAATTATACCATTTATAGTGAGAATTTAAAATATAACTTTTTTTAGAGAAGATTTTAAAATATAAAGTGTGAAAAACGTCTGAAAGGAATGGTTAACAGATAATATTTAACATTTTCTGTTTAGATGTATAAATGGTCGCTGAGCATTTTGTTTTTATTTATCATTCAAAATTGACAGAGATACAATTAGCGGCTATTATTATTGCAATTATTTTAGGTAAAAAAAAAAAATTCGTAATCTATGGAGTAAGGACTGGATTTTGAAAAAATATAAATTTTCTTGAAAAAACTTATTGCATAAAGAAATACGGCCATTATTAAAAACTTTCACAAGATTGATAATAATACTGCCACTGTATTGTACTGTACAGTTAACATAGTGATTCCTTTTGATTTTGTAAAAATAGTAGATAATAAAAGAGAAGGTAGAACGGTATATATTTATCGTCATTTTCTGCTCCAGACTAATTCTCATCTTCCTTTTATTTTCTTTTCTTCTTTCTAAAGGCCGATCTAATACTTTTTGTATCAATTCTTTATGTTTTGTTAATAATTCGTCCAAAGCCACTCTTTAAGTTCGTCTAAGTTCCTAAAGTAGGTCTACAAATTTGTTCCAAAAATTAGAAAATTATTCCAAAAAATTTTGTGTCAATTAGAAAAATTTATGTAATTTAACGTTACATAGCTTTGTTTCCATATTACACACAATAGTCGACACAATTACGTGGCTATAATATGTCAGTATCGAAAAAGGCGATATATAGTGGGAAGACACAAAAATTGTAACAACACTGTGTTAATATTCCTTTTTTGTGAATGTACGAAACTGCCATTTAATTATGTTTTAGTAAAGCAGTGGCGTATAGTGACAAAAAAAGAACATTAACACGGCATTGTTAAGATTTTTGTGTCATCATGACCGCTATAAAAATTAAAAATCTTTCTTTTTGTAAACACATGTTCTTACTATCTTATACTCTTACAGAAAATGAATGAAAAAAGTGATGTATTAAATCTTATTAAACATTAAAATTTGTTGAATTATTCTTAATAAAATTTTATGGTTTTAAATTTTTCAAAACTTTAATCTTTATGCAAAAACAGATTTATCGAAAATATTTTAAAGATGTGGCGCACGTCACAAAATGTTCAAAAAGTTTTCTTTTCGTAATTTTATTTCATAATCAAAAAAGTGTTACTTTCTTTCGCTCTTTTATGTATTTTTTTTTTTGTAAAAAGTTTAGTAACAGTTATTGTATATATTTTTATGGTCTGTAAAGAAATTTAATTACTGTTTTGTCACAAACTGTCTCCAACTAAGTAAAAATATTTCAGTTATGTAGCATATCGTAAAATAATGGGAGCGTCACGAAGTCCGAAAAAAAAACAATCTCAAATGCCAAAATACCAAAATCCCAAAGTAGTTTTGATATTATAGTTCGTTTTGAATTTTGGATTCAAAACCAGGATTGCCGCTTTTTCCAGAATATGTATATATACATATAAACATGGGGTTCTTTAATTAGGAGACATTTTATAGTTGGTTTCAAAATCAGGGTTTCAATAATTTGTTTAGCAGGGTTTCACTTTATTTAACATACTAAAAAAAAATTTAGGTGAGATTTTATAGTTGATCACAAAATCAGGGTCCAGTAAGAATTTTGTTTAGGGCGGTTTGAGGATGGTAGTGTCCACTATTTTAAATGCCTTATTGTTGAAATGTGTATCTAAAAAGATGTTAAGAGCGATTTAACAGGTATTTTGGAAATGGAATTTTTTTTTTTGTAATTTCGTACCCAACCCGTCTCTAATACCGAAAAATGTAGGAAAAAATATACATACAAAAATATGTATACAAAAGCAAATTTAAAAAATTAAAAACATTGAAATCTTAACTAAAATGTTGAATCTTTTTTGTTGGAATTTTTTTTCTACAATTTTTGTAATTAATATTTTTTTTCATTAAATCGACCCACATCTGAAATAAAAAAATTTAAAAAGAATTATGATAACGAAAGTTGTTTTGGATTTTGGAATTTTCGGATTTTGGTATTTGGGATTGTGTATTTGGAATTTTGTAGTCAACCCCAAAATAATATACAACACTATTTTTTTTAACATTTTCAATACTTAGTTAGTGAACGTGCACAAAACTTTTTACTTAACGCTTAATGTCTTAACAATTTCGATACATCATTAGAAATGACTAAAAATGTTACGTTTTTTATTTGAATTGATCACAAACTTCTACTTTGGCGTCATATTATCTTTTGCTCATTCTATCTGTGTAATATAACATGCATAAAAGCAAAAACAAAGATTTAAAGATTAGAAGCAAAAATTTAAAAGCACAAATAAAATTTTTTTTTTTTTTTTTTTTTTACGAGGGTTGGTGGAAAACTCGAAAGTCACCAAGAGGAACTGCACGTGCTTCCTCAGGCTAGTGTTGGACTTTAACCAACCAAAATCACCCCCCTTTTAGCAAAATTTTGAGGGACATTTTGAAGAAAGATGTTGATGTTCTTCTTAAACTTAAGTAAATCGTACACATAAGAATTACCAACTTTAGGGAACACATGCGATGGTATATGGTTCCACAGGCGGGACGTGCGCATGACAAACGAATTTCCATAAGCTGTATTTCACCATCTTGAAATCTCTACATGGTAGGAATGCGCTTCTGCTGCCCGCCTTGTTTCTCGCTGGAAAACTTTGAGCGGAGGCATTAACTGTTTTAATTCATTCGAGCAGGTGTTAATCCCTACGAGATATCTATAAAACAAGGTAGTGACCCAACTGTGCGACGATGACTGAGTGGAGTGAGTATTGAAGTTACACTGGGGTCGTTGATAAGACGAATAGCTCTGTTTTGCAGATTATCTAGGTAACCCAGCGCTGTTTGAGGTCCTGCAGCCCAAATGTGTGCATGTGCATTTTCGGCCAAATGTACGTTTTATAGATATGCAAAAGAAGATCAGATACAAAAAAGTAAGTTTTGGAGCGATACAAAAAACGCAAACATTTAGCTGCATCCTTAGCTATACCAAAAATGTGATTTGACCAAGTCAATTTTTGGTTTAACTCGATACCCAACATGTTTAAATCTGTTGAATGCTGCAAAACCTCTCCCTGGAATAATAGGTTGGGAATAGTAGTGGCAATTTTTCGGGAGATCAGACAGCATTGGGTTTTTTTCGTGTTGAAATCAACTATGTTGAGATGTATATAATTTGTATATTTATCTACTTTTCTTCTGTTAATGATGATGAAATTTAAAAAAATTTAAATGTTCTCGAAACATTTCCATTCACAAACAAAAATATTATACCTGTAACAAAATGTTTGTGAAACAAACAATGAAAACATTTTTAATATTTTTCCCAAACACGTTACGCGTCAAACAAAAACATCACCATACACGGGAAAATTTGTTAGGCGTACAGCAAATATTTCCGTAAAATGTTCGCCGTCTATTGCACCCTTAAAACTATTAAAACTAACTAAAGCTATTAAAACTAAGACCTTTAAAACTATTAAAACTAAGACGAAATATTCTTAATCAAATAATAAATTAAATTAAATAATTAAAAAAGGAAAAAAACATTATAAAACCACAAACTTTAATTTACTGCTTTCGAAATTTCATACTACAATATTTTTTGCGTAATCAATTAAATTCGTAAAGAATTTTTCAAATAAAAGTAATAAATTAATTTTTATATATATGTATGTATGTATTTGTATAATATTAATTAATAAATCCAATAAATTATTAAAATTTTTTACAAAACTATTTTTAAAGAAATTTTTTGTGTATTTTATTTTCTTAAGGATGAAAATTAATTTTATCTAATTAAAATTAGAATAGATGGAAGGAAGGAAAGGATAGGATAGAAGGAAAGATATTGTTTTGTATATGTGTATTATTTTTTTTTAGTTTTTATTTAGAGTTTATTAATAAAGTCAAAAATTTAAAAATTTATAAGATGATAAATTTCCTTTTCTTTTGTTTTTGTTTTGAGGAAACTTAAAAAAAAAGAAAGTAAAACAGGACATATTTTATACTTCATTAAAATTGTTAACTTTGACTTCTTATATTTTGGTTCTTATCTTTTTAGATCTAATAAGTATTATTTGTTCTTCTTCCTCTGCCAATCCACTACTGGATGTTAGCGTGTACCTTTGAGCTTTGTTGGTTTAACGAATGTTGGCAACGACATTACCATACTCTTCTCGATTCGATGCTGTGTGGGCTAAATGTTCTATCGTTCTTATATTTGTCCAATTTCTAATATTTTATAAGTATTATTATTATTTTTAATTATTATTTATTCAGACAATAATGATAGTGATTAAAAAACCGGCTTTTAAATAAAAATGATATAAAATTTTGTTGTTGTAATATATATTTAGTATAATATAATTAAATAAGAAAATTAATATAATACTAGTATTCGCCCGCCCCTCGAAATTCGAGGTGTTTTAATTAGCAATTACAATACAATATATACAGTATAGTTTCTTTATGATTTTATTTAAAATGTAAAAATACAATTTTCAATAATTAAAGCCTTTATGAATTTAAAATTTCTTTGTAAATGATATTTTTTGTAAAAACACGATTATTATTATCTTTTAGAAGTTGCCCTTGATTTATTGAGTATTGGAAACTCCTTATCAAGGGAAACTCCTTATCAAGGGCAATTTATTGAGTATTGGAAACCTATTATATATATATATATTATAAGAAGCCTAAGATGGTAAATCATTGAGTAAAAGGGTTTTAAATATCTATTAATACGGATTAAACATTATGATGATATTATGATATGTAAGAATTTATTTCGTTTAAAATATATAAAAATAAAACAAAACAAAAAAACAGAACTGAATCGAACTTGCAAAATCAAAAAGCAACTATTAATAACCCCACACTCTACCACTGTACTAAACACCAAACTGAATTTTTAATCTTTCTATTCAGTTATATTGTGAAATTCGTACTCCTACCATACAACCAATATTTTAAAATTTTTAATCGAAAAGAAAAATAAAACAAAAATTTAACGGAATCAAAGAGCGTCGTTTTTGAATATGTATATTATAGGTATAGATTATACATATTATATGATACATATGTATATACTTTACATGGGTTTTTTATAAAAATGGAAAATTTTTAATGAAAATCAGAAAATTTTGGAAAAATATTAATTTTGTAAGATGGCTATACTGAATATTTATCATTTAAAAAGAAAAAAATGAAAGTTGGTTGGTAAATCATTGAGTAAAATGGTTTTAAATGTCTGTCATTTACAGATTAAATATTATGATATGTAAGAATTTATTTCGTATAAAATATTAGAAATATAAAAAAAAAAAAAAAAATAGAATAGAATCGAACTCGCAAACTAAACAATTCTTAAGTATAAGAAGCGGCCACTCTACCACCGCACCAAACTCCACACTGAGGTTTTGACGTTTATATTCAATTATATTGTGAAATATCTATTTCCCACCATGCAAACTATATTTTAAAATTTTTTTTATGTTTTTAGAAAAAAAACAAAAAGCAAAAACAACAACAAAACAAAATTTAAAATTCAACGGAATAAAAGAGCGTCGTTTTTGAATATGTATATTATAGGTATAGATTATACATATTATATGATACATATGTATATACTTTACATGGGTTTTTTATAAAAATGGAAAATTATTAATGAAAATCAGAAAATTTTGGAAAAATATTAATTTTGTAAGATGGCTATACTGAATATTTATCATTTAAAAAGAAAAAAATGAAAGTTGGTTGGTAAATCATTGAGTAAAATGGTTTTAAATGTCTGTCATTTACAGATTAAATATTATGATATTAAGATAACATATATCCAATGAATTAATAGTATATATAGTAATATATAATGTAAGTAAGTAAAAGTAAATAAGTAAAAAATAAGTTTGTAAGTTAATAAGTTTGTAAGTAAAAAATAAAATAGTCCTTGTATAAGACAATAGATGTCGCTCATATAAAAATATTTATTTTTCACAGTTTTGAACAACAACAACAGCCGAGTAATCAACGGCTTTATGAAATCAATGACTCTTGAAACTTGAAACCTTAGTCAAATATGAATAACATATGATTTTGTGTATACCATATGCTCTTTACGTGGAAAGGAGAAAAACAATGAATTATTTAACTTTAATTTTTAGCTTTCGGTTGATAGGTCTAAGTTCTGGAAAAACATTTTAAAGATTACTTCCATAACACTAAATCCTTAGAGACTTTCTTTAGATGGGAAAATTAAAAAAAATAAAAAACAGAGGTGGAGGTCTAAATGAAAATGAAGAGGTCTAAAATTATTATGATTAAAATTACATTTTTTGTTTGTATTGGTATTGCATCTTACCACTGATTTGAAAGTTTATTATTTTGTTGTTTACAACTCCTGGAATCTATTTAAAAAATTATTTTTCTATATCATTGTAACATTTTATACACGTTTTATCTTATCTGGTTTTAAACAAAAAATTTTTTTTTAACTGGAAAAAGTAAATTTATTTTGTTCTTAGAGAGAGGTTGGGTAAAAACTTTTTATTCCTTTGGAAAAGTTTTTTTTTTTCTTTATTCATTTTTACAAGATAAAGTTTTTCTGATTGTTTTTCATTTTCTTTTTTTATTCTTCTGAAAATATCGGTTTCAAAATCATTTACAGTTTAAGCGTGCTTTTTTTTTTTTTTACTGTTACTTTACGTTTTATACAACATGGCATTTAAAATACTCTAAGATTATCAAAAAGAACAAGGATAATAGAATTTAAAAGAGGAGAGGGGGGATAGATTAAAGAATAATAGTATAAAAATTACTTAAGAATGATGATAAAAAAAAGTAAACCTTCCACCACCCATTTATTATAGTTATCAAAGTTTATGAAAGGGTTTAAAATGCCTGTCAACTCAATGTTATTGAATATTGCTTTCAATTTCTCGACTAAAGTCATTAATTTTTGTCACATTTTGTGTACAGTGTGGTAAAAACAAGAAAATAATCTTCCTATAAAGTTAGTTTTTTCTATACCTTTTTATTTTTATTTTATATCTGTCAAAGTTTTTTTTTTTTTTACTTCTGGGATATTTTGTTTTTGTAACCAAATAACTGTTGACGTCAATTTTTCTAGGTTTTGTTTTTCTTTGTGTTATCTTGGACTGGTTTTTAGTTTTTACTCATTATTTTTATAGTGTAAACTTTTTCTTATATTTTTCTTCAATTTTTTTTTTGAATAAAAAAACTAAAATGACAGAATGAATGATTTTATTTTGGAATGGTAAAATATAAGGTTAAGGGGACACCAAATGAAGTGTATTAAAGTGAAATTTTAGATTGTTCGGAATAGTCATTTTGATAAAAAATGTATTGTTATTATAGATAAAATACTTAAATGTAAAATTATCTAAATCTATTATTAAAATATTAAAATAAAGGATTTCCGTGTGGAATTATTTGTTACACATGGTTGATTGTTAAAAGCGTAAAACAAATCAAGAAATAAAATCGATTCTTGCAATGGGATACCTTTCTTAAGGTACTAAAATATAATAAGCGGCTAATCATTAATCAGAAATCAAGTCTTACAAATCTGATACAATTTAATGATTTTCTATTCTAGTTAGAATAAATCAATGCATAAACAAGAGTCAAACAAGTAATCAAATAAGTAAAAATAACTGAACTGAAAGCAGAAATACGAAATTATCGAGAATTTTAATGAAATGTTAATTTTATATGATTGTTCTTGACAAGGATATAATAGTCAGTATAAATTAAATTGCTCCATTCATAATAAAAAATTTAAAAAGAGTTACATTGATATTGTGAACAATAAAAGTTAAGTTATAAAGAAGTTTTGGAATAGTTATCATAGATGTATATCATATTTGTATAATAAAAGATTTAATGAACCCTAATTTGAAATTAATTTTAAATATCATACTATATCTTAATTTTTATCTACTTTTAGAAGTTTCTTATAAAAGTAACAATTAACATAATTGATGAAAAAAAAATTTAAATTATTTCAAATGAACTCTTCTTCATTTCTTTACAAATTTCTTTTCTCCCTAAAATTTATTTTTCAATAAGCTGAGATTTCATAAGTAGTTATACGAACTGTAACTAATGATCTACCATTATAAAATTGATTAAAACTTAAATAAAATATAATGTTAATTATAGTAAAATATGACCAAAATTGCGGTCTGAATAATTTATTTGAAGTTTATTTAAAAAAAAAAAAATATTATACATTTATTTTGCATAACAATAGTCTATATACAAAAGCAATTTTTTTTATTATGTAAATGGTGATAAAAGAAGTAACAAGCATTGAAGAATCCTTAAAAAAATCCTTTTCATTTAAATTTTTCTTTCCATATAATAGAATTTTCCTCTTTTTACGTCCTGTTATCCACAATAATATTACATTAATAGCACCCGTCACTATGTATGCTTTCCTAATTCACCATTTCTATCTCTTTCTTTCTCAAATATACATTTTGTTTACTTTTTTTTTTGCTTAATATTTTTTGTTCAAAAATTGTATGCCTTTAAAAGCTAATATTATATTAAGAACAAAAGAAATGAACAAATAAAATTTTTTTTTTTGTCTTTCTTTTTAACTCTTTTCTTTTCTTTTTTGTTTTTTTTTTCTTTTATGAAGAAAATAAAGGGTTTAGGCTCAGAGCTAAATTTGAATGATTTCTAACGAAAAACAAACAAAAAAATATCTTTCAGTTGATGTGATGTTTAGATATTCATCACATCACACCATCAAATATAATACTAACAACAAATCAATGATGAAAATGTTGAAAAATCTGAAAAATTTTATTCAATATTCTGGTGTTTCTGTGTGTTTTTTTTTTTTGTATAAAAGGATGATTGAAAACATTGAAAATACAAGATGGGCTGGTATTGATAAGACGAACAAAAATAAACATTTGAAATATGGAAATAATTTTTACTAAAAAAAAGGAAATCAAACTAAATTTATTTTAAAGTTATTATTCAATATATTAAAATATGATTTTTATGTTTGTAAATATGTATAGGTAAAAATTTATCTTTGTGTCGCAGAAGAATCATAAATTTTGTCGCCCAAAATTCTAACAGATTCGAATTGAATTTTCTTTGACTTAGAGAAAATATAAGTTTTTCGATTTTATGTCTGTTTTCAGAGTTCTTTTAGAATTTATGTAAAGTTTAATAAAAATGCTAAGCGTGACATAAGAAAAAATATCCTTGTAATACGTTTTAAAAACAATATTATAGCTTGAGATCGTTTTAAAGCTTATTTATTTATTTATTTATAATAATATTACATACATAAATGTAATGCAATATTATTGAACCATCGGCTACTAAAGACCATTATAGGTTTTTATACTATTATTAAATTATATACTAATATTATTTATTTTGTTTACATTATATACTATATATTTATATTATATTTGCTCGTAAGGGGGGTATGTAAAAAAAAAACTTACGACCTGTGCAGGGATCGAACCCACACTCCTGCGGTTAATACGCCACACGCCTACCCACTAGGCTACCGAAGCTCCCCTTTTAAAGCTTTTAGATGGCTTTTATTAAATAATATTATAAATTGCATACTTATGGGATTTCAGTTTTTAAATATCTTTTAGTGATCGCGAAATATATTTTATTACTGTTATTTTAATAACAGAAACTTTTTTATTTCCAATAAAATCTTAGTTAAAATTTTAACTTTTTGTAGAATAAAAAAAAAAATGTCTGATTTTTGTTTTTTTTTTTTGCTAAATAATCCTTCGTTATTGGAATAAAAAAGAATAAAAAGAAGATACAGTTATTTTTAATTCCTAAGAAATAAAAAAAGAAAAAATCAATTTACTGTTAAAATAAATTGAAAAAAACATATAAATACAGTTATATAAATATGTTCATATAAAATTATAAAGAATATAATTTTTTGGTGACGGTTATACCAAATAACTAAAAGATTGGAAGAAACAAGAAGTTATCTGATTTAATCAAATATTTAAATATTAAAAAAAAAAAAAATTATTTATCATTTCTTTTTTTGTTATGGCGCAACGCACAAATATAATAATTTGTATTTGTGTTTCATAATCTGCTACAGCCGAGTATTTTTTTTTTTTCTTTTTTTTTTTTACACGCTAACTAAACGTTAGGAACGGATTCCTTTATACATATGTAGGTTTAGTTATTAGAAAAATAGGATGTTAAAGGGGAATTAATGGGAAGATTGGAAACGAACCTATAAAGATTCGTTTTGAATTTTTGCAAATTGTAGTACGGAACGTTATTAACAGAGGGGAACGCATTAGATGGAAGCATGTTCCACATCTTAGCAGTTCTCACAACAAATGAGTTTCTATAGCCAGTTTTAAACCATCTTGGAATTTCCAACAGTGTAGAAATGAGCACTTGCAGCTCCTCTGGTGTTACGTTGGAATTGTTTAAGAGGAGGCATAATTGATTTAAGTTCAATAGAGCTAGTGTCATTACCTACAAGGTAATTCAACGGTAATCGTGAAAACAGTGATTAAAAAAGTAGAACTTAGTCTAAAATTAATAATAAATGATTTACTGGATGGCCTGGCTACGTGTGGAAAGCAAAAAACAAAATATTTGGAATAAAGAATTTCTAAGTTAACATGTATATAAATAACGTTTTTCGTTCCTTATTATCCTAAAACAATTAAATTGTGAAAAGTTAAGCTGGAGATTAGTTATATAAACGTTTAAATGTTAAAAGATTTTATTTAAAATTTTTGCAAAAAAGAAATCCTTAACAAAATGACAATATAAGGCATATAAAGTTACAGATTTAATAAATAATTCACGAAGCAGGGGCTGTATTTGTAAGTTAAATATTGAAAACAGTAATTAGTTTGAATTTGAAATTCAGAAGAAAAAAGTTAAAATTTAAATTTGAATGGGTATTTAGAGTCTCAGTTTAAGAAAATCTTCAAATAGTTTAACGGAATAATTAAAGCAAGAATATAATAATTTTAAACAAATAGTGACATTACAAATGAATCAAAGAATTGATAAAATCTATCGAAAGCTCTAATGCAATTAAGAAAAAAACAAAATTAATGGAATCAAGAAGCCACAAAATGCGGAATAACGAAATGTTCGGCAATTTTTTGTCTTAAATATTTATTTATTAGTTAATTAATTTATTTATTTTTAAGTATCTTTATCCTGATGGTTTCAGTACTTTTGTTTACATTCAAAGTTTTTTTAATTTATTTGAAGTTTAAATTAATTTAAATTCTATGGTGAGAATCGTTTATTAAATGTAAGAAAAAGAAAATATAAACTTTTAAAATATATTAAATTTTCTTAAAATGTTTGTATAGATACATTTAAAAATAATCTGTATGTGCGGTTTTTTTTTTCTTTTCAGCTTTATTAAGTACGTAATGTACAGTTCTACTGTTTTTTTGTTCCATATATATATATTATGTATCTTTCAGTTTTTTTTTTTTGTTTCATTTTTTTAACACTTTCTTTTATGTAAACATTTCTATTTTCCATAAAATATTTTTTCAAAAAAAAGAAAAATAAATATTTTCATTATATTATATATAATAGATAATATACAAAGAATTATTTATATATGTACATTATAAATGTTATCATAATATTTACGTTTATTATCTTTTAGATTTTTTGTTGATTCTTCAAAATAAAATCATATTTCACAACTCATTTAAATTTACTTATAATTTTTTTTTTTTTTTTAAAGTTTGTTTAAGATTTGAGAATTTTTTTCTTTAGAGATGTTTTAAAACCATAAAAACTTAGGAAAATAAGATAATAAGAAAACAGAAAAGTAAGTTTAAATTTCGATTTTCTTTTTTTTTTTTTGTTAAAAAGCTGAGGTTTTTAAATTCAATCAAAATTTCTTGGATAAAGTTGATTTAGTTGGTATCTGAAAAACTTTGTGGTTTATTCTGATTTTCAAAAAAAAAAAAAAAAATTTTGACAAAATATTATAGAAAATAATAAATTGAAGGATTTAATAATATGAAATGGGTAATACAACCAACTGATAAAGGACTAAAATGATGTAATCAATATAAAGTTTTTTTTATTTTTTGTTTTGTTTTTAGTACACCAGATGAAATGGATTTAAAATTGTGGTTTTGGTTTTTCTTTATTGAAAATTTAATCCTTAAAATTAAAATTAAAAAGAATAAAAAATTTTCCTATTTTTAATTTAATAAAATTATGCAAAAATATTGATTGAATTTATTTTATCAAAAGATTACAAATACAACTTGTTAAAGTATCCTTTTTTTTTTCATATTTAATAGAAATTCAATATTTTTTGAATCTTATATGGAAAGTAAATTATTAATTTTTTTCATATAAGAAAAATATAATGATTGAAGAGGTGTAATGTATAGGTATAGAAACTAAAAAAATTTTTGAATATAATTTTTAATTTATTCTTGTAGATTTTTAATATTATTCATAAATTGTAAATGTAAAAATAAAAATTAAATTTATCTGTAAGATACAATTTTCTAAACAAATAAATTGCTTTATTCGGAAAAAAAAAAAAAATAGTCCTATACTCTTTATATGTACGGTGGCGAAAGTTTCGTAGAGTTTAGTAAATGTTTTTTTTTTTCGATTTTGCTCAGACACCCATTGTACATGCTTGAACTAAACGGATATTAAATTAGGAATTTATATACTTATATTTTTAGGATAAAAGAAATATATTTCAATAACGAGAATAGGTAGAAAATTTTAAAAATGACGTCAAGAAATCTAAACTTTGTATGCTTCACACTGTTAGTTAAAAATTTTGAATTAAAACGTATTATTTTAGTATAGGGATTTGTATTTTGTGTACCCATCCTTATTTATTAATGATACAAATTGAATTCTGATGACGAATTGCAGCTATTTAAATAAAAATAACGAAACGATAACAATGTTTTTACTTCCAAACCTAGCATCACCTGCTATTTCAAATGCGAAAACCGCTGCAATAACTTAATCTGTAAATAAAAAGAAAATAAGGTATTATTAAAAACGAAAATTGTTTAAAAACACACAATTTCAAAATCTTAATGGAATTTTTTGAAATAGTAATTATTTTTTCATCAAGGTTGTCTGTCTTGCGATTTCATTTTGCCTTAATTTATATTATGTATTTTTTAATAAAATTTAAAAAAAAAAACTCTAATGAATGGATATTTTCAATTGTAAAATAAATGCATTCGAAGTTTTATTTTTAAAATATATGCCAAAATAAAAAAAAACGCTTTCAGCTCTAAAATAATTTAATTATTCTCAGACTAGTGCAAATTTAACAGAATTTTTACTTTTTTTTTGTTATCATAACAATCCGTGCCATCTCGTTTTAAATTTGTCACTTTTTTATAAACTGGTGTGAAAGTAATTTTAAATCAGACGTCTGACCTTGAAAATTAATTGTCTAAGCATATTCAAATTTTAAAATTAACAATTTTTTTTTTTTTTTTTATAAATTTTCATTAGTTTCTGTTGCCTTAAGGGTAAAAAAATGTTGGCATAAATTAATATTATGGTAGATGTTAATATAAAAAAAATTAGCTTTCTCCACCACAGGACCGACCGCCACTACACGAAAAGTACAATGCCAAAATTTATAGATTTTTTACATAATAATTTATATCAAAGCAAAATAACATCTAATAATTTAACAACATATTGTTTTATTCAATAACAATAATAAGCAATGAAATCGAAAATATATGTGCATTCATTCACACATCTATTTACATTATTATATATATAATGTACATGATTTTTCATTCAAAAATATAAGAAGTAAAAAATAATAAAAACTGTAAACAAATAGAAAACAAACATAAGATTAATATTGAATCTGCTAACAAAAATTTTACCGTTTAAATTTTACGTCATCAACAAAAGAATAATATGCATAGATATACATAAGTATGTAATGTACATATATAAATTTTTAGAGATATAAAAAACAAAACAAAAAAAAATTGTTCATATAAATTCATATGGCGTGTTATATATGAAATTTGGGCTTAGAAAAAAAATTAAATAAAAGTTAAAGTTAGTCCGATCAAAAATGTTCTATGTTTAAGCTGTTATTCTTTACTTGTGTAAAAACTTTTTCTTAATAATTTTTCTCATAAAATTTTTCTGTTATGAAATATTCGTAAAAAATTTAAAAAATACACTAGTAAACTACCACTTGCGGTTGTCCAATTTTCTCCAAAAGCTTATCAATCCGAGATATTTACATTAAAATCTTAAATATGAAATTGCAAAAAATTCCGCTCAGTCGTTTAAGCTGTACACGTGCCAACAGACATTCGCACACACGCACCCACACACACAGACGGATATCATACTAAAAAAATGTTTGCAGCTTTCTCCACACCGCAGTAGTGCATATTTGCCAAAATCTTGGGTACAAATTTTTAGTATGAAAACAATACCTACCTTATACATTAATGTACGCGGTCGGTAAAAAATAGAACATATCTGAAAGAAAATATAAAAATTAAAATTTTTCTCAATCAATTTAAACTATTTGTTGCCTTAAGTATTTTATAGCATATAACTGCAATGAGTAGCGTATAACTGCAATGCAAAATATTTGGATGACCAAATTTATTTTGATGAAATTTTTACAAGAAAATTAACGAATTATTAACGAGTTTGTATAAAAATATTTATTGCGACCATTAATATATAATATGTTATTTAAACAAAATAAAAATATTTTGGTATAAGTATACTATAATTATAAGAGTATTCAATCTGCATATGGAAGGAAAAATGGTCAACATATTTTGTTTTAGCATTAATGCTGCATCCGTCATTCGTTTATCCGACCGTCCATCTGGCTGTTTACAAAATGTCTACACTGTGAAAGCTAGAACAATGACATTTTAACTATGGGTAATTTTAAGTATGTGTATGGATCTATTAATTTAGGATGTAGTTTAGGATCTATCCAGACATTTGAAATACACCTTCAGTAACGCATTGAGATAGATACTTTTAATATAGAGTGGGTACCGGTGTTAATATATTATTTTAATATAATGAAAAAAAAACAATTGACAATATATTATACAAAAATGATTTTTGTTGCAGATCATTTTGGTAATAACTTCTTTAAGAAACAGAATATTTTTTTAAAAATTATAATTATACTTCTTAGTATAAAGCGTCTCTATAAGGAGATTCATTCAGACGCTGCTATTAAATTCAGAAAAAACCGTGCATTCCAAAAATAATAGAAAACAAGTGAAGAAACTTATAAATTCACCTATCTATCAAATATAATATGTACAAGTATATGCACAATAAGAATTTTGAAACATATTTATTTTTCTATAAGCTCAGATTTATAAATAAAAAAGTTGTTATTTAAATTGTTTTTATTATCTTTCTTGTTTTTTATTTTCTTAAACTTGTTTTAATAATTTATATTTTTTCTTATTTTTTAGTTTAGTCAACCGAACATCTTAAGATTAAAAATAGATTTTGTGAAGTAACGACATAATTGTGGTAACCCTTCTTTGAAACTTTCAAACAAGCAGCAAGTAACAGTCAACCATCAAAATGGGAGGAATAAAATATTTATTTTGTTTTGTGACAATTATAATTTTTGGCATTTCTATTGCTGATGGTCTTAAGTGTGTCATGTGTGGTGAATATAATGAAGGAGTTGGTTCGATTACACCATGTAATAATTATTCTGAAGCTCATCCAGAATTATATATGAAGGAATGTAAAAAATCTGCTGAAAAATATTGTGTGGTAAGTACTAATTTATGATTTTTACCGTTTTATAGAATAGAAATAAATACTGATATTTAAATAAATAGTAGAAATATTTACCGTTGTAGGAAATGTTTTAAATATTTTACGCATCTTTATGAATTAGTGTTTTAGTCTTGTTTAAAAATACTTTGCAAAATTAGCTTCGATTTTAAAATTATATAAAACAGTTCAGTAACAAAATGTTAAGAATCAAAAAAAATCAGATCAAGATCAATACGAGTTTATTTAGTTTTGAAAATGGAATCTTTAACATTTTATAAGTAATCAAGTAAATAAAAAACAAACAATTAAAATTTGAAATTTTGAGCTTGAGTAAAAAGGCAGAAAAACGGCAAAATCTTTAATAATATTGACTGTTCGTATAACTCATTGACGTGACCTAAAAGATTGATAAAATGTAACGGAACTCCAAATAATATGATGAAATGTAGTTAGGAAATATTTTGAAGATCTCTAAATTTTAAAAATATTCATTTTAAAATTTGAATTATCGGTATAAAACTGATGTATTGCAACATATTAATTCTTAGTTCAATGAAACTTACACATAAACGCCTTTACGTTTGCAAAACATACAAACACACAATTCCCTTATTTTTTTTCGCAAACTTTTTTTTCGAACACTTTTTAAGTGGTAAGTATATAATCGTATCACAGTATCGTATCGGTTTTCAATTAATCTGTTGACAAAAAAAAACTAATAATAATCAAACAATCAAAATGTTTGCTTGATATACATAATTCAATATACAGGATGTTCCGTATAAGAACCTTACTCGTACTGAGACAGGTAGCAGTGGTAAAAAACTATATTTAAAAACAATATAATATCAATATCAATGGTATTAGGCACAGGTTCTAGGATTTTAAAAATTAGATCAAGTACGATATAAATTTGCTTTATTTTATTTACCGTTTTTTCGACACAACGGACTATGATTTGAAAACAATAAAATTAGGAATTTTCTAACTAAACTATTTACCTATACTGCAATTACACTGCAATTACTTCAAAGAAATTTAAAATTAATTTGTAACAAACTTTTCTATCCTTCATATCTAAAAATAGAGAAAAAATCATTTCCAAATACTGAATTTCTATATTTCCAAATATGTATACTATAAAAAGTACGCCAAATATATGGTGTTTCAAATTGAAATCACAGCCGTCATAACTTTGTAATTTCTGGGTATATACAGATTATTAGCTCGCAACTTAATCTAGAAAATGTATTTTATTGCATCTGTCATTCTATTGCATTGCATCTGTATTGCATAAAGCCAGGCGTCTAAAAATTATAGATTTTTTTATGAAAAATCTCTAAAAATCTTTAAAGCCCCATATGTTAAAAATAGTGTCATAATAGGGCCGCCTCTTATACAATTTTTTTCTATAATTTGTACTTCCCCTACCTGCTTCAAAACGGGTAAGATTCGTATGAGATATTAATTTAAAAAAATTATTAATTATTTCTTGTCACATTTAAAAATTAAATAGTGATTCAAATTATCAATTTAAAAAAATATATATTTAAATTTTATTTTAAAGTAGAAATATATTACAGGATAATAAATCACAAAGACCTTAAAAATAAATTTATATATACTGACTATTAAAATCTAAATCTAAACTCTTTTATTTTTGAAAAGATATTATGGTTCATTGATAAAATTTATAACTTGACCTGAAATGTGTTTACTATTATTTACTATATGTATTATTATTATATTTATTAATAATTATCCCCAATATATAATGTGAATAAACAGAATAAAAGAAAATCCTGAAATTCTTTCAACCATATACGATCTTGAACCATAAATAAAATTCGAAACCTTTGTAAAATAATAAGACAAAAATAACAGTTTACTATTAATAAAAATGGAAGTACATAAATGTAACCCTAATCAAGACCATTTTTCTATTCATTGGGTGTTAGAATTTACTCGACCAGAAAAACAACAATAAAAAAAAAACCATTTCATTATTTTATGAGTAAATTATTCTTTGAATAATAATTAAGAAAAACAAAAACAAAAAACATAAAAATAGAGGAAAAATTTATGATCTGACAACTGGACATGTACACATTACAATAATAATAACATTATTAATTTATAAAAACAAAATACAGTTAAGAAAATAAATTATAATTCGTAACACAAACATAAATTTAAATAAAAATATATAAGAAAAATTTGAATACCCCTTACGATGTGTAACATATACTTTGATAAAACTATATTCGAATTCGAAAGTTTGACTTTAAAAAAAAAACGGGGAGCTAAGTTTTTTTTAACATTTTTTAATGTTAATTTCGGCCTTTTTTTCTATTCATCTTTTATTCGGCGACGTGTCAGTGTCATGAGATCTCGCGTCAAAACCTCCTTGGATCTTATGTCTTTTCAGCGATGGGACATAAGATCCAAAATAAATTTGGTGAGACGGGGAGTATAACAATATTTGGACATAATTATACACACGAGAATTTATTATATATATACTATAGACCTTATACCCAACGATATTATGAACCTTATACCCAAGGGTATTATGGCGCGGGATCTCATGACGTGACGCCTTTTTATTTAGGTATGCGAAATAAATGATTGCGTAAATTGAATACACTACCATTGCATTCATATTACGCTAAAGTTTTCGATTAAGAAATAAGGGTTTTCATATAGGTTCCAACAATTTTAGTTCCTATAATTCCAGGAAACTTAGCCTTTTGAAAAAATATTTTTGTTCTGGCTGTTGAGTGATTGACTTTTTTAATTTTATTTTAGATATGATTTTTTCTTAATTGCTTTATGCACTTCAGATAAATCCAATTTTCAAAATTATTTCAAGAATATTGAATTTATCGCGAAGAATTTGGCAATTACTTAGCTTTCGTTTTAAACTAAAATACATCAATTGCTATAATTTTTTTTTGGTATTGAAAATTTAAAAATGGAACAAATTCTACAAAATTTTTTAAATTTCAAAGCTGTCAGGATGTCTGTCAAAAAATTTCCATTTGAAAGTATTAATATGGTAGCACTGTTTCTGTTTTAGTTTCAAATCTGGCACCATTATTTATGCATCGCAACACAAATTAAGGTAATTTTATGCAATGTGATTTTCTTACATAGTAGATACCCAGATATTTTAAAGACATAATTTATTTTATACGTCTAATTTAAGAAGATTTCATTCTTTTGAAACTATCTGTTAATTAGAAACTGTTTATTTACAACTGATCTATTTACAAGATTCTATATGTAAGGTACATGATTCTAAGATATCTAGAAAATTAGGACATGCAAATAGACTTATTTTTGTCGACATCAAAAGTAATTCTAATCTATCAAAAAATTTTTACCAAAAACTGATCAAAAATTTTATATACAAAATTTTAATTCAATTAGGGACCTTCTGTAACTGTATATTTCCTTCTGTATATTTTACCGTGACTTCTAAATTAGAAAAAATTCGTATAGGAAACCAAATTTTGTTGATTAAAAGAAAACAAAAATAATCATTATTCTAAACATAAATTGTTTTCCAATTTGAGTGATATGATTTCTAAGTGACGTTTCGGCTATTTGTATGATCTGTCATTTTTCGTCATTGTATTCAGTAATGTTTACAATTTCATCATGGAGATATACGCAAGAACAAAGTTTACAAATTATTCAATTTTATTATTAAAATAATCGTTCTCCAATTGCAACTTTTCGTGCGTTTTTGCCATCTGAGTGGTGCGGTAAATAAACAAAACTATCGATTCTGGTGCGAAGAAAATCCACAAATTATTCATGAACAACCATTACACTTACCTTGGTGACAGTTTGGTGTGGTTTTTGGTCTGGTGAAATCATCGCGGTCCGTACTTCTTTCGAAATGAAGCTGGTAACACCGTTACTGTCAATGGAGATCGGTATAGATGGATGATAACTTTTTATGGCCGAAATTGGAAGAAGTTGATCTTGACAAGATCTGGTTCTAACAAGACGGGGCCATACAGCACGTGCCACACAGCACGTGCAACAACCGAATTATTGTGAGAAAAGTTTGGAGATTCGATTATTTCAAGAAATTGTGACAATGGCCTCCAAGAAGTTGTGATTTAACACCATTAGACTATTTCTTGTGGGGTTATTTGAAGTCATTGGTCTTTAGCAATAAACCAGACTCTTTTCAAGCTTTAGAAGTCAATATTGAACGTGACATGATATACGACTTGATTTAGTGGAAAAAGTGCTCAAAAATTGGGTTCATCGAATTCGTTCCTGCAAAAGAAGTCGCGGAGGCCATTTGAATGACGTTTTATTCAGATCATAATTGTATCGGTTGTACTTCACATTAAATAAAAAAGCATTTGAATTTCCTTAACAATTAGTGTGTTTTTTTTTGAAAAGAAATCATATCACTCAAATTGGAAAACCCTTTACATAGATATACATACATATATATGTTGTATGTTAGTATAGATTTTGTAATAGAAAAATCATATCCAAATATGTACTTGTATTCAAAACTTAGCGGAATGTCATAATACGTAGCGTGTGGATGAAAACTACTAGATTATAATTATAGATGCGTAATAAGTACATCTATGGATGTACGATCCACAATGTTATATTATTCTTCGCTTCCTTGAAATTAACTTTAATAGTTACAATTAAATATGAAAAAAAAAAATGTATTTTATATTTTTTTTTACCATAACTGTATATAACATTATAAATTTAAATTAATAATATATACAATGATGTATATATACATATTATAATATTAGAAGGAAACATTTTTATTCATCAAATTTAACTGTTTAACATTAAGAATAATTTTTTTTTTTTTTTATGGTTTGTTTTTTGTTTATGTTATTATAAGTTGCTTTAAAAGCATAATAAAATTTATCCTATGATCATAAAAATCAAACTTAACCCAAAAAATTTATTTTAAAGGTAATTATCTTAGTTAAGAAATTTTTAATATAAAAAAAAAAAAAACTTTTATTATTATTACAATTATCATTTTCATTTAATACTAGTGATGACAATTTTTTTTAATATTTTTTATATTATTATCCTTACATAAAATGTGAAAATCCTTGTTAATATTTTTCAATTTTACGTTCTGTTTTAATATTTAAAGCATCAATATAGAAACAACATAATAAAATTAAATTAATTTAATAAAAGAACATTGTATAAATTAATCTAAAAACATAGAAAAACAATCAGTATCTAGAATTACGAGTAAACAAATCCTAAAATAAAATCCTTTGATATTACAAAGAAAACAACTTAATAAATCAGATGTCTTCACCTTTAGCCCACAATACAATCTTTGTATAAAGATGGCACAGGAAGATTGAGTGATACAGGACAAAATAGAGAGAAAAAAAAAAAACAGTAAACGGAAAAATGAGTGAAAAAGAGGGAGAAGGGAACGTAAAATTTTGGTTGGTGTTACCTTAATGATTTTATTACTGTAAATTTATGAAGGTAAAAAATCTCTTTTAAGTTTTGTGTCAACATTTCATTAAATATTTTTATCTCTAAATTCCATACGTTGTTGTTTTTTTTATTTATTTTTATTTTTGTTGCCTTTTTTTTTTTATTTTACTATTTAGCCTCTATATTTTAAATAAATATGGGATCATTTTAGATTTACTGAAGCTGATGTTTTGTAATAAGATTAATGAGAGACATTTTTTTTTTTTTTTCATTTTTTTTGTTGCCTATATAATGGTATATCTAAAATAAAACATTATGGATTTGTTTTAACGTTTTATATAATTGATACAATATATGTTATACGTTTCGAAAGTACAGATATATTTTTATTAGTTTTCCAGTAGAATAAATGATTTTCTTCAGGATTTTTTTTGGGTACTTTTATTTTAAAATTTTAACAAATTTTTACTGATAAAATTTATTTTAATTTCTTTCATTATTTGATGGTTAAATCTGTAGAAAATATTTTTATTTAAGTATTTTATCCTATAATTAACAGAGATTTAGTTTTTTTTTTTTTTGTATTTCAATTATATATAAGAAAATCCACAAAAAAAAAAAAAAAAAAAATAAACCCAAAATGATCTAAAATATTTCATTTAATTTTGTTGTTGGCCTCATTTTTATTGCTTCTTTCAAGTTACATTTTTCTTTAACGCAAACATTTATATATATATATATATATTGTATGTATATATCTAAATACTTATTATTGTATAAATTTACATAAATATAATATTGTGTGCGTCTATTTACAAAATATTATTTATATGTATATAATAAAAAATAAAAAACCTGATATATTTGTATAAAAAAAGATAAGATTTAAGAGATAATGAAATCCTTTTTGTCGATTAAATTTACAGAACAGCTCCATTATAGAACAAACAAGCAAACCAAAAAAAAAAAAGAAATAGAGCGTAATTTCAGCGCTAAGTTTTTTAGTCTTTCCGGTTTTAAGGATTCTTTTTTTTTTTTTAATGTTTATTTTTGCATAATAATGATAATAAAATTTTCATTTTAAGTATAGTAAAAACAGTTGACAAGACAACATGGTTTATAAAAAAATTTAATGTTAGTTAAAAGAAATTTTGCTTCTTTTTTTTTTTTGGTTTTATTTTTCAAATGATAAAGTGTTGTCGTTTTCTTAACCTTTCGAACAATTTACATTCGTATAATCTTCAATACTTTTTATTTCTTTCTTTTTTTTTTTTGTATTTGAAGAAAATTTAATATAGAAATTTTGATGAATTTTCATTTTTTAGATTGCGCTGAGACCAAAAATATGAGTTGAACCATTAGAATTATACAATTACACCTGTGTATATTTATATGTGTATATAGGTTAACACAGTAACTCGATTATGATAAATTTGAGAGCTATACGTGGGTAGTCAAACTGTTATTTCTGAACAAATATCAAAAAAGCCATAATTGAAAAAGATTTTGTTCTGTTCTAAGTATATACTATGTATACTTGTTTTGGGCATTAAAATAATAGATTATTTAGATTATATATTCTTTTTTATATAGATAATGTTTAAATTAATATAATATAAATATTTTAATAGAATATAAAAGTGTTTGAATTAGAAGTCAATTGCGTTCTCACTTTAAACGATTTTTATAATTATTAGCAGCAGAGTCAAAAAGGTCTAATATTTGGCTTAAAATTTTAAGTTCCTATATCGAACTGCACCATATATATATATGTGTTTATATGTATTCGAAAAAATTAATAATATATACATAAATATATGAATAATAACTAAAAAAGTTTATAGTTATGTAAAGTATACTCAGTAATTCTGAATGAAATGTTAACAAAAAATTAATCCAAAACATGTTTTGGTTATAGTTATATAATTTGTGTTATATATTTAGTAAAAATTATATTCAACTATTTACAATACACACATCTATAAAATCTATAACGACATCACTTATATATATATGATATAACTTTATTATCCTTGAAAGTATTTTATTTCTTCAATTATTTAAACAAGATCCTTGTCCATAAACTATATGTAATTGTGTGAATAAGATAGTTCTTGTTTTCACCATAGTATATAATACTGTCATTGTCACTGTCACTTTAGTAGGCCACAGCACTCATTAATGCGACAAAGTTTTTTTTAATTCACTAAACAAAAAAAAAAAAACAAAACAAAATCCAAATAAAGCTCATTATGTATGTGTAGGGTGAAAAGTGTTAGGTTAACTTTGTGTGAATGATGTGTGGATTAAGTATGGAATGCGTGGCTGCTATTTCTATATTATGTATTTTTGTAATTTTTTTATAAATTGTGTATTAAAAACTTTTTTTTCTTTATACTAATTGAAAGCAACAAATTTTGTGGAATGAAAACCATAAAATTTTAATCAGTTAAACATGAAGAAAATATAATGTTAGATTTTCTATTCTAAAGAAATTATATTGTAAATTCGTTTTTTTTTTTTTTTTTTTGTTTGTGTAATAAATGGCAAGTTGAACACCACATGCTTATTTCAATTTTGATTAAGTTTAAACTACTCGAACCGCCTTTTAAATAATAAAGAAAATGTTAATTTTATAATATCTAGAAATACTATACTTTAATTATTGGGATTTTAAAATGTAAAGTTGTAATAAAATATTTTAAAAGTCAGTTATTGAATTTTAAGACATAATTATAATGATTTCATATAGGAAAGCTATCATATCACTATGACTTCAAATACTATACAATAGGATTAACTTAGGTTTATCGAATGATAGATATGAAAATTAAACATCAAATAGAATAATACAATAGCAAGTGAATAATTTTAAGCGTGTTCAATTTTAAAACGTTCGATTCATCTTATCTTATTTAAAGTTCAAATACTATCAAAAGGATTAAAAGAGAAATCCCATATTAATAATATTTTTATTTACATTTGGTGTGATTTCTACGTCAACAAAATATTTTTATTGTGTGGTTATGATTTTCATTTAAATTTGACTCATTTGAATCATTTAAAATTATTACAATTATTGTCTTTTGTTAGTTTTAACAAAAAAAAAAAAACTTATTGTTAAAAAATTTTATTTTTAAAATTGGGTAGAAAATTAATGTAAATTTAAAGAATCTTGAAAAAAATAGTTTTAACTTATACTGAACTCATTAAAGATTTTACAACATCAATGTTTAATATATTTATGTACCTATACACAAATGCATAAAAGTGTTTATAAAAAGTTATAATATTGTATTTCTTTTTTAACATTAAATTTTGCGAAATCGCAATACACTGTCTTATACATATATATTCATTTTTTTTTTTAATTTAACTGAAAAAACAATACATTTCAACAATCATTATAAAAAATCCATCTTCCAATTCTGAAAATCTCTTAGTGGCACTAAAGAAAAGAAAAAGAATAAAACAAAAAAAAAAAAATGTAGAAGTTTCTTTTTGTGATTTGCAATTTCATTCTATTTTCCCTCTAAAATAACCCGTATAATATATAGTGAGTCTCTAATCTTTATATGTTCACATATATATGCGTAATGTTTGTGGAAGTGTTAATGAGATAAGTTTCATTTGACACAAAATATCCTTTTCATTTTCTGCTTTTTTTTTTTTTTTGTTTTTTTTTTTTTTTTTGCTGTATTTCCTTTAACTTTATAACTTATGAAAATATTTTAATGTGCTATGTGTACATACATATATATTTAATGGTATTGTTTGTTTTATATATTTTTTGTAATATATTTACATATATAATATTTAAATAATTGCGTACTGATGTATACAAGTGAAAATAAGCTCAATGGAAATATAAAGGAAATCCTATGCGTACGCAAAATTATGATATGTAAAAAATATTTGCACAGATTTTAATATTAAATGTGATAAATACGACTACGTATATACTGCTATATAATGTATTACATATCGGCTTGGATATAATATTTATTTCCAGTTTTATGAATATTTACATAAATCAACAAAAAAAAAAAAAAATAAGTAAAATTATTTAAATTTATGAAAACTTTGATCGTTGTTATTTAAAATAAAAAAATATTTGATTTTTAATAATATTTGATAAGGTTAAAAAAGAAAAAAACAAAATACCTACTATTAAAACGCCTGAATATATGCAATTTTTATTTTCTAATCAAACTTAGAAGGATATTCGATATTGCATTATCCTATGTGATTTATAATATTAATATGAGTATAATAAATAAAATTCGGTTGGCAGTCGAGTGATAAAGCAAAATGGTGTATCAAACAAGAGAATGCTGATTAAAAATCTCAAGGAATAAGTATAAGAAGTAGTGGATTTCGCTGCCACATAAATGTGGCAAGGAAATTACACAGCCTTTCCTTTTTAGGCGTGGCTGTAAATGACGTAAGGCGAAATTATTCTTACAACGTGTGTAGGATTCGGACCTACACTTCCTTGGTGTTTATAGCGTATTTTATACACTCTTACCTACTACGTCACCGAGCTCCCATAAGAAAAAGTATTACTGAATAACTAATTTTAAATTATATTTGCTATTCTTTGAGACAAAATATATATGTAATGTAATAAAGATATGATAATGTAGAAAAAATAAATAATATTTCTATGCAAATTAATAATAGTATTAAACCTATGCTCCTCTAATAGTCGATATAACCTGTTAACAAATATTTTTAACTTTATTTCTTTTTTTAAACAGAAAAAAAAAATTAAAACATAAAATTCATGATTTTGGTTTTATTTCAAATGTGATATAAAACTAAAATGTGCATTTTAGTTTTTTTTTATTCGGCTTTATTTTAGGTAACCTTTAATTAATGAAAAATATTATTTGCTTTAAAAACGCGAGATTTGGAAGCACGAAATTTTGAGACACGAGATTTTGATGCGAAATTTCGTAGCTAACCCGTAATAATATTTTATAATTTCATTATTCCATTTTTAGAAATAAATAAATTAGAACATTAATTTTTTTTTTTCAATTTACAAAATATTTCCACGATGACAAACACTAGTATACATTTGTTTTTAGTTTATAACAGTTACACTTTTATTATAGTAGCTTGCGCAATTTGTTTTCTTTTTCGGTAGATCTAGTTCAATTAATACGGTTTTTGAAAGACAAATTAATAAACTTCTCAGAAACGGCATTGTTCGGTATCAAAAAATGTATTGTTTTTTATAATTCAAAGAGACCAGGCAGTTTAAAGTAAATTTGATGATCGTTTTTTTCTAGTTAGCTAAATTAGTACATTCCGATTATTTACAAAGTTATTTTCATTAAAGCTTACTGAAATTGTCATATTTTTTTGCTGCAAAAGAAACAAATCTTAACTGATATCCTTTCATTGATTTCGTTAAAAATCTAATAATAACAGGTTTCAATATCTGATTTTTTTAAATAAATTGAATTTTCAATGACTGTCGTATCATAAATAAAAAAATACTGCAATCATTTTAACGGTAATTATTTTTTCTAAATATTATTTTATCTACAAATAAAGAAATTGCAAATATTAACGTAAGGGAAAAATTATGCCTACGAGCGTTTAAATTAAAAGAAAAATGAAAAAAAAGGAAAAAATGCTTTATCGAATTTTTTTTGTATTTGTTTTTATATTTTTCTTTAAAAACGAACGATTCACTTCGAAGAACATTAAAATAGAAGAATTCTTTTATTTTTATTTTTTTTTTTTGGTTAGGATGTGATAATTATCATGGGAAGACTTTTCTAATTAGTTTTATGTAAAAATTCTGTTGTATGTGAAGGCATATTCTTCTTTTGCTAATCCTTGAAAGGCTGACACAACATTGTGTCTGAAACAGAGTAATATCTGATTTTTAAATTTAATATAAAGAAAAGAAATGTGTATAGAATCAAAGAATGTGTATAAGGATGTTGGTAGGATTATATTTAAGTTAATATTATGTTATATAAAGTATAATTAAGTAGAAATATGAAATTGAAGAATATACTCAAGGGGTTTTGGGGGTTGTAACAACAACAAAAAATATAAAAACAGATATGAAGGGTATGATTTTTAATAGCTGTTTCAAATATTATTTAATTATTTGTTTTTTTTTTTTTTTTTGTTATTAATAAATATCCTCATATAAGTAAAGTTTTTTAATTAGCTTTATCATTTGTTATATATTAATTATACGGTATCGGTTCAATTGTTTTGCGTTTTCCACATATTAGGTATATATATATACATATTTTAACATTGTTTTTATTGTATAAATATATATTTTAACATAAATATGAGTTCAGTTATATTATTGTATATATATATATACAATAATCATATAAGAACTTCTTTGTATTCAAATGATTTCATTTACATTTAAACTAAATACAAGTTATGCCAAACAAATACAGAATTTTGGCTATAAGTAAAAATTTTATTGATTTTAAATCGCGGTTACCTGTAAATACGCTTAAATATACATGCAGAAGGATTTTGAAAATGTGGAAAATTATTCAACTTAGGTATATTTGACTCTTTGAAAATTATAGCTGTGTATTTTCAATAATAAAAGTTTTTATTTTATTTTGTGTCTAAAAAATTTAAAAAAAAAAATTTAACAAACTTTATTTTAAAACGAACAAATTTCAATTTTGATATTTCAATATTTATGTGTTAAAATTTAAACTGGGACCCGAGTAAAAGACTCTACCAGGGTTGTGTACAATAGGTTAAAGCAAGTGTACGATTGTATAATCAGTGCAAAATTAATTTGTATTAAAATTTATTACTGTAGAGTCTAGATGCAAAAATACACTGAATACATTTAGTACATCTAGTTTTACATCTTATCATGAATAGCCTTAGTATATTTTGTTCTTACATTAAGTAATAAATACAATTGCGGTTATCAATGAAAAATTCGCAACTAAAAAATTGAAATATATGCTTTTTAATGTATTTACTCAAAATTGTGACCATCGACGTCCAACCAAAAATTAATTTTCGTTGAGAATAAGATACATCTTTTCATGTTTTGTCTCTTATGGTTAAATTTGACATTCAAGCAACAGCAACAATATCTGTAAGTAACAAAAATTAAAAATGTTGTAAATACCGAATAAACAGCTACACTTTTATTCTGATTTACCTACAATTATGTTTCATTTGACGAAAAATAGTAGGCCGGAGGGAATTTCGCTGGTAGTCAATGTATCAATGGTCGGAATTGTATTTATTTATTTATAATATCGATATAGTCATATATTTAAAAGATTATAATTACTAATTTTATTAAATAATAAAAAATGTCAGTTGATATCCGTTTTATATTTTTCATTATACTATCGAAAATCAATTTTTCAAAAATCACATCCTAGATCACGTAAAAAAACAAAATAAAAATAATAATATGATATTTTACTTTTGTGCAAAATAATAATTAAGAAATATTACGAAAATAAATGAATTAACTCTAATGATAAAATCTAAGAAAACAACAACAAAAAAAAATAAAAAAAAAAATAGAACAAAGAAAGTTCAAATAAAAAAAGGACGAAAATAAAGATTTTAGATAACAAACTAATTTTAAATCTAAACAATGTTGCCAGCAGCTATATAACTATTAAACAAATGAATGATGGTACATATATATGCATTATAATACATTTGGGTGGTATTAAAGAAATTGAGTATCAAGTGATATACCACCCTTGTGGATAATTTTCAATTTAAAAGCAACTCAATTAATTTGGGATTTTGTTTCATTTTTGGAGAAAAACTAAGAAAAGTAAAGGAATAAAATCGGTTTTTTTTTTTGCTGTGTTTTTTGTTTTTTTTTTATTTCAGTTTCTTGTAAAATAAACAAAGTGAGTTAAGTTTTATTTTCTCTTCCTTTAATTTTGCTTCTTATTTTATTAATTTCGTTTTGTATCTACTTTTTTTTTTTTTGTTACTTTTTTGTTAAAGTGTTTCTTTTTTTAAATGTTAGAAAAGGTTACTTAAATTTTGTTAGACTAATGTTTTAGATAAAATTAGGATTTTCATCTGTTTTAAATTTTAATTAAAATGGATTAGGTACATTTTAATATGGTGATAAGTATATCGTATATTTAATAAGCATTTCTTAAATAAGGTTTTTTTTAAGGTTTTTTAACTGGATATCCATCAAGTTTTCGATCACTTCATTACTTTTGCCATAAAACATTTTAACTTAACTACATTGAATTTAGTAGTCCTGATTCAAGTGGCTCACTAAAATAATTATTTCAAAAAAACTTACCTGTCTTAATAAAAATGACCTATATGCAGATTTTTAGTATTCTTTGAATTAAGAAAATCCGTTTTTTATTTTTTGATAAAGGATTGTTTTGCAAAAAAAAAAAAGATTGCTTTAATGTAAAACTTTCAAATAATACTAAGTAAAATAAGTTGATATTTTATAGTTTTATGTTTTTTAGGGAAAAAAAAATTTAAATTTTCAAAAAAAAAAAAGTGAAATATTTTTTAAATAGGAACGAAAAAAGAAAATAATTTGAAAAGAAGTACAAATAAAAAAAAAAGGAATGAAAAAAAAGTGAATTCAAATTTGATTTTAAAAATTGGATTTTAATTTTCAATTAAAGAGAATTTCGGTTTTTTTTTTTTGTCAATACAAAAGTATATATATATATATATATTATTAAAGGTATATTTTTATCCTGAATCAAAAAAAAAGAAAACCTTATCAAATTTCAAAGAGATAAATTTCATTTTTATCAAATAAAATTTCTGTTCTAAAAATAGAACTGAAATGAAAAAAAAAAAAAAATATAGATAAAATCTTAGGCTTTTTAAGGATGAACATTTTCAAAGTGCTTTTATAAAGGATATTTTAGTTTGAAATATTCTTTTTGACGTTAAAAATTCTTAGAATTTTTTCTGTAAGAAAAAATATATTATGAAAAATCAAAAATCAGTTCCTATAAATTTAAGTGTAAGGATGTACGAATTAAACGTTATACAATTATATAATTTTCGCTTGTGAAAATTCCATATTATGTGTAGACGTTCGGGGTTGTCTTATATAATTTTTAGCAATTTATAACATTCAGTAACCAGTAAATATTTTCCACTAATAAATTTCTTTAAAAAAAATAACAATAAATTTGTTTTCGGTTATTTATACGGTGTTTGGGAAATATATGGAGAAATCCTGATATGCGAAAAATTTTTAGGTTTAAAAAATATCGTTTCATTGTTTTTTTCAAATGATTATCAAGTATTTGTAAACAGATGACCTAACAGAGGGATGGATAAATGGACAGACGGATTTACATATTTTGTTTTTTTTTTTGTAAAATGTTGTGATGATAGAAAAATCCTAAAGAAATAAAATAATATTATTGAAAATGCCTACAGATATTATATTATATAGATATTATAAAATTGAAATGATTGAATTTTCTTTTTTTTTTTTTTTGGATATAAAATAAATAATCAGTTTGATAACATCTAATTGGACCATACAATATATATAACATAGTACACGAATACCTTTAAAAATTAAATCAATAAAATTATTAATATTTTATTTAAACAATTTTTTTTTTTTTGAAATATCCCTGCAAAAAAATATTAAATTTCTAGAATTGAAAAAAAAATAAAAGTATAAAATGTAATTTGTGGTCAAATGTTTTGAGCCAATCAAAATGTATAATATATGAAATATACATTTTATTTTCTTTAATATTTTTTTTGGGTTTTTTGGGGAAACCCATACTACTCTATATGATCAATATTAATTTAAATTCACCTCGCTAACAAATATTTCTAATCAATATTTTAAATATTTAATATAAATTCTCTCAAGTTACTTTTTGTTATGTATGGAGATGTTAAATAAAAATTTATTTTCAAATTAAAAAGAAAATCATTTTGCTTTTTACGAAATATCTTGGAATATATCGAAAATCACTCAAAGGAATTGAACGAGATTTCTCTGGGTAGTGTTGAACTTTAACCAACTAAAATCATATTATTTGAAAGCAAATTATGGGATGAGCCTTTAATTGGGGATAAGGATGCGGGAACAATGCTTTGGAAATTCGTTTTGGAATAACTGGGATTATGGAAGATGAAGTGTAAAATTAAAAGAGTTATTTTTAAGGTAGATGTTAATGTTTTTCTTAAATTTCATTCGATCGTACATATATGAATTACCAACTTTTGGAAACACATATGCTGGTATAGGGTTTCATAAACACGACGTGCGCTTTACATACGAATTTCATAATCCTGCATTACGTCATTTTGAAAGTTCTATTGAGTAGGCGTAGGCATCTGTTACACTCCTTACTCCTTGTTTCACGTTGTAAAACTTTGAGTGGATGCATTAATTGTTTATTTTTTTTAGAGCAGATGTTTTCCCTTACAAAATATCCATTAAACAAGGCTAATAACAGAGTGGAGTGAACGGTGTAATAATATTGGGATAACCAATGAGAAGAATAGAACTATTTTATACTATTTTAAGATAAACAAGCAAAGTTTACGGTGTTCCAACCCAAATATGCAGTTGATTGAAGAAAGTTTATTTTACATCAGCAACAAAATAAAACTCAGTATCTTTAGCTATTCCATCCAAATATATCATTTTTACTTTAACTGAACAAATTTTTACTTGAAGAGAAGAGATTTTTACTTTAACTGATTAGATACATCTTTAAAGTAAAGAGCTTTTTATTTTAACTAAAGATTTTTTTCTTTAAATAAAGACATTTGTAATAAAAGTTAAAGTACAAAATACAAATAATATACAAATATAATAAATATATATTAAATACATAAATTTCATATTCAAATATATATGTGCATATGTAAATTAAATATATGTGTATTGAATATTTACATACCATAAATTACTGAAGGATTTTTCATTAAAAATAAAAAAATCTTCACTTAAAGTAAAAAAGTTCTCAGTTAAAGTAAAAAATATTCACTTAAAGTAAAAAAATCTTCAGTTAAGTAAAAAAGGTGTATGATTTGATAAAATTAATTTTTGATTTAACTCGATGCGCAGAATGTTAAAATTTGTTGAGTGTCGCAGAGTTCCTTCTGAAATATCAGGAAGAAGCGTTAAGCTATTAAATTTTCTCAAATAACTATAGCTATATTGCAAACAACGACACATGGTTATTTTTGACAGTTTATCACATATTTTGACAGACATAACTTGTTAGATAAGTATAAGACTATAATTTTCCAAATATATGAAATTAACCAATTTCTTTTCTTTTTATACCCTACACCTAAAGTATAGGGTATATTAACTTTGGTATGGAGTTTGTAATCACCAAAAGGAAGCGAGTTAGGTATGGACATGGATGTATATTCAGAATCAGGATCACCTCCTGATTCGATTTAACGATGTCCGTCCGTTCGCACGATAACTGAAAAACTAGTAAAGTTATCTCGATGAAATTTATATAGTACGTTACAAATTACGAAAGGAAGGCTAAGTTCGAATCTGGACAAAATTGGTCCATGGGTTCGGATTCTGGAAGCTTCCGAATAATTTCGGAGCAAACGAGATTATCTCTAAAACTAACAAAGATAACACCTTTAAGTTTCGTACAATGGTTTGATTTAAGTCTCTGAAATTTGAGAGGATTTGGTCCATGGGTTCGGATTTTGGAAGTTTCCGCACGAGCCTGAAGCAAACGAGATTATCTCCAAAACCAACAAGAGTATAGAACTTTCAAATTTGGTACAAGGGTGTTCTGTCATGAAGCTACCTAACGAGCCTTAGAGCAAACCAGTATATTTCCATAACCAACAAGGATAGAATCTTTTTTAGTACAATTGAATGTTCTGTTATGTTTCCTTTTCTGTAAAATTGGCAACTAACATTTAAGAGAATTTGAACCCTGGGTTTGTATTTTGGAAAGTTCCGAACGAGTACAAGAGAAAACGAGCATATCTCCAAAACCAACAAAAGTAGAACCTTTAAATTTAGTGCAATGGTCTTATGGCATATTTTCTTTATGCTCCTGAAATTTTAGATGAATTGGAGTGGCGATTCGGGCAGCTGACATACGTCTTCCAAGCCCTAACAAGCATATCTTCGAAATTGGAAAAGATAGAAACTTCAAATTTTGTACTAGGGTGTTAAAGGATGCCTCTTTTATGTATCTGAAATTCGAGTTGAATAAGCAAGAAAAGGCAAGAAGTTCAAGCAGCTGTCAAAAAACTTATGGATTTTTAATTTAATTGGAATTATTCAGGTGTAGGGTATTATTAAGTCGGAAACATCATTTAGCTTTTTAATACTGTACTACTTTATATATTAGGTACATATAATATTAAATTTTATTGTTATAATTTAAAAAGAATTAACATTTTGTTTTTATAATTATAGGTATAATATAAAAAGGAAATCTAACGCTTTCCATTTTTTTTTTATTAAAAATATCTTAAAATATATAAATATATATATTTATTATATTTTTTTAACATTTTTCATTTAAAATAAATTAAATACACCCTTCCATTATAATTGAAAACAAAAAATAGTAAATTATTTAATAAATTTTCCAGAGAGATATTTTAAAAATAGAATGAAGTCATAAGATATTTAAGAAATGAATATTTCATACTTTTTTTTTTACATTCCATCCATCTTTTAAAATGTTAGGATTTTATTAAAAGAAAATAAAAAAAAAAAATTAAACCGGAAATAATTTTCTCAAATCCTCTACAATATACATTAGACACTCTTTTTTGAATGATATCACAAGTTAAATGAGTCAAGTTATTAAGGTATTTAAGAATACCTTGAAATATATTTTTATTCCTTAGAAAAAAGAAAAACAAAATTCGGACTAAAATTATTCATTAAATGAAGACAAAAATGAAATGAAGAGTAATTAAGTAAGAAAATTCCTTGGAAATGAAACAAAAACAAATTAAAAAGAATATCTAAATTTTTGTATCAAAAATGTATTCCTGTAATAAATTTATGAAATGGTGATATTAAATTAAAATTTTTTAAATATATTAATTTTTCATTTTATATAGAAAACGGGTTGAAATCTGTGTCTATCCCAAGTAACAAAATTTATCTCATAAGACTCTAGTAGAGTGCTATGAGAGTTAATTATGAGAGTATTACTCTCATAATTTACTCTTGAAGAATTCTATAAGTGTCTTATGAGATCGTTATAAGAGTTAAAGGGCGCAGTTATGAGAGTAAATTAACACTCATAACAAGTCTTTAGCTCTCATTTTAAGAGTTTTAAAAGTATATCACTCTCATAAGAAAACTACTATGAGAGTATTGAAAAACTCTCATAAGATACTCAAAAGGGGGTTATAATAGTAGCTTATTCTTGTTATGAGTGCTGGTTTTTCCTTATGAGTGTTGTTAGAAAGAGAAACCAACATATTATAATATAAATGTATCCGTTTTACTTTTTAGAATTTTTGTGGCGATTAAACAAAGTATAATATGTATGATTAAATATATGTGTGTGTTTAATATCATAAATAAGTACATATGTAAGAATTTAATATGAACATAAAATTATAGGAAACTAAAATAACTTTTTCGTCAAGAATATAAGCCAAAATTATACTGCCATTGAAATTTTATTAATAAAAGTAACCATTTTAGGTCGAAAAAAAGTAACGCGCCCTAAAAATAATCTAAATTTAAAAAATTTAAATAATTCTTTTTTAACCCCTTAAAGTCTTATTATTCTACTTTTAACCATATATCTGATAATTTGAGTAAAACTAATGTAATAGTACATATAAATTTCAATTAAAGCTAAGTTATATTGAACTTAAGCTATAATTTTGCGTTTTAATAATTGAAATTTAATCATTTTTACAATAAATATTTTTTCATATTTTTTTATTTAATAAAATTACTTAATAACATAAGGGTTAAGATTGAGAAAAATAAAGAAGATGTCAATCATATGGCCGCTGATTGATAAGTTTTCTTATAAGAACAAAATTCTTCATATGAGAATAAGTACACTGAAAAAAATGTAGGTACACAATATGAAATAATTTATGAAACTTTTCACATTTTTGACTGCCATCCTGTTCATAAAAATGACATAATTGAATAAAATTATAAATAAGTTTAATATAAAACGAGGTTCACAAAATTTATGATTTTGTTATAAATAATATTATTATGATTTTGTTCATAAAAAGCAAGAATTAGTTTATGAAATTTATGAATAAAATTAAAAAATTTTAAAAAATTAAAAAAACTCGTGCAATGCTGTAAAAAGTAATTATTTATTAAACGGAATTAAAGAACAAAATTTGTAAAGACTTCGATGTACATTTTTCATGTTTTTAATTATTAAATCGCTTTAAAAACATAATTTATAAATATTAGTTTATATATTATTATATTAAAATTTAATTTTTGTATAAATTATTAAGAGAGCATGACAATTTTACTTAAATTTTTTGCAATGCTAGATTCTTTTTTGATGCTTTAAAGATTTTTATATTACTTCAGATTAGTTAGAATATTATTATTCACATCGCTAATAATAATAATTAATTGTTTGTAATAGTTCACTAAATGAACAATTTAACTGATGCTTGGATTAATACCAATGTCGGATACAAAAAAAAAACACTAATATTGCAAAATTTTTATTTTTACTAATTTTTAAATTCTTCGATATAACGTATTGTAGAAAAATGTTTTTTCAGTGTACAACATATTTCTTTTTATCAGAAAATTATTATTGTATTCTTAATTCCTGTACGAACAATAGCCACAGGTATACAAAAATGTATCCTCCGTTTGTAACAAATAGAACTTATTATATTAATATTGATAACTCTCGAATATAAACTCTGAATTATAAAAATATTTGATATAAAAGTCAGAGTACATGTGCTATACATGGGCGTTTTTCTTTTTCTCATCAGAGCAGATTCAGAGCTGTCAAACAAAAAAATTGTGTTTTTTTTTATGCTCAGATTATCCAGATTATCCATTTTGTGTTTCTCTTTTAACTCAGAGTGTGGCCAGAGCGCGATCTGTGAGCTCGTAAAAATTTATCAGATTTCACAGAGTTTTCAATAAATATAACGTCAAATTAAGAATAAAATAATAAAAATGTCAACAAAATAAAATTTCGTGCATAGATAAACATTTTTTTTTAAGTTTTTTTTTAAATTTTATTAAATGAAATTTTACGTAAAATAACTTTGTTTTATTTTATTTCTTAAATAAATTCCTTTTAAAACTATATTATTACATTTAAAATAATGAAATAAAATAAAAAAAAAAAACTGACGTTAGAAAATAATTTGGATAAAAATTGACAATTTGTGCTCTGAACGTTTCTTTTTAACTCAGAGCGGCCAGAGCTCAGATAAAAGTTTGCTCTGAGCACTCGACATCTGCTCTGAGCATTGATCTGATGACAAAAAGAAAAACGCCCCATATAAATATACATACATATATAAATGACCTACATAATATTATGAATAATACAAAAAATTGAAATAAAAAAATTTCAACCCATGTGTAATAATGTGTATTGTGGTCACATTGGGTAGAAGAGACAAATGTCTTTAAAACCTATATCTCAATTTTTTGCTTGTTTTGACACCCTCAATCACTTCCTCACTTAAGCAAAGTTATAGTATAAATTGTTTTAAATATTTAGTGTTGACAAGGGCAACTGTTTTTTTTTTAGTTTTACATATTTTTTAAAAACAATTATGTTTGATGAACTAAATCAAGTCTTTTTACTCTTATATCAGAATATTGATCTTATTACAAGAGTATTGGTCTTCTTATGAGATTAATTTCATTATAATGAGAGTTTAAGTTTTATTATAAAGCCATAACTCTTATAATAAGATTTAAATTCTTTATCCAAGTGTTTTAGATTTTAAACGTCAAATTCTTTTAGTCGAAAAAAAGGCTGTAACTTTTTTTAGATTTTAAACATTGAATTGTGTTAGTCGGAAAAAAGACTGTTCATTTTTTTTAATGAATTTTTTTTATTATTTTTTGTTTTATTTTTAATAATTGACTTCAAAAACAAGTTTATGTTTTGCCATTATTTTAAAATATGATTATTTACTTAATAGTATAAAGTAAGTGAATAAAAATGCTTGTATATCTCCTGAGGTAAACGATCTTTCAATAATACAACTGCTATATAATATAGAAATGTACGGTATTCCAAAGCTTTCCAATGCGCCGGCCAATCTAATCTTTTGTTTATTAAATATTTCGAACAATACTATTGTGTTAGCTGTCTTATGTTAAACGTAATTTAATCAGTTCTAAAAACTTCATCCTTTTAAAAAGTTCGCTGTCGATCAGCTGATTTTTATCATTCTTGTCATAAACGCTATGTCATCACCCCGTTTTTTAAGATAATAATGCTAACAAATATACTTGAATTATTCAAAGATCTATTTTTCTTTCGATTTAAATACCTGAAACTACCTGGACATCTTTCAATATTTACTTCTATTTTGTTTTGTTGACTTCTATTTCCACACCTTATTTTTATTCTTGAACTCTAACAACAATTTTATTACAAGTAGTTATTAAAGTTTAATTCTAATAAAGGAATCCTTTTAAGAACACAATTCTATAAGAGTTGAAACCTCATAAAAAAGGCTTTATGAGAATATAAATTTTCTTGCGCTTAATGGAAGTGTATAAAAATAGTTTTCCTATAAGAGTGAAAGAATTTTTAGCCCTGTAAGTGTTGATATCTTATAATAAGTACTCTATAAGAGTTAATTTAATTCTTATAAAAAGAGTAAAAGTATTTTTAACAATATAAGTATTGCTATCTCATAAGAAGAGCTTTATAAGAGTAAATTAATTTGCTATAATTAGAATTATGTTATGAGAGTCTTCAAGTGTGTTATGAGAGTCTTATGAGAACTTTTCCCAATTTTCTAGAGTTTTACTCTTGGCAAATGTTACTTGGGATTAGCATTCATTTTTTTATTTATTACTCCCTTTATTTATTATTCAATTAAAAATTCATTCACTTGTTTAAGTTCATAAAAAAATTTTCTTTTAATCATGGTATGGTGCGGAGTTAAGTGCCTGTATAGATATGCAAAGCGAAGTTATACAAAAAAAAATGATTTACAGATTTAATTATTTCCATTTAGAGTAAAAATTTCTTTTAAATTTGACACTGGAAAATGTGTTTTGTACCTGAGTTTAATTTCATTTTCAATTCTGTTTTAATTTCTATCTGTAACTTATCCCTTCCTCTGGAACTCTAATTTATAAAATCCTTAGTATTATGACTGTTGTCCGAGTTAAGAAATTGTTGCAGGCAAAAAAAAATCTTTAAATCAAAGGAAATCATACATCAAAGGAAGTCATACAGAAGAGAAAAAACATTGCAGATCTAAAATTTCTGAACAACTTTTAGACATTATAAATGAAGGACGACATTAATTCATGTTCAAACACAATTTTTAATTATAGGGTTACTCGAGTTACTAAAATTAGGAAAACCATCTGTTAAATTTTATGTTTTCCATTTATGTATTAAATAATAGTTAAGCATGAGTACAAAAATGTGTAGAGAAAATGATGTTTTCATTTATAACATGGAAAAATTTACAAAAAAAAAAGGGGGGTGGCATATTTTTACAATATTTTCTTTATAATGAATGGGGATGAAGAAGCACAACTTTTTAAAATTGTGTTAATTGTTTATTTACTAAAAAACTTCATTTTTTTTTTAAACACTTATTTATATAAAAAAGTATTAGTTTTTTATTTCCTTTTTTTTTGCCATTTTTACCATAAAAGTTAATATTTGATGTTTTGAATTGAAATGACACTTTTTTTTCTAAAAATTACATTAAAAGTAAATACAATATACTATTTTTAAAAATGTTTGTAAAAGTTTTCAACACTTAATTTAATTAACTAAAACTTTAACCTGTTTTAACATTCCGCCCCCCTCCCCCCAAAAGAAATCTGTAGTGTTTGTGCTTTTAATGGTTTTCTTTTTTTGCATTTAAGAAAATTTAAAACTCTATAATTTTTTATTTTAATGACACAGATTTTCATTTAATTTTTAATATTATCATTATGTATAAACACATATATCTCTATATAAGTACATATAAGCATATTATATATTATGCTATTTAAAAAATGCTTATGTTGTACGTGCAATGCAAGTTAACATCATATTTTTTTTTTTGTATATGTTTCAAAGGACCTTTCATTTAATGTTTCAATTTTATTTTAAATTGTGTCTTTTAGATTTAGAAGAATTTTTCCGTAGTGATGATTGCTAATATTAAGGGCTAGTATGTAACTTTAAAATGTACATACTTTTATAAACTTAAATGTATTTTATAATTAAGCTAGAGTTTTTTTTTTAAGGTAAAAACTGTAGCAACAAACTGAACTTGCGTAAAATGTACGCTGCGTAAGAAAATTTTAACCAATTTAAGCCATTTAACCACTTGTATCACATGTCTAAATACAATATTCTATTTTCACCATAGCACACTATGAAAAATATCCACAAAATCTATTGTATCATTTGGTAATAGACAATTTTATATTTTTATGGCAGCATGAGATAAGGAAGAAGAAAAAATGTGTTTTCTTTTGTGCAAGATTCAGTTCATTAACAGTTCATTAAATTTAATAGTTTACTTTATTACTTATATTTTTTATTAAATTATTTTAAAAGTTGAACTAACAATCTACATATATGTGACAGCAAATATTATTTTTATTCCTTTGTAAAAAAAAAGAGACTCTGAGGCCTCGGTGGCCTAGTGGGTAAGATGGCCATTTCGTTTATGACACTTTACAAGCAACAGATATATTGACAAAATACAAGCGATAGATATAGAAAAATATATTATATATATATGAACATACACATGTACTTTCATTATTAATGCATTATAATCCAAGATTAAATTTTGGACTGGCTTAGCTAAGTGTGTCTGTCCACACGCCCAAAAACTGAAAAAATAATTGATCTAGCTGTAAAATTTTATATTTCACTTTTATTTAAATACCAGTATCGCTATATGGGAATGGAATAAGTTCGACCAACGATTTCGAGTCGGCCGTACAACTTCTTTTTAGCACATTCCCAAAAAAATTTTGAAAAAATGTGCTTATTAGTTTTACTCTGTCCGTCCGTCCGTCTGTTTACAAAACTTCTACACCGTTAATATAGAGAAAAGAAATTTTAACCATGGGTAGGTCTCATAAAAAAAAATTATTTTGTGGAACAACTTTTTCATTTAGCCCCACCCATTACGGAGCTACAGCCCCTCAAACTTTGAAAAAGCCCTATTTTTAAATGAATATATCTTATGTTCTGCTTAAGATTTTTTCAATCTGAAAACGTCATTCGACAGTTATTTTTCTTTAACTTTACAAATTAATATTAAAATTATACAATTTTTTAAAATTTAATATATAAATTTACCGTTATGTAAAAACCAAATTTTGCATGATTTTTCTACTTTCATAACTCCGGCACGCTTTTAGATAGAGGCTTGCAATTTTGAGGCAAGAAAGAACTTTTAGAATTAATATAAGTTTGCTCAGAAAATTTTTTTTGACCACCCCCTGTTTATGAGCTATTAGGACTAAATTTCAAAAATTGAAAATTTGCTATTTTTAAACACCTGTAACTTAGGAACCTGTCAACATTTTACTTTTGAAAGATATAAAAATTAAAGCTACAGTACTATATTTTTACGTGTGTTAAAGGTTTATTTTAGTTGTAGAGGGTTCCAAAGTTGCAGCTCTTCAAAATTGCGAAAAAGCACCATTTTCAGATGTATATATCTCAGGCTCTGCGTAATAGTTTTGCAATCTAAAACCGCCAGAAGATCGAAAATTTTATTATCTATATAAAACAGTATCAAAATTATGTAATATTTTGTAATTTACTATTTAAATTTACCGTTATGTGAAAACCACATTTTGCATGAAATTTCTTTTTTCATAACTCCGGCACGCCTTTAGATAGGAATCTGAAATTTTGAGACAAGAAAGAACTTTTAGAATTAGTATAAGGTTCATCAGAAAATGTTTGGTAGCACCCCCTCTTTAAGAGTTATTACGCCTCAAAAATTGAAAATTTGCTATTTTTAGACACCTGTAAAAATTTTTATTCGGCAACACATGAAAATTAAAGGTTTAATAATATATTTTTACGTGTGTTAATGGCTTTCCTTAGTTATATAGGATTCTGGACTTACGGCCCCTCAAAATTGCAAAAATGTCCTATTTTAACGTTTTTTCTTATTACATGAAATTTTCAAATTTTTGTGCAAGTCACAATTTTAAACAGTTTGTATTGAGTTTTGTAAATGTGCGCTTTTAAAAACTATTGGTTTACATTCTACCTTGCTTTATATACAAATAACTAAATGTCTAATTTAGCTATAAATTAAGTTTTGTGCCAACAATATCTGCAAAATTTGGTTAGTCTAAGGTAATAGATTCAGGTAGCTGTCATCTAATTTTTTTTATATGAGCCATAACTCAGTGTTTACTTAAGTTAGGTGTTTAAAACATGTTAAAAAAATTTAGTTTTATTCTAGCAATTTTTAAAAAATTTGGTTGTTTGGTCATAACAGGGTCGAGTAACTTCCATATAACTTCGAAATTTAGATAATTAAATATATCTCATTACTTATTTAGTCAAATATCTTTAATTTCCATTTTATGGAAACATAGTATTTATCATATTCGTGCTGGTATCCTTGAGTTGATACAGTTAACTCTGTTAGCACTTTACCCTATGTACTCTCTATGTACCCTCGGATATGTATCGTCTGTATATATATATATACCAATACTCATGTTTTTGTATATCTTTTTAAGTTTAAGAAGATCTTTTTGTGATTTTTAATAGTAAAAGTTATTACAGGTGTTGATATTCTATTCAAGTACATACGTACATACTTCCACGTTAAAATCAAATGATTCTTTTTTAGAAAAGTGTTTGAAAAGAGATTCTTCAGGTACACTTAAATGCTGCAGTAATGAAGTGCATACTGTGCTGGTAGAATCTTTAGAGTTATTTTTTTTTTATTAAATGCGATATTTGATAGTTTGTATGGAGTATGTACGTATATGTTACCCTATCGACTTACATAGATTATTTTGAAAAACTAAGACGATATTAAGAGTCTTTTTAAATAGGATACGTGAAGTAAAATGAAAAAGGATATTGAAGCAAATGTTTACTAATTAGTTTCTTTTTTTTTTAGTTTTTAATAATTTATTCTTATTTTTGACTACTCATATAGCATCGAATTTCTTTTCAAAAGAATAATACGAATTTATATTGCATAATTATAGCAAACAAAGGGAAAAAAATCAAGAGAAAGATTTTAAAATTAAAGATCAATCATTCGAAAAAAAAGCAGCTGTAAAAGAAAATCAGAACCAACTACCAATTATATAATATATAATATATAATGTGGCAGATATAAAAAAAATTTTGAAATAATTGGAAAATTTAGAAAATTAGAAATGTAACTAGAAATTTTATGCAACTTATTAACTATTTTTTAAGCTTCGTTGATTATTCTAATGAAGTCCTTTGAAAAAACTGTAAAAAAATATTTTTTATAAATTTTTAATAATTGTAAATCAGTTTTTTCTTGTAATATTTAAGTAAAAAATTTGAATAAAAAAATATTATTTAATTTTTATATAGAGTATATCTGATAATTTTCATTTATTAAACATTCATTTCAATTTTGTTAATATTATATGTTTAGTAAGAATGTTGAATAGTTTTTGTATCTCATCCTATTTTTAATAACAAAGTGGCAGTCAAAAAATCCTTTTTATTCATTTTCAATTATGTTGATATTTTTATATATATATGCAAGGACGGCAACTCATCTAATTGGATAATTAGAAAAAAAAAACCAAATAATAAAATATATGATTACTAGATAAACCTGGCGTAGCATACTCGAGTCTGGTAATTTAGAAATAATACTGGTTAATAATACTGGTATTTATGCAATCTAAAAATTATATTGGTTTTTCGTCACTTAACTTTTTAATGAAATAAAAGTCTGTTCTAATATAGTTTATATTTATCTTAAAAACGTTTTTTGAGATCTATGTTCCTTTTATTTATAAGAATACTTAACTTTTTACAATAATAATAAAAATATGTAAATATAAATAAACGTTAACGTGTGGTAACACTAAGAGAACTAAAGAAACGTTTTGTAGTGGGGATTTGGGCGCAACAGCCTCCGTTCCTTCAAAAATAATCTTTTTTTCATAAAAATATCTAAATTCGTATAAAATGCACAATTTTTTAAGTGAAATGTTAAAATTGAATTTGAAGTTTTGAAAATTAATTATTTTCCATATCGAAATATGAAAATTTAATTTTTTTTGAATGAGATTGGTATATATGTGTGTGCATACTGTAAGTGCTTTTAATCTGTAAGAATTAATACTGTAATCATAATATTTAATCTGTAAATGACAGACATTTAAAACCATTTTACTCAATGATTTACCAACCAACTTTCATTTTTTTCTTTTTAAATGATAAATATTCAGTATAGCCATCTTACAAAATTAATATTTTTCCAAAATTTTCTGATTTTCATTAATAATTTTCCATTTTTATAAAAAACCCATGTAAAGTATATATATATATGTATCATATAGTATGTATAATATATACCTATATTATACAATTTGAAAAAAGACGCTCTTTGATTCCGTTAAATTTTTGTTTTATTTTTCTTTTCGATTAAAAATTTTAAAATATTGGTTGTATGGTAGGAGTAGGAATTTCACAATATAACTGAATATAAAGACTGAAAATTCAGTTTGGTGTTTAGTACAGTGGTAGAGTGTGGGGTTATTATTAGTTGCTTTTGGATTTTGCAAGTTCGATTCAGTTCTGTTTTTTTGTTTTTTTATATTTTAAACGAAATAAATTCTTACATATCATAATATCATCATAATATTTAATCCGTATTAATAGATATTTAAAACCCTTTTACTCAATGATTTACCATCTGAGGCTTCTTATAATATATACATATATAATAGGTATATATTGAGTTTCCAATACTCAATAAATCAAGGGCAACTTCTAAAAGATAATAATAATCGTGTTTTTACAAAAAATATCATTTACAAAGAAATTTTAAATTCATAAAGGCTTTAATTATTGAAAATTGTATTTTTACGTTTTAAATAAAATCATAAAGAAACTATACTGTATATATTGTATTGTAATTGCTAATTAAAACACCTCGAATTTCGAGGGGCAGGCGAATACTAGTAAATCTTTAATCTGTAAAATTTAATACTGTAAGTATTTCCATCCAGCTAATGGTGTAGTGGTTAAGACACCGGCCTTTCATACGAAAGGTTTCGGGTTCAAACCCCAGCTGGATCATATAAATTAATAAAAATAATATAGATTTTTCTTATAATATATAATTAGGAATATAATTAAATTAAAAATAAAGTATAACATATCTTATAAATTATAATTAATATCATATTGTAATAGCTATATAATAAAATAATAATAAAACCATAATTCTTGTATAAGATAATAGATGGCGTAGAATTAAAAGAAACGTCTTTCTTATACAATAGCTACAGCCGAGTAATCAACGGCTTAGTGAAATTAATGATTCACGAAACTGCAGCTTAGTCAAATATGAATAATAAATGGCTTAGTGAATGCCCTATACTCCTCCCTGAAGTGGCAAGGAAAAAAAAAAAAAAAATACTGTAAGTTTTAATAGTTGGATTCAAAATAATCCAAATAATCCAGCGCCCTTTTCCGGAATATTTATATCCATATATGTAAGTCTATGAGAGATTTTGAAATTTTGGGATTTTGATTTTCAGGATTTTGATTTTTCGATATATTGTTTTCTGGATTTTGAATTTGGGATTTTGATTTTCGGGATTATATACCCAACCCTATAAATTTTCATTTTTTTTTATTCTTTTTTTCTATTATGTGCAGTATTAGTTTTTGCTATGAAAAATAAAGAAAATTGTTGCGAACGTTTACGGCTTTTATGTAATAGATATTAAAATTTTAAAAACTTTGTATACATATATATATATATAGATTTAAAGGTCCTTCATATTTATAATTCATATTTTTTTCATATTTAATAATTTTGTTCAATTAGTTTTATGACCACCAAATTTATTAACACACTCAATAGTTTTAACATTTTTTTAGAACTTTGCTTTAGAAAAGTTCTAAAATGCTAAATATAAAACCCGATCGTATAAAAATAGATTCTTTTGTCAAGTATTAGTTAAAAAATAACAGCTGGAAAAGGCGAGTCAAGTTGAGTCAAACGGTGGAAATTTTGTAGAGAGATTTTTTCCATGATACAATCCCATTACTTTAGTAATATTAAAATGTTTGGAAGTAGTATCATTTTCCCTTACGAACAAGTTACAGCGTATAATAAGTTTTTTATGATGTTTCTGACAACTTTAAAAGAAACCAGATATGTATGAAAAAGTTTATGTATTTTTGATCAGGATTAAATTCTACAACCGTCCAGGCATGCCCATCGGCCAGCCAGTTTCGCTATTAAATAATAAAGTTCAACCGACAGGTTTGAATACCTAAATACTGTACTTTTTTTCTATATAAGTATAACTCCATATTTATATAAGCTATGGGTGTTAAAAATGTTGTCAAAAGAAATTAAATTTTATACCAATGGCTTCTGCAATATTTGGTAGATCTAATGCAACAGGTTCAAATAGTTACGAAATTTATAGGTTCATATTTCGGTACTTTAAAAGGTTAGATTTTTGAAATTTAGTAAAAGATGACCAAATTTTATAGCAACAACTTCTATAAAATTTAGTTGGTTTACAACGGAGTCGAATAGCTGTTAATGAAGGTAGTTATCTTAAATTCTAGAGTCAACACTACACACTTCTTCGTTTTTTTAGTTTAACTTTTCGTTAAAGTTTGAACATTAAGTTAACCACTTTTAAAGTGCATATAAAAAAAATATTGTAGAAGCTATGAAGCATGCGAAATACCTTATTTTCACATACAAATAACACAATTAAGCATAGTATCAATTGGCTTAATATAGGGAAAACGCTTTTATGTGCTCTTAAGCATGGATTTCTTGTACTTAGATGTAAATTAGAACACATTCAGATAGATTTACTATATTTATTTTATGTTAAAAAGAAAAAAAATTACGCTTTAAGGTGGAAAATGAACAGAATATAGATGAATGTAAAGATAAATATTATGAAAATTCATTTTTAGATACAAATTCTTTATTTTATGTTCTTTTGTACAGGAATAAAATAGTTGATTAAAAAGGAAAATAAACATAATAACATTGACCTCGCATTCGTTACTGATTAATATTAGAGGTTTGATTTATGAGGTTTGTGATGTACAAAATTAATATTATTATTATTATTATTTATAGAATAATTATCCTCTTTATTCAAATATTCTATGGTTCATTTTTAGTCTGAGTTTCGATTTTAGTTATATTTTAAAAATTATACACAATTCTAAAAAAAAATAATTATGGTTTTTAAGGATAGATAATAAAAAAAAAAAAGATTTAAAAATTTTTTTCTTTAGAATTATTTGTTATTCGAATAATAAAATTATCTTCTTGATTACAGACTGATTCAAAGAATTTTGTTTTGTATAAAATAAGCTAATAATATAGATTTAGAACAACTAATATATAGGATAGTCAGTTGTTAAGATTCATAAAAAGGTTTCCTCAAAATATACAAGTATTTCATAAGAGGAAAATTGCTAATGCTAATGAATAGATTTTCCGACAGGACCTTAGTATGTAACTCTTCGTCAATTAACCATAATAAAAAAACTTTTCAATGTATTTACTGAAAAAGAGTTATACTTGCAATAGAGTACAAACTATATACGAACATATAATTGACATTTTATTCAGGTCAATTTTCGTTTCTTTTTTCCTAATTTTTAATATTTTCTTTTATTTTCCTCTTTTTCACATTATTTTTTTTGTTTTGTATGTGATGTAACTGTAAATGATTTGTTTTATGTACACATATGGTTATAAAAGGATTCAATGTATTGACGTTACAGTTATTTTTTTTTTTTTAGTATAATTTTCTTTTAGTATTTTTTTTTTTTTTTTTTTTTAATTTTTAAATTACTTTTTTTATATCCTTTTTGGAAATGATTAGAAAAAATTTGAAATCATGTGATTTGATTTTATTAAAAAATATATTTTTCCAAGAATTTTTTTTTTATTAACTCTGTTTTTGGTATAACACATTTCCCTTTAGTCCTTTTTAAAATGTCATTATAAATGACCTTAATTTTTCTTAACTAGATTTTAATTGAAAATCTTATTACTTTTCATTTATATTGAATCATTTAAACTATTTCAATTGTGTTCATATTTTTTTTTAATCAGTTTAAATTAAAGTTTAAATTTATAAATTTTTTTTTTAAGAGTTTTTATGGAAAAATTTATTTAAGTTTTTTTCTACACATATAAAATTTAATTCATTTAATATCAATGAAATAACATATTTTTTAAGTTGTATATAAAGTTTTTAGAAAATGTGTCAAAAATTTCTATGTTACTTAAAAAAAAAAAAAGTTTTGCCATAATAAATAAGAGAAATAACATCAGGCAAAAAGAAAAAAGTTTTAACGGAAATGAAATTTTTAAGTAAATTTTTATCAGGAAGAAAAGTGAAAAACGAAAACGCTTTATTTTAACTATAAAATTTAAAAATCCATTTTTGTTTTTTATAATTTTATTTCTTTTATTTGATCTTATACCTTTTTGACTTTAACTTAAGATATGAAGATATTTTTTTACTTTAAGTGAACATTTGTTTTTAAGTGAAGATATTTACTTTAATATAATATGAGTAGAATGATACAGAACAATGTTAAATAATTTTTTTTCCTGCTATTGTTGAGAATAATCTGGAAGATATGTTGTTTCAATAAGAAGATGCCACATACCACACATCCACCTTAACAATTGATTTATTGAAAACAAAATTTTAATGATGAAATTATCTCAAGAAATGGTCCAGTTAAGTATCCTCCTAGTTCGTGTGATTTAACGTCTTGTGATTTCTTTCTTTGGAGATATGTTAAGTCACAAGTTTATGCTGATAATCCAACAACAATTAAGCAATTAAAAATCAACATTGAACGTGATGAAATACAGAAAAATTGATGTGAAAAAGTGATGAAAAATTGGTATGACAGAATGCAGTAACCTTACAAATAAAAAAAAATTTTGGTCTGACTGAATAATTTATGTGTTTTTTTCAATTTTTAAATTATATCATCCTTAAGAGCAAACCCATATAATATATTTGCATATTGTATGTATTTTCTACTATTTCAAATGTCTTTCTTTAAAGTAAAAAACTTTTCATTTAAAGTAGAAATATCTTCACTTAAAGTAAAAAAATTTTACTTAAAGTAAAAAAGTCTTCAGTTAAAGTTGAAAAAGTATAATTAAAATAAAACAAATTTATTTAAAATAATTATTCTTAGACTTTAAGTAAAAATGTCTTCACTTAAAGTAAAACAGTCTTCAGTTAAAGTTGAAAAAGTATAATTAAAATAAAACAAATTTATTTAAAATAATTATTCTTAGACTTTAAGTAAAAATGTCTTCACTTAAAGTAAAACAGTCTTCAGTTAAAAAAAAGGTATTAAGGGTATTCACGAGTTGGTGCAAAAGTGCAAATTTTTTTTGCACCGTAGCATATATTTGCACCAACTCGTGAACAACTCTAGCATGAATTTTTATTGAACTGTCAAATATCGTTGATGTGCTTATTTTGTTTACATAAAAATTTAATATGCTTACCGAAAATTTCAGATATTTGTATATCTTCATATGCTTGACTTAATAAATAATCAGAAATCCACTTTTTTTAGGTATTTTTTAAATTTTTATCTAATATAGCGCTTACAAAAAATATATAAACAAACTTTGCAATGATCTTGCACAAATATGCAATAGGGTTTAGGTCTTGCATAGTCTTGCAAAATTTTGCACTTTTTTATACATGAAAACAACAACAAATCGTGCACTTTAACTGTCAAAAAATTGAAACGTGCACTTTAACTGTCAAAAAATTCTAAATATTCTAATCATTTTAAAATTTAATTGCAAACAAGGTAGAATGTAAACCAACGGTTTTTAAAAGCGCACATTTCCAAAACTCAATACAAACTGTTTAGAATTGTGACTTACACAAAAATTTGAAAATTTCATGTAATAAGAAAAAATGTGAAAATAGGACATTTTTGAAATTTTGAGGGGCTATAAGTCCGGAATCCTATATAACAAAGCAAAGCCGTTAACACACGTAAAAATATATTATTAAACCTTTAATTTTCATGTCTTGCCGAACAAAAAATTTGTACAGGTGCCTAAGTTACAGGTGTCTAAAAATAGCAAATTTTCAATTTTTGAGGCGTAATAACTCTTAAAGAGGGGGTGTTACCAAAAAATTTTCTGAGGAAACTTATACTAATTCTAAAAGTTCTTTCTTGTCTCAAAATTTCAGGTTCCTATCTAAAGGGGTGCCGGAGTTATGAAAAAAGAAATTTCATGCAAAATGTGGTTTTCACATAACGGTAAATTTATATCCTAAATTACAAAATATTACATAATTTTGATATTGTTTTAGATAATAAAATTTTCGATCTTCTGGCAGTTTTAGATTGCAAAATTATTACGCAGAGCCCGAGATATATACATCTGAAAATGGGGCTTTTTCGCAATTTTGAAGAGCTGCACCTTTGAAACCCTTTACAATTAAAATAAACCTTTAACACACGTAAAAATATATTATTGTAGATTATTAAAATTATTTTTTTTATGAGACCTACCTATGGTTAAAATAAATTTTTTTCTCTATCTTTAACGGTGTAGAAGTTTTGTAAACAGACGGACGGACGGACGGACAGAGTGAAACTAATAAGCACATTTTTTCAAATTTTTTTTGGAAATGTGCTAAAAACATGTAGTCGGTAGTAATAAAATTCATCATAATTTACTTTGAAAATTTTTCATTACTTTTAAAAACCAAAAAAACTTTCAAACCTTTAAAATTTTGAACAAATTAATTTTGTCACGATATTTGTAAAATGTTAGTTAGATTTGTATTGTTGTTCATATAAAACATCAAAGTATGAAAAACCATCAAACCGTACATTGTCAAATATACGTTTTCTTTTAAATACAGCAGATAACAAAAAATTAAAAAAAAAATGGAAATTAAATTAAAAACATAGGTAAAAAATTCTTTTTTTTTTATTTTATTTGTTGATAAATATAAATTCGTAAAGCATTACAATAAGGGTCTATATACTATAGGCAAAAAACAAAAAATTAAGAAAATTAAATCTATACAGGATATTTTTTTTTTTTTGAATTTCTTAAATGTTGTAAAAATAAAACAAAATGCCCGACAATTGTTGTTATTTTTTTTTTTTTTTTTTTGTGTTTTACCAGCCCAGTTTGTGTGCAATAATTTACGTCAGCAAAAAATTTGGGACAAATTCTTGGAATAGAAAAACAGTAAAATTTATGCAAAAATTACAAAAAAAAAAAAAAATTTACATATAACGGTATAAATTAAGGGCACACTAAGCTTTTTAGCAATAAAAATGTCATTTTAAATATTTTGTAGACTTGGTTTTTTTCATTAGTAAAATTTATGATGGTTTTGTTTTTAATTATGCCCATAAACGAACATTTTTTTTCGCCCTTAGTGATATTTTTTTTGTACCGTTATAAGTTTTAAAAATTCTTAGCTTAATGTAAAAAAAAATTATAGCAAAATCGTTAGATTATGCCTTAACGGATTTATTTACTTTTTGTTTTTTTTCTATTAAGGTAATTTTTTTTTTGTATTTAAAAGTCCTGAATTTTATATTTTATTTTTATTTTATAGAATTTTTTATTTAAGGATTCTTAAACTTTAGGAATGAGAGAAAAGATGATGAAAATAGAAATGAAAAGAATTTTGGATTTTTTGGCTAAAAATGATTAAAAATGATAGGCAAAAAAAAAACAAAGTAGAATGTAAACCAACGTTTTTAAAATCGGACATTTCCAAAACACAGTACAAACTGTTTAGAATATTGTGACTTGCACAAAAATTTTACATATAAATAAAAAAAAATGTGAAAATAAGACTTTTCTAGAATTTTGACGGGCTGTAAGTCCGGAACCCTATATAACTAAGAAAAACCGTTAACACAAGTAAAAATATATTACTGGAGCTTTAATTTTTATGTCTTGTCGAAGAGAAATGTGTACAGGTGCCTAAAAATAGCAAATTTTCAATATTTTACCTCTAATACCTCTTAAACAGGGGCTGGTGCAAAAAAAATTTCTAAGCAAACTTATACTAATTCTAAAAGTTCTTTCTTGAATCAAAATTTTAGGTTCCTATCTAAAGGCGTGCCGGAGTTATGAAAAAAGAAATTTCATGCAAAATGTGGTTTTCACATAACGGTGAATTTAAATAGTAAATTACAAAATATTGCATAATTTTGATATTGCTTTATGTATATAATAAAATTTTCGGTTTTCTGGTGGTTTTAGATCGCAAAACTATTACGCAGAGTCTGAGATACATACATCTGAAAATGGGGCTTTTCCGCAATTTTGAAAAGCTGTAACTCTGGAAACCTATAGAACTAAAATAAACCTTTAACACACGTAAAAATATATTACTGTAGCTTTAATTTTTATATCTTGCCGAAGTAAAATATGTACAGGTTCCTAGGTTACAGCTGTTTAAAAATAGCAAATTTTCAATTTTTGAAATTTAGCCCTAATAGCTCATAAACAGGAGGTGGTCCAAAAAAAATTTCTGAGCAAACTTATACTAATTCTAAAAGTTCTTTCTTGCCTCAAAATTTCAAGCCTCTATCTTTCTCTATGAAAGTAGAAAAATCATGCAAAATTTGATTTTCACATAACGGTAACTTTAAATACTAAATTTAATAAAACTGTATAGTTTTGATATTAACTTATACAGTTAAAAAAACACCTGTCGAATGACGTTTTCAGATTGAAAAAATCTTAAATAGAACACAAGATATATGCAGTTAAAAATAGGACTTTTTTAAAGTTTGAGGGACTGTAGCTCCGTAATGGATGGGAAAGTTGACATGGAAAGCTACATGCAAAAGTTGTTCCACAAAATAATTTTTTTTATGAGACCTACCTATGGTTAAAATTTGTTTTCTCTATCTTTAACGGTGTAGAAGTTTTGTAAAAAGACGGAAGGACAGAGTGAAACTAATAAGCACATTTTTTCAAAATTTTTTTGGAAATGTGCTAAAAACAACGTTATTAATGAATCGTTTTGAAACAGTTAAAAACGAGTTGAGTATTCAGAACTCAGGAGTTATACAATAAAATACGAAATAAATTTATATTGTTTTTATTTTGATTTACGGGTTTAATTTTTTTTTCTATTAGAAATTATTTGATATTCTGTTTTAAGTTTTTAATATGATGATAAATTATTTAATATAATATAAGATGTTTCGATGGTTATTTTTAAATTTCTTGTAGAAATGATAGAAAAATACTAAAGAAAAGTTTTTTTTACAGTATAAAATTTATCAAAAGTTCTGGTCTTTATATATGATATCATAAGACTTATCAAATCATATCCTAAAACTTATCATCATCAAGAAATTTTTTTTAAGAATAAAACAACAAAAATCAAGATAAATAACTCATAGAAATAAATGTTCATATAGCTTTATCCCTAAATTATCAAAATTTTCAATATTAATTTTGTCAAGATATGAGAAATGTTCGTTTTGTTTTGCAAATAATGAACGGGGGGTTTCGTTTTTAATAAGATGTAGACTTTTAAAATACAAATTTTCACTAAAATTCACTAAAAAAATCATTCTTAACATTATGAAATTGTATGTAAGTATATAATGTAACCTAAACATCTATATAACATTATTGATATTTGCTTCTAACGAAACTTCCCGAACGAAAAAAATAAAATAGGATATTTTTGTAATTTTTTGTTATTGACAATTTTCTAAATTTTGCATTTCAAAGTTTCTCAAAGTCTACATTTTTCAAAGTTTATTTATTTTTGGAGAGAAAACTCGTAATTTTTTATTAAGTATAGGTATAACCTTTAATTTAAACTTTTTATCTCATTTATTTTTATTGAATCTATTAAAAATTACAACATATTTAGAAATCTAATCTGAAATCTATTAACACTTTTTTTAGGTAAAACTGAATTTTTTTTTTTTTTTTTTTTTACGAGGGACGGTGGAAAACATCAAAAGTCACCCAAAGGAACTGCACGAGGTTCCTCTGAGTAGTGTTGGACTTTAACCAACCAAAACCACCCGCTTTAAAACCAAACTATAGGATTGGTCCTTTAATACATAAAAATATAATGTACAGCTTGGTTTTTGGGGAAAAGGATGGGGGAAGGAATACTTGGGTGTTTGAATATAGGAAAATTGGGATTATGGAGGATGAAGGGAAAAATTTGGATAGTTATTTTGAAGAAAGATGTTAGTGTTCTTCTTGAATTTCGATATATCGTACACAAATGAATTACCAACTTTTGGGAACACATGTGCGGGCATAAGGTTCCATAAACGCGACGTGCGCATGACAAACGAATTCCCGAATGCTGTATTGCGCCATCTTGACAGTTCGACAGTGTATGGGTGGGCATCTGTTGCCCTCCTCGTTTCACGTTGGAAAACTTTGAGTGGAGGCATCAATTGTTTTATTTCTTTAGAACAAGTGTTCACCCCTACAAGGTATCTATAAAAGAGGGTCAATGACCCAACAGTACGGCGTTAAAACAATATAACATAAATATATCATTTAACCTGTATATATAGTATTAAATGTTACATTGTATAATTTTTATTGTAAAAAAGTCATTGCCAATGTACACCAAATTAATAATAGGGACAAAATAATTTTTCCCGTCGAATATATACTAAAAAGTTAAATAAAAATTGGTCGATTCTAGCAGAAGAGTCACAGTGGTCTCCAATATCATTTTTGTTAAATAGACCTCCCTCAAAAAACTGATTAATTAAAACATTCTTTAAACGAAACTGAAAATACAAATTAATTTTTGCAGAAAAAGATAGTATTTTTTGTTAAGAATGATGTAACCCCCTCCTAACATGAAAGTATAAAGTAACTAAATTATTGCGGGTTAAATCATATTCTACTTAAATTAACAAAAAAAAAAAAATATATAAATAATAAATAAACAATAAAGCTAACAGAAGACGTTAACTTTAATATAAAAGAAAATAAAAAATTATTTTTAGTTTCATAAAATTGAGTAAGAAAATTGCGTCAGAAACTTTTTTATATAACAGAAAAGCTGATATTGTAAACTTTTATGTCCCTGACCATAATTAATTTCTCTTTAAATTCGTTTTTTTTTTTTTTATTTTTATAATATTATTCTTTTAGAAACTTAAATCACTTTGAATCATTTTAAAATTCTAGAATTAATTAAAAGCCATAATATTTTTAACAATTAACATTCAAATTTAAATTTTTCGAATATTTTTCAATTTAATGTACAGTACACGAATAATTGATAATAATAAAACAATCTTTTGTCATTGTATTTTCCATTTCCTCATTATTTTTATTCACATTTTTCTTTAATTTTAAAAAATTAAAATGATAAAAACTTTACGGTACATTATTTTATACAAATTAAACAGTTTTTTTTTCTTTTTTGCTATGTTCAAAAATTAAAATCAACATAACAGTCCAAAAAATAAATGTAACAGTTATCATTTTATTTCCGTTAACTTTATGAGTTTCAATTAATAAAAAAAATACAAAATGATAAAAAACTGTAAAAAATTATTCTCATTTAAGTGTTATCTGTTTTTAGTACATTACGAAAATATTAAAACAAAAAAAAAATGTCTTTATTAGTTTTCCTCTGTCCGTCTGTCCGCCTGTCTATTTAAAAAATTTTGCTCAGTGTAATAAAGAAGAATTAAGTGTAATAAAGAATTATTCCTTTGCCACATTTTTATGTGATCGACAAGAAAATTACACAACCTCTCCTTTTCAGGCGTGGTTGTAAATGTCGTAATCGGGAATTATTCTTACGACATGTGTGGGATTTCGAGATTTATTAGTTCGAGAGTTATTAATATTAAAATTTTTGTAAATCAAGATCAATGTATGATTTAATACAATTTTGGACCCCCTAAATTCTTAAAGGCGATAAATGAAAAATTAAATTTTTTTTTTGTATTTTTCAACGTTTAAACCTAGCCTGGAACTAGAAGTCAAAACTTTTTGCGATTTTTTTCTGGCGGGCTGGAATTTGTAAGTTAAAAGCTTTTGTGAATTTTTTAAAGATCATAAGTTCCATAATCGCTAATTTCTAGAATACTGTTATATAAATTTTGGAAAAATGCATCTTTGAAACTCTTTGTTTTACATACTGTCTTGTTTTATTTTTATTTTTAAGAAATGTCATTTGAATATAAAATATAGGATCATTATTCATAATATGAAAATTATATATAATAAAAATGAAATAAATTTGTTTCTTTCTCTTGTTCCCCCATAGCAAAATTTTGCATTGGTACTTTTGTTGAAGAGGATAAATAAAATTAATTAAAATTTTTTGTGTTTATTTTTAGACAACATTTAAAAGAGAAAATCAATTTAAAACATTTTATTTTGTTTTTTGACAATAATATTATAATGAAAAAAAAAAGTCAATAAAATTCAAAGTGCCTTTTAATAAAAATAAAAACGTTATGCTATTTTTTTATTCATTGAATTTGTAATACAAACTCTATAGATGGGTAATCATTGTCGACAGGAAAAGTCTACAGTAAAAGATTTATTAATTATAAAGAACCGCTAACAATCCCTAATGCTTGTAGTAATTTATCATTAACAAAAGCGCAATTATCATAGATTTAATTAAATTTGTATAAAGAATAGAAAATAAGATAATGATTTAAAAAACTGTTAAAAAGATATTTTAAAGATATTTAAAAGATACTGGTATCAAAAATATAAACAAGATTTAAATCTTAGTTAAAGTTTAAATAATCCTACCGAAAAAAATTATCTAAAAATTATCTTTTGTGAAAGATTAAATTACTTACAAATATAATATGTAACATTAGTACCTTGTTTTAGATATAAAGCTAAAGTTATTAAAAGTTTTTTGGTCTTTTGATTTTGAGAGAGAACAAATAATTGTCTCAGTAAGTAAATTTGAAAGCAGATTTTTTGGTAACCTTTCTACCAAGGTTTTTCGCCTCCTTTATACAGTATACTTTATGACTTCCATTTTTACACACTTTATTCAATCGAATTCAGTTATTTTAGGAAATTTTTAATTCTCAGGGGATTTATAGTTATCTATTCAGGAGTAAATTTTTGCCGAAATTGAATTTTTGTCATTTAGTATACATGTTCACTCGTATTATTATTACCTGTTTGTTCCCATATGAACATACTTCAAAGGTATAATAATTTTTCTATTACGTTTGTGGAACCTTAAAGGAGATGATATAAATATGAAAAAGTATAAATATATTCTTAAAGAGGACCTTATTCTCATATTAGCCATACCTGTTCATCCATCCGTTCTGAAATTGTCAGTTTCCTTATTGAAATTGAATAATTTTGACCGGTGTATTCGAACCATATATAAAACAAAAAGTTTTATGGCAAATAATTGCTCAGTGCCTATTGAAGCTATGCCAAAAAACTGAGAGTTTTGAAAAAAATTCCATTTCCAAAATACCATTTACACAATTCCAAAAAAAAAAATTAAAGAAAAAAAAATCCAAAAAAAAAATTCAAGTTCCACAAAAAAAATTCCAAAATTCAAAATTTAATTGGAAGCATTTTAAATAGCGCCGCTATTACCACCCGCTGAACAAATTATTGGGAGTTTATGATTTTGGAACCAACTGTTAAATTGCTGCTAACATCTTTTTACATACACATTTCAAGAACAAGCCATTTAAAATAGTGGGCACTACCACCCCCAAACCACCCTAAACAAATTTTGCATCCTGATTTTGTAATGAACAACAAAAATCTATTTCTTTTTTTTTTACATATATATTTCAACAACATTATATTGAATAAAATAGGGGCTGCCAACCCCAAACCCCTGCTAAACAAATTATTGAAACCCTTATTTTGAAACCAACTATAAAATCTATCCTAATTTAGAATCTCACATATACATATATAAAAATATTCTGGAAAAAGCGTATAACTCTGATTTTGAATCCAACTTTAAAATTCCTCCTAATTCAGAATCTCACATATTTACATTTACACATATATTCTGTAAAAGACGTGTAGCTCTGTTTTTGTAACTAATTTTAAAATTCTTTCTAATTATTTTTTTACCAACATATTTTAATACCAAAGTATTAAAAGTAATCCAAATCCTGTCTTTCCTTTTCAAGCAGTACGGTACAAACTCGCGCTCTCACTAGTCAAAGTTTTAAAGTTTGAAAGCTTGCTAAAAAACTTTGTTGTCAATCACAAAGAATATATGTATTTCATTTTGTGGACTTTTTTTTCAATATTTTTGAATTTTGTTATTTCGAATTTTGTAACTTTGAAATTTTTTTTTGGAAATATGACACCATTTTGTGAAAAAAAGTTAAGTTTTGGGTAACTGTGAAGTTTATATTCTCATATCTCGCTTCTATTAATAAAGCTATAGACATCTGAAATTTTGTAAAATATGTTTAAATTTTTATTGTAACAGCATAACTTATGTTCGTACGGGTATCCTAGAGTTGATACAGTAAACTATACAGTCTTTCACGTTTTTCTTTTAAATGTTATTTCTTTTAAATCTTCTTAATCTGTCGTCTCTAAATAATGTTTGAAATAAATAATTTAAATATTTACTTGATTTAAAAATGAACAGTTTTACAGTTGTATGCACGTACAGTAATAATATTATATGTTAAGTTGTGCGTAATGGTTATTTTAAATTGTCAATCAAAATGTAATACTTAGATAACACTAATGTTTTTGACTGTTTGAGATAAAAACGAATATGCACGACCGATAATCGACATTTAAAGAAGTCTAAACATTTTTATGTTTTTTCTTAAGTTTATATTTAAAAAAAAAAATTTATTTAAATAGAATTGAAATGAATGTCGTCTATTGTCTAAATTAATAATTTAGTAAATTTCAAAACATTTTTCTTTTACATCTTTAATGACATTTTTAATAAACACTATCAACTGTCATTTTTTTTTTTTGGTTTTGATTTGTGGGTTGTTTTTGATAAAAATTTTTTTATTCATTTTTTACCTATACATAATATAATTACTGTTAAAATTAAATATAATTCTTTTTCATCTCAAATCATTAATCAAATTAACATAAATAAAGAAAAAAACAAGTGATAATAGTATCATTAATATTCTTAAAAACAACTATACCTACTATAACTTATAGGTGTATCACAACAGTGATATATAAATTTTATTTTTTGTGTAACTCAATGACACAATTATGATTTTTAACATATTTTAACATTTTTTTTGTTTCTTTTTATTTCTTTTGACATTTTAAATTTTCTGTCAATTGTTTGTGTTTTTTGTTTTCTTATATTTTTAATATTATTAATATTTTTAACGTGTACCTATAATTTTTATTTCTTTTTTTATAACTATTTATTTTATTTATTATTAATTTTGATTTTTTTTTCATCTTCTTATAGAATGTTTTCTTTATTTATTCAACTTTCATTTCATTCGTTGTCTTATTAAAAAAAAACATAAAACATAAAAATAAAAATAAAAAATATACAAAGCAGTGAAAAATATTTGAATTTTATGATTTCTTAAAAAAATGACTGATAATTTACAATAAAATGTTATGCTATTTTTTTGTCTCTCTTACACTTAGATATTTATTTGTATTCTCTTCGTAGAATTTTCTTTTGATTTATATTATAACTATCGTTTTTCATCATATTATTTAATTTATTGTTATACACCAAAGTTTTATACTTATAACTTTTATAAGTATGTTATGAATTTTAAGAAAATTTTATTATTATCTCTTTCTATTTGTATTTTATTATTGTTATTTTCATTCTATTCTTAAATAGAAAAAAAAATGAAAAATATATAATAAAAACATTTAAAAATGATCTGATGTTTTTAATGAAAAATTGTTGAAATGATTTCTAAAAAGTTATTGTTAATTTTATATATGTATAGTTATTATTAGTATTATATATATATGTACGTACACATATATATGTTCAATGTTATATTTTATCTGACATATTATTGTCTACCGAAAAATTCAGTTGGGTTTTAAAATTTTAATGAAGGGGACTCGGTGGCCTAGTGGGTAAGAGCGTATAAAATACGCTGTAAACATCGAGGAAGTGTGGGTTCGAAATCCATGTACGTCATAAGAGTTATCCCCCTTACGATATTTACAGTCACGCCTGAACAGAAAAGGCTGTGTAATTTCCTGTACAGATTTATGTGGCAGAGAAACGCATTAAACAAAATAAAAAAAAGAAATTTTTTAACGTTTCGATCAGATGCGTTAAATTGAATTTTACAATATAAACTTTTTATTAAATAAAAAACTTTTACCAGCCAATATAATTCTTCTAAAATACTCAATTTTTGTAATTTTAAAGTGTGACATTGTTTTTTATAACATAGCTACCTTATCGTTCAATTATAGCCAGTATTTAATTAGTAAATCTTTAGATTATTTTAAAAATTGTTTGTGTTACCCTGCAGATTTGTATGCAAATTATTAATATTGAATCAACCATTTGCTGAACTGAATTTAAACCTGTCAAAGCAGAACATGTCAAAATTATTTGAAAAAATGGTTGTTTGCAGAACATTTAATTTAAGATATGCTTCAGTTTCTCACGCCCGGAAATTAGAAGCATCTATCGCATGTTTATGCCGCAAAATAATATACTATAAAATCCAATATCTATACTTTTGATCCATATTATTATTTTGTGCGCTTATTTGTGTGATTATCATTTTACTGACAAACCTGGTTTTTGTTCGAATTTCAACGAACTGCTCGAATTCCAAAGAATTCCTAATTCCTATATTTCGGTTTACCAGTATATTTCGGTTTTATTTCGGTGTATCAGTATTATCTTTGTAAACAAAACGGACAAAGTTTGTCTGGTATCTTTAAATTTTTACACATATTACATACATATATATATATATATATATATATATACAAAATAAAAATTAAATTGAGTTTGATCATTTTTATAATATGTTTTACAACATGATAAATTGCAATGTAATAAAAACTACAAGATATACAATATAAAAACATAAGGATATAATGAAAAAATACATATACTACATAAAGTGAAGAAAAGAGATTGTAAAAAATTTAAAAGAACACAAATAAGTAAAAAAAAAGAAAAAAACAACAACTTTAAAAAAAGGAGACACAATTTAGATATATTCTAATAAAATAAAAATAGAATAAAATGAAAAAAAAAGTAAGCTCTTAAAGAAATAAAATAAATAGTAGTAGAAAAAGAATAAAAAATACAAAGAACAACAATAATAACTACAAAAATAGGAATCGAAAAAAAAAAAAAAAATAAATAAAATAAGGTGGTAATGGTGGTGGAAGTCATAGAAGTATAACAATTTATAGGTTAGAAAGTGAAAAAAAATAAAAATCAACTGGAAAAATATTAAGAAAAATGTAAGTGTAGAGTATAAAGAAATTAGAAATATAAAAACCAAAAAAAAAAAACAGGTAAAAAATAAAATAAGAGAAGAGGGAAGAAGAAGAAAATTCTTAAAAATGTATATATGTACTGTAAACTGTATGTATAACTGTGAATATATTAGATATTACATTTAAGTAGAAAAGAAAATAACATGATGTTATTTTGATATTTTACACAAATAATAAAGAAATTTTTTCTGTTCAAATTCATGTTTTTGTGTTTTATTTATTTTTTTTTTGTTCATACCTCCTGATTTTTTCTTTTTGTAATTTATACCATAATAATTTGCTTTTTTCTTTGATACATGTTTATCTAAAACGTATTTTATTCTTTCTAATGTTTGTTTTTGTTAGCTTTCAAATAAAAAAATAAACATTGTAAACTTGTGAATAAGTTGTAAATTAAAAGAAAATAAATAGATGAACTAGAAATTCTTGTATTGTAATTTTTTTTTTTTAGCTTTAAAATTTCCTACATCTTTTTTTTCATTTATTTTGTTTAATCTTTTTTTTACAAGAATAGAAATTGTAATTTTTCAAATTTGAGCAAACATTTTTCTCCTTTTTTATAAGAATAAAAAAAAAAAAGAAACGAAAGAAAAATGACTTTATTCGAAAAATTTATATTTGTAATTTTGTAAAGTACAGTTGGGAAAAAAAATTAAAAAAAAAGAATAAATATGTTTTATTTTTAACATTTTTTTTTTTATCATATTTTTATCAGCTTTTAAGCTAAATCAAAAAGTACTCCAACTTCAGAAAAGAAGCGGGAAAATTTTGTATCAAAAACTTGTGTTTGCTGTTTCGTTTATAATTTTATGAGAGTTTTGATTAGATTAGATTATTATTTAAAGGGTGTATAAATGATGCTTCGATCTTTTGATGTTTGGAGACATCGAACTTTGAGATCTATTTTATGGTCCTCGTGTTAGTACATTTTGTCGATTTTGCTTCCACTTATAATACTTCTGTCAGCCCTATTGCCTCTAAGAAAGTAAGATTTGTGTGCTGGTAGTTTATCCTTGGTAAATCAAAATACTCCAATATGTGCACCTGGCTAAGAGTAAAACTGAATCCCTTTTTCCTTCTCGACAGAATCTGCATGTACCGTCATTTTCTATTCCAAATTTCTTCGAGTGTCCCTTTATCCGGCAGTGTCCCGACAGGAATCCTGTTAGAATTACCAGTTAATTTTCTCAATTCTTTTCCGGTTATATAGTTTCCCAGAAGCTCATTAAATTGTCTGAGCCCGGATTTTTCACTTTATGGTTTTTCCTAAAGTTTTTACAGTTTGCTTCTCTTATTTTGTATTTATCTATGCAATAAAAAAATTTTGAGATATATAAAAGGAGTTTCAGCACCTCCTTTTGGAAGTCGATCCGCTTTCTCGTTTTCCTCTATACTTAGGCATTCAGATACATCAGAGTAGAGTAGAGGCATCAGATAGAGTAGACGGTTAATTTATTGTTTGTTACCAAGCGGCTTAGTTTCACTAAGCACTCAAAAACTAATTAGGGTTTAACTACTTGTAAGTTTAGTGTCTTTATGACTTCTTGCCTATCTGATAGAATAGCTATTTCTCTATTTCTATATCCTCTATCAAGACTGCATTGCACGCATTTTTCGATTACATTCACTTCAGCTTGGAATATAGTAGAAAATTCCTCCAACGATACTGAGCATTTGATTTTGATTTCTGGGCCGTTTATCCCAAAACCCAGTTCCTTACGTGACTTTTGAATCATCGGTAAACCATTGAAGTACATGTTAACCAAGAGTATAGCCGATAGAGCCATTACTCCACTCTCTCTTGGTACTTTGTTTAATCTTGAAATTTTTTATAAAACTATATTTCGTAATCATTTGATCGGAGTTAAACTCTATTTGGATACAATCTGTAACTTCTCGTATTTTAATCTAAATTTGAACAATTAGCAATCATTTTTACATTGCACGTTTTAATTAAACAAACATTGTTTTTAATTAACTATAGTTTAGTTTTTAATTGATTTATGCTGAATTTTTTTTTTTAATGCATTTCTCTGCCACATAAATATGGACAGGAAATTACACAGTCTTTCCTGTTCAGGCGTGACTGTAAATGTCGTAAGGGGGAATAACTCTTACGACGTGTGTGGGATTCGAACCCACACTCCTCGGTGTTTACAGTGTATTTTATACGCTCTTACCCACTAGTCCACCGAGGCTCCCCTGCTGAATCTTTTGATTTAATTTTTAAATCTTTTTTTTTTGCAAATCCGTAAATTAAATTTGCTGAATGTATAAATATTATGTACAATATATATAATATTATATAATAAAAAAAAAAATCTAAAATAAATTCAAATTATGTGAATTAATAGGAAAATATTATTATTTGGTAATTTTAAGTTCATTTTTCTTTTGTACTGCTTTTTTTTTTTTTGTTTTTCCTTAAGGAGACAAATTCTGATAAATTGTAGGTAAATATGAATTAATTTCTTAAGAGTACTTTTTCAAAATTTAATTTATGGTTATAATAATGTGGGTTTGTTGTATTAAGATAAACCAAAAAAAACAAAAAAAGATAATATGTAGATTGACTTAGTTTTTAGGATAATTTATTTTTCAGATGATAATATATTAAAAGAAAAATGATATATTTTTTTTCTTGTACTTTAGACAATGAATTGTTGAGACTTTGTGATTCTGATTAAATAAACTTGGGAAAAATGAAAGATTGTTGCGGCAGATTAAAAGGTTTGTTAATGATCTTAATAATTTAAAAAAGGGACACAAATTTTTTTTTTCTTCAATAATAATAATGACTCACGAAAATTTATTAAAACTAAGTTTGAGCTTTAAGTATATATATTAGATAAAGCACGTACTAGAAAAATTATATTTCTATAGCAAAAATATGGAAATTTAAATTAAATTTTTAATGGAATTCTTTTAATGGAAATATACAGTAGATAAGAAAGTTTACTTATCATTTCCCAAGAAAATTGCAAATTTGATAGAATTTGATAAAAGCTATTCATTCTAGAATTTGAGGAACATTTTTGCGAACAAACATACAGATGCTGACATTGTAGTGTTTTTAAAATAAATAAAAAGTCAGTACAAAGTGGAAATTTCTTAAATTAGATTTGAAAACTTCTAATTTTTCACAGATTTTCTGAGTGTTTCTGTTTTCTATTATGTGGTGGTCAAGTGGTTTTTTCTTGAGAATTGCTGAGAAAATTTGTGTTGGATATTTTTATACCATCATCAATTTTAGTTTGCTAGACAAAGTTTTTTTTGTTTATATTTTAAGAACTTTGAAAATTATTAATTTGCTTTTTTAATATAATAAATACTAATTGCGATGTAGTATTTTTATATTATATAAATAAATTACAGACATAATTTTATCTTGTATCATATTCCATCATTGTGTGAGTTTAAGTTTTCTATGCATGTTACTCTTTCTTCTTCATTGATGGTCTGAAAATGTAATTTGCCTTTTGAGATTTACATTACATTTCCTTCATTTTACATTAAATTTTGCTTTATTTGGTTATAGGAAGTATTTCTAATATTCGTAATAATTATCTAGGCTGACTTAGACTTTTCAAAATGTTTTATGTAATTTGAAGATTTAGGAAGTCCCTTAGTATGTCTTCAATAACTTGTTCATTAATATAAATGACGAATACTTTTTTCTTGTTTCCTTAAATGATACGATATGCAATTTTTTGTTTTTTTTTTTTTTTAAATTTTAAATTTAAATCTTCCTTTTAAAGTTAAGTTACCGTAAAATATAAAAAAAAGAAAAAAATTCTTAAGTTTTCATTATCATGATCAATTTACCATATTATCCAAATGATGTTTATTTAACCAAACCAAATTTATTTAGAGAAACAAAAAAAAAAAAAAACGAAAAAAACTTTAGAAACAACAAAAACTTTGAACAAGATATATTAAAGTTTTAACCTACAAACCACCTTCAAATAAAACCCAATTACTTAAATGCGGCTATAGGCATCATTTTATTGTATTTTAAGTTATAAAGTATTTATTCTTCTACCCTTGCTTATGATTTACATCAATATTTTGTTATGCTTTTGCTTATACTTTTTTGTTTCCTATTAAAACTTCACAACCAACCGAACAAAACAAAAACTAATAAATTATCTCAAGCTGGTGACGAGCTCATCTTTTCATGAAATATTAATGTACAATTCAATATATATATATTATATATATATGTAACATATTTGAAAATACATTTACAAAAAAATTCAAGATGCTTTTAATAAATCCAATTTTAACAAAGAGTAAAAAAACAAAAAAAAAAAAAACATAAAAAAAAATTCCACACAACAAAACTTTTTAATCTGCATAAATAAAAATTTCATATTCTGAAAAACTAAAAAAAGAAAAAATTAAATCAAAACATAAAAATAAAATGTAGGATGAGCGAAAAAAAAAGTTTTATCTACAATAGTGCAGAGAGAGTGCAAAATTTCATAAATTTTATTTCATAACAAATAAAAAATATTAAAATAAAATTTTTTTTTTTTTTGTTTTTCCTTTTAACAAAAGATAAAAAATTTAAGAAATTTTCTAAACTTTTCTCTTCAAATAAAGAAAAAAAAAAAGAAAACAATAAATTTTTTTAAATTTATTCACACATATATAAATTAATAAAAATATTACAGATACATATGATGTGGTGAAAAAAAAAAAATGGAAAAAATGAAAGTTTAATAAAACTTTTCCATAATTGTTAAACCATTTTCTCTTTTTTCTAATGATAAATGTTTCCATCTCTTTCTAATAATGTAATTTTTTTTTTTCATAGTCGTATAAATAATTCTTTTTTAAAAGTTCTAACAAAAAAAAAAATGGCAGCTAACAAAATTTTTGACAAATTTTTCCTTTTACTACAAAAAAAAAAAAAAAACACAAAAAAATGGTTGGGGTTAGAAGTAAAGAAAAAATTTTTGAAATAAAATAATTTACCATCTCTTTACATTCGTACGAACATAGTTCATGAATATAATGAATTTACCATTACATTTGTGATACCTTAAAGAAAACGAGATAAATATGGAAAAGAATATTTTAGCTGAGAATTGAATTCGGAGTCGACTATGCTATGTACGTTCGTCCGTACGCACCAAAACTCAAAAAATAATTCTTAAATTTTCATCATTTAATTTTTATATAAATGTCAGTTTCACTATGGAAATTGAACAAGTTTGAACGATATAATTCTATGTCTAATTCTGTACCAAAAAATTAAAGTGCTAAACATTTAAAATATTATAAAAGATGATTAAGGTCAATCATAAACAACTTCTGCAAAATCTTAGCTTGGCGTAATAATGTTTGAGTAGATAGCTGTCATATAACTTCGAAATTTACATAAGTAATATATCTCAGTGCTTAATTTCCCTAAACATCTTAAATATTCTAAAAAGTGATTAAATTTTATGGAAACAGCATATATTATTCTTCGTGCGAGTATCCTAGAGTTGACACAGTCATCTCTACACTCTTCCCCTATTTTTTTTTATTTATTACATAATAACAGTTTTGTATATATCTATTTAAATGGTAGTAAGATGAAAAAAAAATGATGGAAATGATTATATTAATGATGATGATATTTTTGATGATGATGATCTAATGATAATCATTATATTTTTGTCCTTTTTGTTATAGTGTGTGGAGTTTTTATTTTTTTTTTTCATGAAATTAAATGTAATTTTGATGAATTTTATTTGAGATTATATTTTTACATGCAAGCATGAGAAAATAAGTTGAACAGTTTAAAATAAGGACAATCTTAGTTTATGATCAATATTAATCTATGTGAGTCTTCAACGTGATTTTGGTATTTTGATGGGTATATTGTGTCAAATATATAAAACTGAGCTTGAAATCAAATCATTTTCAAATAAAAATTACGCTGGGACTCGTATTTTAGTTGTTAAGTATGTGTATAAATTTGCCAACAATCTTTTTTAGGAAAATTAAATTGTAATTTTGAAATGCATATAGAAAATTAGTAAGCAGTTATAATTAAAATCTTCTGAAAGATAATTTTGATGTAATTTTAATTTTTGTTTTTAATAATTTTTTAAAAAAATATTTTAAAAGTCTAAATTTTCCTATATATTTGAATCAAAACTTTAATTTTACATCATTGGAATAAAAATTTTGAACAAAATAAAAAAAACAAAAATCAGAAAAAAATGTTTTATAATATATTTAAGTAAAAAAAAAACAATAATTATATTACAGTCAGATTTTGGTAAAAAAAAAATGAATTGCAATTACTTAAAAAATCTATAGGTTAAAAAAAATTTAAATGAAATAAAAGACAGATATACCCAGATTATATAGATTGAGCCACTAGAGTAGTGGTTAAGAAACCTGTCTTTCATTCGAAAGGATCCGACTGTAATAAAAATACAAATTAAAATAGTTCATGCATAAGACAATAGATGGCACACAAATAAAAAAAATATAGTCTTGTGACAATAACTAAAATCGAGTAATCAATAGCTTAGTAAAACTAATGATTTGAGAAACTAAATTTTTGTTAAATATGAATAATAAATGTCTTAATGAATTCTCTAGGCTCATTATAGGAGTAAAAAAAAAAAATTAACCCTTTCAGTGCCCGTTTCTAGTCAATATAA